>CAMAPF010000002.1:0-1200000 GCA_945859915.1 Cuscuta epithymum
ACCCGAGCTGCATGTCCCAAAAGCCTATAAATACACCCCCTTTCCTTCACAATTAGATACCAATTTCCATACACTTCTAAGCTCAGTCTAGATAAGTTCTTTCTTTATATTTTCTTCATGTTTAGTCTCCAAATGAGGAGCTAAACTCTTCCATCTTGGTTTTGCTACTTTGAAGCTTAATGATTTGTAAGTTGTGAGTTATTTTCTTTAATCTTCTTCCTTGAATATTAATTACTTCCTATTCATATTCCATATTAATATTTTGAGCATTACTTAAAGGATCAATTAGTTTTGTTTCATATATTAATTATTACTAGAATCAATCGGTTAATACGTTTGTTATTAATTCGGTTCTTTCAATGATAGTAAACTTGGATTGTTAATACATGCTTCTCATGGTTAATAAGCCAAGAGGAATTAATTATATTGATTAAACCAATAAACCGCTTGTGTTGAGGTTATCAATTCTCAATCGTTTTCATCTTAAGTTTATTGCTACTATCAAGTTAATATACAGCGCTTGTTCTATATCGACTCGATAGTAAGTTTTATTAATGAACGCATCTCGTTATTAATAACTACCCTCGATGAACTAGATATACTCCTCGATTGAGTATTTGAGAGGAAGATAGTTAAAGATATAACCGGGATCGACGAACATTTCATTAAGTGGATAAAAGCAAAGCCAAGTCTCCTTCTCATTAATTAAACCACATAACTCGTTCATCTTCGTATTTAATTAATTAAATCAAATCAATCATAAAAAACCCCTTGTTACTTATTTCTTAAAAACTTATAACCCTCAATGAGGGGTTAGGGCATTTTTGACTTGAAATTTGTGTTGGTGTAATCCTATGCTTAAGTGGATGATACATTGTGTTTTAACTTTTTGTACTTTTTCTAAGTTTTAAAGCCTTCCGTTCTCTCCCGTCTTCCTCCCGTTTTGCCCTAACCTTTATAATTTTACACAATTTTACACTCCCGTTAGTCCCCGTCTATCTCCCTCTTTAACCTCACCTGGATGGCTGGATCTCCCTCTCGTTTGGCACCCGTTTATCTGATGGCCCAAGCTTGGAATCGCTCGCAGCTCGTATCACAATCGCCCTCACCGAACCACCTGACTGCTGCCGTTTCCCTTTCTCGCGCCAATGCCCAACTTTTCGCGCGTTACCTCCAGATTAATAATCTCAGCTATGCTCATCTCGTTCTTAGTTAATACCCACGTTATTGTTTTATTCAATTCCATATCATTGATTGCGTGCGTTATGGATGATATAGGGGCTCGATACTCCAGACCTCCACCCTTGAACGGATATAAATGGCTTTGCCCGCAGTCTTGGAAAAGCTTCCGCGCTCCAAAACGGCCTTTGCACTGTAAGCATTGACTCTCCCTGTATAGCTTCCGTGTGTGTACTACTTTTGACCCTCCTTTAATTCAACACCTTATCATTCATCTTCTTCCAGTTCGTTTTGCAGTAGATATTCTGTTTAAGTGTGAATCCCCCCCTCCCCCTTTGTTTTGGTACATGTCAAACGCAACATGTTCCATTCCCCTGTTGGGCTGCCAAAAAAATATTAGTAATGGGATCAATGCACTTTTGAAGTTCAGGGGATTGTTTAGGGCCTAATTTGACACCTACATGGATAGAATTTCATTGGCTTGCTTTATTCTTTGGATTTAAGGGGCACTAACTCTGATTTTGTTTTTCCCTGACAAGAGGTTAGCAAAATCAATGAAAACCAGAAAAGATAATCCTCTAAATTCATTACACAACCGACGTAGTGGATAATGATCATTGATAACAAAAAAAAAGTGCCCAAACGGAGCCAGTGTGTATATTTAATCTGAGTCTCATATTAGTCCAGCCAAAAAAAAGACTTCTACTTTACACGAACAACCTGGTGTAGTTGCGAATTAAGAACCAAGTAACTTCCAGTTTTTTGCTTCATCTGTTGGTGCCTCGCTGAACTGTTCCTCATGTGTCACACTTAATTGTGGGTTGGCTATGTATCTGGGAGGTTCATTTGGTGCAGTCATGACGTCGTAACTCCATATATTCATCTACCTCAATATATAAGACCCTCGGTCTATGTCTTTTGTCGCGATATAAAGGTGTGATACTGCGGAATACATTACTATTCACCGCTAGACTGAGACGTGCTTTGTTAGGCATGCTTGAATAATATACGTCCAGCTACCCTGGATTAGAGGGGATCAGACATCGTAACTTGCTTTATTTTGCTGCGCATAAGCCTACTGCGGTTAGTTGAAAGTTTGTGATTAGCTTCTCAATGGATAACATTCAAGATTAGTCATGCAGTTAATAAAAGAAGCGTTATACAAATCATTAATATTTAAACTATAACAATCTTGCGTTACAGTAATACTTGGTAGGTAAGGTTAGTTTGTATACTGAGTCTTTTAAACCAAAACCCTTTGGCGACACCTGTCACTGCCATATATGAACAAGGATGGAGTAGTAAAACACTTAGACTACACAGCTATTTTAATAACAACCGAAACATTGATTTGGTTGTCTTGATTATACCGATGTTCCCACATTTCAGGCCCAGTAGAGCTTGAAATATGAGCATTACCCATCATTCTTGGACTCCTAAAAAACTATTTAAAAAAATGTTGAGCTCCCAATCCGCACTTCATTTTACTAATTCTTTTCTTAAGTCTTCCTATGTAGGACTATCTGTCATATGTGAATCAAGTTCTATTTTTACAACGGTCTGCCATGTAATTTTTTACAATAAACTTGTATTGTACCTAATGCTCTTTGTATTGTGTTCCTTATAGGGTTGACCAGCTTGCAAGCAATCTTGTGCAAGCATTTTCCCTTTTCCAAGGTGTGTCATTCTAATTTGGAATTTAACCACCTTTACCTGCTATTATTTGGAATGCATTGCATGGGAATTTGATTATACGCTAAATTATTAAAAAATATGTTATGCGTCAGTTCCTATCTATAATAGTAATAGAAGCTGCTTTTATGTCTGGGTAGGCGGCGCCCAACGTTTGTAGTCCGCATAAAAAGTTTATCTGCTGTATTTTAAGTATGCCAAATGGAACCATTTATTGCTTGGTGTTACCCAATCCCAAAATGATAAAACTCAGGAACTTTAACTCATCATGTATTGTTTATTGTTGAATGCTCAAATAGTACTATAGTTTAAGAGGCTATTGATATTGTATATAGTCGGATGATTTTTCAAGTTTAAATAATAATGATAAGGAGGGTTTGTACAATAAGATTGTTTACGTGTTACTTTTAACAATTTTGTATAAAGGAAATGTTACTGGAGTGTTATACGATAGTTTATTACATAATAGGTGTGTATTATTATGATTAAAAAGTTATGGTCGCTGTTTATTAAAAAAAATTACTATTAAATATTTAGAAGTAAGCAATGGCTATTTATTTTTCCTAAATTCTAAATAATTAAAATATTAATCTACCCCTGTCGTATTAATGTCCAAGGTCCTAGCCTTAGCTGATCTAGGCTGACGTGTCCAAACAAAGTTGTAACAGAGATGGATACCTCAAGAATTTATCATTTATATGATCCCATTCACATGTGCCTTAAAATTAAACATTGGTTGTTCGTTTTATATTTTAAACAATATCAAGTATTTTTTTTTAAACATAACTTGCAGAGTTTCCTTATTCTTCCGCTCCTCTCTCCTAGCATTATAGAGTCACAAGTTTTCTTTAGAAGTCGCATGTTTATTATTACTCTGTTCGTATTTGTTTCCTCTCCTCTTTCTTTTCTTTTGAATTTGAATTTTTTTTATCCCACACAGTTTGAGTTTTTTTCCTTTTAATAAACAATTTGAGTATTTTTTTTAATAATTTATTTTGAAGACAAATTTGTGCGTCGTGCACATCCATTTGATAGGAACCCTTGCCCGCATTATTCAATGTGTTTTATACTCTTATCAAACACATTTACAGAGGTATTAGTATGTGTGTGTGTGTGTGTATGTATATGTATATGTATATATAAATCTACACAGAAAAATGACTGAATCCATTTTCATCTAAAGGACGGTTTGTAATAGTTGCTTCACCTGCCGTCTGGCCCATTTTATATAATACAAATATAACTTCTTTGTAGTGAAAAAAAAGTTGATAACTTACCAGGTGAAGCTAAGATAGGCATATCAGGGCTCATTCAATCATTTTTTTAAACACAAGAGCTTATGAAGGGAAAGGAAATTATACCCATTAAGCATATGAGTAATTTTGGTAGGAAAAGTGTTAGAATATGCAAGTAAGTTCTCACCCAAGTCCCAAGGATTCTTGGTGCAGTTTATGATATCTATTGCTGTATTGACTCTATAAGTTTCCTCCCTAAGAAGCATCACCCAATAACTTTTTTTATCCATTCGTATATGAAACAAGGTTTGATTTTTTTAGACCATCTGTAAATTCAATAAATATAATTCGTATGGCATAGTATGAGAGGAGTATTGATGATTCCAATATTGGATTGTTAGTACAAATAAGCTATCTTTTAGTTTGAAAAATAAGGTGCTGCTTGAATATGTATGATCCCAACATTTTCTCGTTTTTCAAACACCCTTTAGCAGTTCAGTCATGATTAGGGGTCGTGGGATAAGAGAAATGATAAATTGTTGAGGTATTCACCTTACTTAAAAGTAGGTTTCGACCTGTCACTCTAGATCATATAAGAGGCTAAGACCACGAATATTAATACGCCCCGCAGTCTCTATATTCACATTATGCAAATTATAAATCCACTGCCCCAGGTTGTCTGCTACCCTAACCCCACACCCATGCTCACATAGTTTTTTTTCTCAAACACCCATGAACATTTCAGTTTACACATTTCGTTTTTCCTTTATATTTTTTTAAAACAATTACAAAAAAAACTCCTGGTTTGTTAAAATAATTAATAAGTTATGTTAGAGTTATTAAAATGGTACTGTTTATCAAAATATATTAAGTTTTTTGTTAGAAAGAAAGCTTCCATCAGTAAAAGCGCTCCTTGTTTTGTATTGTTTATTGTTGAATGCTCAAACACGGACTATAGTTCTGCATGGCTGTTCATATTGTATATAGTTAGATGATTTTTCAAACAAATGGTTTTTCAAGTTTAAGTAATAATGATGAAGAGGGATTGTACAATATGGTTGTTTAATTGTTACATTTAACAATTTAGTATAAAGGAAATGTTACTCGAGTGTTATATGATAGTTTATTACATAATAGTTGTGTATTATTATGATTAAAAAGTAATGATAGCTGTTTATTAAAAATTACTATTCAATATTTAGAAGTAAGCACTGACTATTTATTTTTTCTAAATTCTAAATAATTAAAGTATTAATCTATCCCCGTCGTATTAATATCCAAGGTCCTAACCTTAGCTGATCTAGGCTGACGTATCCAAACAAAGTTGTAAGAGAGATGGATACCTCAAGAATTTATCATTTATCTGGTCCCATTTCCCATGTGCCTTAAAATTAAACATTGGTTGTCCGTTTTATTTTTTTAACAATCTCAAGTATTTTTTAGTAAACAAAACTTGCAGAGATTCCTATTTCTTCCGCTCCTCTCTCCAAGCATTATAGAGTCGCATGTTTTCATTAGAAGTAACATGTTTATTATTGCTCCGTTCGTATTTGTTTCCTCTCCTCTTTCTTTTCTTATGATTTTGTATTTTTTGATCTACCAAACAGTTTGAGTTTTTTTTCTTTTAATAAACAGTTTGAGTATTTTTTAAATAATTTATTTTCAAAAACGAAATTTTGCGTAGTGCACATCCGTTTTATAGGAACCCTTGCCCGCATTATTCAATGTGTTTTATACTCTTATCAAGCACATTTGCAGAGGTATTAGTTTCTGGCAGATAAATATATATATATATATATATATATATATATATATATATATGTTTAAATCTACACAGAAAAATGACTGAATTCATTTTCATTTAAAGGAAAGTTTGTAATAGTTGGTTCACCTGCCTTCTGGCCCATTTTGAATAATACAAATATAACTTCTTTGTAGTAAAAAAAAGTTGATAATTTACCGGGTGAAGCTAAGATGGGCATATCAGGGCTCATTCTATCATTTTTTTAAAAACTATGAAGTAACACACTTAAAAGGAAATTATACCCACTAAGCATATGAGTAATTTTTGTAGGAAAAGGGTTAGAATATGAAGTAAGTTCTCACCCAAGTCCCAAGGATTGTTGGTGCAGTTTTTGATATCTATTACTGTATTGACTCTATAAGTTTCCTCCCTAAAAAGTATCACCCAATAACTATTTTTATCCATTCGTATATGAAACAAAGTTTGTTTGTTTTTTTAGAAAATCTGTAAATTCAATAAATATAATTCGAACGGCATAGTATGAGAGGAGTCTTGATGATTCCAGTATTGGATTGTTAGTACTAACATAATATCTTTTAGTTTGAAAAAAAAAAGTGCTGCTTCACTATGTACGACCCCAACACTTTCTCGTTTTACGAACACCCTTTAGCAGTTCAGTCATGATTAGGGGTCGGGGGATAAGAGAAATGGTAAATTGTTGAGGTATTCACCTTACTTAAAAGTTGGTTTCGACCCGTCACTCTAGGTCATATAAGAGGCTAAGACCTTGAATATTAATACGCCCCGCGGTCTCTATGTTCAGATTATGCAAATTATAAATTCACTGCCCCAGGTTATCTGCTACCCTAACCCCACACCCATGCTCACATAGTTTTGTTTTACTCAAACACCCTTGAACATTTCAGTTTACACAATTCGTTTTTTCTTTATACTTTTTTAAAACAATTTCCAAAAAAACTGTTGGTTTAAAAACACAAAAAAAAAAACTGCTGGTTTGTTAATATAATTAATAAGTTATGTTAAAGTGATTAAAGTGGTACTATTTATCAAAATATATTAAGTTTTTTGATAGAAAGAAAACTTGCATCGGTAAAGGCACTCCTTGTTTTGTATTGTTTATTGTTGAATACTCAAACAGTACTATAGTTTAAGAGGCTATTCATATTGTATATAGTCAGATGATTTTTCAAACAAATGGTTTTTCAAGTTTAAATAATAATGATAAAGAGGGTTTGTACAATAAGATTGCTTAAGTGTTACTTTTAACAATTTAGTATAAAGGAAATGTTACTCGAGTGTTATATGACAGTTTATTACATAATAGCTGTGTATTATTATGATTAAAAAGTTATGATAGCTATTTATTAAAAACTACTATTAAATATTTAGAAGTAAGCAATGACTATTTATTTTCTCTTAATTCTAAGTAATTAAAATACTAATCTACCCCGGTCATATTAATATACAAGGTCCTAGCCTTAGCTGATCTAGGCTGACGTGTCCAAACAAAGTTGTAATAGAGATGGATACCTCAAGATTTTATAATTTGTCCGTTCCCATTTCCCATGTGCCTTAAAATTAAACATTGGTTGTTCGTTTTATATTTTTAACGATATCAAGTATTTTTTTAGTAAACATAAGTTGCAGAGTTTCCTTGTTCTTCTGCTTCTCTCGCCTAGCATTATAGAGCCACGTGTTTTCTTTAGAAGTCGCATGTTTATTATTACGCCGTTCGTATTTGTTTCCTCCCCTCTTTCTTTTCTTTGAATTTTGTATTTTTTGAATTACCAAAAAGTTTGAGTTTTTTTACTTTTAATAGGAATTTTGTATTTTGTATTTTTGTATTTTGTATTTTGTATTTTTACTTTGAATTTATTTTCAAAACGAATTTTTGCGTAGTGCACATCCGTTTGATAGGAATCCTTGCCCGCATTATTCAATGTGTTTTATACTCTTACCAAGCACATTTACAGAGGTATTGGTTTCTGGCATATATATATATATATATATATATATATATATATATGTAAATCTACACAGAAAAATGACTGAATTCATTTTGAATAATACAAATATAACTTCTTTGTACACAAAAAGAGTTGATAATTTACCAGGTGAAGCTAAGATAGGCATATCAGGGCTCATTCAATCATTTTTTAAAAACTATGAAGTAACATACTTAAAAAGAAATTATACCCATTAAGCATTGTTCCTTACAATTTCTTTAAATATAACAACACTAGGTTGCTACTGTTTTGTAAACAGGCCAATAGATAATATATGTATGCTTAGATTAACTGAATCGTAGTGTTTGGTTTATTCATTTCCTTATTTTTTGACACAAATGAATATGGGAATAGCCGCACTAAGAATCCCTTTGCTTAAACTCCAAGTACAAATACAATGCTTAAGTTTACACTAAAGCACAAGTAATCTCCCCACTACCTCACATTTATTGTTGTTTATCGCCATTGGACAAACCATATGACTTTGGAGCCCTACTTGCGATAGGATAATATACTATCATGAATATGATAGTCATAGTTTTAAAACCTATTGGTTGCAACCTACATACAATCTGTAGTCTTCAAGTACTCCAGTACACTTCATGTTGTTCTATGCTAGGGGCCTGGCCGTATATAAGAATATTCCTCCATTGGACGCAAACCTCTTCCCATAAAAACTACAAGAAAATGCTAGAGAAAGTTTATGTTAGCCTATTCTCCCAAATCATCTTGCATTAACAGCCCTCTTATCATCAACACTTATACTAACCTGACATAACTTTTTGACATAACGTTGGTCAAGCTTTTCCGGATTTGTATTACAACATATATCTGTGGGATGATTGCTTTGTTGTTTATTGGAAGTATATAAAGAAGATGAGACCTTTAGTTCTTTTTCAGCCAGCTTTAGTATGACTCCAATTTCATAAGTCTGTAACTTTGAATACAACCTATATTGAAAGTTATTTGAATATCCCCTCAGCAAATTTGTCATTAATATTCCATTCGTGATGACTTCTTAAAAATAAGAATTCTTTTATGACATTGTTCATTAGGTTAAAAAAAAGTCACAATTGGCATCATGGTAGAGTATTAAAAAAAACACTAATACATATGCAAACTATATCGTACAACGACTAATTTTCCTTTCCAAATTAATTCTTCTTCCTGCCAAAACTCCCAGAAAAAAGCATAAGAAAAAACTCTCAAAATAATTCTCAAAACCAACTGATGACACACCATTAACTTGTATGTGTGTGACTTGTATGTGTGTGTCTGTTTATAGAAAAGCAATGGCTGGTGTATTAGATATTAAACATTTCCTTTCTATATGTGTTTTGGGCAGAGTAATTGAGTTAAGCTAATATTGAGTGAAACATTTCCTTTACAGTCGAAGCCCGCATGGATTCAGGGCAAAATAACTTTGGCCATTGACAATGAAAGTCTTTGGTACGTGGGATGTAGCCGCTGCTCTAAGAGCGTTTATGGCGGATGTGACTATAAGTTCCACTGCATGACTTGTGGCGAACCAAACGCTTTTGGGACTCCAAGGTAATTGTACACATATTAATTGACTCGAAAATCCCACAAATTCAATAACTATATATAACCCATATAATTTGCTGATCTTTCAATGTACATGCAGGCCTAAGTTACGTGTCACAATTGAAGACAAGACTGGTTGTCTCAGTGCCTCGGTGTTTGGCCGTTGTGCTGAGAAATTGCTCCTAATGACAAGTAAACAAATCATGGAAACAGAATCCCAAGTAAGAACTCACCACCCCTTCCTCAAAACCACTGGAAACGAATGGCATACATGCAATTGATTACTAAATAAAAATTGTATCACAATCTATGTAGGGAAAAAAGGCATCATTTCAGTACGCCAACAAACGCTTGGTGAATGAAGATTATATAGTCCAATTGAGAACAAACACATACAAATATCAAGGCGTCTCCACAACAACTTATACTGTGAACTCATTGCATGACTCTTCACACCACTTGATAAAGAAGGCAGAAGATAGTCCCACAAATGACATGGGCCCAAGTACCAGCACAACAGAACTGTCCCCCTCAAATAAACGTCAAAGGACCAATTAGGGCCATTCACATCACAACATCACTCCGCCCTGACAAGAGACCAATGCTTTTGTTTATTGCATAAAACCTATGACATTGTCTTTTGCTTATCGTCATTCCTTGCATTTCACTCTTCCCTACATTTCTTTCAGTTAACATTTTCCTTTCCACGTACACTCCATCAGTGTTGCTATAATTTGCATATCTTAAAAGTTAAGACTTCTTAAATAGCCTTCCATTTTATATTTTAGTTTAAACAAATTTTATTTTCCTTTACATTCATTTTGACTAACGTAGCATTGAATATCTCTTGATTACACCAGGTACATCCTAAAATAACACTAATTTATGAATTAACTTTTGAAAATTAATCACAAAAAACACAGGTAAAGGTTAAGTTCCCAAAAAAAATTCTAATTTATTTACGTATATCAGTTCAAAATTCTAGGGCTGTTGCACTTAATGTTCCCTATTAAATACAACCATTAAAATTTTAAAAAACTCTAAAACTCATTTATCAAACATATAACTATGGGTTTTTATAGGCTTAATAAGAATGTATTTAATTCCATCACATTTTTTTGATTGATCTGATACTATAATTTGCTTTGTTTGATACATTCAGGATACAACAAAATACTTCAGTTCCTAAAGTTGGGAGCTGTGGAGAACATTTCAAGTTAATTTACAAAAATAAGTTCAAATCTAGCCACCACGTCTAATTCGTAAACTTTAGATAACTCTTAAACACGTCGTAGTACCACACTCAACAATCATCCCTGTATTATAAAAGAGTTAATATCTAGCCAGCACGTAAACTTGGGCATTATCCGCTCGCGCAACGCGCGATCAAAAAACTAGTCTAATTCTATAAAAAGAGAAGTGTTCCTTTCCCTGTGGATACGAACCTTACTACACTATACTACGTATTAGTGTCGTATTGTATTATTATTTTGAGTGCACATCACGACAAAGTGCACGTCAATAAACACAAAAATAGTTACTTATTTTTTCTTGCGTGTGTGAATATAGTCTCTATTTTGTGATGTTTGGCCCACATAGGGAAATTCACCCTTTCTGAGTATTTTCCACTCCAACAATTTTGGTTGGAGCAGGAGATTGTTCTAAGAGAAGTGGGCAATCTCTTTAACCATTTCCCACTTCTACTGACTCTGACTGTTACTAAAATTAAATTTTATTGGACGATAATTCCCCAGGATGTGGGGCGGGGCCCCAGGTACATGAAAGTAGGTCAACAAGATTACAAGAATAACACAGAACAGAACAAAGAGGTTTCATATTTTGATCTTTACAACTTTGTTCACATCTATACATGATTCCAGCCCTTAAAAAATATAGAATTCAAAGTAGTCAATTGTTCTTCACTTATTGTGGCCAAATAAAAACACTTACCAGCTTACTAAAGCATAACAACTTTGTTTGATGGCCAAGCTATTGTAGTACCAACTGCATCTTCAATACACTCCATCTCTGATGTTGGCCTCCAAAGAAATGCATCAGGGATCCTAGGCATATCAACTGACACCCTCATAGCATTGGGACCTAAAGGGACAAAGTGAACAAGTTGTTTTGGATCACTTGAAGACCAATGTCTTTCAGCAACTATCCTTCCCGAGCCATTGATATCTAACAAGTTTCACTTTTTCTTTGAATTGTTTATACTCCTGAAAAAATATACTTCCTCTGTTCTTAAATAATTGCAACACTTTCCTTTTTCAGCAGTTTCAAAATAAATGCAACATTTTCTTTTTAGGTTATAAAACTAGCCACTAAGACTAAATACCCTTGCACCCGTTTATATACTTTTACTTAACCCTTCCCCGAATCATTACTACTCATTACTCTCACTTTAGTTTTTTTCTTCCTCTTTCTTCACTTTCTTCTCTTTCTGTAGATTGTTTATATCCTCTGTCGCCCATTTCTCTCTTCAATTTTATGGCCTCCATTTTCGTTCTTTCATTTCTTTCTCCCCATTCCCTGCCATCTTTTTATGTCTACTCCTTTTCTTTTAATTTTACAATTCCATTCATTTCACCTTTCATTTGTTTTTTTCTACTAATTTCCTTTCCACCTCCGGTCCTTTGCTTTCTTCTTATGGCGGTAGGAAAAAAAACTAAGACACTAAAACACTAAATTTTTGGAGAGATAGCTTCGATGAACAAGCCTGTAGACATAATTGATGAATTAGCAAATTTCTAGTAACAAAGAAGCAATAGATAGAGTAGTTCCGTGAGACTCAAAAACAAAATCATAAAAAAAGAAGAAATTATTGTAGTAATCGAAATCAATTTAAAGTTGAGATGTGTTATTGAGAGGATGGGGTAAACAATAGAGAAGAATCGGAAAATGACTGAAGCCATCGATGGCTAATTGAAAAAGGAGCTCCTGTAAGAAGTTGTCAAATTGAGAGAGGGTAAAATTGGAAAAGCAATGCTTTATCAGTTTTCCTTAATTTTTGTCCCCAGAGGGATGTTGCAGTTATTTCCGAACGGAGGAAGTATAACATAAACTATAGAAAATAAAAGACATAATCAAATGTAAATCAATGCTTATAAGCAAATATAAGTACGTGAGAAGGTGATGATTTGTTTGCAGACTATAAATTGTGATTGATGTCAACCTTATCACTAGGTCATGCTATTTTTGTTCCACTAACATCTTTGATTGATGTCATGTCTAGTGTAAGTCTCCACCAAAAATAGTCAGGACTTATAATATCATCAATCCAAACAATCATGGTTTTAGGTCCAAGTGGAATACCGTTAACAATCATTTTTGGATCACTAGAAACCTAATGACCTTGAGCAACAATTTCATCTTTTCCAGTCCAATTGAATATCTTACACCTGATATGACTCATATTTGTACCCTGCAATAGAAGAAGACATGAGAACTGTTTAACTAAAAATGTCATATCCATGATATATGTAATATAAATAGATAAAAGCACAACTTTTACCATATTTAAGGGTGCATTATCTTCATTTTCAGAATTTTGAGTAATCTGCATCACCACCTTATCAGCCGACCATGCAATTGTCTTACCAACAGCTTGTTTCATGCATACCATATTAGATGTAGGTCTCCAAAGAAAAGAATCTAGTTTATTTGTAATGTTGACCATCAGTTCCATTGCATTAGGTCCAAGAGGAGCATGATTAACAAGCCCTTCTGGGTCACTGGAACACAAGTGCCCTTCAGCTACAACCTCATCTTCTCCACACCAATCTAAAAGCTTGCACTTACCATGCGGTTTAGGGCTCATACCCTACAATGTACCGACTTATAATTAGTAGAAAAACTAAAGATAATATAATGTCTAACTTAAAATTTAATAATTTAAAATAGATAAGGAAGAAACACATGAGATAATTGGCTAGTATACCGAAGGACTTATCTTATCAACTCTAAGTTCATGATCAACTTCCTCATTCATATCCTCATCCCCATGGCCTGCAACTAATTTATGGACGAGATTCTCCAAGTGTTGTACCCTACTCCGAAACTCAACATTTTCCTCTTTTAGTTGAACCATGTGCTTCACTACTATAAAAGAGGCTTTTCACGTCGGTTATTTATACCTTTTCACGCCGGTTTTGAAAGTGACGAGGGAAGTGGGGATGTAATAGGCAGGAACATATAACGTCAGTTACTAAACTGACGTAATAGTTACATTACCATGTCAGTTATTATGTAAAACCGACGTAAGAAGTGGTCGTTCCTTTATAATACTTGAGACCTGCTACGTCATTTTTTTTGTAAACCGACGTGAAAAGGTTTATTAAAAACTAAAAAGAATACATATAACGTCAGTTTTCCTTAAGAAACTGACATTATATGTACTTTTAAAAAGGAAAAAAATATAATATGGACATTCGAATAGCACACAAGACAATATGATTGAAACTTTAAATGATGATATTGATGTACCATAAGAATACATCGGATTATAAAATTGTTGCATCAGAGAATGTGTTTCTAAATGCTCAACAAACAAAAACAAAAATCCCAATTTAAGCTATAAGAGCAACCACATTATATATGTTATTCAGATTCCAGAACTAAAGACAATCTATGAATTGTCTAATTTCTCGTGAAAATTTATATTATGCCAATAACCGATTTGCTTGCTGCATCAAAAGTGGCTGGTTCAACCTTCAATTCAAACAAAAAGAAAAATATATAACAAGTCAATCACTTTTTTAATGCTTGAATTGGTGCTAAAAAAGGTATAGCAAGTGTTTGTCTAACCTTGGGCTCCGCGTAGAGGAAACAAACTAAACACACAAAAGCGTGTTTTCTGCCGCAAGATCCTTATTATCCTGTAAATATAATATCTTGTGTTTAGTAATACTACTAACACAATATATAACACACATATGTAGAGTCTTTTACAGAAATTGACATGAGCAAAACATATTGTACTATCCTATAATAGATTAGCATTTAGAAAATACACATAATTTAATCATTACAAATTAAAAGAAAAACTAGAAAAGCTATTAAAAGAAACAATTATCATACATGTGTAATAGATCCTTAATCATATGTTTTCATTTCAAACGAAATTAAAATCAATTTATGGCAAAGAACAATAAGAATATATACGATAGTCTGAACTCCCGATGTATACTTTCTGTCACTGCTAATTTCTAGTATAGGTAACCATAGATAACAACTCTCTTACTCCATTTTCTAATATAAGTAGAATAATAGGTGAGAGTGGTTCAAAAGCAGTTACTAAGATACTAATATGCATCATATATTCATATCATATCAAAGTATCATACTAAAAGAAAATTACAGCACCCAACAGTTTTAGTACACTGCTATTTATCTAACATACTAGTTAGTGGCTTAGTACATTACAGATTTTAACTTGCTATAAAGTTTAAATGTATTATAAGACGTAATGGGCACATCACCACTCTATTTCCTGCAAGTCAGAAACAAATGAAATAATTTAAAGACTCTAAAAAACTTCATAATAATAGAAACATGGTTTCAATCATATTACAAAGTAAAATATATACTTCAATTTCTACTAGGAATATGTTTTATGACCTTTTTATTTCAGCTTCTCACTCTATAAGCCCCTATAGTAAGTAATATTTTTAAAATAAAGATCGGCATTTGACCTTGACATTTCAACTTTTCTTACTTGGCATGCTAGAAAACTTAAAATCTACATATTCAAGAAGATTACTAGTACTGTTTTGATGTATAAAAAAGGAAATTGCAAATTGAACACCTAGCCTCACCACTCTAATAATAACTATTTACCCACAGCTTGATACGACACCTTTAAAGAATAACATATTTCATTGTTCTTGTAATTGGATTTCACTAAACACATAAAATTATTAAAAGAGAACACATTTTAGTAAATGATAATGCTGAAATAAAATAACCAAATAATAACCACACCTTATCAAACCTCATGAAGTGCTTCAATTCCTTCTAAGTAGTAGCCAAATAACATCAAACTAACAGACATTCATTTAGTGTATTACTCATACTCATTCATTCGGAAGTTTCCCCAGAAAATCCTGGAAATTGTAGGATAACAACAACTGATTTTATAGTATTCCGTATTTAACTAATACTATAACTCAATGGCTTATAACAGAAACATCTAGAGAGAAGCAATGGATTTACTTTTACAATCACACGTCTTGAAGGTAACCATTTCCATCGATCCAGATTACCTTCGAACCAATGGAAAAACTACAAAACCAAACAAAATGATTCACAACTAATAATTAGTCAAAAACTAACCTAGACTTAAAAATCAAGCAAAATCCGATTAAAAAAATACCAAATCGATGAGTAATTAAAGAAATTGGATCCTAAATTAACACGCATAAACATTGAGAGAAAGAGAAAATTGAAGATACTGCTAAGAGGTGGAGGTCAAGCAGATTTCCAACGAGGAGTGAGGCGCGAGATTCTTTTGGGCTAGAGAGTTCCCCTCCCAAACTTGTAGCGTTCGTTGTCGGCCTCCTCAACTGTGTATCGATCGAAAAGCAGGGCATGACAACTCCCAACCAAGGGAGTGGATACGTGAAGTATGTTCCCCTTATTCTCGCCGCGTAGCAGCCGCGTCCGGACCTGATCTGTTCACTTGGCAATTCATCTGGTGACTTCACCATCGGCCGTCGCCAAAGATGCCCCAAGAAGCATCAAACATTACCGATGAGGTCCATCGAGCATGCCTCTGTCGATTGCTCGTGTATTAGTGTGTGTATGGGTTAGGGGGTTATAAGGGTGAACTGCCAAAGTACGGGCTACAGATATTTGGTTTTAAAACAAAGATCGTAAATTTAAAGCCTATTAAAAAAATCGGAACAATTTGCGACGTCGGTTCCATTTTAAACCATCGTAAGATATAGTACGGACTTTTTGCAAACAACGATATCACGTCCTTTCTCATAGGCAACCGACGTGTAAAGTCACCCCATATACTATAACGACGGTTATTCAAAAACCGCCGTGAAATGTATGATATGGTATCTCATATTTGTAGTAGTGTTATCTCTTGCTTGTAAGAAAGATATTTTACTTATAGTAGCTCCCCTTCTCATTCATCTCAGTTGTCCAGGCTGATCTCTTCCTAATACTTGAGAAAAGGCATCTTCTCTTATATTAGTTGATGAGGATGAAGGTGTATCACTTTCAATTTCTTTCAGCTTATCCTGAAAGTAAAAGGGGATTTAGACATGGTCTATATCATAATCATTTATTCAAGGCTAAATCAATTCAATAAGCCTATACAAATCAATTCATGCAAAGCCATTCATTTATATTAATTCGTGGGTAAATAATATTAAACCGTATCGGTTACCCCGTGGACAAACGGTCAACGTTTCGTTGACCGTCATATCAATTTCTATTCATATCAAACGTAATCACTATGTGTATTAAGTTAATAACATTCATTTCATGCTTTCTTTATCATTCAAGCGTAGCATACATTTTTATAGAAATTCTCATATCATATTTCATGCATATTCGATAATTCTTTTCATATAAGTCTAACCGTTTTGGCCAATCATATGTTTAAATATCATTTAAACATTTTTTTGAACACATATAACATTTATTTAGGTAATCTCATAATTAAACCAAAATTTATAAGACATTAAACCGTACACTTAACTCAAATGAGCTTTAGCGCGTTCTGTGCTCCTCGGTTGAACTCCGGCGAAACTTCGGTGAACTTTGTCTAACTCCAACGGTTACTCCGGCGACTCTTTCAACTTCTTGAAAGCTCTAGGAATACCTTAGACAAGTGTCTAACAAGTTTTTAACATAAAAAACCCTCAATCAATTCAAATAACCTCTACAAGGTTATTTTCCGGCGAACCGGTCATTTTGGCTTCTAAGTCCGTTCTTGGACTTAGAACCATCTTCCAACCCATCATTCTACACTTCTAAGGATGTAGAATCATCCTAGGGTTTCATCATATGATATATAAGTCATATGGTAGATAAAAATTAAATGAAAAGTTATTATAAGGTCATTACCTTAATTCTTCACACTTTTGCTAACTTTTTCCTTCTTTAATCATCCTCCTTGGGCCTCTATTGCTTGAGCTCCAATTTGGTGGCTATGGAGGATGAGTTGAGATGTTTCTTTCTTCTTTCTTGGAGCTTGGCCGAGCTAGTGAGTGAGAGGGAGGAGGGGATGGTCCTTTTTGTCTCTTTTGACAAATGAGTGAGGTAAAGGGGTCCCTTTGAGTGTACCTTTGATGCCAAATGCACCTCCTCCACTTCTTCTTTTGTCAACCCAACCCCCATTTGATTAGTTCAGCACACAAAAACGTGGGGTGCCCCCCACTCATGTGGGAGATCATCCCAACTTGTCTCGAATTGTACATTCAGTCCCGAAAGTTGTATTTCTCGGACTATTTTAATTATATTTTATTTTATCGGGTCAAATAAAATATATTATGTGTTCTCAATCATTATGGACCTTTAGCATGAATATGCAATCCCCAACATTAATTTAAAAGTATCCAAAATTCATTTTGGGCTGTTATATGCTATATTATCAATAATGGTAATTGGGCCTCGTTTGACCGATCAGTCAACCATATGCCTTTTCCATGGCCCAAATAAATTATCCACCACTATATAAATATTATCTACACCAAGATGAATAATATATATGATCTCGGGAAAATCAGGTGGCCCCCGCTCTCAGTGTGGGCCCCACATGCAATTTACATGTTCAATACATTTCGTAAAATTCGTAAATTCATTAACCATTTCACAAGGTTCAATACATTATTTACTTAAAAGTAAATATATTTGGGGACGGTGTTACATTTTCGCAACTTATACATTGGATAATAATAACACCTATTTTAGTCATAACTCTTTCATTTGGACAATTTGTGGCATTTCCTTTAACTGGTCTGCAAGTTTAAAACATTTTCAAGGTTGCAATGATCCAGTTTTTCTCCGTGAAGAAGGTTTGATTCCTCTTTTTTAGAAGTCACGGAGGTTTCATTTTATCAAAGTTCTTTGGTAAAAATCAAGGACTACAAATTGAATGTGGATGCTACCTTCTCATCACACAATTCTGCTAGCTCCATTCTTCGAGATGCAATCGGTCGTTTCATCTTCGTCCCAAATTGTAGGATTTGTAGTGATATTATGTATTGATGCATGTAGTCATATTTGTGTTTTTTAAAGACATTTGGTACACTAGTTCACTCTTTATACCACTACCTCCGTCACAAATAGATTTGAAAAATTCACCTTTCTTTGTCAAAAAGTTTCATCTTGTGCACTTAATTCGGGTTCGAATTTGTAATTATACTCTAATTTGGATTTTTGCAACTTTCAAGACATTTTAATGTAAATTTTAATCATTAATTTTTTTTAACATTGATCAACCAAAAAAATTCTCTCCCTAGGGCGCTTATGCTGCTAGAGTTGGTTTTGTGTATTCGTCATTGACTCGAAAGCTGTTTGATTGGACTTTGGATTGGTTTCTTGGCTCAGCTCAATTGGGCATTGGTTGTTTGGTTGCTACCAACGCAAGGAGACCAAAGTACGACGGTCTAGGTGCTGGCTTTTGTTTTGCATTCTTTAAATTTGCGGGTTGTGGTTAGTCATGACTTGCTTGTCCATCGCTTCATGATTCAATGAGATGAGGATTGTCGTTTGGCAGTGTGAAGGTATGACAGGGAGTTTGATCAACAAGAAGCGGGATGAGGAAGAAGATGCAGTACTATTGATCCGACCTCCTCCTGAATCGCCGACACGGAGTGTAGGAAAGTCTAGGGTTGCAGGCTCGGGATGGTGTTTGGCATTTTCTTACTGGAAGACGAAACAAAGATTTTATTTATTTGTTGTGCTTGATTTTTTTCAACTTCTTATCTTTTTGTATTGTAAGACTTGGGACACGTTTACTTCACGGGTTACTAAACGGTGCTTATTAAGACCCGCGTTAATAAACGGCACATAAAATAAGCAATCTTGTAAGATCATGTTTACTTCAAAGGGTTTAAAACACTGTTTAACATTAAAATGTCCAAAATAACCACATACATATATAGACACACAAACATTCATAAACACAAGTACGTAGTATATAATATACTATGTGGGGTCACCTCGTACGTGTACCCATACCCCTGACCCCCAGCCCGCCCCTATACCCTGTACCCATGGCCCTACCTTACACCCTACCCCTAATTCCACACCCTTGACCCCCTACCCTTACCACGACCTTACCCTCTACTCCCCTACGACCCTTCAAACCCACCCACTTACAACAACTACCCTACTCGTAAGGGTGAGGTCGGGGTTGGGGTAAGGTCGAGGTAAGGGCAGGTGGTATGGGGTAACGAGGTAGGGTCAGGGTAGGGTAAGCGGGTGCGAGTGGGGGTGGGTTTATGGTCGAGGGTAGGGCGGGGTGTGACAGGGTAGGGTGGGGTCGAGGTAGGAGAAGGTGGTAGGGGATAAAGGGGTAGGGAAGGTGCGGGTGGGGGTGGGGATGTGGGGTAAGGGGTAATGGGTTCGGGGTGGGGTCAGGGTCAAAGTGGGGCCAAGGTAGGGGCATGGTACGGGGTGGGGTAGGGTCGTGGTTAGGGGTAAGGTACAAGGATGAGGGTATTGAGCAGGGTAGGGCCGATATCGGTGTAGGGGTAGTGGAGGGGGTCGGGGGTAGGATGGGATCGGGATCAGGGTGGGGTCGAGGTGGTAGGGGTGGGGGAAGGATGACATTAGGGTGGGGTCGGGGTGGATCCGAGGTAGGAGTATGTGGTAGGGGTGGGGTGGGGTAATGGTCGTGGGGTAGGTTAGGGTACGGTAGGGATAAAAGGTAAGGTACGAGGTGTAGGGTGGGTTGGGGTCAAGGTGGTAGGGGTGGGGGTAGGATGGCAATATGGTGGGGTCGAGATCGGGGTGGGGCCGAGGTAGTGGCATGTGGTAGGGGTGGGTAGGGTAGTTGTAGGGAAAAGGGTACGCAGGGGTTGGGGTAATGATTAGGGGTAGGGTAGGGTAAGGTACGAGTAGTGTCACGCCCCGGACCTACCGGACACGTCAACAACCCGCCATACAGTACGAATAGTCAACCGCAGTCCAACTCATCCGTACTATACTAGGCGTCTTGAATACCATTCACACATAGTACATCCATAAACAAGCATAATGTAAAATATTCATTTAAGCAACGGAAAACATTTAATACAAGTGTTTATGCCACACTTCGGCAAACATGGGCATACAAGCCCACAAATGATTATTCAAAGAAAATATCCATGAGCATTAATTTAAATGTTTTAAAACAGAAGCGGAGTAAGCACGAACCACGTCTTCCTTCCTTGAATTTCCCCGAAGCAACGGGCTCTGGTAGTAAGCTCAACTCCTACCTGAAAACTGTGAGGTGGCCTCCCCCGTGAAGGGGAGGTCAGTACTTGGAAGCATTTGACAAGTACAATGACAACTATACTAAGTATAATCAATGTTTCAATTTCTAAGACCCTCAATCTAGGGTGATATATATTATAGGCCATAACCCTTGGTTACCCTCTTTGAAAATATACTTACTTTATATATAAAGTCAAGTAGTCGGCCCGTAGGCCCATATGCGTTTTGAAAGTCCATCCCACTTTCCCCCGTGACTATTGGTCACGAATGTCATAAACCTCATGTAAATTTATTCATAGTCATAGGGCATTACCCTATTACGTAAAATAAACATCGTAGAGCCTCGCTCGATTATATTACTATATCAAGCTGGAGCCTCGCTCCTAGTCTCCCTACATCGTGCTAGAGCCTCGCTCTTAGTCGCCCTACATTATACTAGAGCCCCGCTCTTAGTTGGTCTACATTGGCTAGAGCCCCGCTCTTAGTCCATCTACATTATATTAGAGCCGCGCTCTTAGTTTATCTACATTAGCTAGAGCCCCGCTCTTAGTCAATCTACACTAGCTAGAGCCCCGCTCTTAGTCCATCTACATTAGCTAGAGCCCCGCTCTTAGTCAATCTACGTTGTGCTAGAGCCCCGCTCTTAGTCACCATTTTGACACGCTAGAGCCCCGCTCTTAGTCACGTTATTCAACCCCTAAGCAATTTCTATGCCTAGAATCGATTTAGTTTGAGTAGCCTTTAGGGCCTACTCCTAATATACCTAGAGCTCACACATCTCAACCTTAAAGTATCTCTTGGACTACTCAAGGTATAAATTCTCACAACCCAATTCATTTGGATTAATCTATTGTTTCTCATATTAACATCTCGGCTAGTATTTCAATACTAATTGAATAATCTTAGAACAACCGAGTTCTCAACCCATAGACACATAGTGCATTCCAATTGATCTTCCAATTCAAATATAATTTATTCTCAATATCAAAAATATCACTTTTGCCCATTCATGAATTCTTTACATGGAGCAAAAGTATATTTTATCACCATATTTATAGTTCACTCAACTATCATGACATCATATTCATAATCACCTAATCATACACAATTCATTCATAATTTGTATATAATACTTCATTTACTCGTAAGCAACAGTATTCTCATTTCGACATTATTAATCAATAACAATCCATGAAAATCACATTTAAATACTTTAGGTAATCTTATGAAATTAACCCAAAAATTATAAGCAATATAGTCAGTCAGCCTCACCTTATGAAGTGCTGCAATAGTTGCCTTTGTTAAGCCCTTCGATCAATTCCCGTTCTAAACCGATTAGAAGTGGAAAATCTGGACAGCAGACGAAAGCCGGGCGGCTTTCACAAAAGGTGGGCGGCTTTCGTGGTCTGCAGCTACGAACAGCCTCCTATACTTGGCGGTTTCCGGCGGTTTCAACTCCTATCGATTCCACGACTCTTCTAAGTTAAATACCACCACTTTATAATATTATTCTACACTTTTAAACGTGTAGAACTTCATGTTAAATCCATCATATGATTTCTTAAAAATCATACAAGAATAAGACTAGTTAATGGTTGTTACCTCACTTCTAGCTCTCTTCTTCTTGGATTTCCCTTTGTTGATGTTTTCCTCAAGCTTGAGCTTTGTGAAGGGCTTCCTCCCAGAGCTCTCTCACCTCTCTCACTCTCTTTGCTTGGGTTGTGCAGATGAGGAGATGATAGGGAGACATTTCCTCCCAATTATGAAATGGAATGGGTCATGGGGGGTGTGACTTTTGTCTCAATGAGACTTCCTATGTCTTGTCCGCCCCTCCCCTTATGTTTAGCATCAACTCCACTATTTGGAGTGTACAACTCATGTAAGAAATATCCCAATTGGGTGTAGGAAGTCCTTCCCAATTATTCCTGCTATTTTTGGCAGGTTGGGCCAAAATAGCACTTGGATCGTCCAAATATTTTTATCAACTTTATTTGGCACTTTATTGGGCTCTATGATTATCATGATAACCCAAATAAATACGTGGTAGCCCATTTTCATTTTTATGGACCCGATAAATAATTTAATTAATCATGCATTAATTAAATATACCAATCCGTTACACGAATTTATTCGCTAGGAAATTCAAATACATATCAAATTTCAAATTCAAGTATATCCGGGTGCGGTGTCACAAGTAGTGGGTAGCGCGTGGGGTCGGGGTGACGGGGTTGGGGTTGGGGCAGGTAGAGGTAGCGGGTGGAGGGGTAACAATAGCGTAAGGGCAAGAGGTAAGAGTAAGGGTATATTCGGAAATTAAAAAGGCATAAATGATATGCACTATTTCCTAGTGCATAAGTTTGTTATTTTAGTATTGTTTGATTGTTGTTTTTAATTGTTTAGTTTAGTTTGCGATGTACTCTATAGATTTATTTTGTAGGTTTTAATTTGTATTTTTAGTGTGTATTTTGTTGTAAGTACCATAAGGGATGAAAGGAAGTATTATAGGCACCAAAGGAAGGCAAGATGAATGGTGGAAATAAATTCTGGTAGCAAACCCGGTCGGGTTGAAATATAACCCGGTCGGGTTGGAAGTGACATATGAAGCCAAAGGGAAGCTACGCACCAAAACCCGGTCGGGTTGGAAGTGACATATGAAGCCAAAGGGAAGCTACGCACCAAAACCCGGTCGGGTTGGTATAAAACCCGGTCGGGTTGAGTTGACAAGAACAAAAGAACGTGTCCAAGATCAAGAGAACGTGGGAAGTATCCGATTTGATACGTAACCCGGTCGGGTTTTGACCCAACCCGGTCGGGTTGAATGTGATTTCAGCACCTTCCAAGCAATTAAGGATACCCGATCGGGTATTCTACATACCCGGTCAGGTATCAGACCCAGCCACCTCAAAATACCTATAAATACACCCCTTTTCCTTCCCATTTGGAAAACCAATTCACATATACTCTTTAGCTCAGTTTAGATTAGTGTTTTCTTTATATTTTCTATCATGTTTAGTCTCCAAATGAGGAGCTAAACTCTTCCATCTTGGTTTTGCTACTTTGAAGCTTAATGAATTTGTAAGTTGTGAGTTATTCTCTTTAATCTTCTTCCTTGAATATTAATTCTTCCTTTAAATATTATTTCTCTATCAATGTTGGGGAGTGTTACTAAGATGACAATTAGTTAACATCTTGACATTAGTTATAGTAATAGTTATTTCTTCTTCTACGTTAATATTGGGGAGTGTTACTAAGATGACAATTAGTTAACATCTTGATATTACCTATAGTAGGATTCATCTTCTTTAATATTCTTTCTTGAGTATTAATTAATTCCTATTCATATTTCATATTAATATTTTGAACATTACTTAAAGGATCAACTAGTTTTGTTTCATATATTAATTAATACTAGAATCGGTCGATTAATACGCTTGTTATTAATTCGGTCCTTTCATGGTAGTAAACTTGGATTATTAATGCATGCATCTCATGGTTAATAATCTAAGGGGAATTAATTATATTGATTAAACCAATAAACCGCTTGTGTTGAGGTTATCAATCTCAATCGTTTTCATCTTAAGTTTATTGCTACTATCAAGTTAATATACGGCGCTTGTTCTATATTGACCCGATAGTAAGTTTTATTAATGAACGCTTCTCGTTATTAATAACTACCCTCGATGAACTGGATATACTCCTCGATTGAGTATTCGAGAGGAAGATAGTTAAAGATATAACCGGGATCGACGAACATTTCATTAGGTGGATAAAAGCAAAGCCAAGTCCTCATCTCTATTTATTAAACTCATTTAAGTCATTCATCTTCGTGTTTAATTAATTAAACCAAATCAAACCAAAACCCCCCTTTTTTGTTACTAGTTTTATAAAAAGAAAAGTATTCCTTTCCCTGTGGATACGAACCTTACTACGCTATACTACGTATAAGTGTTGTATTGAATATTTATTTTGAGTGCACATCACGACAAAGTGCACGTCAATAAAGTACCGCTTAATTAATACATGTGGAGTGATATGCTTAGTAAGCAGCACTTTAAGCATTTTTTTCAATTAGTAAGCAACTTTTTAAACAACGTGCATGTTTACTTCATCTTGTTGGAGCTTGGATTTGGGCGATAGGAGGTCTACAGTTATCGTTTTTGGCTCAGTTGCGCCGTTAATGGATTAACGAGTTATATTACTTCTGGTGAGGTGGTTAACTTTAAGTCTGATTTGTAGGTCCACGATTGCCAACAGTCTTTTTGTCTTTGTTAGCCCATATCTGTATCCATGATATCAATATAAGTCATTTTTCATCAGGGAAAAGAACATTGATCAACCAAAAAATGTTGACTTTACTAACAGAGATATTTTCCAGTTTTTTAGAAAACTGGAAAACTGAAAAACAGAAAACAGGAAACGTGTTTACCAAAGAAATTGCTGGAAAAATGGAGAAAGGGAAAAAGAAAAACGTGTTTACCACATCGTTTTCCAAAACGGAAGAAATGAGACATGTCTCTCTTTTCCTTAATGATTTGGAGAAGTGACTTTTACTAGTTTTCCAAATTTGGAAAACGCAAATGCTACAGTGTCGCTGCAATGAATTTGCATACTTACACCTAGTGGTGGGTCCGGTCCCACTCCCGCTGACGAGCACTTTGTCACGGTGCGTCAAAATAAATTCAATACTAACACTTACACGTAGTATAGGTGAAGTAGAGTTCGTATCCACAGGGAAATGAATAATTCTCTTTTTATGTAACTAGTAAATAAAGGGGGGTTTTGATTGAGAGATTTAATTTAATTTAAACACGAAGATGAACGAGTTATATGTGATTTAATTCAAAGATAAAAAGGACTTGGCATTGCTACTTTCCACTTGTTGATATATTTCAGTCGATCATTGTTATATCTATAACTTATCTCCTCTCGAATACTCAATCGAGGAGTATATCCAATTCATCGAGGAAAGTTATTAACAACGACCGTTCATTAATAACCCTTACTATTAGTCAAGTATAGAACAACGTCATATACCGACTTGATAGTAGCATTTAATCTCTTAACTCCTTGATGAAATCAATTGAGATTGATAACCTCAACACAACGGTTTCGGTTTAACCAACAAAATTAATCCCTCTTAAGTTTATTAACCACGACCGTGCATTAATAAACCGAAGTTACTTACTTGTGAAACTATCAACGATTAACCATTGGTTCGTTGATCGTTTCTAGTAATAATTAATATATGAAACAAAACTAGTTGATCCTTTAAGTAATGTTCAAAATATTAATATGAAATATGAATAGGAATCAATTAATACTCAAGGAAGAATATTAAAGAAAATGAATCCTACTATAGTTAATATCAAGATGTTAACTAATTGTCATCTTAGTAACACTCCCCGATATTAACATAGAGGAAGGAATAGCTATTACTAAGACCAATGTCAAGATGTTAACTAATTGTCATCTTAATAACACTCCCCAACATTGATATAGAAATAGTATTTAAAGGAAGAATTAATATTCAAGGAAATAAGTTAAGAAAATAACTCACAACTTTAATAATCAACAAACTTCAAGAGCAACACCAAGAAATGGAAGTTTAGCTCCTCATTTGGAGACTAAACATGCTATAAAAATATAAAAGAAATACTATTCTAAACTGAGCTTAAGAATATGGAAGAAGGAGTGTCTAAAAGTGAAGGAAAATGGGGTTATTTATAGGTGTTTTCAACACCTAATGCCGGATACCCGGCCGAGTATTTTGACATACCCGACCGGGTATTTATCAAATCAAATATTTTCCCATGTTTTTGTGTCTTCTGCACGTTCTTTGGTCCGAAATCACTTCATACCCGACCGGGTATATGGAATACCCGACCGGGTATTTGCTCGTTTTGCAGCAGTTTCCTTTGTCACTTCATACCCGGCCGGGTAAAGTCCATACCCGACCGGGTTTTGCATAAAACTCAGGTTTTTCCATCCTTCTTGCTTCCAAACCTATCCTAAACTTATAGCTCAACTAACTATAACTTACAACAAACAATAAGATACTAAAAATACGATTACAATCAAATGCAAACTAACAACTACAAACTTGCATAATACTAGTAAATAAATATTACAAATGATAATAAAAATGTACACTTAGGCACTAGTAACTAGTGCCTATCACCCGCTCCGATGTCGATTCCATTCTGGTACCTTCATATATCCTCGTACCTTACCCCTTACCCCTACCCTTCCTACCCACCCTACCCCACCCTCTACCACATGCCCCTACCTCGGCCCCACCCCGATCCACCCTACCCTACAGCCACCCCCTACCACCTCGACCCCACCCCGACCCACCCTATTACCCCTTACCCCTTACCACATGCCCCCTATCTCGGCCGCACCCCACCCCCATCCTACCCCCACCCTCCCGCCATCCTACCCCCACCCTACTATACCCTTCCCCTACCTCGACCCTGACGCCCGACTAGCGCCTAACGCCTTTTAGAATATTGGTTGTGGGGGAGTATGGATAGAGTGTAAGATTGTGGTAAGGATAGGGATAGGGGTCAAGGGTGTGGAATTGGAGAACTGAGTGAAAAAATTGATAAACATATTTTCAGATTGGAAAATGGAAAACTAAAAAATAGAAACAGATAATTGGAGATAGAAAAAGTGAAAAATAAGAACAGAAAATTGGAGAACGAAAAACAGAAGTAGAAAACAGGAAGCATGCCCCTGTATTCTTAGACGGATTGTTCTTTTAAATACCTTAGCTTTCGTCTCCAGACCTTCATTAAACTAAGCAACGTAGATCCTTATTTCATTTCAGCAGATCGTATTCTTGTCTGATTGCTGGACCGGCACTATAAAAGATCGTATTCGTTCAGAAGATGGTAGCTTATTTAGTTGAGCGTCGTTATGTGCCAGAAAACGGCGCTTCCCATTCCACAGTGGAGCAGGGGAACGATGACGCTTTAATCCAGGAGGAACTGAAGGGCATTGTACATCACGACTATGGTTCCATTGCGGCTAAGGACTTCGGCGGCATGCACACGGCCAAGCCGTTATGCGTTGTCAGGCCAGCGGATGCAGATGACGTGGCGCGGGTTGTCAGGATTGCGCTGCGGTCACCCTCCCTCACGGTGGCCGCTAGGGGTAACGGCCACTCCGTCCACGGCCAGGCCATGGCTCACGGCGGCGTCGTTGTCGACATGAGATCCCTGAACGCCGCCGCCTCCGACTTTGACGGAATAACCGTCTCCCGCCACTGTAGCAAATCCGGAGGCCCGTACGCTGACGTCGGCGGCGGGACCTTGTGGTCCGACGTGCTGAAGCGCTGCGCCTTGGGGTACGGATTGTCCCCGCGGTCGTGGACGGATTACCTGGATTTAACGGTGGGCGGGACGCTGTCGAACGCCGGCGTTAGCGGCCAGGCTTTCCGCTTCGGCCCACAAACGTCAAACGTAACAGAGCTGGAAGTGGTCACCGGCAACGGGGATATAACCGTCTGTTCTCACTCCCACAATTCCGAACTCTTCTATTCCGTTCTCGGTGGTCTTGGGCAATTCGGTATTATCACCCGCGCACGGGTATTGCTTCAACCCGCCCCGGATATGGTTAGTATTCTACCTAATTATTTTGCATTTCAAATTCGATCAATAATTTTGCTTTTGCGCTTAATTAATTACGAGTACTAATTAATTAATTAATTACGTGCAGGTGAGGTGGATAAGAGTGGTGTACAGTGAGTTCCACGAGTTCACTCGGGACGCCGAGTCACTGGTGACTCGGGACAGCTCGTTTGACTACGTGGAGGGATTTGTGTTCGTCAACAGCGATGATCCTGTGAATGGCTGGCCATCCGTGGCAAGGGATCTAGGTCACCAGTTTGACCCGGCCCGAAAACCCAAGAATGCGGGTCCTGTTTTGTATTGCCTTGAGGTGGCCCTAAATTACCGAAATGACCACCATCCCTCCACCGTTGACTTGGTAAACCCACTATCCCTATCACGCCACCTTATTCATTCATTAATTAGCCTACTCTAGTTTTCTCCCTACTTTTTGCCCCAATCTGGGATCGGGCTGCAATAAAATCTTTATTATTCGGAGTACGTACTCGTATTAATTAACAGTAAATTCCAAATTGCATATTATTTCAGGACGAAAGAATTAGGGAGTTACATATGGTTTCATAATTAAATTAACGGTTGTTAAAATCATTAAATTCTATGATTTCGTAAGAAGAGATAAATAAGAACATGTCGTTATTTCTTTAACCTTCCTAAAGAAATCAAATCACACTTTCCTCTTCAAAAACAACATTTTCATTATTTTCAAAACTAAAGCTCAGCTCAAAGTACACGTTAGTTTTCCTATTTTTGGCCCGCCATGCAAACTTTTAGACGTTTACAATACGGAATCGTGTATATGAGTGGAATTTCGAAGTTGATTAGAATTTCAGTGTATAACTCGCACCAAAATGAAGTACTCGATTAAATTATGAGTGGTTGGTGAAAGAATGGAACATGAACAACGCCATGACAATATTTACTACAATTATTGAATCAATATTGTCTAAATAGTTGTAATACTAGGCATTAATATGATATTATTTATTATTTACTAAAAACATATTTCCTCCTATTCTAAGGCGATTTCCCTACTGCCGTTACTATAATACCTTTCCCATTTTCTGACGGAATATAAAAAAAACTAAATTTGCGCTACTAGATTTTTTTTGCTAAAAATACACGTGACACAATTTTTTAAACTAATGTCGCTTCCACAAATAACTACCACAAATAACTAGACTTTACTTGAACCCATTTTATATTTTATTATAACCTGAAAAAGTAAAATAAAAACATTTAATGATTTTTTAATTTATTTTTTAACATCAAAATGTGCATCTCTTAATGTCATATTTGTTGCGGGAAAAGAAATCAAAGAAGAACATTACTTATAGTCTTATAGTCAGTGGCGGATTTGGAAGTCAAATTTTGGGAGTTCAATTCTTTTTTACAACTATAAATTTTAAGAGAAATAAATAATTATACTAGAATTACACATATATACCAACATGTTTTTCAAAATTTTGAGCGTTCGTGTGAACACCTTGGAACAACTGTGGCTCCGCCACTGCTTATAGTAATTAACTAATTTTTTACTAAAATGGAATTCATCAAATATCGGGTATATTTAACTGACGGTCCTACAATGTAAGGAAAAATGGTATTGAAAAAATCCATACACAATTTTCATATCGACATAACAATTTTCTTGTTATGATAACAAATACGGATTATTAATGCGTTTTTTTAAAAATGGGATTAAAGTACAAATTAACTCTTTAATTATGATAATAGAACTTGTTATTACTTATTACCCCAGTTTTAACTTTTGACTTTGTTTTTTGACAAACCTTTTGACTTTGTTTTTTGACAAACCTTTTGACTTTGTTAATGCTCGTGAATCGGGGCGTTAAGTTTTATTAGGAAGGTAGTATGTGTAGTTATGTAATGTAATTAGTTTTTTTGTGTGGAAGATATGTAATGTAATTAGTTGACCAATTTTAATGATGTTTTCTTTTGTCTTTTTGTGAAATGAAATGGGGTTCCGTGTGTTGAGTCTTTTTTTAATGATTAGGCATCATTTGTTTGCTATAGATGGTATAAATTCAAAATGGTAATTATGCCGAAATATACATTACTCCGTATTTTAATAAAGTGGAAGGCGACCCTACGGCACAAAACGCAATCTTCTATTGGATTTGTTTGACACCAAAGCAAGCAGCGTGCGGAACTGTCCATAGAATCAGCGATTATGTTACTCCCCGAGATTCACACGTATCTTCCTGCAGCCCCTCGTATCCCACAAATTTTGCCCTCCGTTTAAGAATGTTTTCAGTACCAGACCATCATATCAAATCAGATCAGACTTTCGTAGTTATAAAATACATAGAGATCAAACGTTTACTATATAAGACCAGACCAGATCAGACCATATCAGACCAGACCATCTAATTTCAGTCCAAAAGAAAACATCCTACTGTACACATCATTCCATGAAGAGTCTTGTTGTTAATTGTTAACTCTAATTTAAACAGGTGACAAAAAAGTTTGAATCTTTACCATTGCTGAGATTCTGATTGTAGACTTGTAGTGATTCAAATTGTCCGAATATATTAAATTATAGAAAAATTAAATTTAAAATAAATTTTATTAATAAAATTAAGAAAAAGTAACACGAAAAAAGCTAAAATACTCATTTACAATATCTTTAGTCAATTCAGCCAGTAAAATGACTTCATTCTTATTTATTTTTATTATTAAAAAGAAAAAGAACAATTGGGCTAATAAGGAAAAGAATAAGAGGACGTTTGGCAACAATATTTTTCGGCTTATCAAGCTTATCAGTCAACTTTTCACCAAACACGTAACTTTTACTTTCGCGCACTGAATTGTGTAATAAGCAGAAAAAGTAAGGTTGTAGTTACTTTTCTGGCTGTATTGGCTGAAGTTATTGTAGATGACCATTTTAACTATTTTTACATATAATTTTTTCTTTATTTTATAATAAAATGTATTTTAAAAATATTTTTTACTCAAATCATCAGAAACCGCCAAAGCAGCCACTTCAGCCAGAACTTCATAAATTTCAGCAGAATCAGCCGAAACTGCCGATTTTTGTGCTACCAAACGGGCTCTAAAGGTCATCAAACGGACCATATAATTTGCTTTTACGGCTTTCTTTGGTAAATGATTAATGAGCCATTTTTATTGTAGGGTGGACCAACTAAAATGGAGTAGATGTTTGATAAAATATATTTATAGATTACTTTTTGATAAAATAAGGCTATCTTTTGCTAATATACTTTTACTTTTTTATTTTTTTTATTGTAAATTAAACTTTGATTTACTTAGATAAAATAAATCTATTAGAAATTATAGGAAGAAGAGACATACGTAGTATATTACTCTAATTATATTGTTATTGTTGCATAAGAAATTATAGGGCTACTTCTACTCTTCTAGTTCTACTTAAGGTTAATAACCGTGCTGTCCGTGCATGCTAATTAATGTCATAGCTCCAGAACAAATCTAATAATCAAATTAACGCAATGGCAAGCTTAATAGTCTAATAAAAATTCCAAAGTATGTCATTTTAGAACAAAGAACAATTATTTCAAAACACTTTTTTTTTTTGGTAAAACTATTTCAAAACACTTTAATAATTGGTGTATGTTATGACCCAAGTATACATATGGCATTGTATATTAATACTCTGTATGAATTATGATTTCTGGTAAATGCGTGATTTTTAAAAATAATACGCTCCATGACTCCCATATTAGTCTTTATATTTTTCTTTTTTTTCAACAATTCCAAAATAAATTCTGTTTTATCTTTTGGGAAAATCGCACTTTTAGTCCCTGAAATAGTCGCCAAAATGAAATGTCAGACCCGTATTTCTAGGATTGTAAATGTCACCTCTCAATTGTCTAAATTGTTATAAATGTGGTCTTTAAGGAGGTGAAATGTGCTTTCGTCCACATTGTATATTTCACCGCTCAAAGGACTACATTTACAACATTTTGGACAATTGAGTGACGACATTTACAAACTGGGGAACACTGGTCTGACATTTCAATTTCGTAAGGGACTAAAAATGCGATTTTCGCTTATCTTTTTGACAAACTAATGTTTGGTAAGTTAGTTATGATGATTGATAAATTGAATTTGATTGTTTGTGAGACGATTAGATGGTGGAAAAAGTGATGGAAGGGCTGGGATATTGCGAGAAGTTGAGGTGGGAAGCAGACGTGAGGTACACGGATTTCTTGCTGCGGGTGAAGAAGTCGGAGAAAGAGGCTCGGGCGAATGGGATGTGGGATGCGCCTCACCCCTGGCTCAACCTCTTTGTCTCCCAATCCGACATGGCTTGCTTCGACCGGCTCGTGTTCAAGAAGCTTTTGAAGGATGGGGTCGGCGGCCCAATGCTCGTTTATCCTTTGCTACGCTCCAAGTAAGTACCTACCTTAAAGCTACTCATCACTCGTGAATCTCATGATGATGCAATGCCTATTTTCTTTCTTTTCTTTCCAAAAACAATAATAATTGATGACATACATTATTTAGTAACCCCTTCGTCTCATATAATTGTCCCATTTTTTCATTTTTGTATGTTCCTCTATTATTGTCTCATATTATAACATTTGTATTGCTCTAATTCGTTCTTATTTTATTTCCATTTTATCAACTCATTATCAATCACATAATTCTACTTTTCTTAAATATCACATCACTCCCTTCCGTCCTAATATTAAGGATGTTTTTACTTGGACTGTAATTTGCCCCAGACCAGACCAGATCAGACCAGACCAGACCAGTCCAGACCAGACCAGTTCAGACCAGACCAGATCTGACCAGACTTGGATAGTTATAAAAATACAAAGAAACCAGACCTTACCAGACCAGACCAGACCAGTTCAGACCAGACCAGACCAGACCAGATCAGACCAGACCAGACCAGACCAGACCAGCAAATTACAGTCCAAGTAAAAACATCCTAAGAGGATGGATGGAGTACTATTTTACTACTTTCATCCCATTAACATTAGAAAATGATGAGGTGATACGATTATTAAGAAAAACAGATTTAAATGATTCATAGTTCATTCGTTCTTTTTTAATTGTAACGAGTAAGTTATATAACTTGATTGCTGTTTATAAGTAGATGTATTTATATGACATTTTATTGAGTACATACCCTTATGTAATGATTCCGTAATAGTGGGAGGCCTTAATTGACCCATAAATAAAATAAAGTCAAGTAAAACATGTGAATAGTGCAAAAAGTCAATGTTGCATTTAAATTAATAAATAAAAAATGATATAGAATCATACAAAATTTATCAAATTTGAATTTTCTCTGTTTCTTAAAACTTGGTCAAGTTTGACCGACATGAAAATTAATACTACCTCCATCCCGGTAGACTTTGCCAAGTGCAAAGTTGGTGAAAAATAATAACAGTAAAAACTGTATGGTTGAACTTTGTGCAGAGGAGAGAGAAAAGTGTAGAACCACAAATTAGTTGCTTTATTAGGAAATTGACAAAGTTTTTTGGGACAACTAAAAAGGGGAAGTTGGCAAAGTCTAATGGGACAGAGGGAGTAAAATAAAAGATGTGTGACAAAGTTTGTGCAGAAGAGAAAAAACTAACCAAAATCACAAATTTTTTACTTAATTGAAAAAGTGACAAAATTAATAGCACAATAAAAAAAGAAAAATTTTAAGGAAGAAAGAGAGTATAAGCCTATTACGTAGTATAATGGACAGAAAAAAAGATAGGAATGTTGTTTTCGGACAACAAAATGGCCCCACAAGATCTGACGGTTGGAGATGTCATTGCATCATCAGCCCGTGCGTTTGCCACCGCAACCCACGGCCCACACTATCGTTTGTTTCCGTTCTTGGGCCATATTTTGGTGATGGCAGTGTATGCAGCGTATACCTACTTTCTCGATGGACAAAGATACGGTGGACCCTACAACCATGACCTCTCCTCGTTTTACCCCGTCACCTATATCTTCAATTTTGCTTGTCTTTATTTATGGTGTGTCTGGAGTTGCTTAAAATAAGCATTTTTCAATTTTGCTTGTCTTTATTTAAGGTGTGTTTGGAGTTGCTTAAAATAAACATTTTTCAATTTTTAACTTGAAAAAAAGCTAAAAAAAAGGTGTTTGCCAAACCCAACTTCTAATTTAAAAAAACACTTTAAAGTCATAAATTAGAAGCTACCAGGTTGTCGCTTCTAACTTCTTGGTATTTTTGTAAATACTCCAAACTTTATGTATAATTATTGTGTTAGATATTTCACTTAAACCCAGACTACCCTCCCCTCTCCTCATCCGGTGTTGCTCCCAGAGACCCAGACCTTACTGCCTCATGGAGCAGCCATGGCCGATTCTGTTCCCCACCCTCATGCCCCATCCTCCTCCCTCCTATTTCACATATATAATATAAATATAATATATGTGTGTGTATATATATATATATAGAGAGAGAGAGAAATGTTCAGGTCAGAACATTCCTAGTCCGAACATCCCCGTTTGGGGTCTCTTCTATTCCATGAACCCAAACCAGCTCTCCAATCTCCAACAATATTGTAGAATTTAAAGAAATCTACTTCCAAATTTAGTTTTTTTGTTTAATTTTCGGACTTCTTCTTTGGGAGCTGTTTTCTTGTTCGTAGACCTACTCAGATGGATTGGACGAGAAAGAGAAGGGTGTTCTTGTATTTTGACTATATACTACATCAATAATCACTTTTTTATCAAACAATTCAACTTTTTGCCATTTAAATAAAACCACTTCTATTTACAAACACTATCAACTTTTAATCACTTTCTCCAAAATCACTTTAAAAAAATCACTTTTTAAAGTTGAAGCAATCGCAAACACTCCCTTAGTATGAGATTCTTTGAAACTACTTAAAAAAAGTATTTCTCGCCTTTTGGCTTAAAAAGCACTTATTTTATCAAACACTACCAACTTTTACTTTTCTCGGCTTTCGTGTGAAAAATGCTTTTTACTTTTTCTATTACACAAAAAATACTTATTTTATCAAACATTACCAAGTTTTACTTTTTGGGGTAAAAGTGCAACTTATGCTTAAAAAGTGTTTTTTTAACCATAAAATGCTTTTAAAAAGTGTTTTTTTAAGCATAAACTATTGCAAACACTCTCTAAAAGTTTACCAAATTAGAGCTCAATTAGGCCCTCGACGGAATCTTGTTTTTGGGGACTCAATTGTTTGGAAAGTCCATTTAGGAAGTTAAATTAGGAATTTAATTTTGACCTTTGTATGACCTTAATATAACCCTTAAATTGTTGTATTTGTGGATTAGAAGTATATTTTAGCAATTAAAAATTTTAAGTTTCACATTTTAGTTATACTTGATTATTAAATTTTATAAGTAACTTAAAATATGTATACATTATTTAACTATTATGTACTATTTCCGTATCATAATTTAAATATGTATACGTAGCTTAAGATAATTTATTACTACGTATTAGTTTACGGTACATTTTTTTAAAAAGGTAGGAGATTTTTTATACAGTAGCAGCGCCGTTTACTTTACAACGTGAATTTCTTTCCTAAAATTAAAATGCACGGAGTAACATTTATTTTGATACGACTCAAAAAAGAAGGGAAAGTTCCCGAAATAAGACTAAAACAGTTTGAAAATTCCAAAATAGGACTGTCATGTTTTTTGTTCCTAAAATAGGAGTAATTACTGCCATGTTTGGAAAATACTGACATGTTTGAAGTCTGGTACTGCCAAAACATGACAGTAATTGATCCTATTTTGGGAATAAAAACATGACAGTCCTATTTTGGAATTTTCAAACTTTTTTAGTCCTATTCCGAGTAATATCTCAAAAAAGAATGGAAAATGCTAAGAATACAAACAAACTTACAAAAAAGGGGGAATTTGACTTTGCACCCCATGTTTTAGACCATATTAGACTTTGCACCCCATATTCAAAATCATTAATATTTGCACCCCATTAGCTCAAAAATTGTGAAGGAGTGGGGTGCAAAGTCAAATGATTATATAGTGAAATAGGGTGCAAATATTAATGATTTTGAAAATAGGGTACAATGTCCAATATTAACCAAAACATGGGGTGCAAAGTCAAATTCTCCCTACAAAAAAACTTACAAATAAGTGATGTGACTATTGTAATGACATTTGATGTAAAAGTGATGTGATGTGTTAAATAATGTGATGTTGCCACGTAGGTCTTTTGTAAGACTTTTTGTAAGAGTGTATGTACCTCTAGCATGAACTCAAAAAGAATACATGACATTTATTGTGATGCAAGAGAGTATAAGTGCATAAGTGACCCCAAGTATTTTAGACGTGTTAAGAGTACACTCCGGAACAAGTCAATCAACTAAATAAAATACCCAATAAAATACACTTTTTTTTGTATTTCATACTGGTGTACTACGGTTCATATCATTTCTATCTATTTCCTCGTTGAATAAAATAATTGAAAATAGGCGCAGTCCCTAAAACCAAAGAAACAAAAGTCCAGTCCCTAAAATAAAATGGTTATTTAAATATTGTTAAATGCTTTCTTATGAAAGATGTTTTGGATCCGAACTTTGCAAAATTTCATTAATAAGATACACACATTACTAACATTTTACCCCGTATAATACTTTGTTTTTTTTTGGATAATACCTATACTTTGTATTTTAGTTACTTACAAAATCATATTTGGGGATTTGGCTTTGTACCCAAAAATGAGTAAATTGAATGGTGCACCCTTTTTTGGGTAATATTGGACTTTACATCCTAATTCATTTACAATATCTGGATTGATGGATGCATACATTAATGATTATGAAAGTGTACTGCTAACTTCAATATAGCCCAAAAATGGAGTGTGAGATCAAACTCCCCCTCTATTCTAATACTCCGTAGTAAATGCACCAATTATAGAGGTCGTTTGACAACACTGTTTTCGGCTTATAAGGCTTATCAACCAACTTTTTCACCAAACACGTAATTTTTACTTTCGCGCGCTGAATTGCGTAATAAGCAAAAAAAAGTAAAGTTGAAGTTACTTTTCTGGTTGTATTGGCAGAAGTTACTGTAGATAACCATTTTAGCTATTTTTACATATAATTTTTTCTTTGTTTTATTAATAAAATATATTTTAAAAATATTTTTCTCTTAAATCAACAGAATCAGCCAATGTAGACACTTTAGCCAGAACTTCATAAATTTCAGCAGAATCAGCCAAATCAGCCGATTTTCATGCTACCAAACGGGTTCATAATGTTTTTTTCCTCCTATAATGTTTTTCTCTTATACTCCGTAAAATACTTCAAATAAGAGGCATTTCTGATAACTAACTTCAAGTAATGGAAAATTTCATAATAAGATCTATGCATATTACTATTGTTCTAACTTCTTACCATTTTCTTTATTTCTTCCTTGAAAAAGACTAAGGGCCCGTTTGGAAACAGCTGGAATAGCTGAAAAGGCTGAAAAGTCTGAAAAGGCTGAATATGCTGAAATGAAAGTGTTTGATAATATGTTGGCTGAAATGGCTGATTGAATGTAAAATTACCGTTAAGGGGTATTTGCTTATTTTTTTGCTTATGTTGTTCAAGGCGGCAATTTAGACCCAAACTGAAACAGTAGTTTAGACCAAACTGAACATATATCGACACATATACTGCCGGGAACATTTCCCAATCTAGAGCACCCATTGGGGATGCAAATCGGAATCAAAGTTCTCGAGCTTACACCCAACAAAAATCAAACCAAAGTTCTGCAATTTACACCCAACGAAAATCAGAACCAAAGTCCGGAACACCCGATATGGAGAAGCCAGTCTGGAAGGAGATGAACGCAGTCGAGCAGATCAAATCGACGCAGCCAATCTGGAGAAGATGGAGCGAGTAGATGGAGATGTCGATCTAGAATTGGTCTTCTATTTTCCGAAGCAGATGTATTACGGAGAGGACAGATAGGTATTTTCGTTTTTGAACAGTGGATTAATACATTTCAGCCTAAAAAGTAACATTTTTGTTACTTTTTTGACTGATAAGGAAAATCAGCCCAAACAGCCCAAATGACATGTGTTTGGCTCTCTTTTTGTATTTTAAGGCTTATCAGCCCATTTTATACGCCCCAAACGGCCCCAAATAACCACTATAAGAATTTTGTTTACTATTCATTCTTCTTCACGGTGCTTTGCACGGCCAGATTCCCACAAAATGTAATTCATTTGATTAATAATGATTTTTAGTATATTACGAAATTCAAAATATAGAAAATCTTGAAATGAAATAATTCATAATCAACACATAGGAAGGACATGTATAGTATTTATTTGTTCTTTTTTCTATTACTAGGCCTCTCTGTAATACCCAAGATTAATTTAAGAGGATTAATAGTACTACTCATACCAACAAGATGCATCCCCTTTTAAGGGAGCTCATTACCCAAGAACTCCAAAGTTAAGTGTGCTCGCATGAGAGTAGTCTTGGGATGGGTGACCCCCTGGGAATTTTCTCAGGGCGCGCATGAGTGAGGACAAAGTGCGCGGTAAAGGCTTGTGGTGGTTTGTGAGGACAGTACTAGACGTCTAGAGTAATTACCTCGGGTCCGGTGGGGCCGGGGTGTTACAGGTGGTATCAGAGCAACCCTGCGACAGTGTGCTGACTCGTTGGATATCGGGCAGACACTTAGCAGGGGAAAAGATTCTGGGGTTTGATTGAGATTGGTTTAAGGGCGCAACGAGGACGTTGCGATCCTAAGTGGGGGTGATTGTAATACCCAAGATTAATTTAAGAGGATTAATAGTACTACTCATACCAACAAGATGCATCTCCTTTTAAGGGAGCTCATTACCCAAGAACTCCAAAGTTAAGTGTGCTCGCATGAGAGTAGTCTTGGGATGGGTGACCCCCTGGGAATTTTCTCAGGGCGCGCATGAGTGAGGACAAAGTGCGCGGTAAAGGCTTGTGGTGGTTTGTGAGGACAGTACTAGACGTCTAGAGTAATTACCTCGGGTCCGGTGGGGCCGGGGTGTTACACTCTCGGTGCTGGATCAAGGGCCTCTGCCTTGCTTTGGCAGGCAAGGAGAGTGCCTGTCCATTTTAAACCTTTAGATCAAAAAATTAAGGGTAGAAGATGAAGAGACCATTTTTGTTCACACATCTCAATGCTCTAGATTAAATCAAAGTCCTCCAATTAATGTAAGGCACTCTGCCTTAAGGCAGAGAATCCTAATCCCTCGGTGCTCTATTCTAGAAAATTCAAACATAGAGTATATACTAGACTCGCTGCTTTAGTGTACAATACTTAAAATGACATATAGATAGATACTCCCTCCGTTCCAAAATTAACTTCTCACTTTTCTTTTCGGGCAGTCCCGAAATTAACTTCACACTTCAAAATTTTGCTTATTTGACAAATAATCTACATCAAAAAAGTGCCAAATAGTGTCAAACAGTGTCCAAATAGTGTCAAACAGTGTTTAAACAGTGTAAAACAGTGCATTACACAGTAAAGTCAAATTTATTTTCTTAATCTGTGTGAAGTCAAAGTGAGAAGTTAATTTTGGGACGAAGATAGTATTTTATTTGAATTTATGTATTTGTGTGTAAAAATCATATCCAAACACCCATTGTCCTTTGTCATCATCATCTCCATTGAAAAAGTAAAAAATTGTGTCCCCACAATCATTTTATATTTTTTGTATTGTCTGTATACATTAAATAATTCGTTAAAAAACTCAAACGAGAAAAGATACCAATCCAAGATAGAAAATAAAGGTCTGTTTACTAACAGAGATATTTTCCAGTTTTTCAGAAAACTGGAAAACTGAAAAACAGAAAACAGGAAACATGTTTACCAAAGAAATTGCTGGAAAACTGAACAAAGGAAAAAAGAAAAACGCGTTTACCAAATCGTTTTCCAAAACAGAAAAAATGAGACATGTTTCTCTTTTCCTTACTGATTTGGAGAATTGACTTTTACTGGTTTTCCAAATTTGGAAAACGCAGATGCTACAGTGCCGCTGCAATGAATTTGCATACTTACACCTAGTGGTGGGCCCGGTTCCGCTCTGATGTCGATTCCATTCCGGTACCTCCATCCTCATACTTTACCCCTTACCCCTACCCTACCCTACCCTACCATCCCAACCCCACCCCGCGTACCCATTTTTCCCTATAATGACCCTACCACACCCCCTACCACATGCCCCTACCTCGGCCCCACTCCGATCCACCCTACCCTACCACCACCCCCTACCTGTGAAATAATGGGAAAGAGGTACTCCAATAGGAGTCCTGACAGATATATTTATAATAGAAGAGTTGCCAAAATACAAAGTATTCCTAAATAGATATTAGGCAGATTCCTAAATATCTATTAGGTAGATTCCTAATTATATTAGCCTATTACACCCCCTCAAACTGTGCGGGAGATACAACGCGCAGGTTGTCTTTTAAAAAATGAAATTGCAAACTAAAAAAAACTCTTAGTAAATATATCCGTGAGCGGAAGATTAGAAGGCACATCTTTGACAATAAGATCTCCATGAGAATATATGTCTGCAGCAGCCAGCGGCGAACTCAACAGCGCGCTTGAAGCAAGCACCGTGATCAGCGACGCAGAGAAGGTGGGTTGCGCGGACATAGGCAGCAGCAGGCGGCGAACTCAACGGCATGCTGGAAGCAAGCACCGTGTTCAGTGACGCGAAGGAGGTGATCTGCGCCATATTAGCCGCGCTCATCTTCAAAGGATCGGAGACTACCGTAAATGTGGCGGCAGTCGACCCCGAGGCGGCGGCGGCTATAATAAGGTTCATGGGAACCGAAAAAAAAAAAAAATTGTATCTACAAACCTAGAGCTCTTGATACCATGTGAAATAATGGGAAAGAGGTACTCCAATAGGAGTCCTGACAGATATATTTATAATAGAAGAGTTGCCAAAATACAAAGTATTCCTAAATAGATATTAGGCAGATTCCTAAATATCTATTAGGTAGATTCCTAATTATATTAGCCTATTAATAATAGGCTAATATATTTAGGAATCTTCCTAATATATTTAGCCTATTAATAGCCTAATATATTTAGGAAGATTCCTAATTATATTAGCCTATTACTACCACCTCGACCCCACCCCGACCCACCCTAACCCCACCCGTATATTACCCCTTACCTCTTACCACATGCCCCCTACCTCGGCCCCACCCCACCGCCATCCTACCCCCACCCTCGTACCGCCATCCTACCCCCCACCCTACCCTTCCCCTACTTCGGCCCCACCCGGATCCCGGGCCCACCCTGTCGCCATCCTATCCCAACTCCCTACCCTACCCCAACACCAACCCCAACCCTACCCACTACCCCCACCCTTACCGCCATCCTACCCCCAACCTTACCGCCATCCTACCCCCACCCTACCCCTTCCCTACCTTAGCCCCACCCTGGTCCCGGCCCCACCCTACCGTCATCCTATCCCAACTCCTTACCCTACCCCTACCTTACCCTAACCCTACCCACTACCCCACCCTTACCCCTAACCACGACCCTAACCCACCCACGACCCCCACCCAACCCCTAGACCTTACCACCCCACCCCGACCATACCCCCCACCCATAACTTACCTACCCCGACCCCTACGAGTAGGTATGGGTGGGTATGAAGGGTTGTGGGGGAGTATGGGTAGAGTGTAAGATCGTGGTAAGGGTAGGGGTAGTGGTCAAGGGTGTGGAATTGGAGAACTGAGTGAAAAAATTGATGAACATATTTTCATATTTGAAAATGGAAAACTAAAAAATAAAAACAGAAAATTGGAGATAGAAAAACTGAAAAATAAAAACAGAAGATTGGAGAACGAAAAACAGAAGTAGAAAACAGAAAAATATCTCTGTTAGTAAACAGGCCCTAAAGTTCGTGAAATTACATCAAAGAATGTATGGGTGTTTAGAACTGGTGTATACACGCCTGGCGTGTACACGAAGAACTACTCACAAAAAATCAATTAACACGATTCTCAACATTACAAACTGAACATCGTGTGATTCATTTCACTGTTGCAAAACTACAATATTAGGAATATTGAAAATGACCACAGTATAGTTCATACTCCGTATTTATTTACATAATAGTCTGAACTAGTTTTCCTTAGAGGAAGGTATTTGTTTAGCAAAAATTAAAAAGTGAGTGGGTAATTACGACATACGCATAATGTGATTATTTATACTTTATACACATAATTTTTTATGAAACCTTTGAATTACATATATAAAAGGGAGGGTTGAATTGTGTGTTATAAATTATACTAGTAATAGTTTTTACCCTTTTTAGTACAATTCTGATGTTAAAGGAAGAAAATAAATGCATAAACATTTAATGAGGATAATTCTTTGGTTCAAAAGCGATTAAAAAACATCTAAACTCTCTAGGAGGCTAATACTTAAAAGCTTTTCACTAGAATTTTTTTGTGAAAAACAATTACTCCGTACAAGATAGACTCTATAGTATAGTATACTTTGAGCCACCTCATTCAAACCTTTTTAGGTAGAATTTCACAACTTTATTTTGTGAACAAGATGTTTCTCGACATTATCACAAAGTCTTCACCACACTCTCCAACTGAGTGGAGAATGCATCTTAACAAATGCTTCTTGAATAGCTAGCAAGGAGTACAATATGTGTTACGATTTAACTAACGCAATACGAATAACAATAAGATAGAACACTCGAAATTTGGTAACTCAGTTCGCCACAGAAAACTACGTCAAGGGGCGCTACCAAACCAGGATGTTATTATTATTTTTTGCTGATGATTACAAGGAGAGAGCTTATATTTATAGACAGTAAAACCTAACCCCAATACTAATAGGACGTGCGGCCCAACCGGTACAAAACTCGCGGCCCATATACAAAAGGATCCAAAAAAAATTCGGGTTACCTCCCCCCAACCCCCGTCCAACTCCTCGTCGAGTTTGTAAGGATCGTTTAGTTGGATCGACGAAATGGGCCTGGTTATAGTCTCTAACACCTTACAATATGAATATGCTGGAACTACGATAGGAACAAGAATAGGAACTGGTGCATAAATGTTCTTCAATAAATATCTCGTATATTGTTTGAGTTCTCATTTATGTCTATGTATCCTTCTGCACTTGCACGTCTTCCTCCGTAGCCGAGCATGTGTATTTATAGTGTCGCCTTCACGGGAAAAGAGTTGCTCAATAATATGGCACATAACACGTACCATTTCCCTTTAAAGAAGTTTACTCAAATTAGTTTTGCATTTTAGAAAATGCTTGCTAATAAAAGTATTTGCTCATTAATATGGAACATAGATTTATTCTTTTAAAAGGATATGTCATAAAAATTATTATTGCCATTATGAAACCGATCATAACTTTCACTTGAAACATTCATATACTTGTATTCTTTTGTTTTGAAGACCTGTATTACGAAAAAGATCTAGAAAATGTTTCATTTTATTAGACAGATGCATATCTATTCGTTTTTAAGAACCTTTTTATTTTGGAGACTTGACACATAGTCTTAGGATGTTTTCTTTTGGACTGTTTTCAGTCCCAGACCAGACTTAAACAGACCAGATCAGACCAGCTCCAAAAGAAAACATCCTGTCATTTTAAATTTTGAAAAGTTCTTTCACTACCAAAAATTGCTTTGTGAGAAAGATCTTTTATTTAGCAAATTTATTCTCTCATAAGTAGTGTAGTTCGTTGAACCAAACATGATGATGATGATGATGCTTAATTAGATTTCCTAATAATTTGATTTGATTCAACTACTACTAGATGGGATAGCCGGACTTCGGTGGTACTGCCAGAGGGGGAAATCTTCTATCTGGTGGCACTTCTCCGGTTCATCACTCCAGGCCCGCCGGTTCAGCAGTTGCTGGCCCAGAACCAAGAAATCATCCAGTGCTGCACAAGAAATGGGATGGATTTCAAGCTATACCTTCCTCACTACAACACCGAGGACGAATGGAGACATCATTTCGGGAGTCAATGGTCAAGGTTCGTCCACAGAAAGTCCACTTTTGATCCAATGGCCATTCTTGCTCCTGGACACAAAATCTTCACCCGGAGCAAACCATAGCTAGCTAGCTACTCCTTACCCACACTTTCCCTCCTTTGCTTTGATGGTTTTCGATGCTCATTTTTGCTGTATCTCACTTGTTCCCATGTGAAGAAATGTAAAACGGGTTTAAAGAAGATTGACTACTATACTCTGAGGTATTGATTTTGTTATTTCTCTTTGTAGATTATTTAAATTAAATTCCAAGTAATTATTCCCTTGGGTGCAGGGCAAAGCCAATGAGGCCCAGGATAATCAACTGACTCCCTAAAGATCGAGCATGTATAACACACTAAATTATTTTGGATTTCATGTGTTCTCACAGCTATAACAACTTATTATTGCTAGTAAAAGGTTATGAATTCTACAAAATCACCATTATTTAAACGTTAAATGAGTAAAATTTGATGCGCAATATGGAATGTTTATTTGATGCGCACTATGAAGTCTATTAAAGCGCTAGCTCAATGCATTTAAAGAGAAAAAGTCTTCAACAATGATGAAAACGTAAAATATACGGAATCTAGATTTGAAAATTAATGTGAGGTAGTTAGAGATGGTATAAAATATTACAAGTAGGGTATTTATACATTTTTGAAACCCCCCTACTTTTGAGCAAAACATACCACTCAAGGGAGTAATGATTTGGGTAAGCTGCTATCGAAGTTGTTGCTGGAGTGAATGGATGTGAGAATAGAGACGAGTAATGGCTTGGAGAACACTAGCTCTCTTTGCAAATTAATTTCCATTTTTCTTTACCCAATGAGAAGGGTGGAGTACACCATGACCACTCAACCTTCGTTTAGGAAGGGTGTATGAAAGTTAATACTACTAGTCGCAGATAGAGGTAAAGTCGAGGACTCGAGGGTGAATAAAATATAATTTTTCAACCTTAATGAAATTTACCCCCCCCCCCCGATCACTTGAGATATCTTGGTCTGATAGTAGAAAGATTGACCGATTTAGATTTGACAAAAATGTTGGCGAGTCTTTTAAAGTATAAACGTGTTAAATTTTACTCCAAAAAAAGGTGTTAAATTTTACTTAGACATTTGGATGGGTACTGGGTGACGAGAAGGATGCTGAAAACATAGAGTGCGGGAGAGAATATTGAACAGTCATGTTCCTTAAATAGGAGTTATGTTTTAGATACTAAGAGACCCGAGTTATGTTTTTTAAGATTTAGTACAATGTTAGTTTTTAAGGAGTCAATCTCGTACGTAAGAACTCCATGTAAAGCATGATCGCACGAAAGTAGTCTTGAGATGGGTGACCCTTCCTGGAAGTTTGTTACAGTATTGTCCTACTGTGAAGACAGTATTGAGTCTGGGTGGCATTCATGGGTAACTATCTCGAGTCGTACGGGGCGGGTGTTACACCATGAGCTAGGAGAAGTAAAACTTTAAATCTTTTTAAAATAGATGGAGTATAATTTAAAATATCTTTGTGATCCACGGGTGAAAATATAGTTAGATTGCACAAACTAACTAACAAAAAATAAGGGTATTTAATAATGCATATATAGGTCCATTAAAAAAATAGTGTTGTTTTTAGTCGATTACCAAAAGCATGCAAAAAACAGGTGACTTTAATAAGGTACATGATTTCAATTGCACAAACAAAATAACCATTCAAATAAGGCTAAACTTTAAACTTCAAAACAAAAGCAAGAAGAAGTAGGAGAATGAGGATGCCAGTTGAAGAGCCACCCACCCTGTGAATCCAATATGGATCAAACCTGGTAAAGCTTCTGTCGAAGTACCCAGACAATGCGATGGCAATCGTAAGACTCGCCAATAGAAAAGGCTGCACAAAGGAAGAAGAAGAAGAAGAGAAAGCGGAACCCGGCTGCTGATCCTCATAAACCGGTTCCTCGTCCTTGTCGATGTAAAGCGGAGAGAGCACCGCGAGAAGTGTGAGTCCTATGGCAACTGGCTTCTTATAGAACGACAATCTGATCACGCCACGTTTCACCATCACGCTAGCCGCAGCACTGATCAAGATGAGAAGTAGTGGTAGGTATAAAGCAGAGATTATGGTTTCATCATCATCAGCAGCATTTGCTTGGCCTGTCTTTCTTTTCCTCTTTCTGTCAATGTAAAGAGGTGAGGCTACTGCAGCAAGGCCAAGTGCTATGGCTAAAAGCCTGTGTTGATTAGTTTGCCTCCTCCCTATTGCTTCCTGCCTTTTCTCAACCATTTTATTTTATATATAGACACACACACACCAACCCACTGTGTAATTAATGAGCACTCTAGCTTCTAAAATCCTGACACTTGATTAGCCCGTGGTTGCATATATAATGGGAAGGCTTCCAAATTAAATGGTATTCTAAAAGGAAAAATTCTATGATTCCTTCGAGCCTTCGAGGTATCAAAGCTTGTTCACATAAATCAGTTATTATTTTTTGCAATTGAATAATTAAACATACAAAATAATGAAATGATGACATTGTCAATCAAATAAATGATAGGCACACTACCTTGATTTTTTTGTTTGTGAATATCATACGAGTAGCATTCACCTTTTAAAAAACCTGAATATATATGAAACAAGAAATAGTTTAAGACATTATATCTTTAGCTTTAATTTTCCCTAATTGAAGTTCACACTTCGGTTTATTGTAATATTTGGACATTAGTAGGCTCATTTTATCTCTATCAATAGTATGCAATTAATTATTCATTTTCTCTACCACACTTTATGTCTAGACGTACTTGGAAAGCCAACATAAAAATTTAATTTACGACATAGGTAGATAGATTTGTATTTTTTTTGTGTGTGACAATATCTTTCCTGCCACGCGTGCACCGTCGAGACATTTGCATTGAAAATGCTCATAATAAAAGTTACATTTATGTTTATTCTTAATAGCTAGACACATGTTGCCAAATATACCTTCACTTTGTAATCTCCACCTCTTCAGGGCATAGCTAGGGACTTTACTAGACCCCACACCATTCAAATTTAAAGTGTTTATATTTTATGTGTTAAAAATTGTGTAAATAATTAAGGGTTATTTAAATTCTTTGGGCCTGTTTGGTAATAGTTGTAACAACTGAAATTACTGAAACTAGAAAGTGAGAGTGTTTGTATTATTACACCATATTAAATACGTGTATAATAAGTGGTGTACAATATTACGTATTATATTTGTTGAAGGGCCCAGGCTTAATCTAATACTACAACCATCCCGGAAACAAGTTCCCGAGTTGACTTTCCCCTTTTTTTGGAAATAAATTTATTGAGGGGTAAATTTTACAGTTTCGACACGGTTTCGACATTGTTTGGCACTGTTTTGCACTGTTTTGATGTAGATAATTTGCCAAATAAGGAAATGAGAAGTTTATTTTGGAACATCCAAATAAGGAAAGTGAGAACTTGTTTCCGGGACGGAGGGTGTACATACTCCTGACTATATTATTTATACGCATGAATCGATGATGAGGATAGAGTGAAAACACAAATGTGGGTTTTGAGAGGTGATAAAAAGCAAGGATAAAAATTTCTTTTGATAGATTTCATCCAAAAAAAGTAAGAGAGAATTCCCTAAATAGGAGTAAAAACGTTTTGAAATTCCAAAATAGGGGTATCATGTTTTTTATTCCCTGAATAGGAGTAAATTTCTGCCAAGTTTGACATTACAAGGCTTTTAACATGGCATTTTATTCCAAACTTGGCAGATTACTCCTATTTGGGGAATAAAAAACATGATACTCCTATTTTAGAATTTCAAAACGTTTTTACTCCTATTTAAGGCAATTTCTGAAAAAGTAACTATATGTAGTTTTTTTTTTGGAGCTGATAATGAAAAGTGAAAACCATCTAAATCAATCAATTTCATAATTGTTTGATTATATTTATAGATTTTGTGACTTAAAAACTACTCCCTCCGTCCCCTTTTAAATGGGACGGGAGATGGTGGCACGGGTTTTAAGAAAAGTGAGTTTGTGTGGTTGATATTAATTGATAAAGTAAGAATAAAGTAAGAATGATTTTGAGCCACACAAAGTTTACCAAATAAGGTATGGGGCAATTAAATAGGGACATCCCAATATGGTAAAACGGGACATTTAAAAGGGGACGGAGGGAGTACTCCCTAATTTTTACTCCTCCAAACAGGCTCTTTATAGTTTATACGACCCACTCTTAAAAAAATCTGGCTATGCCACCAATAGTACAGAAATATGCTTATGGATAGAAAAAGTTACTTTAATGAAGAACCCACATTAAAAAGAAAGATTATATTCTTTGAAGAAGATAAGGAATGGCAATGTAAGCATCAATTTATCAACCATGAGAGGAGAATCATGACTTCTCCGAAAAGCCATAACTAATCTTTACCCGTGTTGTGTAGAATTCTGATTCTGATTTAGGAATGGCTCTAAGGCTCTGTTTGCAATCACTTAAAATAAGTGGTTGTGACTTTTTTTTTAAGAAAAAAGCACTTATTTTACCAAACACTATCAACTTTTACTTTCTCGGTTTTCGTGTAGAATCTACTTTTTACTTAATCTACGGAGTATTACACAAAAAGCACTTATTTTACCAAACACTACCAACTTTTACTACTAATCACTTTTTTCCAAAAAGTGCTTTTATTTAAACACAAGTGATTGCAAACAGAGCCTAAGCAGGCCGATCCTGACCCATCACATAAAATACCGGACCACGTCCTGATTGATTCCCGGGCTCCAGCCTAGGTAGCCCATACTAGGGCTGTTAACGAGCCGAACCGAGCCCGAACCCCTAAAGCTCGAGTTCGGCTCGATAAGGAATTAATGGTGTTCGGGTTCGAACTCGAAGCTCGGCGAGCTTTACAAATGAGGCTCGTGTTCGGCTCGATAGACGTTCGATGTTCGAACCGAGCGCTCGATAAGCTCGATAAATATGGTCGAATTTAAAATTTTAGGTGATGCTCGTTAATAGGCTCGTGCTCGAATGGTTCGACAACTATTCGATTCGTTAATAAACATATTTAAATTCATAAAATCATATTAATTATATTTAAATTTTGATTATATATAAATTATATTTATAATTTTAGGGTGTTCGATAGGCTCGAGTTCGAACCGAGCCGAATACTACTATGTTCGAGCTCGGCTCGTTTAATTTTTTGAACTTAAAACTCAGCTCGGGTTCGAGTTCAAAAGCTCGTTAAGCTCGGCTCGTTAGGCTCGAAACCGAGCTCGAACTCGAATAGTTCGATAAAAGCTCGGTTCGTTAACAACCCTAGCCCATACCCATGAATCCTGATGATTCGGGCCCAAATCTAAATTTAGTTAATAAAAAATGTGGTTTTAACGAAATATAACAATTATACTCCGTGAATAAATGTTATACAAAATATAATGTTCTATATTTTAGAATATTATTATTTTTTATATATTGAGTAATGATTTTTGTTCGAAGAAATACTACTTTGTGAGTCTCATTAGTCTTTGTCAACTTTTATTTTTTATCTATTCCAAAAACTTCATCATTTTCTCTTTAAAATTAAAAGAATTATATTATGTGTATTTCTCTCTCATCTGTGTAACTCTCAACCATACATATTTTGCCTTTTTAGCAAAAGACAACTTAATTAATATTGATAAGAGTTACAAGAAACAAAGTCATAATGCTAGAGGCTACTCTGTGTGAGACACAGAGTCTGATAATCGCTTAGTAGCGATCCGACTGACTAACCTCTCAACAATGTAGATAGACTCTATCAACAGCATAGTTGCACTGCTATTAAAAGAAGAATTAAAAATTAAGAACCCCTGCTACTAAAAGAAGAAAAATAGCAAAGAGAACAAGCACACTTTTGCTAGCTCTGGGGAAGGAACCTGCGGTTTGACCAGCCCCCACCAAAGGTACTGGGATATGCCCCCTCCACCCTGTCCAACTCCTTCCAGAAAGCACCGCCTCTTGCAAGTTTTTTGGGTCCTCGTCATCCACTTCCATTCCTGCTTGAATGCCTTCACCACTGATCAATTCTATCACTCTGCGCTATCACCATGTAACTGCATGTTTCTTCCGAGGTAGTCCTGATCGAATTGCTCAAGCTGTTTGATTCCTCTTGTTTTACGCTTGTTCTGCTTCCATTGGGGATCAACAACTTATTCCCTGGATTCACACCCTCTCTTCTCATAACTTCTCTCCAATCCAAGGTCCAATGTGAGTATTAGATGGACATAATAGATCTGCATGTCCTAAGATCTCGCATAAAAAAATAGAAGTTTGGGAGCATCTCATATGGGAAATTCGCCCATAGCCAATAGTCATCTTCTTGTCCGACCTTCAATCTTCTCATCATAGCATTATTAATATTTATTTTCACTCTCATTCGTAGTATTGACCTCCGATTTCCCCCAAGTGTTCACTCATCAATCAGGGAAGATTGTGAACATGAACCCAAAAATCTGCAAGATCTAAAGGCACCTCAGAGGGTTTATCAGCCCGCCCTAACCGTCATATAACCATTAGATTTTGTTCAAAAGAATCTGGCCCCTCTTGGACAACACGACTAATATCCCCCTCGTGGTAGAACTAAAGCAGAAACTTGGAATTGCCAATCTCCTCAATGGTAACTCCTTTAATCGGCATCCATAACATTGTCATGGTTTTGTGGAATGAGATTGAGCGGATAGGTTTGTCCCTTACCACCTATGCCACCGCTGAAACACAACCCCACATCAACCTCGCCATTGCATCCCAGCGTTTCTGATTCAAGAACCAACCCCCTATTCTCCTCTTCTTCAATTGTTATTTGACTCGAATTATCAACCAAGTTATCCATAGGTAAATCAAACAAAACTCATAGAAAGTTTATGCTCTAAACAAATTGAAAAGAAGACTAAACAACAAGCCCTCACACGGAACACACACAACACTCGACAAACTGAAATGTTGGACCCGAATAAAAGCTAATCTCCAAAACAAAACAAAGGGGGGAACCAATAAACGAAAGGGGAGACGAAACTTCTACAAGCCTCTCAATGAAGCCAAGTATCAATGACTTTGGTCTTCTTCCTCCGCCCGATATTCTGTTCAAGACTTTCGATCTACTCCGCCGTCAACTGTTGCGATCCTCCAGAGTCGGCCGCTGCATCATTGCGCTAGGGTTTTTCTCCCTTCCCAACTAGATTTTTTTCCAAATATTTTTATGAGTATCCTAAAGCATATTGAATCCTCATGGGTCTCAATGTCCAATGGAACAAAGATAATAGTTTTTAGGTATAAATGAGAATCATTTTTTATATTGATTTTAACATATATGGATGAACCATATCAAAACACTTGTACGTAAAAAATGTTGGGGAACTATTAAACATTTCAAGAACTTAACATTTCAAGAAATCCTAGATGTCATTATAGATCGGGTACTCAAGCGAAGGCGGCATAACTTAAACCTTGCCCTTGTTGCCACCGATCAAAAAAGTAACCGCCACAATTGCATCTGTTACCCCGATCTAAAAGTTGTTGCCTCAACTAGACAATAAATTCATTGTCAATGAGGGCTTCATCATCACCAATGGTTGCACAATATTTGAAGGATTCATCATTGCAGATTGACTCATCAAATTACCACCAGAGTTGATCAGTCAACAAAGAGAGCGACAATGTAGGGGACTGTCCGACGATGTTGAAGAAGATAGCAGTGATTATCAATGACTGTGTGGATATGATCTTTGGTTCGAAGGAGGATGTAGGTTGTGACTTGTGTGGCAATGACACATAAGAAGACGAGAGATGGGATCAAGGGCATATGTAATTTGATCTTGATATTTGAGGGCATTTGAGACATTGAATATCACTTTTAGTTGCTTATTTGTCCTAAATAAAACTATAAAAGTTGGTTTTGGTTTTGTCAAAGAAAAAGATAAGTCTCATTTTTGTCATTTTTTCATGTTTTAGTTGTATCCAGTATACTTGCAGGTTTCCAACATAGGAAAAACACAACATGCATCTACGTGGATGGCTACTACAATAAGGTTCAGTTCATCATGAATTACTAAATAGATGGCCATGATCTTGATTTCTAAACTCCAAATCGCACCACAGCGAGGTTACGAAACCCTAACTGACTATTTCTTAACCCCTAAAATGGCTCAGTCTAGAAGATATGCTTTCTGATTTTTTTACAAAATAGAAAATCCAGGTTTGAAACAGGAGCAAAACTGAAAACCAGGTCTAAAACAATCAGTCCTAACAGAACAGGAACTGGTAGGCTGTAACTGGTTCCGATTAAGGCTCTAGTTATCGGAGGACCTGAGATGGAATAACTTATCCACTCCCACTAACTACACCATTATTGAAAAAGTAACATGTTAATGGAAACAACAAACAATTCTGATCCAAACAGGGCATGGGCAAATTTACACAGCCCTATATGACTCTGTTGTGGAGTCACCGTTATGGAGTCATATAGGGTACAATGACATCATTACAACCATTCATCTAGGACCCCCCCCCTCCCCCAAAAAAAAAAAAAAAAAAAAAGTTAATGATGATGCCACATTACTCTTTGAAATTTTTGTGATGATGCCATATTATGTTTTGCCGCCATCATCCCCCCTACCCCTCTCCAACTGGTTTCCACCACCAGCAAGTCGTCGAAACCATTTCTCTTGTGATGTGGTGGTAAGATGAGGAGAAGGTTCCATTGTACAAGTGGTTGGAACAGCATTCCGATAAACTCCTTTAGGCGGTGAGAGCTCAGCTGGAAGGGCAGCAGCGGCATTCGTAAAGGCATTCAACACAAGAAACGCCATTACTGGCGAAAGATCCAGGGTCCCACCAAGTGGCGGGATGATTCCACGGAATATGTTCAAATAGGGATCACACAAGGTGCTGAAAGAAAATACCGATCTTGTTCATACACTGAATTATGTTAAGAAAAATCTCAAATCATAAGGTTTAAGAGATATACAATTGTTGTTTGATCAATGTGCATTATGGTCCAGTGACTACGACCCAATTATGAATTACGTAGTATATAAGATGTCATAATCAGCGCTATTCAGATCTTATCTATTGTACGAAGCCAGTGTTTCACTGGAATGTTTCGAAGTGCTTTTAGAATATAATGCATGCATAAGGCTCCATTTGTTTAAAGCACTATATGTGTGTGTACATTTGTATTTAAAAAAAATGATGTCATTGCTAGAATATATATATATATATATATATATATATATATATATATATATATATATAGGGTCAAGATCGGATACAAAGCATGCTTCCTGTAAAAAAATACAAATTCATCTCATCCGTCAAAAATTACAAAATCAATGAAAACAATTCACTGGGCCACTAACCATCAACCATTAATGGGGGATGTAATCCCAATTTGTTTGTCAACTGCATACGGTTAGGCAATTAGGGAGAAGTTTTGGAAACTTCCAAATTAATACACGGTAATCTCATTGTAATCTCATTTAAAAGGATGGCTAGGATTAATTTTCACTTTGTAAATTAAGATGACTTTGTATTTGATCCTAAGTCTCTCTCTCTATATATATAGAGAGAAAGTAGTGTTCCTGTCAGGACCTCCAAAAACGGACCTCTGTACGGACCTCGGCGTTTGGGCCCCTTCCCGGTGGAATTTTTTGATGAAATTTTTTGAGCATGTTCTTCATCAAGTCTAGTTTACCCATACCAAATTTCAGCTAAAAATTCCATCGGGAAGGCAGTCAAATGATTTTTTGAAATTAACTGGGCACTTTATATACATATAAAATGCAGTTAACTTCCAAAAATTATTTGACTGCCTTCCCGATGGAATTTTTAGCTGAAATTTGGTATGGGTAAACTAGACTTGATGAAGAACATGCTCAAAAAATTTCATAAAAAAATTCTACCGGGAAGGGGCCCAAACGCCGAGGTCCGTTTTTGGAGGTCCTGACATGAACTTTCCTCTATATATATGTATTATATATACATATATATATATATATATATACAAAAAAGATCAGGTCCAGCCCTCCCCGGTCCAGCCGCCGTCCGAACTCCGCCGTTTGAGGCGGTTCCTGGTGGAATTTTTTGATGAAATTTTTTGAGCATGTTCTTCATCAAGTCTAGTTTGTCCATACCAAATTTCAGCTCAAAATTTGACCGGGAAGGCATTCAAATCATTTTTTGAAGTTGACCGGGAAGAAATTCGAACGGCGCCTCCCGTCCCTCCGGCTGGACCTGATTACTTCTCTCTCTCTCCCTCTCTCTCTCTCTCTCTCTCTCTCTCTCTATATATATATATATATATATATATATATATATATATATATATATAATACTCCCTCCGTCCCGGAAACAAGTTCCTACTTTTCTTATTTGGATGTCCCAAAATAAACTTCCCATTTCTTTATTTGGCAAATTATCTACATCAAAACAGTGTCGAAACAGTGCCAAACAGTCGAAACAGTAAAATTTACCCCTCAGTAACTTTATTTCCTTAAAATGTGTGAAAGTCAATCCGGGAAATTGTTTCCGGGACGGAGGTAGTATATGTTTTGTATTGAAATACTTTCCTTGCAACACAAAAAATTGCCTGAAGAAAGATGTTAGGAAAACAATTTCCATGACTTAATTAATCACTTGGAGGTCAAACACTATAATATGCAATAGAACAATTTACTTTCTGGGAAAAAGTTTTTTTACAGAAAATATATTCTATAAAAGCATTCTCCAATGAAACCATTTCCGCACTATGTTTTATTCCTGCAATCATTTACGTGGGACAAGAATTCTGAATTGTTTCTAAAATTACTAACATCAATTGTAACAGAAGACTTTGTTTTAGATTAATTAAGAAACTACGAAGAAGAGAATTCAGGCCTTCAAAGGCAGTAAATAACTAAATACTAATATGGACCAAAACAAAATGTAAAATTTGTAGGTAAACAAAATATGGAAATTGTGAAGAATTACCTGAGCGGGGTGACAATGGCGGAGGGAGCATTAGGGAACCAGGTCAAAACAAGCCTGAGTACAAGTACTGAATTGTAGATGTTCAAGAACATCAAAATTCCATTAGTAACCACAACTCCTGCAACTGAATCTCCTGGTAAAATGGCTGCAAAACTGTGACTGCTGGTGGATAAAGCCTTAAAGTTCTTGCATCCTTTGCTGCTTTCGATCTGGAAGTGAATGAAGCTCAAATGTGTTAATGGTGGCAAATGTGTAGTTAAATAGATTATCATCAATTAGGATGGTAGGAAATGTACACAAATTATACTTAAATAAATAAACTCCTTAGGTCATTTTATACGACCTCCATGGATAAAAGAAGTTTGCATCCTGCTATTTAAAAATCATTCTCTTTGTAAAATATTTGGTTACTATTACTGAATAAAGTTCATCTGTTTTGGAAAAAAGTGAAAAGTTTTATTAGACACAATAAAATTGGGAAATAACAAGAAATGGTTAAGATAATAAAAGAAGAAAGAAAGTTAAATAGCATAGTAAACGGGAAATGGGAAAAAGAACTAAAACAAAGGAGGAGGAGGAGGAGGAGGGGGGGAGGAGGAGGGGGGGAGGAGGAGGAGGAGGAGCTATAAAACAATAAAAGTAAAACAATAAAAGTAAAACACTATATAAGCTTTGGGCTACTCCTCCTATCAGGTAGACTTTTTAGGATGGAATCCCAGGTCTTAACATGGTATCAGAGCCAATTTCGGTTGTGATTTGATGGCTTGTTTAGCACCCATGATTAAGGGTAGCTTGTTAAGGGTTTGTTTGGCCCGTTTATACACCCCGATATATTGTCCAATCTGGTTCGGGATGAAGAGGCGTGTTAAAGCATTTGTCTCACACCGGAAAGCTATAAAACAATTAAACACTATATGAGACTTTGGGTTACTCTTCCTATTAGGTTGACCTTTTAGGATGGAACCCCGAGTCTTAACATAGTATCAGAGCAATTTCAGTTATAGCTTGACTGCTTGTTTGGCACTCATGATTACGAGTGGCTTGTTAAGGGTCTGTTTGGCCCAATTATACACCCCGATATTGTCCAGCCCTCAACCGGGCTGAGCTATCAAATTATCAAATGTTAAAATATTTGTCCCACACTGAAAAGCTATCAAACAATAAAATACTATATAAGGCTTTGAGCTACTTCTCTTATGAGGTTGACCTTTTAGGATGGAACATCGGGTCTTAACACAAAGGCTCCCACCTATGATGCGGTAAGGGGGTCGGATGTACGCAGCCTTACCCTTGTAATAAAGCACAGAGAGACTGTTTTCAGATGACCCATGGTGAAAATCGCGTAGAAAAGTGCATGGAGTGACTGCGGCTTCATAACAAAGAAGCTCAGACAGTTTAGAGAGTCATTTTGCTTTATTCCATCATATTCTCAAGACAAAAATAGGTAAACTTTAGCTCCATTGCAAATGATGGAAATAGGAGGAGGTAAGAACACATAAATAAACAAGAAAAAAGACTCAAATTTTAGTTTCATGGGATCCTAGGCCAATAAGGTACTGGATCCAGTATTTGGTATATGAACCATCCATCCTTCAAAGCATGTAATCTCTTTGGTACCCATTGGCCATTGTTTAATAACTAAATGCTCCAGCGAATAAAAAACCCTTAACCAGTCAAAGACCCAAAGACTCAAAGACCTAAATAGTGACTCAACAAGGAAGTGGAATCACTGGCAGTCAAACACAAGTTCTCACTGACCGGGTTTTTCTTGAGAGGACGCCCTAGCATGGCTACAATAAGGAAGGTCTTTGATAGCATCGGGTTCAAGGGAGGAGTACAGCTAGGGATTCTGGACTCCTGATACGTACTTCACTTTGACATGGATGAAGACTACCAGCGCTGCTGGTCGAGACAGTCGTGGAATATCAATGGCTTCATCATGCGGATAATGAAATGGACCGCCAATCTCCGCCCTAACATTGACTCACCTATGACCCTATCGTTTTGATTTGGACCGCAATGTAGGGTCTCCCCATTCACCTACAGGACAAAAGGGCCTTATATTCCATTGCCAACATGGTGGGAAAACCTCCGAACTGATATCATGGCCATAGGTTGCAAGAGTTTGTGTTGAACATGACTCAATTACTCATAACTCATAAGAAGGATTCTCATTTAAACCCTCACTATATAATCACCCCTCAATTAAGTGGATAAAGTGTTGAGTGCATGTTAGGATGTTTTTATTTGAATTGAAATTTTCTGTTCTAATCTAGTTTGGTCTGAACTGGTCTGGTAGGTGTCTGGTCTCTACGTATTTTACAACTGCGGAAGTCTTTCCTGGTCTAATCTGATGTGGGATTGAAATAAGTCCAAGTAAAATCATCCTTAATACATTTTGGTTGAATCTCGAAATGATTCCTCTTGAGTAAATGAATAACTAAATAGGCAAATAGGGCGGCTCTTTAGGCTAGAGCATTTAGTGACACTAAATTTTGAAATGCTAATTGCTAAGTGGACATCTTGTATACAGAGAATACATAAGCCTTTTCAATTAAAGAAGAACTTGGGATGTAAATATATTTAAGCTCCAAATCGATCATATAATTGGAAAGAGTTGGCATATGAACATTGGCTCCATTAAATTATATAACTGATTTGGACATAGGTCCAATTCCAGAGATAGAAACTTTCACTCTGATACTATTTTCTAAAATAACGCACATTCAAGCACAATGTGAGGGTTGGCTTCGTCCCCTTACTGTCGAGATTTTGAGGTAAAGACCGGACTTGATTAAAAGGATTTTCATCCAAGATGGCTAGAACGCTTTCCCAATCTTCAAAGTAAAAAGAAACATCAGACTTGAGCAGGAGGTATTTACTCATGCGCGCGTACCTGGCGGAAACCTTGGAGATGATCAGAGAAAGATGTCAGATTGTTGAAAACTGGACTCTTGGAAAATAGGAAATGTAGAGATTTGAGACAGTTATGGACGGCGGAGACAAGGGAGCTGTGGAACAGATGAGCAGCTTGCTGCGATGAATGCTCCGCCATTTTCAACAGCTGAACAACGTTTGGTCTAGAGAACGGCGGCGCGTTGATGGGCAGAGAAATAATACAGTTGGACTGTGACTTCCGCTTCTCTTGCGAGGTCTCATCTGTGGGTGAGCGGGGAACCATTGATGGGTTCTTTGCTTATACTCGTATTTCACGCTCAATCTCCTGGCCAGAAGAGAAGAAGATAATAAATAAAGAAGATAAAAGCATCTTGGGAGGGAGATAACTTGTAAACAAAAAAAAAAGTAAGATGTTTAATTAAATCTATCGTCAATTATTACCAAATTCACAAATCCATCCTATTTTGTACGAAGTATTATTTAATTTTCGAATAAAAAAAACTTAAACTTTTCTCATAATTACACTTCCAATAAATTAATTATTAATTATTGAAGAAGAAATTGTTCTTTCTAATTTATTTTTTCATTCCTTTCTAAAAGTTAATCATTTTATATTAATTTTATTAATTTTGTTAGAACATTTTAAGTTATACATTATTATATAAGATTAACATTTTAAAATTTGATTAAATTTCTTGCTGATTCTTGGAAAAAAAAGAATTAAATAATTAATTAAAACAACTATGATATTATTCAAGTATATAAAAAGTTTTTAGATTGATATAAGTTTATAAGTTTGAAAATTCACGATGGGAAAGTGTAATACATACAAAAGATGAAGTTTGAACACTTTTTCATAAAAACTAAAGAATATGATAGATTTGTGAACTTTAATTAATGAGACATTTATTTAACTAGTAACCCAAAGAAGTACATAGTACTAAGAGAGAAAGAGAGATGACCTCAAACAGGAGCAAAACATGATCACCAGTATACTTGAATAGGAGAGCACCACTATTTTATACTACCTCCGTCTCGTAAAGAAGTTCTCACTTTCCTTTTATCGATGTCTCAAAAAGAAGTTCTCTTTTCCGTGAAAGGAAACCACTTTTATTCCAAAAGTCACAATTGCCTTTACTTTTTATCCACTTTTTGCGACATAAAGTAAGAGTAAACTTGAAAAGTCAAAACAAAACTCTACCTTACTTAATAAATACTCCCTCCGTCCCAAAATCGTTGGCCAATGTTGACTTGCACGTGGATTAATAAAGTAAAAACTGTGTGGTTAAAATTTGTGCAGAGGAGAGAGAATTAACTTTAGCCACATATTCCTTACTTTAAATGGAAATGGCCAACCTTTTTGGTACGGCCAAAAAAGGAAATTTGGCCAACCATTTTGGGACGGAGGGAGTATGTGTGTAGGTCAAACCGGGTTATCTCTCTTAGACATGCCTCCTTTTTCAATCATTGATGTCTCTCTGATTCCTTTCTCTTTTGAGCCCTGCATTCTTCTTTTTCCCAATAAAACAGAGGAGCACGGTTGCTTTGCTCCGTGACGGAACAACAGAGGAGGCTCCAATGAGACCCTAAGAATGAGGTGTAGCAGAGATCGAAGACAAGGTGCGGTGGTGGCGCTACCGTGCCTTTTTCCATCTCCTTCTTCCTCCCTTTTTTTCTTTTCTCTTGAGCCTATCTAAACTCATCAGAATCTCCCCACTGTCCATTTTTTGTCCTCGGTGTCCTCTCCGCAATTCCTTTCCATTTGTATACTAATTTATTTAACAAAAATGCTATAATCACCCCAATTAATACCCCACTTCGTACCCCATATAAAAACCCTCCCTTTTTACCATTATTTTACCCCCCAAACATTTCTCATCCCCCATCCCACATCCCCTCATCGTTGAACCCCTACCCTTCTTCCCCCAATTAGAGTGAAGCAATGACGAACAATTTCCATCTTCTTCAACTTCTCCGTCTTTCATCTACGCCGGTGACGTTGGGTAGCTTGACATGGGAGAGCTTGGTGACGTTGCCGACGGTGGGCCAAGCTAGCTTCGACATTGGATAGCTTGACATGGGGAGACAACGGCGAAGGTGAAGACCATGAAGCTTTGAATGACTTGAGCAGATCTTCTTTTCTCGATTTTTTTCTTGATTTTTGGTGTGTTTTCGAAATAAAAAAGGTTGTTTGTCTGACAGACAACTTGTAAGTGCAGTGTCTGTATTTGTTAGTAAGACTCGTGACGTTGTCTGTCATTTGAAAAAAAAATGTGTGTAATTGATGTTTAATTGTTTGTCATTTGCTTGTTAGCTGTCTGTATTTAATTTGTTTTGAGTTGTCTGTAATTGTTTTGAGTTGTCTATAAGAGTTGTGAAGTTGTCTGTCATTTTAAAAATACATGTATGTAACTCATATTTAATTGTTTGTCATTTGATTGTGAGTTGTATGTAATTTGTGGTGTGTATTTTTTTAGATGTAATTAGTTGTCTTCAAAGTTGTCTTTGGTAGTAGTTTGGTTAATGTCTGTCTGATTCTCTCTATTGTCTGTCTAGATATATGTAATATTTGTCCTTTTTATGGAACATGTGCCAAAACTTCACAATAAAGTAATGTCTGTATGTGTATACTTATTGTCAAATGACAAACAACTAAATATGAGTTACATATATGTATTTTTAAAGTGACAGACAACTTCACAACTCTTACAGACTCATCACAACAACATGACAGACAAGTCATTACAAAAAACTCAAAACAAATACAGACAACTAACAAGCAAATGACAAAAAATACATCAATTACAGACATTTATTTTACAAATGACAGACAATTTCATGAGTCTTACCAACAAATATAGACACTGTACTTACAAGTTATCTGTCAGATAGACAGTCCTTTTTATTTCAAAAACACGCCAAAAAATCAAGAAAAAAATCAAGAAAAGAAGATTTGCTCAAGTCATATATTCAAAGCTTCTTGGTCTGCACCTTCATCGTTATTTTCCCTTGAGGTCTCATCCAAAACGGCCTCCGTTCATTCGAGCAATATAGCTCCCATTTTGACATGGAAAATAAAACGACGAAAGAGGGAATAGCTGAAGACGAGAGACGCTCTGCTTGATATGGCTATGTTTCCTTCTATTTTATTCCATTTTATAGTATAGGAAGAAACATAAAAAGAGGTAAGAAGAAGATGGGAAATAAGAGGAGGAGTATGGCGTAGAGAAAAGAAGAAAAGAAGGAAAGAGTGAGAGAGAGAGAGTTAGGGTTAGGAAAAGGGAGGTGAGGGGGTAAAATTTGGGAAGGTTTTTATATGGGGTACAAAGTGGGGTACTAATTGGGGTGACTATAGCATTTTTGTTTATTTAAATACATAAAGATTGCTATTTCCATTAATTTTAGCTTTGAAAATTCCATAACATGGTTTTCTTATTCGGACATTGCAAAGTAATGCAGCTGTTAAATAATGTCACTTTTGTGGCATATCAAGATGGCAATATTATTCTAATGTCATGTTTTTCTATCTACCAAGGTCGTGTTTTTTTAAAATCTCATGATTTTCTCTCAAAGATCGAGGTGACGGCGAGAGCAATAGAGGAGGCGGGTGGGACAGGGGCAACGAAGGCGGCAGGAGCAACGGAGGCGGCAAGAACAATGGAGGTGGCAAGAGCAACGGAGGCGGCAAGAGCAACGGAGGCAGTCGGTGGCAGCAGGGGCAGCAGATGCGAAGGAGGCTGCGGCGATGATGTCAAATGAGGTGGCTGGTGTCGGAGCCAATGAAGAAGGCAGTCACGGGCTATGTTGCATGGACACGGATACGCCGATATGCCGATATGCGAATACGGGTACGGCGATACGACAATTTACAAAGGATACACATCGAGGTATCGGTATCGGATACGTATCGGATACGCGGATACGGCATCAGGCTGAAGTATCGGTGCAAGACTGGGACTCACGGGCTAAGGTTGTGCCGTTGCCGATGTCCCTGGCCTGTCCTATGTTACTATTTATGTTTGGTTTTGCTATTTCATCTTATATTATTTAAAAAAAAGAATTAGGGTTTTCATTGAGGGTATTTTGTCCATCCATGTATTTTTTTATTCCTACCAACCATTCGACAGGAACTTCTCCTTAAACAAGTTAGCCGAATTATATATGCAAGAAAGGGAAAAGGGCAGGGGCGGCCCTGCATGTTCGAAGGTCTAGGGACGACAAATTAAAACAGGCCTAATGTTACAAAAATTGTAGAACTCTTTTCTATTTTAACTGGCATGCATAATAATTTAGGAAGACAACAATGGTGATCCTATTTGTACATTTTATCACTGTTTAAGTCATATTTAATTGGGAAAAGGTGCAAATAGGCCCATGTACTAACAAAAAAAGGTCAAATAAGCCCTTATTTAGGAGGTTCTCTCCGGACGTTGTCATTTGGGGTGGTTTCCGGTGAAATTTTTTGATGAATTTTTTTGAGCATATTATTCATGAAATCTAGTTTACTCATACCAAATTTCAGCTAAAAATTCAATCGGGAAGACATTCAAATGAATTCTTGAAAATAACTGCGCGGTTAGAAGCGCAATTATCTTCAAGAATTCATTTGAATGCCTTCCCGATTGAAGTTTTAGCTGAAATTTGGTATGAGTAAACTAGACTTGATGAATAAGATGCTTAAAAAATTTCATCAAAAAATTCCACCGAGAACCACCCCAAATGACGACGGTCAGACAGAGCCTCCTAAATAAGGGCTTATTTGACCTTTTTTTGTTAGTACATGGGCCTATTTGCACCTTTTCCCTATTTAATTAAATAACTCTATTACTTTCACCTCCTAAATCCCCCCTCCAATGATGTAATTATTCTAAATTATTTCATTTTTAGTAGCTAAATTATTGTATTCTATGAGTTCTCATCTTGAATAGAACATTCAGAATGTGACTTCTTTACACAAATAAACTTTTCCGTTGAACTTTTTTTACATAGCGTCGCTTTCTCTAATCTTCTCCTCTTTTTATATATCCTATTCAGATTCGATCCTTTTTATTACACCTTGAAGTTAATTAAATTAATAACATTTATCATAATAAAAAAAGTTTGTCTAACAACAACAAATTATAACACCAACACTCAATACAAAACAATCAAGAATTAAGAAATCAAACCATCAATTATGAATAGAATCAATTAATAAACTAATCAAATAATCATAAGACACTAATATGTTTTCGAGTGAATTTTTTATGAAATTTTAAGAGGATGTTTTTCATCAAGTGTACATTATGTTCATAAAATTTCAATTTAAAACTTAACCGTGAAGTCAATTAAATAAATTACTGAAAAACAATGCACCAAAATTTGTATACAAACGCAGTGTTATTCAATAATTGACTTCTGAATTGAAGTTTAAGCTGGGTTTTTTACATAAGCTACACTTCATATAGAACATGATCATAAGTTTTCACCCAAAAAATCCATTCCGAATAACTTCAACCAATTCCACCCGAAAAATTGTTATTTTAGCGCGGGAAAATGAGCATACTCACACCTATTACAAACAACTAAAGTTGGGCCTATTTTTTATCAATTTTTTTTTGGTCTAGGGCGCCCGCCCCCCTTGCACCCCCCCCCCCAGGGCCGCCCCTGGAAAAGGGTAAAATAGGCCCTCGAACTTACATAAAAGGTCAAATAAGCCCTTATATAGGAGGTCGGCTCTGTCCGACCGTCATCATTTGAGGCAGTTCCCGGTGGAATTTTTTGATGAAATTTTTTTAGCATCTTATTCATTAAGTCTAGTTTACTCATACCAAATTTCAGCTAACAATTCAATCGGGAAGGCATTCAAATGAATTCTTGAAGATATCTGCGCTTTTAACCAGACACACACACATCACAAATATTCTAGTCAGGAATTTCCTTACCAGAGCCCGGTCCGGCCACCTCATTTTGAGGTGGTTTCCGGTGGTATTCTTTACTCAAATGTTTTGAACACGTTTCTCATGCAGTGCAGATGACCCCCACCAAATTTGATCAAAAAAATCAAGGGGTAATTTGAGTTTGCACTCCATATTATTGTCTAAATTGGACTTTGCACCTCATTTTTAAAAATCTTTGATTTTGCACCCTAACCCCTTATGAAAAGATGAAAACGCCCCTCCATTAACAATTTTTATGGCCTTCAACATGTTCCATATTGAGGGCATTTTTGTCTTTTCATATGGGGTTGGGGTGTAAAACAAAGATTTTAAAAAACGGGGTGCAAAGTCCAATTTAGACAATAATATGGGGTGCAAACTCAAATTACCCCAAAAATCAATCGGTAAGATTGTCAAATGATTTTTGGAAGATATCTGTGTTTATATGTATATTTTGGCGCAGTTATCTTCCAAAAATCATTTGACTGCCTTCCCGGTTAATTGTTTTGGTCAAATTTGGTGGAGATCATCTACACTTCATGAGGATCATGCTAAAAACAATTAAGCAAAATATATCACTTGAAACCACCTCAAAACGAGGTGGACGGACGGGGCTCCGGTCATGATATTCTTGATCGGAATAATGCTATATATATTTGTATGTATATAAGGTGGATCATGTACAAACAGTGTTTATTGTGCATATATTTGTATAACGTATCTTTATGCTATTTGTATCGCATATTAACGTTCAAAGTGTTGCATATTATTCTGCAATGAAATAAGAAGTTGCATATTATCGTCAAAGTTTTGCATCCGAAAAAAGTTCGGTTTTATTGTCAAAATGTCACTGTGTGTCTATAGCCTTTAGATCAACTCATCGAATGATCATTGTGAGTTTATAGCCTTTAGATCAACTCATTGATTTCTAATTAATTGAACTGTTTTTGGTATCCTCCTCTGTCGATGTGGTGGGGGTTTTCTTTGTTTCTTAAATCTATCGTGAAGAGGTTTTGCCATCCAATAAATATTTGGACAGAAATCTAAGACGTAGTTTAGAGTTCCTGAGAAGCTTTGTAATTGGGTTTAATCCATAATTTTGTCAGTAAATTTGTCCGCAAAGGTAAGGACTTTTCTATATAATGTCCTAAAAATCTTATTTTTGTTTTAAAAAAGGAAATTTTAGATTTTGAAACAAGCAATTCATTTTTCTTAGTAAGCATAAAGAATGTTTTTACATGTTTAAAATGTTGTTCAATAGATCGACTTAGAAAATTAACACGTCATCAATATAGACAATACAAATTTTTGAGGATAGATTGAAGATTTCATTCATAATTCTCTGGAATTTTGAAGGGGCATTTTTTAATCCAAAAGGAACACTAAATGTCGTTATTTTGTACTGACCTTCTGGGTCGATTTGAATTTGAAAGTACAAAAGTTAGGGCTGGCACTATCACCCGCACCCGCGGATACCCGGTCTACTTGAATCGAAAATATGGATGAAAACCCGAAAAGTATGGATGAGAAATGGATGACGGGTGGATTGAAAGAGGGGTTGAAACGGGTGTGGATGAACATTCATCCAACCCATCACCTGACCCGTCGCCCGCTCCATCCACTTACCCGCTAACCCGCATATAAATATACATACATATCATATTATATATAATATCTATTTAATAATATACGGAGTATAAAATAATTAATAATAATATGTTAATAGACATGTATTTGTTAATGGAGAAGACACACATCTATGAATTCGTGAAATAAAAACAATTGAAGAGTTTCAAGGAGTGTCAGTTGAATTACAAAAACAGTTTAGTGCCGATGTAGAAATATAGAATTTGACAGCTTGAAGAAGTTTTATGTCTTTTTGTTTAACAATCAGTTCCTTCTTTATCGGCGGTGAATTAATGATTGTAATATACTTAGTTGCTCAAGTTTTTGATGTTACTATTCAATGAATTCTTAATTTTTGGTTTTAAATTGTCGACTTCTCTTCATAATTTATTTATTTTGTCTTTTAAGTTAGACCATTTATATTCACCCGTTACTCACCTGATCCACCCGATAATCCGTTCATGATGGATGAGTTGGATGTGGATGTAATTTTTAATGGATGATGGGCGGGTGGGTGGATTATGAAAAATTAACTGGTGGACGTGGATGAGCCTTCACCCGGTATAAATCTGATTCGGTGCCACGCCTAACAAAAGTATACTACCTCCGTCCCCCTAAGTTTGGGACAAGAGAAGGTGGCACGATTTTTAATAAAAGTGGGTTTATGTGGTTGATATTGAATTGATAAAGTAAGAATAAAGTAGGAATGTTTTGGAACCACACAAACTTTACCAAATAAGGTATGGGACAATCTTAGTGGGACGGACCGAAATGGTAAAATGGGACAATCATAGCGGGACGGAGGGAGTAGTACAGTTTTTGTAGAAGGTCTTTTTTATTTGGGATCGGATAATAGATCCATTTGAGGGCATTATTCAAGGGCTTGTAAGTAAGTACAAGTCTTGATGTTTCTCTTTCAATTTCAGAATTTCTGTTGACGTAAAAGGGCCCGTTTGGTATCAGCTACGAGGGCTGGAACGGCTGAAAAGCCTGAAAAGACTGAATCTTCTGAATTGAAAGTGTTTGGTAATATATTGGCTGAAATGGCTGATTCGATGTAGAATTACCATAAGGGTATTTTCACAAATTAGAGCTTCCTGTAAACCCATCCAACTCCATTCTGCAACCGTCAAACTCTTCACCAATTAGACTGCACTTCTCCATAGCTCCTTTGTAAACGAACACCTAGCAGATAATTGCAGGCCAATTTTGCCTCCGGCCTACCCAAGAAGAACAATAGGTATGCCGTTTGCGAAAATTGAAGCAGAAGAATATATACCTTACCTTTAGATGAATATATGAAGAAACCGAGCAAGAGAATTGAAGTCACCGATCTGGAGGGAGAGATTAAACAGCCGAGCAGATGGATACCTCATCGATCTTGAAGAATTTGAAGAAGAAGCCGTCGATTTGGTGTGGGGAAGGAGGAGTCGATCGATATATGAAAGTGGGAAAAGAGTCATTACGGAAGGCTACAGTGAATTAATAAGTTTCAGCGGAAAAAGGGACTCCATCGTTACTTTTTTGGCTGATCAGCCTAAACAGCCCAAACAGCCAATTTAGCCGGTGTTTGGTGATTTTTTCACACTTTCAGGCTTATAAGCCTATTTTTGAGGCTCCAAACGGCACCAAAAACTGCACAATTCCAGGGAGACCTGGATTTCTTAATAAGACCTTTTTGTTCTAAATCTTGAATCTCGATTTGACAGTGTTCTTCGAGTTCATGATTCATTTGGATCGATCTTGTTTTTGTAGGTATTTACTTGTTAGAGAAATCATTTTCATATGGTAAATCTACCATATGTTGTTTACTTGTTTCTATCCCAAAAAGCATTTGGTATGTTAGGACAAATTTCTTTTTCAATTTTCTTTAGGATCTCTGAAATTTTTTATTTTACGAAACTTTTTTGTGATTGTTCTTTGATTCTTAGGAAAGATACGTCTTGTTTGAGAAAGTACAATTGCTTTTCTTTAGCATAAATCATGCAATTTAACTTGTTTTTGTAAATGGTACAAACTTTTAGCCGTTTTAGGAGGTTTTAAGTTTTTTGTCCTAGGTTTTTCAAAGAAAGGGAAAATAATTGTCTTTCGTGGTTTTAAAAGATATGCTATCGTAATTTACAGAATATGGAGTAATTATATTAATGAAAGGAGACCTCAATGACACTATGATTAATATTCTCTAGTAGGACGAAAGGAGTTTCGATCGAGATTTTTCCATTTTTAATGGAAGCTTCCATTTTGTTTTTTATAATCATGTTGGTGTTAGCCACAAGTTTTCCACTAGTTTTGTGTAGAAATCTGTTTGGTACGATGCAACTTTTTAAGCAGTTTAAATCCGCTCGAGTATCAAAAAGTGCAATCATTTCAATTTTGAAATCTTCTGAAAAAACAAAATGATTTTTAATAGATATTTTCTCGTTCTTAAGGTCCTTAAACAAACCAGAAATCATTTGGAATTGCTTCTAAATTTTCAATTTCATTTTCTTCAATTTTCTTCTTCTCCGTGTTGTGTCTAAAGAATTTTGATGGACTTGAGATTTGAGAAAGAAGGATATGAAGATTTCTGAATCAAATTCTTGTTTTTGTTTAAGAGATTTTAATTCTTCTTTTATAATCTTAATATCTTCTTGAAGAGAGTAACGTGTGTTTTAGATCTTGTTTTACAACGATTTTTGTCAAATCATAGGTAGTCTTTGGAAGTAATTTTTATGAAGATGGGAGAGGTTGAATTTCTTTTGGATCAAAAGTGTGTAATAGTTTTCCTATTACAAGTGAACAAATTTTTTTTGGATGAATTACAAGTGAACATATTACTACACAGAAAAAATCATTCATCTTCTGTCTTCTTGATAAGGTCTTTCACTTTCTTGGTCCTTCAACAATCCTAGTAAAGCAAGAAAGCCAAAAAAGAAGAAACCGCCTGACCAGTTGCCTCCTCCACCACCTCCACCGCCATCACCATCATCATCACGGGGCGGTAATCCCGCTCCGCCATCATCAAGCTCTGGAGATTTTTCCTTTCCTGCAAATAATAATACCTTAAATAAATAGCTCAACACTTTCCACAAAAACCATTACATACTATGATACTAGCGTTTTTATTAATTATGTGAGTAGCTGACAAAAAGGTGAAAGACTTGCCTTGAATAGGTGCGACAGTAATGGTTGATGATTGACGAGTAACAGTTTGGGTTTGTCCTTCCGCACATCTTGCATTCTGAATTACAGCTCAGATTAAAAAGAGGTTACTATGTGAGCTAGCTGCACTTAGCAAAACTTACAGGTAGCAGTTATAACATCCAATCATTGGGTTCAAGAAGGCGTTGGAACCGTGTGCCTAAAGGCTTTTAAGCCTCATGCGCCGGTTAAGGCTTAGGATGTTTTTACTTGGACTATTTTCAGTCCCATAACAGACCAGACCAAATCAGAATAGATCAGACTTCCGTAGTTATAAAAGACACGGACCATAAATAAATAGACCAAACCAGACTAGCAAATTTCAGTCCAAGTAAAAACATCCTTAACCTCATTTTACCAAATAAAAAGTTTAGCAAAACTTCAGAATCAGGCTTTATTAATCATATCAGGCCCAAAAAGTCTCTGTCTGGACTACTTTGAGTTAGTTAAACAAATTAAGGATATTTTTACTTGGACTGTTTGCAGTCCCACACCAGACTAGACTTGGACAATTATAAAATACACACAGACCAGACATTTACCAGATCAGACCAATTCAGGCAAGATAAAACCAGACCATACCAGAAAATTTCAGTTCAAGTAAAAACATCCCAAGTATTTTAATATGCAAAGCACTAAGATCACTAGGTACACATTTTTCTCCTCTATTTTGCAGCCAGTCCTGCTACTTTTCTAGGAGCTGCATTGTACATGAGTATTAGTTTAGAGCTTTTATATAACAAGGAAATATTAATCACCCCCATGCACGATGCTGGTTCAGTAGCAGTTCCTAGCAATAATCTTATGGCTACTTTTTAAGTGTTTACAAGACTACCTGTCTTGAATGTTTGGTTATTTCGCATCTTCAATGAATTCTACGGAGTATAACTTTACTATGCAATTATATTTGTTATCAGGCACTAAATAGTCATTTATATTATTTAGGACTTCCCCATTTATGTTTTCCAGACATAAATGAGCTATACAAAATTGTATAATATTTTTTAGTTAAACGTAAGGCTTATGCCTAGGCTCGGTTCGCCTATAGGCTTGCACATTGTGAGTGAAGTAAACGCCTAGAGGCTAATTTTAGCCTTTCAAAACCTTGCCAAGGGTAATGAACATTGAACAGTTTTGAAAAAATGCTCATGTTTTAAGAAATAATTAATCCCTATCATAGGTTCCCTACCTTGCCCACATGGACCAATTAGAATATTGCAATTAAACAATTTAAATATTAATAAGTGGTGAGATAATGACTAAGACCAATCATATGTATTGTAGGTACAGTACACTCATTTATTTATAAGGTACTGCAGCACTCACCATATAGTTACCATAAAGCTATTAAACCTTTCTTTTCATCATCATCATTACCCCAGTGCCGCAAAGGCTCCCACCTATGGTGGGGTAAAGGGGGTCAGATGAACGCAGTCTTACCCCTGTGTTAAAGCACCGACAGATTGTTTCCGGATAAATCTTTCTTTTATTGAAGAAAAAAGAGAAACTGTGATTTTATCTTCTTGTTTAGTAATGAGAATATAGAGTGTGTGTGTGTAAGAGAGAAATTGGAGATCACACGAGCTTTTACCTTCTCTCCTCCCATGAGAAGGAAGGGGGGATCCCTTTTTAGTGTTTTTTCCATTCATACCATCTACCTCCTCGTTATATATTTTTACTTGTAGGGATATCATAATTCGTCATTTCCATAGCAGCCTGCACTTCTTTCTCTTTGATAAGAACAGAAAAATAAAATCAACAGGGTAACCCGTTGCCCAAAATAATCAACGGCTGGATCCGTTGCCCAGAGCTAAATAGCTCAAACCAATATTATTAATGCCTGATTTGAATAAGCCTAGGCAGGGGTTTATATAACCCTTACATCCAAAACTGAATAGGAAACTAAATCCTAGTAAGAAACATAATAGGAGTCCTAATTAAACCATTCAAGGAAACTAAATAGAAATAGGAAACCTCTAATTAATAGAAGTCCTAATTAAATCATACTAGGAAACAAAATAAATTAGGAAACAAAATAAAAGGAATAATTAAAATTAATTAAATTGCTCGCAGCCAGCCCACGAAGGTGGGCTCAAGCCCGTCCCGCCCCATGCTCTTCCAGCTTCATATCAATCCATCCTCAAGGTTGAAAACTCGCGGATCGGGAACTGAAATTTCCAAACATAGTATAGACTGGAAAATATCCTTCTTCTCTTTCCGGGACCTTTTCCTGGCCGGTTATTTCACAGAATTCATGCTGCTTGAGGTCCAACTCTTCATCCTCCTCAACTATCATTACCCGCAGCTGCTTAAAGGGACAGTCATGTGTTGGTGTAAATGGTTTCTTGCACCTAAAGCATAATCCTTTCGCCCGCAATTCTGCAAACTCTTTCGGCGGAAGTCGAGTGAACTGAGAGCGTGTCGTAGGCTGCCCAGACAACCCTGACTTCGTCCCCGGAGGCTGTCCACTATCTTTCGCAAAGCTGCCCTCCGAACCCTGTAAGTTGCCACCAATGGCAGTCAACGGGGAACCTGTGTTTGCCCTTAAAAGGCTGCTAGAACGTACCCCTGATGAATGATAATTCAGGCTGCCACTTTCTCCACTTTGGACGAACAGATTATACTCCACTTCGCGAGCTAATTCCATAGCCATCTCCAGGTTGTTTGGTCGGAGCAATCGCAGCGAGCTTCGGATTATCTCCTTAAGACCGCTCATGTAATATCCCAAATAGTGCTCATCGGGTAACCCTAGAACTTGGCTTGCTAGCTGAACAAACAAGATATTGTAATCTTCTATAGACCCAATTTGCCTGACTCCGGACAATCGTTCATACTTATTCCCCTGAAATCAAGAATCAAATCTGTCCACCAAGGCTTGCTTGAAATCTGCCCAAGTCATCCCAGGCCTGCGCGATCTCAGCCAGGTCACCCAGTAAAGCGCTCCTCCTTCCATAGCTTCCATCGCGGCAGCCACCTTCTTTTCCGGTAAAGTGTTGTGTAATTCGAACTGTTGCTCTACCCGAGCAATCCACCCAATTGGGTCTCCCCCATCAAACGACGGAAGCAGCGTTATAGTTGGATTGCTCAGCACGCCTTCTCCATGCAGCTTGGTTGCCGGGATTCGACCCACGTCATCCGCGGCTTTCTTCGGTGTGACCGGCGGGACCATCGCCTGGGTCAACGCCGCTAGTGAGGCGATGATCTCCGACAGCTTGCCACCATGCTCTGCCTGTTCGGCCCTTATCCAGGTCACTTCTTCTCTCATACGAGTTTGTTCGTTCTCCAGCTCTGTCAATCGATCATTCTGAGATCTCGTCATCTTGGCGGGACGGGATCCGGCAGGTCGGACCAATTGATAAGAACAGAAAAATAAAATCAACGGGGTAACCCGTTGCCCAAAATAATCAACGGCTGGATCCGTTGCCCAGAGCTAAATAACTAAAACCAATATTATTAATGCCTGATTTGAATAAGCCTAGGCAGGGGTTTATATAACCCTTACATCCAAAACTGAATAGGAAACTAAATCCTAGTAAGAAACATAATAGGAGTCCTAATTAAACCATTCAAGGAAACTAAATAGAAATAGGAAACCTCTAATTAATAGAAGTCCTAATTAAATCATACTAGGAAACAAAATAAATTAGGAAACAAAATAAAAGGAATAATTAAAATTAATTAAATTGCTCGCAGCCAGCCCACGAAGGTGGGCTCAAGCCCGTCCCGCCCCATGCTCTTCCCGCTTCATATCACTCTTCTTATTCCCTCCTACCAAACAATTATGTATTGCGTAGTATAAAATCCACTTGCTCACATTTTTTATTTTTCTTTCCTCTAACACTCTTTCTTTTCCCCTTCTTTCTTAACCCTCTTTCAACCAAATAAATCCTAGAAGCATTACCAGCAATCCAGCATCACATAAGAAGATGCAATATCCAGCCTTCAGGAGCTTTGCATCTATTCGGCAAGCATTTATTCCTTATTTAACAGCATAATTAATTGAGATAAATTTTCCACTTCAGGGAATCAGGTCCCAAAGCTATTTGGTCATTCTCACTTTTGGTCCATAACTTCACTTTTTCCAATGAGCTTAAAGGTAAGAATGGATTCATGTCCAGAGCATAGCTTAAAATTAGAGAACGAAGTTTCCTTAAGCTAGACCAAAAGATAGGTAGGACTGGGTTCATGTCCAGAATATCATGAGGCCCAATAGCTTGAATATTTAGCCCAACATGTATAAAAACAAATCCAGCCTTTACATGGAAAGACTCCAGATCCCAACATGTATAAAAACAAATCCAGCCTTTACATGGAAAGACTCCAGATTTCCCCTATGATATTGAGGCTTGAGCCTCAATAAGCCTTAGTGCATTTAAGCTTCACACTTCTGCGCCTCAAACTCCTTAAGCATAAGTCTCATATCAGTCGAATGAGGTGTAAGCCTTAGGAGCATTTTCTTCACACATTAGTGCCTCAGAGGTGTAAGCCTCAACTGCCTTTTTTAAACAATGATCCAATGAAAATTAACAGTGGGAATGATGATATGGTCGTGGGACCAAAGTGGAAACTTTTCTTCAATAAAAGGCAGCATGCCAGCATGGTATTAAAAGATTGCCCATCTTTTTTTTGGTCAAAAAAGATTGCCCATCTAAAAAGGAATTATAATACTACTGAACTACCCGACTGCTAAGAGATCAGCAAATCAATTTTATGCACGTAGTAAAGAACAGCAGATTAGAAAAATGAATTACCAGAGCAGCTGAACAAATTATGGAAGTACGTCCCCCCTGTGCAGTACATATTATATTTCTTCTGTATTGCCTGAGTTGTGATTTTGCATAAAGAGGCTTTAGTCCAACTGGAACAAATGCAATATGTTTGGTAAGCTGTTTACACACTTGAGACCCTGCTAGCACAAAATATGTTTTTAAACAATGCCTAATCATACACAGCATAACTTAGACATGCACCCAATAACATTCTTATACCAATTCGCCAACAAAAAACACTCCATCAATCCTATAATAAGGTCCTGCTTTATCAAACTCAGCAGACAGCTCTTTTCGTGTAATTTGCCAAAACATGTCGCATACAAGTTGTGTGTGATAACTTCAGTAAAACGAAAAAACAATTAAAAGAAGGGAAAACTACTGAAATAGGAGTAAAAACATTTTGGAATTCCAAAATAAGAGTACTATGTTTTTACTGCTTAAATAAGAGTAAATGCTGCCGAGCTTGGAAAATATTACCATGATTAAAAGCTGGTAATACTAAAACATGACAGTAATTAGTAATTACTCCTATTTAGAGAATAAAAACATAGTACTCCTATTTTGGAATTCACAAACGTTTTACTCCTATTTAGGGCAATTTCTTTTAAAAGAATATAAAAACAAGACTAGGATTAATGATTTATAGCAATTCTATCTTAGGAAAATTAAAATTTTGTACCTTCATCAAATAAGTGTCTTTTTATTTATTTTTTATTTAATTTGGGGGGTCTGCTATTGGAGTAGATAGGATTTTGTCAAAGTTGAAAGTGTAAATAATCATGTAATGATCCTTTACGCAACTGGCAAGATTGAGACATCCAGTTTCCTATACCCTAGGCCATGAGCTCAAGTGCTGCATCCTCTCTATTTTTTCAAATGACAGAAGAATATGAAAGTAAAAACAAGAAGCGGGGTTGTCTTATCTCATGATGTCAAAAATGGAGGAAGGAAGTTGATCTATGAGAATGATCACACCTCAATAATGTTTAGGAAACAACGTCAATTACCGGGGGCGCGGCTCACCTGGTAGGAAGGGGGTGCCACAAGGGAGAGGTTATGGGTTCAACTCCAAGCAATGAGTTGGGATGGTACCCAACTCTCTTTTCATCTGAGTGAGATCAAAGTTCAACTTAGGGATGGGGTGCCATCCTTTTTAGGAAACAACGTCAATTACAAATTGCCAATCAGTAGAATAGATGCTCGGGATGAACTCAACCAATTATGGGCATTTGATGAGCACATGTTTGTGCATGGTGGTGAACATGGACATCTATGAGAGTTTCTATATGTCTCACAGTCCAGAAGACAGTTTCTTTATGCCTTCATAGTTTCTCTAGCATGTCGCACTTCATGGCCTAAAGGTATGACTGGGTTCATGTCCAGAGCATTAGCTTTTAAAGCCAGAGAATGAACTTTCCTTGAAGCTAGACCAAAAGATATGAGAGGGCCAGACTGGTTTCATGTCCACAATATCCTGAGGCCTAATAGCTTAAAAATTTAGCTCAAAATGTATTAAAAACTAATCCACTCTTAAGTCTTAACAGGGCTAGACTCCAGATTTTCCCGTGCTTCCATTTCAAGCACCTTAAGGGGTAAGCCTCATAATAGTCAACTAAGGCGTATAGCCTTGGGAGCGTTTTTGCATGCCTTAGTGCCTCAAAGACCTAAGCCCCGCTTTCCTTTTAAAACCATGATCCGGTGAAAAAGCTATTGGGCCTCATGATGTACTCCATGATGGTCTGAAGACTCTGAACATGAACCCAGTCTGGAGGGCGATGGTTTCGTGTTGAACCGAAGCAAGATTGAGTATGTGTAGTGCAAGTTTAATGGTGGCAGAAACAATGAGATTACCTCGGATTATATGGATATCCCGATTAGTGATATGGTACTAAGATCCCACTTAGTGATATGTTCCGTTACATGAACTTCATAATTCAGATGAACGGTGAATTAGATGGAGATGTATCTCTTAGAACTAATGCAGAGTAGATAAAATGAAAGAGTGTTTTAGGATCTCTTGTGATCGGGGTATGTCAACTAGACTGAAGGGTAAATTTTATTGAACAACGAATAGGGTAACATTGGGGTACGGCATAGAGTGGTGAGCAGTGAAACAATGTCATATTCACAAAATGAGTGTGAATTAGAATTAGATGCATATGTTGCATTGGATAAATGACATTCGGAAAAACACTTGAAAAATGAGACCTTCAGGCGAAAAGCGAGAGAGGCGTCTATTGAACGTAAAATGTGAGTCTCGGTTACGATGGTTTGATCATGTGAGTAGAAGACCGAATGATGCACATGTTAGGCGGATTGAAAGATGGGAGAAAAGGGAGGGAAGAGAGTAAGGAGCCGACCTAGAGAGACGTGAATTAGTGTGGTCAAGAATGATATGATACTACTTGAGTTAGATGAGATTATGACTTCGGAGAAAGTGAAGTGAAGGAAGAGCATACTATATGACACTATAGAAGATCACTCTTACTTCGTATATCGTATGTCTATCTCTTTTTCTATCTAATGTTTTTAACTCTTATATCATAGGTGATGTGTCGATTCAGGTTAGCTGATCCTAAATTTTTGGGGGGAATAAGGCTCGGATGCTGTATCGCATTTCATAAATAAAAATGTACTTTGGTAGTTTACAGTGAATGGCTATAATATTATCTCCTAAATAATACGGCCGCACTTCAAGAACCATAATTAATAATAGACATGATTATCAACATACCTGTTGGAAATGTAGAAGGGCTTGCAATAGCACTAGCAGGAAAAGACATTTCTAGTATGAACTTCCTGAAATTATGGGAATAAATTAACAAGTGATGACTGACCATGTGGATTGAGAGCCAAGTAGTTGTAGAGTTATATAATAATTGTATTCATCGATGTATAATGTCTATTGATATATATTAATGCACTTTCCTTTGCCAAGTTAACTGCTAAACTAACCAAAAAACAGTAACAAAAAGGTAGGCAATCCAGTAAAAGAGCACATAACTAAAGTGCGTGTCAAATGTTTAAGATTTACTTTTCAAATTTTAATCTGCTACAAATAACTTGCTACAAATAACTCACTGTATCAATAATGGCAGCTGTTTTGTGCTACCTAGTAGTACAATTCAAACCCATTGAAATCTATTCTCAACCAAAGAATGGAGGGGTGAATATAGAGCAGTGTCTTTTATAGTGTGTGGTTTCACTCTACAGGTGAACTAAAAGTTCAATTTTTGAGTGGCACTCCAGCCTCTATCATGTTCTTCTTTGGCTAATGCAGATTTCCTAATCAAAATACATACTTCCTATGTCCCACTAAGATTGTCACATACCAAATTTGGTAAAGTTTGTGTGGTTCTAAATCATTTTTACTTTATTCTTACTTTATCAATCCAATATCAACCACATAAATTCATTTTTCTTAATAACCGCACCACCTCCTCATGTCCCAATGCTAGTGGGATGGAGATAGTATGTTTGTGTAAAATGGATATTCCCAATATTTTAAAAACAGATTTAGAAACGGTGAAATCAGTCTGTTATGAATAAATACACAAACAAAATAGTAAAATTCAAAAATAGTACGTAGTATATATATTATATGTAGTATATAACAACACAATAACTTATCTCCAACATGAAAATAATATCAGTACTTTAATGTTTCACACACATCTTCCACTGTATAAAGCTAATAGAAGATCTCTAAAGTGGTGGTGCATATTTGGATATTTTTACAGTAAACCAAGAAATTATTCATGCTAAGAACACATTAAATTGTGCATCACTGCTAGGAAATTGAAACCAGGCTAAATATTTGTGGCGAGCAATTAACATAAAGGTACGAGGTGTAGAAAACGGAGTACCTGGGCTTGTAGAATTGGATGTCAGAGATGAAGGGAAAAGATTGGAAGTTTCTTCAGTGTAATAATAATTGTGGAAATAATTAGTTGGGTTCAGATGTAAGTTACGTAGAATGTGAAGTTGGGTAATTTCAAATTAGGGATGGCGATTGGAACGACTGGACGGATATCCGTACCAAAGCGCTCTAGTAGAAGGGGAAAAATCACATTGACCGAGTAACGGGTACAACCAGAGAATAAGAGTTATCTTTTTCAAGTAATGGGCAGTTACGATTTTATACATACCTGTCCCGTTACCCAATCTATTAATTTTTTGTTATACTTTGATTTCATTCTTTTCTATTACTGGTAAATCAACTCGTGTGGTGCACGCGTATATGACTACAACAACAACATCCAAGCCTTGTTTCCAAAAAATTTTGGGCTCAACTAAAATGAATCGATCCATGATATAAGAGCCAAAAAGAGAAGAAAGATAAGAACAATAAGAAGATAAAGTAAGATAAAATAAATAAGATAAAGAAAAAATATAAGATAAAAATAACATAATAACATAAGTAAGATAAAAATAAAAAGATAATTTATTTATGAAAACAATTCATTTCAAGGATAATTAATTGTATAAATTGTACAAAAGTACATACTCCCTCCGTCCCTGAAACAAGTTCCCCTTTCCTTTTTGGGCAGTCCTGAATTAAGTTCCCCTTTCAATACATTTCCTTAATTGGCAAATAATCTACATAAAAACAGTGTCAAACAGTGTTGAAACAGTGTAAGAACAGTAACATTTACCCCATTAAATTTATTTCCTTAATATGTGTGAAATGCAATGGGAAACTTGTTTTGGGGACGGAGGGAGTATTTGATAATTGTTAGCTCAGAGATACTTTAATTAATACTCCGTATAAAATTACCAAATAAATATTCTTCCTTCCTTAATTTTCTAGTCTGTAAATACATAAATTTAATAATTTCATCTTAATATTCAAAGAAATTTTAATAATTAATCAAAAAAAAAATGAAATTATTGAATTTGTAAAGGGTAAACATCAAAACCTGGGCGTGCGCGTGTCGGATTGTTAGTCTGGCCGGTCGAACTGGGCGCGGGGTGTCTGGTGGTCGTCTGGCGGCGGCGCGGCGTGGAGGCGGTCGAGGCGTCGCGACTCGTGCTGAATGCGCGATGAACTGATGCAGCAGTTGAGGTTGTCGAGCTCTGAAACGGGAGGTGGGATGGGTTGATGTGGTCTGTGGAGGTCCGTACTATTGTGTGCAGTTATTAGGGATTTAAAAGAAACAATGAAGTAATTTGCTGAAATATAAGTTCTCCCGGCATGTTTGGATTGAGTGTTGAGGAGTGTTAGTAATGGAAGTGTTAGTAAGTGTTGATGTTAACACTTGTTTGGGAGAAAAATCCAGAGGTGTTAAGAAGTGTTAGTAATGGTTGGGAAGTGTTAATAATAACCTTCCCAACACCTCAATTGTCCATTTTTTTAACACCCCGATTTGGAGTGTTTTGAGGTGTTGGACAATTATTACCCTTCTCATTTACCCGAAAAACATAAAATGCTTCAACATTTCACTTCGAATGTCTTTCCCACGGGTCTGATGGTTTGTTTTTTCATCTCTTCTCTTTACTCGTTTCTTTTGCCTCAAGGTAAAATTATTAACACTTCCATTATTAACACTTCATTCATTTGACTCTCCCAAACAAGGTAAAATTATGTCTAACACTTACACTTCTCTTCCCTTCCGAGCCCTTACTAACACTTACTAACACTTCCATTACTAACACTTCCAAACACTCCATCCAAACAGGCCCTAAGGCTATTGATTCTCCTGATTTATTAATATATTATATTTTAAAAAAAAAAATTAGTAATATAAAGAAAAAATTATATTAAAAAAATAGTTGAAATGATATCTCCGGTAACTTAAGTTATTTCAGCCAGAAAAGTAACTTTAATCTTATTTTTTCTTATTATTACACAATTTAGTTTGTAAAATCAAAAGTTACGTGTTTGGTGAAAATTTGGTTAATAAGTCTTATAAGCCAAAAAAACATACTCACCAAATGAGCTCTAAGCTTATGAAAATAAGGGGTTTGAGGAAATTGACCCCTATTCCTATGCGAGAAGGGAAGCTTCGAACTCGCACTTTAGAAATAAGAAAAGTTGTAACTATGTGATTGATGTTTGTGCTGAGGAGAGAGAAATAAATGGATCCATAAATTTGTTACTTTAATAAGAAAGTTATTTAAGATAATAAAAAATGAAAAGTTGGCATAATCCAATGGGGCGCAAGAAGTATAAAATAGTATAATATATACAGTGTATAGGTGTTTTTTAGGAAGTCTGTGGGGTCCTGGGATCTGCACCACTCTCTATGATATCTCGTTTCATCCTCCTTTTTTTGGGCCTGAAAAATCACCAGTGATGGTGGGGTAAATGTCGGGTAACATTTACCTAATATATAAATTCCAAAAATCTGAATTACATGAAGATGATGAAAAAGTTAAAATTGAAAATGGAAATAGAAAAGCCTTGTGGGCTTAAAACTAACTAAATGCAAATGATAGAATTTGGGGGTCTGCTCCAATAGTGCGCATAAGTCCAAGCAACTATGTGATCGAACATAATAAGTCCAAGGAAGGGAATGTTGGTCCAAGCATTAGGGTTTTCATCTTATTCCGATTAGAGAAAGAGAGAACGAGAGGAAGACGATGCTGACGATATTCCGAACTTTCAACATCAGTCCTTCATTGATTCATCCTGCGTCCCGAAAGTAAGAAGATTTGTGTTTGTCTTTGTGGAAGGAGTGAAGTGCTCTGAACGGGTGAGCTTGGAGATCGTAAGCTTGCATTGCTTGGGGACGAAGATCGGACCGTGCAAGATGATGAGCACATCCGTTAGTTTCCCTCGGTCGGTAGCAGAGAGAGAGACCATTCGCGATCCTGGGACGGTTTATGTTCAGCATCGGTCTCGCCAAGTACGGAGGTAATTTCGAAAAGCCATGTAAAATGTTGGTGCTAACTTCTGAATCTGTTTGAACATTGAAATTTCTGTAACCCTTTGTAATCATTTATGTGATAGAGGTTTCCATTGCCAAAAGTTCTGCTTACAGAGGATTGGATGTTACTACTGGGAAGGCTATGGTGTGTAGAAAAGTGCCATCGGCTTTACGCAATATTGCGCCACCAGCACTCTTATTGGCCAAAAACGTTGCGTCTGTGTTCAGCGTAAGGTCTTCACTTCCAACTCTTTTCCATTTCAGTCTAATGTGAGTTTTGCTTCTTTTTTTAGTAAAGGAAGTAGTCCGTCACAGTGTAGTTCCTCATCAAACTGAATTCCTTTGGTGTGTTGCTTGGTGTAAATCCACTTTCTTGTGTAGTCCTTGATTGAGTTAATGGTGTATGATATGGAGAACACTTTTCCATCCCAAATACATGCATTATATTCCTTCCAGATGTGCCACAAAATGATGTCGGGCATGGACTGTCTTAAAATGTCTCTTGTATTGTTGCATTTCCCCCCAGCCACCATAGTAATAGAGTTTGTCTTAGGTCTGCGTGTTGAGTTCTTCTTACCTGCAAAATACCAGAAAAGTAATCCCAAACAGGGCTAGTGTTAGTGCATGTGAACAAAACATGATTCTGGGTTTCCTGGTTCCCCCGGCAGAGAGTACACCTAGATGGTAGTTGTAGGTTGAAGCGCTTAAGATTATCAGGGAATGGAAGGGTAATTCTCACTGATACTCACTGATATTATCCATCTCAGCGTCGAACTGCACTACTAGTTTGAGGGTAATTCTCAAGGATGTGTTGTCCTTGTCAAAGGGATGATATTCTTTGTCCAAAGAAGTTGTTAAGTCAATGCATGGGGTTGGGAATACGACGACTATCGGGGAATGCATAACTACCAACCAATCCTAAGGGGGATTTTTCCGGATCTAAATGAGTTTCCCTATAAACACTAGATCTAACCTCTAAAAAAAGCAAAGTGTGAGGTGAAAATGAAGAACGAACAATGAATTGGCCTTGGATATTTGAAGAACAGGAAGAATGCTTTATCTCCCTAGAAAATCCGGCAGCATTCCGTTACTTCTCGAAAGCAAAGTGAGGGAAATGCTTCGGAAAGGGGGGTATATATAGCAACCCCTCCAATGGTCACTACGCATGACACTCATCTAATGGCCACACAAACCGCCGCCTCCAATGGTCAGCATCAGACACCAGCCACTTCACCATCAGACCAACTACACCAATGCCGACTAAAGCAACCATAGAATGGGAGCATGCAACAGCCACATCATTAGTCACATATTCAGCGACCAAACTCTTGGAATCACTTCGCTCAGGAACCAAGGCAAGGTGAAATCCAAAGGCCGTGACCCCTCGTACAGAACCCGTCGATGATATCCTCTAGCTTGCGACCTTTGTCCAAGGGTTACCTTAGTCAGGGATTCCCGGGAAGTTGGATTCGTGAAGAATTCTAAAATTAAGTGTACAGGTTATATTATTAGGTGTATGGTTAGTAAAATTTCCTGAATCGCCTAAGGTTAATTTCCAAATCGACTCATTTTCGGAAAGAGTGTTAATTGTTTTCTGAAATAGAAAATAATGACATGTGGAGTATATATGTTTATAAATTTATACATGTTATTTACATTGTTCGGACTGCTTAACATAGAAGAATGTGAGTTTATACTATATAATAAGGATCATTATGGAGTATCCGCCTAAGGTTGTGTTTGTAACTTTGTATTTGATTGTGTTTTTGAAAAGTGATTTAATGAAGGGATGATCGGAAAAGTAATTTATAGTAGAAATTGATAGTGTTTGGAAATAGAAGTGATTTGAATTAAATTGTAAAAGTTGGAATGTTTGATATATAAGTGATTTCAAATATAAAATTTAATTAATGTACATAAATGCCCTTCAATACAAAAATAGCTTGCATACATTTGCTTTGCAGTGAGACATGGATTTTCTCGATTTTTTTAGAAGGGCAATTGCAGATGAAGATCGACGACTTGTGAGGCACGATGAGGCATGGATCAAGTTTAGAGGCCAACTGAGAAGTGCTTCGAACTCCCTGAAAAAGAAGATGGAGAGAAGGAGCTATGAGGAGCCATTCGTATTACACTGCTGAATTCATCTTAGATGGAGTCATGGATAAAAAGGTAAGAAGCAGACTTGGAAGAAACTAAAATGGAGAAATATATGTGGGACTTGTGATGTGCAATAGCAAGTATGCGGCAGGTATTTCAATGGAGAAAAATCAAATGATGGGGTAAAAGTTTTTCAAGGAGAAGGGTACTTACAAGCTTACAGCTATACACAAAATGTCGAGATTTTTTCCAAAATAATGCTAAAATAAATTATTTACAAAATCAGGGTCAAGTTAAAACTATTTACGAAAATACTGTTGGGCTAAACCATGATTAGCAGGAATCGCCAAACGAAGTGTTGACTCTCTTCAAACGTGCCCAAAACTACTAAGCTCGCTGAGGAAAGAAGATATATGAGGAGCAGGTGGTCGGCCCATATAAAATACTGCTGGGCTAAACCATGGTTAGCAAGAATCGCCAAACAAAGTGGCGACTTTCTTCAAACGTGCGCAGAACTACGAAGGTAGCCGGGGAAAGAAGATATATGAGGAGCAGGTGGTGGGCCCATATAAAATCAAAAATATATTTTTGTTTTAAAGTGCTATAACTTTAATATTTTTGTTCCAACTTTTACCAAAAAAAAATATATTAAATTTCCTAATTTTTTGTGATCTTTCATATGACACCAATATTGATATATAAAATTTTTAAAAAATCTGAAGACCATATATGGTGGAAAGCTACTTTCAACTATGGAAACTCAATTCTCAACCAGTTTAAATGGAAACTCTATATTCATGTCGTCGATAAACCCAATTATAAACCATTTTTGTTGTTCCATGTCTTTTCTTGAAAAAATAAATGCAAAATGTATAAAATAATTATGAGATCTTAATTTTAACAATCAGACCAGCTTCAGAAAAATTTTGAACTTATAAAACTCTAGCAATAGGATCTTCGGATTTTTGTAAAATGTTTTTGGCTAAAAGTTGATGTAGAATAAAAATTTACAAGGATTTAATCAATGAAATAATTACATATATATATGACTAAAATCAAGATTGTTTACATAAATATAACTAGCGACTATAATAGTAACTTAATCATAAAATGAAGTTACAAAAATAATGGTAAAAATAAAATTATTTACGAAATTAACATTGAGTTATAAGTATTTACAAAAATATTGCCCCAATAAACCATGATTAGGGAGAGCCGCCAAATGAAGTGGCATGCTCTTCAAAAGTAGGAGAAGTTACCAAGTTGGCCGGAAGGAAGGTATGGAGGAGCTGGTGGTGGGGCCTTGTACAATTAAAAAACTTTTATTTTCTATAAATTTTTATACATGTTGCATTTATTTTTTCAAGAAAAGGCATGAAACAACCAAACTAGTTGAGAATTGGGTGTATCGACAACGTCAATATAAAGTTTCCATTTAAACTGGTTGAGAATTCAGTTTTGTTGACGGTCCATAGTTCAATGTAGCTTTCCACCAAATATGGCCTTCAATTTTTTAAAATTTTTATATATCAATATTGGTGTCGTATCAAAGATCACAAAAAGTTAGGAAATTTGATATTTTTTTGTAAAGATTGGAGCAAAAATATAAAAGATATAGCTATTTAAAACAAAAAGAGATTTTTAATTTTATATGGGCCCACCACCTATTTCGTAGTTCTCAGTAGTTTGAAGAGACTTGCCACTTCATTTGGCAATTCTTGCTAACTATGGTTTAGCCCAACAATATTTTGGTAAATAGTTTTAACTCGACCCTAATTTTGTAAATAATTTTATTGATACCATTATTTTGGTAAAAATCTCCAAAATGTCAGGAATAAAGTTCATATTATTTACAAGAAAAACTAAAAGCTACTAAAAGCACCTCTATGTAGCTTTTAACTTTTGACTTTATAATGCTTACATTTATTTATTAAGTAAAAGTCACTCTTCACAGACATTGCTTTTAGGTTTTTTTCAACGAAAAGGCAGAAAAACACTTAAAAAATCAAGGACAAATAACTTAAATCATACCAACTATCATCCATAAACCAATAATAATACATATATGAAAATGACTGATTTTAATAATATCAACTATTTGAATGTAAAACAAAAAAATATGAAGTTATTTTTTGACAAAAAATCCAGTCATTAAGACATTAAAAACTAATGGCAACCCTTCAAATAAATGATATTTGGAAATATATTCATTTATTAGGTATTTTGATATTAGTTTTTGATGAGTTAAATGACTGATTTTTTTAGTAAAAAAACAGCTACGTACGTATATATGGGATATTACAAGGCTCTCTGCCTCCCCCGAGCTAAAGTCTATTGTTCAGTAGAATCTATGTGTATCACTCCTAGTTATGTAGGAATATTTTTGTTGACTACGTATGTAGTTAATTAATGTGCTCTGTAGTACTTGTCTCATAGTCATTATTCACACACACACATATCATGTAAGCATATGCATATTTATGGCACGAATCAATGAGGCCATGCAAGTGAACATTCTCACTTGAAGAAAAGAGCGACGACCCACTGCTGGAGAAGTCGTCAGAAAGAAGACGGGAGATGAAATGTGTATACGGTGGTGAGATAAGTGCACAACAACTTGGGGGATATCTTCCAAATTAAAGCTATGAGAGTATGAAGCTAGGCACATGGTAAACAAACTGTTGGAAAAAGTGTGTTAAAATTGCATTAAATGGTCATTTTGGGGCAATTTTTGAGTGGGGTCCACTTCCAATTTGGGTCGGGTCAAAGTGGTTTCGGATTTTCCTTGCTTAGGGCTACAATTCGATACATGGTACGCTCAAAACGGATAACGGGTGAATGAGAAATCGCTTTTCGAAGTTTACCCATTGGAATGGAGAAAACTATGAAAAAGTGGTTTTTAGTGTGGGTTTTTCCCACACCGAAAATCACAAGGGAATTTGAACCCTTTATAAAGGATTAAAGGGAAACCCCCCCTAAGGAGTTCAGATTCCTAAAGGGAAAGTCTCTCTCACGCGTGCAGGGGGGTGCGGATCAAATCCCGAAACCGGAGAACAAAAAGCGCGACTTGCGTGTGCGGGTGACCTGCACACATGAATGCCGTCCGGAAATCTATCTTCTAAAGATAACATTATTTTTTGTTCTTCCGTAACATTCCTATTTTTTGCTCCATTAACTGCCCAACGTTCATATGGCCTTAATGCAGCTCTGGACAGTTTTTCTTCTGGATGAATCAATGCCAGCATGCTGGACATTGATGTCCAACGTTCTGGACATTAATGGTCCAACGTTCATGGCTGTCCAAATGGTTTTAACCCATGCAATCCACCCCTATAAAAGGCTGGCTGATGCTTTGCAAAATTTCACAAGTCACAAACGTGCTGCACTTCAGTTTATGTAAAACAAGTATAGCAATATTTAAAATCTTATGTTAAGACTTATTTCCGATAACTTTAAAAATACGATTAAGAATTATGGAAATTTTGTTGTGTTCAATTAGAATTCAACAAAGTTCTATACATTAATTATTTATGTAAAATTTTCTCAATATCCAAACGGGCACATAGATTAGGATTATATTTGGCACTTCGAAATGTAGGTGGGCTCATAGATTTTTAAAAATAAAAAAGTGAAAAAATAAAAATAATTTTTTTTTCAAATATTAAAAAATTATTAAATCTAATCATCCTAAAATACTCATTCATTTTAAAATTAGTTAAAAATCAATATGCTTAGTTTTCTATTAGAAAGTGACACGCCATAAGAGGATATATCCGGTCATGAACTATTATTGGCGAACAAGCCATACAACTGTGATTATACAAATAATAAATAGTTGGGATTATTGTTAACGGATCGACAATAATTATTGTTATTATTATTTTCAATTTTCTTTTATTGAAATTGTAATGCAATACGAGCCTTTACCCGTGCCATGCACGAGATAAAATGAAATTTATCAAGGTAGAAATTGACTAAATACCCATGATGTGCAATTTAACTAGATTGTGTTTGAGACAGATAAAATTAAATTTATTTCAATAGTTGGAAATATGTATAATTATTGTTCTTACAATAAAATGGTAGCTGAAATCAAATATTTAGATAAAGATGATTAACAACTGATTTCATTTGGATGCAACAGAAAATTAACATAGATGATATGCACTAATTAGTAGTGCATAAATGTATCTTTTTATGTTTGATTTGTGTGGATTGTTTACCATTTTATTTAGTTTGTAAACATTTGTGTGATTTTAGTTGTAATTGTATTTTAGTTCTCATTTGTAAGTTGTAAAGTAAAGTTAGGATTTATGGTGTTGGAAAGGAAGACTTTGAAGTGAAGAAAAATGATTATTGGCTGCCCAGGACAATCACCCGGTCGGGTGAGGTATTGCACCCGGTCGGGTGAGACATTGAAATGCGAAACTGCTCAGGAAATTACATCACCCGGTCGGGTGAGGTATTTCACCCGGTCGGGTCCGACTTGACCCGGAACACCAGAACGTGCCGAAGATCACCAGAACGTAGAAGATATTTGATTTTGACATGCACCCGGTCGGGTGGGCACTTTACTCGGTCGGGGTACCCGGCCCAAGGTGTTGAAAAACACCTATAAATAGCACACTTTTCCTTCACTATTTATCATCCCTTCTTCCATACTCTTTAGCTCAGTTTAGATTAGTGCCTTTCTTTATATTTTTCATCATGTTTAGTCTCCAAATGAGGAACTAAACTCTTCCATCTTGGTTTTGCTCCTTTGAAGCTTAATGAATTTGTAAGTTGTGAGTTATTATCTTTAATCTTCTTTCTTGAATATTAATTCTTTCTTTAAATACTATTTCTATATCAATGTTGGGGAGTGTTACTAAGATGACAATTAGTTAACATCTTGACATTAGTTATAGTAATAGTTATTTCTTCCTCTACGTTAATATCGGGGAGTGTTACTAAGATGACAATTAGTTAACATCTTGATATTAACTATAGTAGGATTCATCTTCTTTAATATTCTTCCTTGAGTATTAATTAATTCCTATTCATATTTCATATTAATATTTTGAACATTACTTGAAGGATCAACTAGTTTTGTTTCATATATTAATTATTACTAGAATCAATCGGTTAATACGCTTGTTATTAATTCGGTTCTTTCAATGGTAGTAAACTTGGGTTGTTAATGCATGCTTCTCATGATTAATAAGCCAAGGGGAATTAATTATATTGATTAAACCAATAAACCGCTTGTGTTGAGGTTATCAATCTCAATCGTTTTCATCTTGATTTTATTGCTACTATCAAGTTAATATACGGCGCTTGTCCTATATTGACTCGGTAGTAAGTTTTATTAATGAACGCGTCTCGTTATTAATAACTACCCTCGATGAACTGGATGTACTCCTCGATTGAGTATTCGAGAGGAAGATAGTTAAAGATATAACCGGGATCGACGAACATTTCATTAAGTGGATAAAAGCAAAGCCAAGTCTTCTTCTCATTAATTAAACCACATAACTCGTTCATCTTCGTGTTTAATTTATTAAACCAAATCAAACTAAACCCCCCCATTTTGTTACTAGTTCTATAAAAAGAAAAGTATTCCTTTCCCTGTGGATACGAACCTTACTACGCTATATTACGTATAAGTGTTGTATTGTATTATTATTTTGAGTGCACACCACGACAAAGTGCACGTCAAATTTGGCGCCGTTGCCGGGGAAAGGCAATTATTTTTCTTTTTATTTTATCTCATAAAAATCAAAAACAAAAAAATAAATAAATAAATAAAATAAAATAAAATAAAAACATACTCTTCTATTTTCTGAGCTTACATGAGTTATGAGTGTATGGATACCAACATTTCATCCTTAGAGAGTCAAATTTCCTTCTTGACTTCTCTAATAAATGAATTTATCTTAAGCTCAAAAGCTCAAGATGCCAAGACATGCAACATTTGCATGTCTCACAGGCATTTTACGGATTTCTGCCCAAAGCTCCAAGATGAATACCTTGAACAAATTGATGATGTTGGTTACGAAAGGGATGTACCTCACATAAGGTATGATCCGTTCTCCAACCCTAACATGTCTACGGAGGATATGGTCCGGGCTATTGCTACCAACATGACCACCATGCAGAACAACATGGTGCAATTCCAAAATGAGACCAAGTCTAGCATTTCAAACTTGGAAATTCAAATGATTCAAATAGCCGGAGCCGTGAGTAGACTTGAAGCAAGGGATTCGGAAAAACTTCCTTCTCAAATAGAATGTGATCCTAAACAGCAAACTTTTGCAATCACATTGACAAATGAGAAGGAAATTCAAAAGGAAGAGGTAGAAGACGAAAGAGACATGGAGCTCCAGCTGGTCAAGGAAGAGGATGAACCGAGTTTCCAGGTCAAATATCTATCCTTATCATTCTTTGAGGTACCCCCATCAGTTCTAAAAACTTTGAGGGAAACTCATAAAATTGAAAAGGAGAGTGACATTTTTGAAATCCTCGGAGAAATTGAGGGATCGAAACATTTTCCATTGACCTTGTTAAACGATAATTTCTCTCCCTCACTCTCACCACATGAATCAATGAAAATCTGGGTATTTGACCCTGGAAAGATTTTCAAAGTGAAGAGTCGAAAAATTGAGCATTTCTATGGGAGTCCTAGGAGTGAACGTGTGAAGAAGATAAACTATCACGATCCAAGTTCGAATGACTGAACACAATGATAGCGTCGTGCCACGACGTTAAATGAGGCGCTTCTTGGGAGGCAACTCATGCAAGGTATGTTTTCTCATCATTTCATTTCAGTTGAGTGTGTGTAAAAAAAAAATAGCATGGGGATTGAACCTTGCCGGGTATAAAACTCAACCCGGTCGGGCCCCTTCATAAATCACAGCACCCGGCCGAATCACCCGGGCGAGGCAGTTGTGGAATAGAGGAAAAATGAACATACCCGACCGGGTAACTTCAATACACCCGGCCGGGCATGTTCATTAAAAACATTCTGGATAAGCGGGAGTTAGGCCCGACCGGGTCAACTTACCCCACCCGGCCGGGTCGTCGCGAATTCTTTCACAGACTCAGCTGGCCATCCTCTTCCTCACTTTCTCTTCTGCAAACACGAACCAAACTCCGCCAAAACACCATTTTCAACCTCCATACATTTGAATCCTCTCCATTTTTACACCAAATCCATAAAAAAAACCATCCTCTTCATCTCCTCTTCACCCTCTACACCCACCAAGACACCCACAACCCACCAAAAATCCAAATCACCCTACTCCACTAACAACAAACGCCGAAATCTCCTCAACCAAAAAGAAAGAAATGACACCAGAAAGGGGAAAGAGATTCATCCTCTTGGACATCTCGGACACAAGCACTAGGGACAGTGCTTTGATTAGCTTGGGGGGAGAATTTCATGGGAAACTCACATTCATACTCTATATTCTTGAGTTATTAAAAAAAACATAAAAAAAAAAAAGCTTGTTAAGCTGAAAACCTGAAAAGGCAACTTAAGCAAAAATAAAGCAAAAATAAGAGTGAGTTGTGAGGATTGAAACAGAAAAATGTGGGAAGCTGGGATGAAACCCCGAAAGGGCACCTAGGCAAAATGAGAGAATGAGAGAAAGTATTTCCTTTTATTTCTGCAGGATCCTAAGGGTAACGAAAAAAAATAGGTTGATAGGAAGTATGGAGTTGAAACCCCTCTTTACTATTATATTTTTGGGGATATTTTTTGTTTTGTTCTAAAAACACACGTGGATGTTGGTGTTGATACTTTTGTCATTTTAAGGACTTCTTGGGCTGGATTTGGTTTCCTCGAGACGAGTAAAGGTTCAAGTGTGGGGGTGTTTGATATGCACTAATTAGTAGTGCATAAATGTATCTTTTTATGTTTGATTTGTGTGGATTGTTTACCATTTTATTTAGTTTGTAAACATTTGTGTGGTTTTAGTTGTAATTGTATTTTAGTTCTCATTTGTAAGTTGTAAAGTAGAGTTAGGATTTATGGTGTTGGAAAGGAAGACTTTGAAGTGAAGAAAAATGATTATTGGCTGCCCAGGACAATCACCCGGTCGGGTGAGGTATTGCACCCGGTCGGGTGAGACATTGAAATGCGAAACTGCTCAGGAAATTACATCACCCGGTCGGGTGAGGTATTTCACCCGGTCGGGTCCGACTTGACCCGGAACACCAGAACGTGCCGAAGATCACCAGAACGTAGAAGATATTTGATTTTGACATGCACCCGGTCGGGTGGGCACTTTACTCGGTCGGGGTACCCGGCCCAAGGTGTTGAAAAACACCTATAAATAGCACACTTTTCCTTCACTATTTATCATCCCTTCTTCCATACTCTTTAGCTCAGTTTAGATTAGTGCCTTTCTTTATATTTTTCATCATGTTTAGTCTCCAAATGAGGAGCTAAACTCTTCCATCTTGGTTTTGCTCCTTTGAAGCTTAATGAATTTGTAAGTTGTGAGTTATTATCTTTAATCTTCTTTCTTGAATATTAATTCTTTCTTTAAATACTATTTCTATATCAATGTTGGGGAGTGTTACTAAGATGACAATTAGTTAACATCTTGACATTAGTTATAGTAATAGTTATTTCTTCCTCTACGTTAATATCGGGGAGTGTTACTAAGATGACAATTAGTTAACATCTTGATATTAACTATAGTAGGATTCATCTTCTTTAATATTCTTCCTTGAGTATTAATTAATTCCTATTCATATTTCATATTAATATTTTGAACATTACTTGAAGGATCAACTAGTTTTGTTTCATATATTAATTATTACTAGAATCAATCGGTTAATACGCTTGTTATTAATTCGGTTCTTTCAATGGTAGTAAACTTGGGTTGTTAATGCATGCTTCTCATGATTAATAAGCCAAGGGGAATTAATTATATTGATTAAACCAATAAACCGCTTGTGTTGAGGTTATCAATCTCAATCGTTTTCATCTTGATTTTATTGCTACTATCAAGTTAATATACGGCGCTTGTCCTATATTGACTCGGTAGTAAGTTTTATTAATGAACGCGTCTCGTTATTAATAACTACCCTCGATGAACTGGATGTACTCCTCGATTGAGTATTCGAGAGGAAGATAGTTAAAGATATAACCGGGATCGACGAACATTTCATTAAGTGGATAAAAGCAAAGCCAAGTCTTCTTCTCATTAATTAAACCACATAACTCGTTCATCTTCGTGTTTAATTTATTAAACCAAATCAAACTAAACCCCCCCATTTTGTTACTAGTTCTATAAAAAGAAAAGTATTCCTTTCCCTGTGGATACGAACCTTACTACGCTATATTACGTATAAGTGTTGTATTGTATTATTATTTTGAGTGCACACCACGACAAAGTGCACGTCAATAGATATTTCAATTTTTCACTGAAATGTTATATATAGAGCAATAGTGTGTTTGGATCGTTCATGTCATTTTTTTCTCTTCTACACAAATTTCAATTGCACATGTTTTACATTATTATTTCTCGTGGATCAAATTTGGCAAGTTATAAAGGATTGAGAGAGAACTATCGTTAAGTTTGAGTAACTCAATTAAGGTCTCAATGAATCATATAATTGTAATTCTATTATAAAAATATAACTGTAAAGTAATTTAGTAGTTAAAAGTTGTTGAGAAAAATATAACTTTAAAGGTACATTTTCTTTCATTTGTACTCATATTGATTATAGACTTATAGGCGATGAAAATTAAAATGTTGAGAACTCGAGAAATGGATATATTTTACGTGTTATATATACTTGAATAATCGACAGTTGAACTAATTAGAAGCAGATTACTAATCATTGAGACTATTATTCTCATTATTTCCTTTAAAATATGATAAAATATGGAGCATGATAAACATGACAAATATGGAACATGATATTTAATAATCCGATGAAAGATTATATTTGTCAAATAAATGTTAGATTCAATTGCCTTAACATTATTTTACTATATCCCCCGATGAATTACATACCAAATTAAAATTAGTATCTTGATTAAATTGCAAATAACTTAAGTGCACTTGACTTTAAACTGCAGTATAACAATTATTGCTTAAATGAAGGTAATCATAGTTAACCACTTCTTATTTAAGTATAGAGGGTGGAACAAAGTGATTTCATTTGGATGAAACTCAAATGAGCTTTATATAATATTGAACCAATTAGAGATCAAATTTCGATTAAAATGCATTTATTTGATTATCCATTCTCTTTAGATACTGTGAAGCAACACTCACATCTTCAAATATTTTTCCTACGTTGTAAAATTAAACTAAACATAATACTACGTAACATATAATACCTCCGTCCCTTAAAATTTTGCCAAAGTTGACCGACACGGAGAATAATAATGTAAAAACTGTATGGTTGAGGTTTGTGCAGAAAAGAGAGAAATAACAGGTACCACAAAATAATTGATTAAAAAGGAAAGTGACAAAATTTTTTGGGACGTCCCAAAAAGGAAAAATGACAAAGTTTTAAGGACGGAGGAAATATCCTTTATCTTGTGCACAACACGGGTAAAAATAGTAGTTCAAAGATAATTTCTATTCTTTAAAGTTATTTTTCGAAAATCAATAACACGGCCTAAATATAAAAGTACGGCTAATAAATACTGCCCGAACGTATATGGAGTAATAATATACGCATTATTATGATTATTACGTAACGCCAGATCAAAGTTTTAATTTTCATGAACTCTGTTGTGCTTAGGGCGGGAAGCTAGAAGAAATTGCCTCTTTCTCAACTACGGCGTATGACGTTTCTCTCTCCCCTTGTTTTTAAAATTGGTGTACATATTACTCCGTACTACATAAACACGGCTTTCTCTCTCTAGGGCTTGTAGTTATGATTTTGAAAGTTTAAACCCCGAAACTTGATTCCCAACTGAAAGGAGGCATAGCTGAAAGAAGGAGATGACGCTGCAGAAAGGCTCGAAGGTTTGGGTTGAAGACAAGTGTTCCGCTTGGATTGCTGCTGAAGTGACTGAACTTATTGGCAAACAATTTCAGGTGCTTACTGAAAATGGGAAAAAAGTAAGTGGACTAGCTATTTCCCCCAGTTTAATTATTTGTCATTCCGGAACTTTCTCTCTGCTATAACTGCAGCAAACTCCAGAAGCTTGAACATGAATTACAATTTCAGGTATTGGCTTTACCGGAGAATCTGCTTCCCAGAGATGTGGAAGAAGATTACGGAGGAGTGGATGATATGACCAAGTTGACATATTTGAACGAACCTGGAGTGCTCCACAATCTTCATAGAAGATATGTTCTTAATGAAATTTATGTGAGTTGAAATGTTCATATTCTGCTATGGAATTGCTTCAACTGAAAAAAGCTTTTTATAAACACAGTCACACACACTTATCCAAGTCTTATAATTTTCTCTTTGCCATTTACATGTTTGTAGGATTTTTGGGGTATCTATTTTTATACAAAGTACATACAATTATATATTTACATGAATATCCCCCTCCCTTCTCCAATGTTAAAACTAATACGGAGTATTAAATTGAGAGAAATATGGATAGAGGAATTCTTATAAAAGCATTATGCTTGGTACGTGTTATCAAACATATCCACGGTATATATATACCTTACAAGTAGTAGAGCCTAGCCTATTATTTAGGAGAGAGACAATGGATGGCCCATGCAAGTTGCCCACATGCACAATACACACATATAATCAAAATAATGAAAAACTAAATTAATGTAGCTATATGCAATCTCAATATCCAACATTTCCAATGGAGTCAAAGACTCACTTTTTTTTGGCTTGAGAATATGACGAAATAAAGCAAAATGATTCACTAAACTGTCTGCGCTTCTTTGTCATGAAGCAACATTCAGTCCATGCAATTTTCTACGCGATTTTCATCATGAGTGATCCGGAAACTGTGCTTTAGCATAGGGGTAAGCAGCGTACATCCGCCCCCTTACCCCACCGTAGGTGGGAGCCTTTGCGGCACTGGGGTAATGTTGTTGTTGTTTGTTGTTATCCCCCCTCCATATTTTGTGTCTGCCAGATCAATTGATTGCTGGGGAAGGAGGGAATCTTATGTCTTGAGTTATTCTACTGCATTGAAGTGCTTTTAATGTTGGCCAATTCGGGTTCCTCTTTATTTGTGTGCTTAATATCATGAAAAGTCTGAATATTTCAGATTCTGTCACTCTTATGTTTCAATACTTGCAACCTTTTTCAGAGACTATGCATTTCAAGTAATACTTGTTTTTTTTGCTATGATAGACTTACACTGGAAGCATCCTAATTGCTGTAAATCCCTTTACAAAACTTCCCCATCTATATAATATGCATATGATGGAGCAATATAAAGGAGCTCCCTTCGGTGAACTTAGCCCTCATGTTTTTGCTGTGGCTGATGCATCTTACAGGTTAGTCAAGTTAAAGTGATACTTTTGGCGATTGAATAGCACCAACTATGCTTAAGATGAAGTAATTTAGGTTGGTCTGTTTAATTGTTGTGACTTAGAGCTATGATGTCTGAGGGCCAAAGCCAGTCGATATTGGTAAGTGGGGAAAGTGGAGCTGGAAAGACAGAGACAACAAAATTGATCATGCAGTATCTTACATATGTTGGTGGTCGTGCTGCTATTAATGAGCAGACAGTGGAACAACAAGTTCTTGAGGTAACATGGCTACTTCCATAGTTCAATTTCTTATCACAGTGCTAACTGTGAACAAATAAGTGTCTATGACTAACTACTGTTGCTTAAAATGCTTTCTAAACTTAATTAACTTTCACACTAATTCTAAACTTTATAGTAGTTTGTATAAATGATGTTGGTTTCCCTGTTTACTCCCCAAGGAGTGGTGCATTGAAATTATTTGCCATTTTTATTTTGTTTTAATATCACAATGATGTAGATGTTTTATCTTCTGGTTTTAGTCTAATCCGCTACTGGAGGCCTTTGGAAATGCTCGGACGGTTAGAAATGACAATTCAAGGTATTTTTGGTCAAGTTTACGTTGAATTTTGTTTTGTGACTTGAGATGTGGTACTCATCTCTGTACTTGTTTTCAGTATAGTAATTCCAAGCTCTAATAAGTAATATCCTTAGGGGTTTATGTCATGCATGTTCAACAGGTTTAAAAACTCTTGGTTATGAAGCCATAATGTCTAGTAATTACTGCAAAAGTGCCTCCAGTCTCCACCCCATGTAAAAGGCTTCAATTATTGACTATTTTTGGGGAAGATAGATCATAGATGCCAGTTCAAGTTGTCTTTATTTTTGTTTCCTGTTTAAAAACTTGGCACCTATATGGTATTTTAATAAATTCATATAACATGCAGCGTAGTTAAATCCAAATATAATATCAATGATAATAATAATTTAAAGACGTACTGCCTCCGTCCCGGTGTTTCTCATTGAAAAATTACACAACTATGTAGACAATAATTAAGTAAGATTATTCGAGTATATTTTGAGAAGTAATTTTGATGGGTTTATAATATAATGAGGCCATTGATGATAACTATGATGTTATAGTGATAAGAACAGAAAAATAAAAATTAACGTGGTGAACCGTTGCCTAGATAATCAACGATAAATAAATACCGTTCCCTAGAGCCAAAAGGCTAAACCAACTTTTATTCCAAGATCACCATGAATGAATCCTAACAAGGGGTTTAAATACCCATCTACTAATTCTTAAACTAGAAAACAGAATCCTAGAAATCCTAATCAACTCCAACTAGGAAACAAAATAATAAAGATCCTAATCAACTCCAACTAGGAAACAGAATAATAAAGATCCTAATCAACTTTAAATAGGAAACAAATAATAGAGATCCTAATTAATTTCTTATAGGAAACAAATCAAGAAAATTAAAAATAATAAATATTAATTAAGCATCCCGCAACCAGCCCACGAAGGTGGGCTCAAGCCCGTCCCCGCCTTCAGTAAACTCACGGAGTCTTCTGCCCCTGTTCTTCCAAGCCCAGATTCTGCTTCATATCAATTCCGCCCCCCTTCGAAAAAACCTTGTCCTCAAGGTTGAAATCCGGAAACCGGCTGACATTTGTCCCCGAGGGATGCCACGTATCTTCAGGAAAAATTGAGATGTACTCCTCCACAGCTTGGCTCCGGGCAGCCGTTCAAAGCAATTGCCCTGAAACTGTGAGTCATAACGAGCCATCGCCTATGTAAGCTCATCCCATGACATGCCCGACTTTCGTATCCGTATCCAGGTCAACCGGTATAGGGCTGACTCTTCCATCACAACTACAGTGGCCGCCGCCTTCTTTCCCGGCAGAGCACAATTCAATTCGAACCGTTTCTCAGCCTTATCAACCCGGCTGGTCAGTTCTACTTCGTTAAACGAGGGCAACGTCGTAAGGAAGGAGCTGCATAGTCCAATTCCGAACAAGGATGCTGCTGCTGCTGCCGTGTCGAGTGAAGTCACCACCGTTGAATGCTCCGCCGCTGGCGGTGCGAGAGTCTTTTTGAGTGCAGCCAATGAGGGAGTGACTTTGTGCGGCTGTCCGTCGCCGCTGTGCACAGATACGTTGGGGCTGCCAACTGTGTCCGAGCTTGTTTCCGTCGTGACTGGTGGAACGAGTGCCTTGGTAAGCGCTGCCAGGGATGCGGCGATCTCTCCCAGACGCATGTTGTGCTCCTCTAGGGGTTGAGTTTGATTGGCCACCATCTCTGACAAACGTTCACTGATAGATCTCGTCATTTTGGTGGGACGGGATCCGGCAGGTCAGACCAATTGATAAGAACAGAAAAATAAAAATCAACAGGGTGTACCGTTGCCTAGATAATCAACGATAAATAAATACCGTTGCCCAGAGCCAAAAGGCTAAACCAACTTTTATTCCAAGATCACCATGAATGAATCCTAACAAGGGTTTAAATACCCATCTACTAATTCTTAAACTAGGAAACAAAATCCTAGAAATCCTAATCAACTCCAACTAGGAAACAAAATAATAAAGATCCTAATCAACTCCAACTAGGAAACAGAATAATAAAGATCCTAATCAACTTTAAATAGGAAACAAATAATAGAGATCCTAATTAACTCCTAATAAGAAACAAATCAGGAAAATTTAAAAGAATAAATATTAATTAAGCATCCCGCAACCAGCCCACGAAGGTGGGCTCAAGCCCGTCCCCGCCTTCAGTAAACTCACGGAGGCTTCTGCCCCTGTTCTTCCAAGCCCAGATTCTGCTTCATATCATATAGGCATATTATCTTTAATGCTTGATGATTAAGTTCCCATTTAAGTGTGCTAATTATTTCCTAAAATTGAAATGAGAACCTTTAGCTGGGACATCCAAAAAAGGCAGATGAGAAGCTAAAACTGGGACAGAGGGAGTACTTTTTTGTACTTTCCTTCTCCTGACCTGCCCCTTCCTCTTTCATTTGGTGATAAACCGACAATCTCCAACTCATCTCTACACCGGATAGGTAACTTCAATTAAATTGGAGGGTGTAACAATGTAGAGTACTAGAGTGTCAAGTTTTAACCATCCTTTTGTGTCTGAGTGAAAGGGGAGGGGAATATGGTGGTTGATTCTTTATGCTCTTTCGATGCAATAAACTTTCATCTTTTTTAAAATAAAGCTATTCTGTTATTGGCAAATGTTTTTTGTAATAAATTCCAGTTCCTTTATTTTCTACAGCCGCTTTGGAAAGTTTGTTGAGATCCAATTCGATGCAAGTGGTAGAATATCGGGAGCTGCAATTAGAACGTACCTTCTGGAGCGATCTCGTGTCGTCCAGATTACAGAATCCGAGAGAAATTATCACTGCTTTTATCAGTTGTGTGCATCTGGGAAGGTACTTTCTACATCTATCTGATTAGTGGTTTGCAGTTAATCACAACTTTTGTCATTTGAGTTTTGTTGGACCTTAGTTCGGTTGTTGCCTGTCTAGTTTTTCAAGCCTTTGTGACACAATTTGTGGCATTTGAAGCGCCTCTTTTAATGACCAGCCAGATATTATTGAACTGCAACTGATATGGAATAATGATTTTGTGCTTACCTTCATTGTATTTGTTCTATATGCTATTTAAGACTACGTACTACCATATATGGTATTTAGGATTTACACATATCATTCTATCACCACAATTAAATGTTTCTTCAGGATGCCGAGAAGTACAAATTGAGCCATCCTAGCCATTTTCACTACTTGAATCAGAGTAAGACCTATGACTTGGATGGGGTCAGCAATGCAGAGGAATATGTGAAGACTCGTAGGGCAATGGATATCGTTGGAATCAGTAATGAGGAGCAGGTTCTAAAATTGTAGATGTCAAAGTTATAAGTTTAGCATGTATTGTATATTATTAGTTTGATGAAGTTTTTTATTCATCAGGAAGCAATATTTCGGACATTAGCGGCAATTTTACATCTTGGAAATATAGAGTTTTCCCCAGGAAAAGAGCATGACTCATCAGCTATAAATGACCAGAAGTCTAACTTTCATCTGGAGATGGCCGCAAATCTACTTATGTAGGCTTCTTTCTAAAATTCCTTATATTATTTTGTCATTTTCCTTTCATTCATGATTTCACCATTTGCTTATTTGTGTTTAAAGTGTGTTCTTGTGCCAATTTCTGAGTTGATAATTTATATTCTCATTGTTCTCTAATTCTTTCCTTATCTTCTGATTTTAACCAAATATGTTCTTACTGAAGAACATTATTAGGCAAGTAGGTTGGGCATTTTGAGTCATGGGACTCCTTATTGTTTATGGGAAAGTCTTTTTTTTTTTTTTAATTTATCCCGGAAGGCAAACCACTCATCGGTGGGGTAAATCCCGGGAAGCATAAACCAAGACCAATATTACAAAGAGAGGGGGACTAAACCAAGACCTCTCTAGAGAAGGCATTCCTCCTCAAAATACAGACAGAAAAACTGAGAGAATCTTTTTTTACAGGAAATTGAGGGGACCAAACCTGATCCAATTTAATTGTAACGGAAAAAAGGATAATCAAAAGAATCTGAAATAATAGCCTTAGTTTTTTTTGCTGCTGTTGTCAATTTTGTTTGCCAAAACTTCCTTGAATTCAGTCCATTTTTTTTGCTTCATCATAAATTATAAGCAGCTCGTTTGCAGCACTACTATTTTTGATGTTATCAACTTGAAAAAGAAGCAACTGTAATTCATGCATTTTTCTTCTTGAAAATTGAAAAGAAACCAGTGTCTGCTTCTAAAGGGGTTGGTTAGAACTAGTAATATTTTCTAGTGGCACACATTTTCATAGTCATGGGAATATTTGTACTACTACCTCTGTATCAAAATGAAGTACATGTTTGGCTTTCAAAGAAGGACGATGAACTAGATGAAAATGTATCCCATAGAATCAGAGCATGGCAGATGAAATGGAAGAGTGCGTCGGACTTTCTATGTGGTCAAGCTATGCCGATTAAATTGAAGGGTAAGTTTACCGGATATCGATTAGGCCGGCATTACTGTATGGCGTAGAGTGTTGGACAGTGAAACAATGTCACATTCAAAAGATTTGTGTGGCTGAGATGCACATTTGCGTTGGATGTGTGGACATACTAGAAACAGCCGCTTGAGCAATGAAACAATTAGGCAAAAGGTGAGAGTAGTACCTATTGAAGAAGATGCTAGGTTCTCGATTTCGGTTGTTTTGACATGTGCGTAGAAGACTGAGTGATGCACCTATTAAATGAGTTGAGAGGTTGGGAAAAGAGGCGGGAGGAGATGGAGAGGAAAATCCAAACATACGTGGATTAGAGGGGTCAAGAATGATATGCTATTTCTTGGGTTGGATGAGAGTATGATTTTGGAAAGAGAAAAGTGGGGGGTCTGATTTTGGGGGGTAAATATACTTGTGGAGGATTGATTTCATTTTATCTTTTTGATCCTTTTTATCTTTTTCTTTTCTAACTTTCTTTCATTCTTATCTTCTTTATCTGTTTATCTTATCATTATCTTTATCATATCTGTTTTATCTTTTTTATCTTATCTAATATTTTAGCTCCGATTTCATATACCAATTTATGTTAGGTTGTTAGCTGATCCCAAATTGTTAAAAAAAATATTCTTTCCACAAAATATTCTTTTAAAAAATAGTAAATTTTTTGGTTAAATGCACGTTCATATTATAAAATAATAATACAATTGTTGAAAAATGGATATTCAAATTTCATGTGGTTTGAGTGTTTGACTTGGAATGCCAAAGCTGTGCTTTCATGTAGGGATGGAGGGGGTACTTTCCATTAATATTGCTATTGGTGTTGTTATTATGATTTGGATTCTGATTTTGATATACCGGAACTCCCACTTAGCCACATACACATGTCTTGCTCTGATTTTGTTATTTGTCTTGCTCTGGACTCCAGATCTTTGAATTCCTCAGCATTTGAAGTTTTAAAACTTATATATTTCAGAGGCATGGCTGGTGGTTACACTTATTAAGGAGCTCATCACTATAAAATACTGAATTTCACCTTTTTATGAACTAGCGTCATTCTTCTTGGCTTGAAATATAAGCCAATTAACCACTAAACCACATTATTTGGCCTATAGGAAATAGGGAGAGATGTATTATTCCTATAGTTGGATAATATATACCACTTTTTATTTTTCTTCTATTTCTGTTTATGTAGGGGCCTGCTTTTTTATGCATTGTGTTTACTACATAGAAATGTTCACAGACTGGATCTTCCATAATGGATTATTGTTATTTTACTTGTAGGTGTGATTTGAAGTTGTTGGTGACTTCGCTTTGTACTCGATCGATTCAAACTCTGGAAGGGATAATAATTAAGGCTCTTGATTGCGATGCTGCTGCTGCAGGGCGAGATGTTTTAGCCAAGACTATATATGCTCAATTATTCGATTGGTAGGCCTAGTTTTGTGCTAATGGAAAAATCATATCTAGCCCAACTATATCTTTGCCTAGCACAAAAAGCATGTATTGTGCGTGTTTGTTTCAGGCTTGTTGAGAAGATCAACAGATCTGTTGGGCAAGACCATAAATCAAGGATAAAAATTGGGGTTCTTGACATATATGGATTTGAGTGCTTTGTTCATAACAGGTATGTTCTTATCAAACACAATCAGAATGCTTTAAGAAAATCAGGTTTAGTTCAAACTTGATTTTTTCTATAAATAAGTTGAATTTCAAATAACACTGCATTTATTAACATTTTTTTATTTTGAATTTGAATATGACTTCTAGTTTTGAAATGGAAAATGAGAACAGGATGATGACTGAATATACAAATTCAAAGTTGTAACTAAACGGACACGTAGTATTCACACCTATTTTGTAAAAACCAAAATTTTAATGTATGTATGTATTTATGTAATCTTTACTCTTGAATATATAATAATGCATCTTTAAGATTTCACTCTGAGAAGGGGCTTGGATTGTGCTCAATGTACTGTTTGATTTCTTGAAACATTGTAAAACAGCTTTGAACAGTTCTGCATCAACTTCGCAAATGAAAAGCTTCAACAACACTTCAATGAGGTCTGTCATTGACCGCCTGTGTTAGCGCTTTTTGTTCTTGTTAATGTGGGAGTACTTAGTGACATGTTAATTTCAATATGCTTCGTTAAAATTGGTTAATTTCAATATGCTTCGTTCTGTCTGATCTAGTTTTCTCTTTTACTGGAATTTCCAGCATGTATTCAAGATGGAGCAGGAGGAATATCAGAAAGAAGAAATTAATTGGAGCTACATTGAATTTATAGACAACCAAGATGTATTGGATCTCATAGAGAAGGTTTATTTGAACTCTAGTTTTAAATTGTTTGGTGAATGACATGTTCAACTCTGCGATGTTTTTTTTTTAATTAGTGGACCTTGTTAATATATTTCCATCATTTGCAATGGAGTCAAAGACTCACCATTTTTTGGCTTGAGAATATGATGGAATAAAGCAAAATGGCTCGCTAAACTGTTTGTGCTTCATTGTTATGAAGCAACACTCAGTCCATGCAATTTTAGACGCAATTTTCACTCTGGGTCATCCAGAAACAGTATCTCCGTGCTTTAGTACAGGGGTAAGACCGCGTGCATCTGACCCCCCTTTCCTACCATAGGTGGGAGCCTTTGCGGCACTGGGGTAATGATGATGATGATGATGAGTGGAACTCGTTAATATATTCTCTCACGTGTGGCAATTTCATTGGCTTCTAATTGAAAAATATCGATGATAAATTAGTTTCTTATCATGTTCATGCAAGTCTCTGTTTTGCTATACACAGATTCCATCCCATTTCAAAGACAATTTGAAAAGTTTACGTTGTACGTAGTATAACATAATACAACCTGCGTTTATAACATAACAAACTCTTGCGTGAGTGTGTGTAATGAGCTGCTTTCATGAATTTGTAATTACCAAACTAATAACCGAGCATAAGGTTTTTGGTTTCCTACTCAGCAACTTTACCATCCCAGTAATTTGTAATGGTCTTCATGGCAACTGTATATAATAAAACATAGGCGATGTAGTGGTCGTTTTACTCATCCTAAGCTGTATGTTCTTTTTGTAGAAGCCACTCGGCATAATTGCTTTACTGGATGAAGCTTGGTACACCTCAAGTTCTTCTCTCTATACTGTGCATGTTTGTTGTAGTTTCTTTTCTTGCATATCCTTATTCTCACTTTTGTATATATGCAGCATGTTTCCTAAATCAACACATCAGACATTTTCAAACAAGCTATTCCAAAATTTCCGTGGCCATACTCGACTTGAAAGAGCGAAGTTTTCTGAAACAGATTTCACTCTCTCTCATTATGCTGGCAAGGCAAGTTGCAATCAACTAGTAATTAAGAGATCTTGTTTTCTGTCAGAGTTTATTCATTTTCTCAATGTGTCTTTTGCAGGTTACATATAAGACTGAGACATTCTTAGATAAAAATCGTGATTACATTGTTGTAGAGCATCGCAATTTATTATATTCTTCAAAGTGCCCATTTGTTGCTGGTCTCTTCCCTCCATTGGGAGAAGAATCTTCAAGATCTTCCTACAAGTTTTCATCTGTGGCTTCTCGGTTTAAGGTATATAAAGCATATTACGAAACTGGTCCCTTAAACTGGTCCATTAGATAAAATATGATAAAAAAGATAAAAAAGATAATATAAAATAGAGATAAGATATACTCCACCCGTCCCTTAAACTTCTTCCCACTTAACATTTTGGGATGTCCTAAAAAATTCTTCCCATTTCCCTTTTTGGAAAGTTTTGTGTGGCTAACATTCATTTACCTTTTTCTTACTCAATCACAACCATACATTTCCATTGTATTCCCACTTTTTAAAACTCCGATCCAAATCAAACCGGGAAGAATTTTATGGGACAGAGAAAATACATAAAATGATAAAATAAAAAGGATAAAAAGAATGTATTTATAAATAAAAAAGATAAAAAGGATAAAAACATAAGAAAGAAAAAGAAGATAAGGAAAGAAAAAAGATGATAAGAGATCAATCCGCCACATGGATACCCGACCTCTACTTTGCTCTCTCCAAAGTTATACCCTCATCCAATCCAAGAAGAAGCATATCACTCCTAACTCATCTAATTCACGTTTGTTTATGTCTTCCTCTCCCTCTCCTCCTATGAACTCGTCTAACAGGTGCATCGTTCGGTCTTCTACGCACATGACAAAACCAACGCAATCGAGACTACCGCATTTTATCTTCAATATGTGCTACTCCCACCTTTTTTCTGATTGTCTCATTTCTCAAGCAGTTTTTTTCTAGTATGTCCACACATCGAACGTGTCATGTACATCTCTGCGACACTCATCTTTTGAATGTTACATTGTTTCACCGCCCAACACTCTATGTCATACAATAATGCAGACCTAACTGTTGTCCAATAAAATTTACCCTTTAGGCTAATGTGCATACCTCGATCACATTGAAATCCTGACGCACTCTTCTATTAGATACATCGCCATCTAGAGAAATTCCACTGTTACCACTGCTTCTACCTCCATCAAACTTGCACTCCATGTACTCAGACTTGTTTGACTCAGTCTGAAACTTTTGTCTTCCAATTTTTGTCTCCATACTTCCAACTTTGCCTTAACACCCAATTGCGTCTCACCAATCAACACATTGTCGGCAAACATGATGCACCACGTTATATCATCTTAAATTGAATACGTAAGTTTATCTATGACTATAAGTCTATGACTATAAGTCTATAACAAAAAAGAAAGGACTCAGAGCTGATCCTTGGTGCACTCTTATAGTAATAGGGAACTCTGCAATCCTCCCTACACTACTACAGACACCTGTAGTACAATCCTCATACCTATCCTTTTTGATTCGCTAAACTATTCACACTTCTTCGAAGCCTTTGCTCAATCACTCGCTTTCAAAGTTTCATGGTGTGACTCTTAAGGTTAATCCCTCGATAGTTAGTACATTCTTGTACATCACCCTCATTCGTATATATATATAAGAGAATGCGACTACACTCCCGCCAACTTGTTGGCATTATGTTGTTTCTCCAAATCTTGGTCCCAAAAGATTTTGGTGTCGGCTAACATGAATTAATACATGACATCGGAGTCAAGCATACCATGCACATTTCAAACATTCCACAATATAAAAATACCACATACAATATGTGTCTTATATAATAAATTAACGATAGAAATAATAATAATCATTATCATCATCATTACCCCAGTGTCACAAAGGCTCCCAACCTACAGTAGGGTAAGGAGGTCAGAGGAATTTAATATGTGCACCACATTTTTCAACAATCTAAGATGTTATTTTTCTGGGTAGATGAATTTAAATTCATAGATATAAAAAGTAATAACTACAATATAAAAAAATATAAGGTATGATAAAAAAGACAAGATAGAATAGAGATAAGAAATACATAAAAAATAATAAGATAAAAAAGATAATATATATAATTATATATAAAATAAAAAGATAAAAGGATAAAAAACATAAGAAAAATAAAGAAAATAAAGGTTAAAAAAGATGGTAAGAGATCAATGATAGAGCACTGAGAATCGATACTCAGAACAATGTAGAAATCAATAGGAATTGTAGAACAGATCGTAAGCTTTATTCAATAGTAAGAACCGAACATTAGGGATACAGTGCAAGGACGATTCGAGATGCCCAATCTCCTAGCCAAGCCAAATCCAACAAAATACTTGCCTGCTCCAATTACCTTCCATCCCTTTCTATTTATAGTATTAGCCCACTTATTAAGCTATTATAATAGGCCCAATACTCCAGATATACTAAATGGCCCATAATCCTCACATTATTTAATACTATTCTAATATTCTTATTAGTATTATTGTCTAGATTCCTATCAATACTCCCCCCCTAAACAACCACCTTGCCCTCAAGGTGGGTGATAGGAGTCAGCCATGATCTTCCACTTGCACTTCATTCTTTCACTTCTCCCTTCCCAATATTTGACTGATAGCTGGACTAGGAACTTCAATACCAATTCTTTTGATATCACAAACATTTCAGCAGGTGTTATCTTCAATATGGAACAAGAATTCCTATCTTCAAGGTGAAACTTCCACAGTTGGTAAGCTTCAAAACCAGTTTTCAAGGTTTGCTTCCCCAGCTTTACTGCACTCTCCTTTACTGTCACCCCCAACTTGGCATCAAATTGAGTGAACAGGGACTCTTCAATTGCAATATACTGTGGATCATCCTGCACCCCTGATTTTGTCAAAGCCTGCAGAATTATTTCAGTGTTGTCAAACCCAGAGCTTTATCCTGACTTCCAGCACAAGCAACACCCTTTACCTTCAAAGATTGTCCTTCACCAAACATAAAATAACCAACACCAGTGTCCTGCAGAATCTGAGTCATGGTTTTCAGTGATATCTCCATGGAGTTCAAGTATGGGTCCCCTTGAATCTGCTGATCTAACCCCTGAATCTTCCATTTTATACTTTGTTTCTGAAAGTTTATTTCCACATCACCCAAAGTAGTCAGCCACTCCATTCCAAGCACCAAGTCTGTACCTCCCAGATCCAAAACATAAAAGTGCTGATTTATTTTGGTATCTTGTAAACCTAATGTTAGATCCTCACATCTGCCATTTTTGATAATCTCCTCTCCGTTACCAATCTGAACCATATATCCAGTAATGGTGTGTAAGCTTAGTCCCAATTGATCCACCAACCTTTGTGATATAAAATTGTGGGTGGCCCCACTATCAATGAGTACTTCCACCTCTGCCTTCCCTTCAGTCCATTCTAAACTCCCTTTGACCTTGAAAGTCCTCAGAGAAGGTATACCTTCCTTACTCATAAGAGAAAGCTGCATGGATTTAAATTCCATGGTAGTTCCTTCTTCAGTTGCAATTTCCACCTCTGCACCTTCTACTTCCTCCTCATTATCAGAATCTTCCACCAGTATGAGTTTGTAATTCTTTAATTTGCAGGTATGTTCTTTGCTCCATTTTTCTCCACACTTAAAACAAAGTCCCTTCCTGCTCCTGTCCAGATATTCTTCCTGTGACAGTTGTGGCCCCACCCTCCTGATGTCTGAGTGATTTATTTCTGTCTCCTTTCCCTCAGGAGTAAACCAAGATGGGTTACTCTTGTTTTCTGCAGCATTCTTCCCACTTGTACTGGGCCATGAATTACCAGATTTAGACTTGTATCCTTCTCCCCAAACTGCCGGTTTATAAGTGATAGGTCCCTTATCTCTCCCAGCCACTTTCTCTTCACCTTTACCCTTCAGATATATAGCCTCATTTCTACTTTCAATCAGTAGAGCTATGTCCATAATCTCATTCAATGAACTGGAGTTATGCAGCTTAAGTTCAGCTTTGATTTCAGTCTTTAAGCCATTCAGGAAGATTCCTCTCAAAATCTCCATATCAACATTAATTTGAGGAGCTATCACCATTCCAAATTCATCTCTGAATTCCTGCACACTTCCAGTCTGTTTCAAGCTTAGCATAGGCCCATATGGATTCTGAATTAGGTCTGGCTGAAATCTGCGTATGATAGCATTCTTCAAATTCTCCCAATTCTTCCTTTCAGTTTGGTGCTCCCACCAAATGAACCAGTTTAGAGCTCGGTCCTCCATTGCGACAACTGCAGCTTCCACCTGGTCTTCTTCACTAATCTGCTTTAGGCGGAAATACCTCTCCATTCGCACAACCAAGTTATATGCCCCATCCCCATTAAATACAGGTAAATCAAGTTTTCTACCCGTATGTACTGGAAATCGATGGTTATCCTCAGGTCTTCTGTGATACAAGTGATGCGGATTACCCCCCGATGTCGTAGGTGTGAGGTGACGAGGTTGCGATCACGATCGCTCTCTGGACCTGAGCTGCTCACTCAACGCGGCGATAGAAGCCGCCGTGTTCGTCGACAAGTACCTCCTGTAGTTTCTGATCCATCGCATCCATGCGCATCTCCATGTTGGCTCTGGTTCTAACCATCCACCACAGAACAAGAGTTTATCTGAAGTCGCACTCCAATTCCGATCTCCAGGAGCAGTGATGCTCTGATACCAATGATAGAGCACTGATAATTGATACTCAAAACAATATAGAAATCAATAGGATTTGTAGAAGAACAGATCGTAAGCTTTATTCCATAGTAAGAACCGAACATTAGGGATACAGTGCAAGGACGATTCGAGATGCCCAATCTCCTAGCCAAGCCAAATCCAACAAAATACTTGCCTGCCCCAATTGCCTTCCATCCCTTTCTATTTATAGTACTAGCCCACTTATTAAGCTATCATAATAGGCCCAATATTCCAGATATACTGAATGGCCCATAATCCTCACTTATACATTATTTAATACTATTCTAATATTCTTATTAGTATTATTGTCTAGATTCCTATCAATCAATCCGCCACACGAATACCCACCTTCCACTTTGGTATTTCCAAAGCCATATTTTCATTCAATCGAATAAGAAGCATATCATTCCGGACTCCTATAATCCACCTCTATTTGGGTCTTCATCTCCCTCTCCTCCCCGCCTCTTCTCCACACCTCTCAACTAGTCTAACAAGTGCATCATTCGGTCTTCTACGCACATGACCAAACCACCGCAATCGAAACTCTCGCATCCTATCTTCAATACCTTAGATGAATATGGGGAAAAATTATTAAGAGAACTTAACATCTAAAAACCTCAAATACAGAGGTTCTCCAAAATTTGTTCATTTGAGGTTCTCTTAGGTAAAGCTAGGTTCCTCTTAAAACACAAATTCTTGTCATAAAATAGTAAACAAATGAGGTAAACATTGAATCAGACATAGAATCACTCGAATCAAACATACCATAATAAGAAAATATCATCAAACAGCTAAGTTTGTTGCTTTTCTCTTATGGTGTGTTTGTTAAGTTCAATGAAGAGGGGAAGAGGGGTGAGAATGTAGATAATACTACCCCCCATAAAACCCCCGAATTGGAGGGATAAATAATGAAAGGAATGGCAGGGGAAACTTAAACGCTTTCCCCTCTCAAATGTGTCAACTAAATGAGAGGAGTGCAGAACTAATCATCCCCTTACCTCTCCTTTACAGACCTCAAAGTGGATATTTCATTTGTATTTTTTGTTGTCAAATGCAACTTGTATTTATCTGATTATTTTTTTGTCTAAAGCAACAACTTCAAGCTCTTATGGAAACACTCAGTTCAACAGAACCTCATTACATTCGTTGTGTCAAGCCAAACTCACTAAATCGTGCCCAGAAGTTTGAAAAGAAAAGCATTTTACATCAACTCCGTTGTGGGGTAAGTATGTTATTGCTGTACGAATAAATTTTTCCTTGAAAATTTCATCTTTTATGATTAAATTACTTTAAGTTTTATTGCCTCCTTTGAACGGATAATTTCTTATGTAGGGTGTTTTGGAAGCTGTGCGTATAAGTTTGGCAGGTTATCCTACAAGGAGGACTTATCCTGAATTTGTAGACAGATTTGGAATTATTGCCCTAGAAATGTTGGATGGGTGGTAGGTCCCTGATTTTTTTCCACCCAATCATTCTCATTTTTCCGGAATATAATTTCTTTGAATATTAAATTTTGCTCACTCCTGAGTCCTGACCTTTTTCCTGATATTTAAACCAAGAAAAGTGGCTCTTATGCTAATACGAGATATAGGAAATGGATTGTATATTTGTATATCTTATTCATTCACCAAAATGACTATAAATTGTCAAATACAAGGGCTACAAGTTGATCTAACATATAAGAAAGCACGCTACAACAATATAAATATAATCAATAATATCATACCATGACTATTACATCCCTCTAATTGTAGCATGCACATTCCAAATGCTCATCATGATAAGAAAGATTTAAAATGATGCCTCGGTAAAGACTTTGTTAGGTATTTGCTAACTTAACCTGAAGGAACATGATCTATCAGAATGAATGAACTGGGGAAATTGGATTTGCGACAGTTAATAAATCAGCTTTTAGCCACTAACTCACAAATAAGAGCTGCCATAGGGTGGCAGCGGATACATGGATACAATCAGCCTAAAGAAAAATACCCTGACCTGGACTACCTAGCTTTCAGGTACCAGACCAAGCCTAATGCCGCCTCCTAATGTTCCTTCGGTGGGGTTTGCGTGAATTGTGCCAATATGTGATCGAATGGTAAGTAAGCCAACTAACCCATATGCGGAATTTCTTTTGATCTCCTAGAAATTCCTTGTCTGCTGTCGGTTGGGCTCTGACGACATGCCAAGAGGTTTTTCCCTGAGCTAAGCATTTCAAAATACAAGTCTAAGTGTACATTCCTGAACGCATAAATTTAATTTGGATTTCTAGCTACCTCAATTCCCAAGAAATACTTCAAATGATTCAATTCTTTCATGTTAAAACATTAAAATAAACAGGCTCTATGTTTTGAAATATATTTGTGAGGATGACTTATAGGAAGTATTAAAATATCAAGTATCAACACATGCAGAGTTGAAGATATTTTCTGAAGCGACTAGACAAAGCCATCATACCATTTGAGCGTGCTAGATTTTGTAGTAAACTAGCATCCTGGTCCATGTTTCTAGCCCATCTAAAGATTTATGTATCTTAATTACTTTTCCGGGACTATTTCCAGAGCCATGCACATGTAGTCATGTAGAACTCCTCATTAAGTACCCAATGTGCATCCATTTGGTGGAGTTTACACCTTTCTCTGTCTAGGCTGCTAGTGTTTGCGGAACAACATTTTGGCAACTTTATGTAGCAGTCTAGACAGAGAGAGGCAACTTAGCATTCCTGGGAGCATTCATAACCGAGTAATCATCAAGAGGTTGCCAGCCATGATTTTTTTTGTCTACAACTGGATCAGTGGAAACAAGCTCATTAGTTGATGCATGAAAAAATTATTTCTAAAAAAGGGATGTTTTTGCGAGAGGAAACAACTCTTATTTTTTTGGAAACTGGAAAGCAGAAAACTTGTTTACATTTTATGTTTTTCAAATTTATAAAATAGAAAACATGTTTAGACTTTAGTCCACCAGTTTCCAAATTTGAAATACTAAAAAAAACTCCTATATCTCAGTTTTTTCAGACAATTAAAATACATCTCTTTTTCATCATCATCGTCATTACCCCTGTGCCACAAAGGCTCCCACCTATGGTGGGGTAAGGGGGGGTCGGATGTACGCAGTCTTACCCCTGCACAGAGAGACTAATTCAGGAGAAAACATCTCTTTTTATGAGTTATCAATTACCCAAGGGTGACAAGTTCCTTATATGCACAATTTAGACCCTGGCACCCTGCTGTATTATTATACTTCTAATTACAGAACACTTGTTTTTATATACGTTCTAATTTCTAGCACGTTCTAAGAGTATTTCTCTGATCTTTCTTTCTTCTGTTTTCATCATATGTGTTATTTATCGTTCTTCCGATTGGATTGTATACAGTTCTGATGAAAGGAGAATCACGGAGAAGATTCTACGGAAACTCAAGCTTGATAATTTTCAGGTTGTTTTTCACAATCGGCTACACACAGAGTCAACAACATTTCAATGTTTCTTGAATGGTGCTTTCTTTTTCCTGTCTGCAGTTGGGAAAGACAAAGGTGTTTCTTAGAGCTGGCCAGATTGCTGTTTTAGATTCAAGCCGTACTGGTGTCCTAGATTCTGCAGCAAAGTGTATACAACGGCGACTGAGGACTTATCTTGCTTGCAGAGACTTTGTTTTATATCGGGCTACTGCTATTGCTCTTCAATCATTTTGCAGAGGTATGATCTTTCAAGTTTTAAATGATTTCCATTAGTTCTAATCTCTCTTCTTGTGTGCATGAGGTAACAAAATGCTTACTTTAGTGCTTCTGCATTTGCAGGTTTTCTTGCTCGTCTTTTGTACACATCATTACGAGAAGCTTCTGCCAGTCTAGTCATACAAAAATATGTTAGGAGATGGATTTTAAAGCATTCCTATGTGAAATTGTATGCTACCACCTTGGTCATGCAGTCAAGCATTCGTGGTTTTATGTGTCGCCGAAAATTCTTACATCAGAAGGAAAATAAAGCTGCGTCTATAGTTCAGGTGATTTTCGTTATCTGCCTTGCCCGAGGTTTCCGCTTGAAGTTTACAGTGTGTTTTTCATAATTTTTATATGAAACATATATTTATTTGAAATGGCCATTCATTCTGTTTATCAATAAAATTTGAGTGTCTATATTCCTTGTGAAACATTAAATTACATTGGAAGTCATTGGAGAAATTTATGATAAAATCCATCTAATTGGTTCTGTGTTTGTTTATTGGTGCTTGTAATGTGTGCTTATGCGCTCCAGTTATCTATCATGTCATAGGCTAATTGGAGAATGTGCAAGGTGCGGTCTGCATTCCATAACCACCGATCCAACATTATTGCCATTCAATGTCTTTGGAGGCAAAAGTTAGCTAGGAGAGAACTCCGAAAGCTTAAACAGGTGAAATCATACCAATCAAACTCATGGTTTAGACTAGCAGTGGTCTTTTTTTTTTTTCTCCGTTTTTTTTACTGACAGACACCAAACATTTGTAGAGCGTCTCTAGTATCTTATTTGGCTTATTTGAGGCATTCATATACGATCTCATCATCATCATCATTACCACAGTGCCGCAAAGGCTCCCACCTTCTGCGGGGTAGGGGGGGTCGGATGTACGCAATCTTATCCTTGTACTAAAGCACTGAGACTGTTTCCGAATGACCCTCATATACGATGTAGTTACATAAAAGTTAAAACCATCATTCTTTAGTACTCGTACTATAGTAGAGCCTTGTGAATGAATGGGATTGATTTGTTCTTCCACCAATTGGAGACTCATTCTAAGCATACTCTTGTAATCATAATATGATGCTCTTTTTTTACGGGAGTCTGATACTACTTATTGCATGATGAAGGAACTTGTTTTATTATGAGTGTGTGCTCATGTCACCTTGCAGAGAACTAGTATAATTCTTTCGGGGCATTTAATGCTCTCATACTAAATTTATTTCATCTCACATATTACAAAAATACAAATCTACACTTGTGTCGTAGTAAACTACTATCTGTCAAAGTAGTTACAATAGAATAATGATTCAAAATGCATGTTGCTTAGCTGGTTAGGTCCAGAGATGTGCTTGTATGGCATTGCTCATACATCCATATTAGCCTTAAGATCCCTCTCAGAGTGTAATGTGAATATTTAGTTGTATTCTTCATTAGAATTTGTGCTGACTATCTATTTTTACAGGAAGCAAATGAAGCGGGTGCCTTGCGCCTAGCAAAAACCAAGCTTGAGAAGCAGTTGGAGGATGTTACATTGCGATTTCGCCTGGAGAAGAAAAGTCGGGTAATGCTCTCTTCCTAGTATACTGATATTGAACTCTAATTGCACACTAATGATTTGCAAGATTTGAATTTTGAAGTATTGCCTTTTTTTTGAACCTTGGTCCTCTCTTTTCAATGTGTGGCTGATCACCCCTGAATTGTTTATCTCATCTTGTTTATTCCTCCATTTGTTAGGCTGCATACATGGCCTATTCTCTAATAAATAAAAAGAAATCATGTTTTCATTAACCAACATTTTGTAGTGGGAGATTAGGGATAATTTCACCTGAACCTTTTATGTTTTTCCAAGTAACACTGGTGCCTTTTTGTTCTGGAAATTACACTTGGAATAACTGCCATCATAAAAAATATGTTTATTCATCTCTATCCATATAAATAGTTTATTATTTTATGCAATAAACAGTAATATGAACATTTTTATACTATACACATAAATATTAAGAGTGTGATGTTGATGTATGGACTAATGTGAATTCAAAATCAGCGATCAATGGACTTCGGGACAGATAAAACGATACAACATTAACATCCAAGCTTTAGTCCCAAAAGATTTTGAGGTTGGCTAACATGAATCGATACATTACCTTAGTGCCGCAAAGGCTCCCACCTGCGGTGGGGATAAAAAAGAATATGTACAAAATAGAAAGGATAACAGGATAAAGAATATAAGATAAAAAAGATAAAAAGATAAAAAAGATTAGAAGAGATCAATCCTAAAAAAAAAGAGAGAGATCAATCCTCCACACAAATATTCACCCTCCTATTTGATCTCTCCAAAGCTATATCCTGACCCCTCTAATCCACTAATCCATTAATCATTCCTAACTCCTCTAATCCAAGTGTGTTTGGGTCTTCCCCCCTCTCACCGCCTCTCAATTCATCTAATAGTTGCATCACTCGGTCTTCTAAAACCACCACAATAGAGACTCCCACATCTTATCTTCTATAGGTGCTACAACTATCTTTTGTTTGATTATCTCACTGATCAACTGGCCTTTTCTAGTATTCCACACATCCAACGCAACATGCTTATCTCTGCTACAATCATCTTTTGAATGTGACATTATTTCATTGCCCAACACTCTACGCCATACATTTATGCAACCTAATTATTGCCCAATAAAACTTACCTTTCAATCTAGCCAGCATACCTCGATCTCATATAAATCTTGATGCACTCTTCCTTTTCATCCACCTTGTTCTGATTCTATGGGATACATCTCTATCTAGTTCACTTTCCTTTTGAATTAGAAGCTCAAATAACAGAACATATCACTGAACGGTAATTCCATACCATCAAGGTTAGTCCCACTATTAGCACTACTTCTACCTCCAGCAAACTCACACTCCATATACTCACACTTCTTCAATGTTTGTTGCCATACTTCCAACTTTGCTTTTCCAGAATATTCACACTTCTTCGGAGTGTTTGCTCTATCACTCGCTCCCAAAATTTCATAGTGCGACTCATAAGCTTAATCCCTCAATAGTTGACACATTCTTGTACATCACCCTTATTCTTAAATAGGGGAATAATAGTACTCTTCTGCCAACTCATTGGCATTTTATTGTTCCTCCAGATCTTGTTTAAGAAACATGTTAACCTCTCAACGCCTTTGTCTCCCAAACTACTCTATGCCTCGATCGATATGACATTTGGACCCATTGCTTTCTTCTGCCCCATCTTTTCCATGGTTTCTTTAACTTTTGTCGTTTGGACCCTTCTCACAAAATCTCGATTTATCATACAATCTGGTATAGTAAAATCATACAATAGATATATCAAAGAGTTAGTACGGGATTAACAAAAAATCAAAATCGAAGAGTTAGTACGGGATTATCAGAAGTTTTTTTTTACAAGAATATTACTAAAATAAAACTTATTTACATAAATATGACTATTCATTACTACAATGTAGTGTTGTGGTAACTTAAGTTCAAAACTTGAACATGAATTACTATGATTTCATTACTACTCTAGTAACTAGTCATATTTTTGTAAACCATCTTTATTTTGGTCATATTTATGTACTTATTTCTTATTAGAAGCCTAGCAACCTCAAATTTATGGGACCAAAATCTATTAGTAGTAACCATTGAATGAGATTCTTCAGATTGAGTTGGGTTAAAAGCGTGAAACGAACCATGAATATCAAATCATTAGTAACCATAGTGATATTACTCACAAGTCCCAAGGACACATCTTAATCTTCAATAATAGCTGAATTAAACATTGACCATCAATTGACACTATAAACTATTTCAGTCATTACACATAGGAATCCTTCCTAGATATATGTCTAAGCAGGGACATGCATGAGGGGATGATTTTATTATTTGCATTGCATTGCCTTTTTTGTGTATTTTGTTTTGGGGTTATATTTTCTGTTTTATGTGCTAATGTTGTTACTCCCATATCACATCTTCAAATAATTTGCTTGGGGATTTGAAGTGTTCACCATCTTGCGATACTTGATTCTGTGCAGATCTCTTTTGAAGAAGCGAAAGTGATGGAAATATCAAAACTTAAAAAAACTGTAGAATCTTTGAGCCTTGAGCTAGATGCAGCTAGACTCGCTACAGTTAATGAGATAAACAAAAGTGCAGTGATTCAAAGGCAGCTGGAGTTATCAATGAAGGAGAAAACTGCTCTAGAAAGAGAAGAAGCTGCAATTACAGAACTGAAAAATGAAAATGCATTCTTGAAGGTAAAGGCATATCTCAATTCTTATTTGTCATGCTTCTTAGTAGTTAGTACTACATGTGCTGAACGGTTGGCAGTCTATATTTATTTGTTGATTTGTCCTTAGTCTGTACTGGCATTCCCCGTCTTTGGCATTTGGTTTCACGATACTAGAAGGCATACACTTCAATATATGTTGGATTGTTGAGAAATGGGATGCAAGCAAAAAAGAATGAGACTGAGGCAAGATTTCCATGTGAAGTTAATAGGATTAAAGGCACACATTATCAATTTAAAGTGTGAGTGGGCGTGTATGGGTGTGCATCCTTGTGTTACTTCCGTTCATTTGGAATGATACTAGCTGATATTCAGATTCTACACTTGTGGTCTGAGCCATAACTAGATATTCAGATTCTTGTGAGAAATGTAATTTCAAAAATAATATAGGATACGAAACATGGGGGAATGCGTAATTATTAAGAAATATAAGGATATATCTATAAATACTTTTTCATATGTGCACATAATTTTTCCATGTATTTTGTTTAATGACCTTATAATAAAAACATTCCACATGTTTAAGTTTTGAAATCACAACATGTTAGTACATAATTAAACATAAAATGCAATGCATTTATAGCAATTCATTGCGTTAGAAAATGTCACAATGTTGTTGCAAAGAAATACCACAAAAATTCATAGATTTTTTAAAAAGACACTATTTTCATCACATAATTTCTTAACAAAGAGAAAAATTGGAAATCCAAGGTTTCCGAAATGCTAACTATTTAGGGAAATGAGTTTCCCAATTCTTCTTAATTACGGAAACGGCCCCGAAACGGGAAATGTAAGTTTCCGAAACAGGGAAACGTGAGCAACAGAGAGTTTCCATGCTTCATAGACCACTTTTTGCTTCTTACTCTTCCAAAATATAAGGTTACCCCCAACAAACACACAGTAACTAGTGGTGGAATGGCATGAAGGATGTTTTTACTTGGAATGTAATTTGCTGGTCTGGTCTGAACTGGTCTGGTAAATGTCTGGTCTCTGTGTATTTTATAACTACAGAAGTCAAGTCTGGTTTGGTCTGTTTAAGTCTGGTTTGGTTTGTTTAAGTCTAGTCTGGTCTGATCTATTTAAGTCTGGTCTGATCTGGTCTAGGACCGAAAACAGTCCAAGCAAAAACATCCGAAGAGAGAGAGAGAGCTGGCTCAAACTGTTCTTCGGACAGGTCCTCGTCTATAATTTCAATGAAGAATAACTGCTTGCATTGATAACCACAAAACCACGGATCGTCAGTTATTACAAAGGCCCTTTTCCCGATGGATAGCAGCCTCAGCGCAAGAAATTTTCTTGAAGTATGGGATTGAGCTGCATCGGCTGGGGTTTGATTCAGCAGGGGAAGGTACTGATCCTGAACGCAGGGCAGATTGGGGACTTATCAGAAGGTCAGGCGACTGATTGGGCAAGTTGTATTTGAGCTCGACAGTCCGGGCAAGCATCATAGCTGAGTCAAGGTCTAGGGGATCCTGATACCCAACCTCCATGCGCACAACCTCACGAAGTCCAGCGGTAAAATTTTTAACCCGCAGATGGACAGAAATCCCTACTGTGCAAGCCAATATGTGTTGGAAAGTGTCAATATACAACTCGAGGTCGCCTGGATGGCGAATTTGGCAAGTTCTCCTTCTGAATGGGCGCTACTTGGCAAGTTGGCAGTCCAAAACGCTTCGTACATCTGGTGTAGAATTCGGTCCAAGAAACTAGGGAAGCGCCGGTATCCAACTGATTAGCCCAAAGCTGAGCTGTTTCAATCATATGGAATGTCGCCAGACCGACCTGAGTTTGAGCTGGGGTATGTTGTTGAATAAAGAAGCTTTCACAACGTTTGAGCCATGACAGAGGATCACTTTTCCCATCGTACTGCGGAAACTCGATCTTGGTGATCCTGTGAATCAAGGGGTCGTCGTGATCATGGCATCGAGAGTCAGCTTCTCTTCTGCGGTCTGACTGGGAAAAACTGGAGGATGTTTCCCCTGTTAAGCGTTGCACAGTTGTAGACAAAGCTTCCATGGCTGCGGGCAGGGTGAGCAGTGTCGCCATAGATGCCTGCAAATCTGCCAGTTGCTGTTCAACCGCCAATTGGTGTTGGTCGATGCTCTCAGTCATGGGTTTCAGGGAATCAGCAGCAGTAGAATCGGTCCCCATCGTCACAGAATCTGATACCAAGTTGTTAAGAGCATGGGTAAGTGACCTTGTCCAAGGTCTGGAGCGAGAGCCCTTGATCGATCGAGAAGAGAGAGGCACGGATGATTCTGACTCTATTTTGAATTAAATTGTGAGAGTTAAAATAATGAAAGCTGGACAGAACTAATTTGACTTCCGACCTTGTCAAGAAATCCCAGAGTTAATTCTCTCCAAAACTCCTTTATTAAATTAACTGAGAACCCCTTATATAGACAATAAGGGTTTCCTAAAAATAATAGGAATCTAGATTGCTATTCTAAAAGAAATATAATAGAGGTAAGAGTTTCCTAAAAATCATAGGAAGCTAGAGTGCTATTCTAAAAGAATTATAATGGAGGAAGACTATTCCAAATAGGACTAATTAATATTAAATACTAATACTTATACTATTAAAACTTTTCTGCTTGTGTTTTTTTTTCCTTGGCCACATTTTCCGTTAACTTCATCTGTTCCTATTTGGCCTCTTCTTTTGGATGTTCGACCATAAAACTGGTCGGTAACATAAACTTTAAGGGGATGAGGTGGAGGAGGAAGGGAAGATGATGGGGAAACTTCACTGGGGTATAGATTCTAGCTGGTTGATGGCATAGACTAGAAACTCATCATCAAAGAGTTCAAGAGGAGGAATTGAAGATGAACTTGTCTGAAAGAAAGACGTTTCTTCAAAAAAGATGACATCTGCAAAGATAAGATACCGTCCCAATGAAAGAGAATAACATCTATGTCCTTTTTGTAGTCGAGAATAACTTAGAAAAACACACTTGATTGATTTCGGATCAATTCTTGAAACCTAGGAACACATATTCTGGTCTCCATACAGTGGTTGTCGCCTTGTTGTCCTTGAAGTAGAAAGTTGCGCATCTCCTCCATCGTTGTGTGCATGTCGCACAACTCGTCCACTGCTGTACGCATCTCAGCCAGGTCACACTCCGGATTTTCTATTCGATTCTCCATCCTTGCTCTCGTCAAAGTCATCAACAGTTCTCGAGGCCGTGGCTTTGATACCAAATGATAGGAACCAGATTGTAGAAGGAAAATAGACGTAGATTGATAAGGAAACACTGAAACAGAAAATTGCAGATGAGGCAAGTTCGAGAGTGGCTTGATTTTCAAGGTAAAAGAGAAGGTGGGTTAAGGTACAAGGGGAGCCAAAGATAAAGTGGTGGAGGCTCGAGGGGAATCTCCAATAATCTTTTGCATAGAAAATGTTGGAGGGAGATGTATGGTCCATTGATAATGACGCACATGTGGATAGAGAAAGGTTCGGAGAAAGGGTTGCTGTTCCAAGACCATTGATAAATGTGGTCGATCCATTGATTAAAGTAACATGAGACTACTTGGCAGAAGAGGCAAAGGAAAACAAAATTTATTCATTACCTGTCATATGGTCCGCTGCGCCAGAGTCAATCATCCAATTGCGTGATGATGTAAAGCGGCATGCAATAAGATCACCCATATCAACTTGTGTAGTGGCGGATGAGGCTCTGAGAGAAAGTTGTTGTAGCCGAGCATATTCATCGGCTGAGATAGTAACAATGGGAGTAGTCGATAAGATACCATCCGGGATAACCGTATTAGCAACACGCTTAGGCGGGAGCTGTCCGGATGTCTGTGGTGGATGACCATGTAATTTCCAACAATTCTTCTTGACATGACCCTCAGCTCCATAGTGATAACATGTGCGAGAAGGATTACGAGCCTCGTCAGTAGCAACTGAATTGGTCCTTCTACCACAACTAACATCACTGACTAAGGTAGCAATATCAATCGATTTCATCGTTCTGGATTCTCCATCCTTGCACACTAGAAGGAGACATCCATGGAGATCAGAAAAATTGGGAAGGGTCCCACTAGACAATATTTGATTCTGTGATATCTCATATTGTGGTCCAAGCCCAGCCAAAACACCATGAACAAATGTCCGCTCCTCTTGTTCGTGCATACTCTTAACATTAGCAGTAATAGGGAACCAAGAGCGTTATTCTTCAAAAATCTGTTTACATTCATTTTGTAATACTGAAACAACGTCTGGTCTTTCATCTCCGTTATAGTACTGCACCAGTAACTGATGTATATAAGAAAGATCTTGTTTACTGGCATACATAGACTCCAAATATTCCCACATTTCTTTGACAGTATCACAATGAGTAGTGATACTATCTATAGAAGGATCCAGGGTATTCTGAATCTAATTGAACAACCTATCATCAGCCATCATCCATTGCTTTCCTTCATCAAGATTACTTCTTGGAGGAGTTAATTCACTTCGATGATCTCCCAGACCAAGACTATTAACATATCTAGTAGTAGGGCGTTTACACTTCCTGTAATCTTTAGCACCAGTCAATTTTATCTCGGTAATTCTGGCATTACTGACCGTAATTCTAGTCACACTCTTCTTATCATCACCCATGCTTGCAAACAACTAGGGCAAGAGTAATAACAAGAACAGGGTAAGAGAACCGGGGCTAATAGTGTCCAAAAAATCAAACCTGTGCCTGTGCTGCACAATCCAGATTCCAGATCACCACGCCTGCACCGTGCGAACAACGCCCTGTGCTGCACAAATGAAGGCTGAATCGAATCAGAGGGAGAGAGCAGAATCGAACTTCAGGAAATACTACCCGAAGAACCTGTGTGGCTGTGATACCATGTAAACTGAGTAATAGTGATTAAAGATGCAATGAAATCACAGTATATTATTCATTGGGTGTAGCCGGTATAAATACACAAGTCAGAAAATACAAAAGGAAACAAAACCTGCCATATATACACATAATATTTAGTTTACATATAAAATATATTAACTACCATATATATACACACAGAATATATTGACTACTATATATATTTATATTCTAACATAATTTAATATCTTTACAGAAATCTTTGGCTGCCTTAGAGGAAAGGAACACTACACTTGAAAGAGAACTTGTCAGTGCTAAAGAGGAGGCTAGTGGAACCCTTACAAAGTTGAAGGATGCTGAAAATGCTTGTTCACTGCTACAGAGGAACCTAAAAAGGTGCATTTGAATAGTCAGAAGGGCAGCAATTCTGTATTTGTTTTACATTCTCATATGTCACTCATTATTGACAAAACTGTACATAAGTGTCACCAAATTAGTCATCTCTCGTGTGTCCTCTAATTTAATGAGTTTTTCCTTGCTAATTGCTATTATAGTGGCTGCTTGAGGAGAATTGACAAATATTTTTAATACTTTCACATGTCTTTTCAAATTAGTTTGGAAGGCAATCTTTCAAGTTTAGAGGATGAAAATCTCGTGCTCCATCAAAAAGCGTTGTCATCTAGGAGTAATCGTGCTGGCTTTTCTAAGCCTTTTCTTGACGTAAGCAATTGCTTATTCATTTATATACCCACATATTGGTGGACATTTTTCTGTAATGGCATGCATGCAATGATGATGAAGTGATTTGCTTCGCTGCTATGCTAGTAAATTTGTAATATTTATAATTATACTTCTCTATGAGCAGAAACTCTCTGGGGCAGTTACTCTTCATTCTGCTGATCGAAAATCTATATACGTGAGATTGCCTGGCCCATTCTTTTTTGCATAAAACTGATCTCAATCTTCCATTCCTTACTGATCAAGTAATGCATATCAGGAAACACCTCCGCCAGTAAAACCTATCACTCTCTTTTCAGAAGGATTTTCTGATTCTCGCCGTGGAAAGGTCACCAATGTAAGGCAGCTCATTTGTACTTTCTGTTCTTGCGTATTCTGTACTTTATTCTTGATGTGTCATTATTAGTTGACCAAAGATGCTATAATATCTTTCTTCTCTTCTATAAAAAATTCACATACAGGAGAAGTATGAAATCCTTTCACTGTGCATCAAAGAAAAACTAGGCTTCCAAGATGGGAAACCAGTGGCTGCCTGTCTTATATTTACATGTCTTCTTCGTTGGCACGCCTTTGAGTCAGAAAAGACTCCTATTTTTGAATTCATTGTCGAGACTATCAATGGTGTTTTACAGGTTATTCACTTGTACTGATCTTTACTGTTTAGCCATTTCTCCTTATGTTCTTGTTATTGGGGTTGCACCCACTATATTTTTTAAAATAAGGTTCCTGTCCTTTCAGATTGATGATGACAATAACTCTAACTTGCCTTACTGGTTATCCAACACATCAGCACTTCTATGTCTTCTTCAAAGGAATTTACGTGCCAATGGCTTCTTCAGTGCTTCATCTCAGCGCTCTGGGGGTGGTTCTGCCTTAAATGGGAGGTTTGCTCATGTAAGCTGTATATATCTTCTGAAGAGCTTTGTTCTAAATATTCTATGTCGTCAAAATTTTTGCATTTCTGCATCACCATTTTTGTTATAATATGACTAATTATAACCATTCATGGACTGAATCAATTGATGATTTTTGAGGTTACTTTTGCATACATATTATCGTGAATCTTTGGTTATTTAACTTTCATGCCTTGTGTCACTCAACTGCTTAACTAAAATTGTAAAAAATATTGCATTTAGGCACAAGTTTATTATTTGATGCAAGATTAGAAGTCTCATTGGTGGCTTTAGTTGATTTAGAGTTTCAATTGTGATTTTTATTTTAGCTGACCACCAAACATCTAGGCAGCCTTTGCTATAACTCTCTTGTTTGGACGAAACACTCCCAGAGCCCACCATTTTTTGTAATTGTGCAATGTAATTGTCGGCGCACCTCTGCTATATTTAGCTTGAGGCGATAAAGGCATTGCTTATTCCACGCAATTGGTAAGCGTACACAATATGGACATGATGCGTACGCGATATGGCGTATGCGATGAGGCACATGCATACAAAACTTTGGAGCATCGTCTATGTGTATTATTTGAGTTCCCTTGGCAAAAAATAAACCACTTTTGTTATTAATCAAGTCCTGCTCACTCCTGCTTGCCTCCCTTCTCCATCTGCGAATCGTATAAACTGTAAAGCTTCTACTCAACTATTTAAGTCATCTTCTCCTCTGCAACTTATTTAATCTGCACTTGATCCTATGAAACACTTTTCTTGCACCTGATCTCAGTTCCAAGCCACTAGATAGTGATGATGCAATTTTTTCGTTCATCAATTAATAAACTTTAAATTTTAAAATGTCGGGAATTTTAAAATTGTTGTTTTTGTTGAAAGGTTCAGAACTATTTGGTAATATTTATTTATTTATTTATTTATTTATTTATTTATTTATTTATTTATTTATATATAACACATATATATGTATGTATGTGTGTGTGTGGGGGTATATATATATATAAAGTAGCAGACACAAAGGAGGCAAGTGGGGGCCGCTACCCCCACTTGTATAATTACTAGGTATAATTATTCCAAATTTTAATACAGATATGTATTTAGTATTTACTTCCTCCATTTTCTTTTAATTGCAACGGTCCACTTTTCATGTTTGCCAACACACAAGATTGACCATTAATATTTTTCATTCCCTATTACTCCTATGAGTAAAACAAATTAAAAATTCAACTTTTAAAATTTAAAATGAGAGAAAATTAACAATATTTTTCAAAAATTTAGTTTATTATACATTAATAAATAAAATTTAGTCAAAGTAGAGTATGTGAATAGTGCAACATTCACCAATGTTGCAACTAAAAAAAACAAAGGTCGTATAATTTTACACTACTGTCCCTCCCGTCGGGAATTCCTCGTCCGCCATATATATATATATATATATATATATATATATATATAGTGAGAAAAGTTCACCTCCAGAATTCCAGACAAGAACCGCTGTCCGGTTGCTGCGATTTGAGGTTTTTCCCGGTGGAATTTTTTGATGAGTTTTTTAGGATGTTCTTCATGAAGTGTAGATTATATCCACAAAATTTCTGCTCAAAGTTCGATCTGGAAGTCAGTTAAATAAATTATTGAAAGACATCGTGTTATATATATATATATATATATATATATATATAAAGTAATCTTCCGGTCAGGAATTTCCTGACCGGAGCGCCGTCCGGCCTCCTCTTTTTGGGGGCCTTCCCGGTAGTATTTTTTGCTCAATTTTTTTGTGTATGTTCCTCATCAAGTCTAGTTCATCCATACCAAATTTCAGCAAAAAATTCAATTGGGAAGGTCGTCAAATGATTTTTGCAAGTTAACTGGTCCGGAAAATACATATTCCGGACCAATTAACTTGCAAAAATCATTTGACGACCTTCCCGATTGAATTTTTTGCTGAAATTTGGTATGAATGAACTAGACTTGATGAGGAACATACACAAAAAAATTGAGCAAAAAATACCACCGGGAAGGCCCCCAAATGGAGGAGGCCGGACAGCCCTCCTGTCCGGAATTTCCGGACAGGAATATTTGTGTGTGTGTATATATATATATATATTTTCAATAATTTATTTAACTGACTTTCTGTTCGAGTTTGAAGCTGAAATTTTTTGGGCCTAATATACCCTTTATGAAGAATATGCTCTCAAAATTTCATCATAAAATTCCACCCGGAACTACCTCAAATGGAGGCGTTTGGACGGCGGTTCCGGTTAGGAAGTCATGATCGGAAAATTACCATATATATTACACGCTCTTGCCCAATGATGCATTATGCAGTCTGAAACAATCGCTTACACCACGCAATACACAATTTCGAACCTTGGACCCCATTGAGTTTTTTATAGAACTTTTTTTGTGGCAATTCGGTTAAACTAGCCTTTGACATTTGTTGGATTATTACATAGGATGGCATGTCACACATGGAAGCTAGATATCCGGCCATATTGTTTAAGCAACAATTAACTGCGTCTGTTGAGAAAATATTTGGATTGATACGGGATAACTTGAAGAAGGAGATTTCTCGATTGTTGGGATTGTGTATTCAGGTATTCCCCCAAACAAGCACATGGACCTTGTTGACATTCTTTCTTTAATTATTATTATTCATTACACAACAATAACAAGGCTTAGATGTTGTTGTTGTGTATTCATTATACAAAGTAAAAAGAAGCACATTTATGTTTTATTCATTTCTCTCTCTCAAAGTATGTACATTTACTTTCATATTTCCTGCATTGTGTTTTCATAAGCTTTTGCCCTTATTATTTGGATTATTTAATAACGTTTCATGTTATTGATGGCTGATCAGCTTAAGTAATCTCTATCTACTTCTTGAGATAACTTTACAAAAGAGTAAGGCATATAGTCTTTATGTTCATGAGTAAAACTTTGAATGGCGTTGCTTCAATCATTCTAAGGTTGTATAGGAAGGCTCTAGTAAAACTTCAGTTCACTAGTCCTTATGTTTGATGCGAAAATTAAAACAACACATTTTGGTTCAAATAAGAACATGATCTTATGAGAAAAATGAGAATGAATCTGGACCGTTAGATTTGCTTTATGTGAAATTCTATGTGCATTAGATGAAGCTGTAATGTGTATTAGGTGAAATTGAAACGTGCAGCACAAAAGGTACAATGTATTGGCATTATGTGAAGCTAAATTGTGCATTAAGTGAAATTGAAATGTGCACTAGATGAAACTAAAATGTGCAAAATAAAAGGTACGATGTAATGTTATTTTTGTACGTTTTATTCTGCACATTTCAGTTTCACTTAATGCACATGTGAGTTTTCTGCACATTTGGATATCATCTAATGCACATTTCGGTTTCACCAAATGCACAATTCAGTTCCACATAATTTAATCCAACGGTCCATATTCGTTCTCATTTCTCTCCTAAGATCCGTTCTTACCAGAACCGCTCCCACTTCTAGCATTCCTATTTATTTGTTTATTTATAACAGATTGTGTACTTGTTTATTTCATCACTCATGAGTATACCCTAATATAATCTTTTGTCCCCACTATGTGACTATAAGGGACCAAAATTTCAGCGAGTTCATGGCGGGAAAATGTCTAGATCACCTGGAGGTGTATTTCCGCAGGCACCAAACAATCCATGGGACAGCATCACAAAATTTCTGGATGCTTTTGTGAGACACCTGCGTGATAATCTTGTATGGAAGACTCTTCTTTTTGTAGTATTGCATATATTTGTTTTTGCTTATATGGAAAATATCATTACCATTATATTAGGGACATATCTTGCATCCAATGCATTCTCTGTGGCAGAGGACCATGGCTGTCATGGCTTCCAATAGGCAATGACTAGGCAACACATAGGTGTCCAGGCAGTGGAGATTGCATCTCAAGGCTGGCCACCTTGCCTGAAGAACGAGAGACATTGAATGGCGTTGCTTAGTTGTCTACTAAGGCATTCATGGTGACACCTGGAGTGTTTTTTTGCGAAATATATTTTGACCCAGCAATCCGACCCGTATATTCCTATGTTTATAGCCTAATCCAACCTGATAAAGAAAAACCTAAAGCCAAAGGGCGATGCAGCTTGTTATTTCCCTCCGAATGTGCCCTCTCTCTTTCTCAACCCCCCCCCCCCCCCCTCTTTTTTCCTTTTTCCTTCTTAGCTCCTACCTGCCCTTCTTTTCATTCTTTGATATATCTTTGGTTTTTTTTTTTGCTGGAAGTCACATGAATCACTTCAATGCCTTTTCCTAAAGTTTGGTAGTTTAATTTATTGGAAATGGATATTGAACTGTTTTATTTGAATTAATATGATAACTTATAATATATTATATTCAAGTATAGCTTTGCATGATGCGACTACTTGCCTCCTGGACAGTTGCCTATGTGACAATGTGGTCCATTAACGCTACACCTTGTCCAGCCGCCATTTGGAGAGAAATAGAAGGGGCCACTTGGATTCTTTCACACACTCATCCAACCCATCGCCGCCCCTATTAACTACCGCAATACATGATAATACAAATGCACTGTACAAGACTGGCAATGAGCTACTACGCATTATAGAAGGAAATCAATAATTTATGATAATTAAACCATAGCATTATTGTAATTAGCTGTTACAACCGTAAAGATACTATAATCGCTTACCTTATAGGAATGCTTAGTGATTGTATAATTAGCAGCAGTTGTAACTAGTGAATAATGGTATCAAAGCCTTAGAGCTCTTACCGGCCTCTTTCTGCCATGGCTATTGGCAATTCTTAAACTGTCCATTCAGAGGATCCCCAACAGCAAGGGGACCTAAAAATTCCACCTGCCAGCCAAATAGCTATCTTTTCCAGAGGTCCTTTTACCTTGGTCAACAACCCTTTGACTCCAGATGTCGTAGTCATACTCAGTCCAGATAGTTCCTAGAAAAACTAGAAAGTCCGAATTACCTGGTATGCCGTGACCAGGTGCTTGACCTTCTATTTCATTATTTGGCTCACATCTTGTCCAGTATATCAGTGAAGACACTACACCCCATCTGAGAACGACACTACTGGTTGACTTCAATGGAATAGTCGAGATCGCCTCCTCCATCATGCTCTTGTTTCTTCCCTTAGCTCAGTGTGTAAACCTGTGGTTGGTTTCACACGTACCTATGCTGCATTCTGCAGACTCCTGAATGCCTCTACGGGACTAGGTTGGCTTCCAAAATTCGAAACCTTTAAGATAGGTTTCGACACTCCCAACAAAGATCTTAGTTAGGAAGCAAGTATCTTCATTACCCTCATATTTGGCCTGTCTGCGTCAGGATCGTAGCTCTTCCTCAAGACAAATGAAAGCCAATGTCTTTGCTTAGACATCCTCAAATGATCAAATGACCCATCAAAGGGTTTCATAGTTGGGACAGTGAATTTCGTGGGTATCTCCACATCAGTGATTGAATAGTGAATTTTGTTGATATCTCCATGCCAGTGGTTGAATTGTTGAATAGTGATTCGGCATAACACGTTTGGCTACATCGAATGGGGGAAGGACTCCTGGTATTGTGTTTATCTTCCGCGCATTTGTCGTAGCTAGGCGGAAATAACAGTCATGGGGTCTGTTGTGTCGATTGTTGGGTTGCATGCCATTGTCATCATAGGACTGAGCATTTGCGTATGCTCTTGTCTGATGGGGGATAGGATCATGATGACTTCATGATGTCACAGATGAGAGATGTTGGATTGAGGGATGCAGGGTTTTGCTGCTGTTAGTGCATCACTTCTCATGGGAAATCTGGAACCGGAGGCTATGGAAGCGACCAACTGGTATTTCAAGTGGTCATTCTCTTTCCGAATGCAAGAGATTTTCAAGGCCATTTCTCGTTTCATCTCCTCTTTTGATGCCTCCAAATGTTTTTGGAGTTCTGCCATCATACTTGTGCCTTGGTTCTCCATGGATGGTAGAAATGCATGCTTCCCACGTACGACACCAAATTGTTTAAGCAATTTTACGTAAATTATGAATAGAATGAGCAGATATTGAGTGAATACTAAGAATTAAGAATACTTCGATGGCAAATTAGTATTTATTTCTAAAATTAGTATTTTGTGCTCAATATTACATTGAGGGCCCTTTCTATTTAAAAGAAAAGAATAAGAGCTTTTTCAAGTGTCTGTCGCTTCCACGACAAGTCTGGGATCTTTGCACCATAATAGGATCCAACTGAATTATCGATCCTTATCTTCCACGGACCAAGTCTGAACTCCTTCACTTGATTTTATCCTGAATGAGACTTGTTTCTATAACATGGATCAAGTTGTCCCGAGGATTTGTCCTCCAGGCCTTTGGTGAGTTATCAAGCGTCGTCTTCTTCCATTTCGATCGTTTTGTCCGTTTACAGACGGACTCGGTTAAACCTCTAAAAACTAGGAGACAACTTAACTATTCTATCTTATCCCCCTATTCTTACATGAACTTGGTCATAAAGGTATAAAAATGTACAAATGGACTAACTAATACTCCATTTGTCCCTTAAAACTTTGCCATCTTTCCTTTTTGGGTTGAACCAAAATTTTTTCTGCTTTTTCTTTTAATCAAATAATTTGTGGTTCCTGTTATTTTTCTCTCCTGTGCAGAAACCTCAACCACACACTTTTACTTTATTCTTCTTGGGTTGGATGAGAGTATGACTTTCGAGAGAGCAAAGTGGAGGGCGGGTATTCGTGTGGAGGAGTGATCTCGTATTATCTTTTGCCCTCATCTTTTCTTCTTCTTGTTTTTTATCCTTTTATCCTTATATATATAAACATTATTTTTATCCTTTTTTATTTTATCATTTTTAGGTATATTCATCTTTTTTTATATTATCTTTTTTCTAATAGCTTATCTTTTTTATCTTTATTTTCTCTTTTCCTTTTGGTGGTGATATCATGTATCGATTCATGTTAGCCGTCCCCAATATCTTTTGGGACTAAGGCTTGGATGTTGTATTCTCCGTGCCGGTCAAACTTGGCAAAGTTTCAAGGGACGGAGGGAGTACATTATTAAATCCCATAATTTTAGAGTTAACTCCAATTATTAATTTTCATAAATGTAGAATTAATTATTCAAAGATTTGCTCCAACAACATCCTTGTAAAAAGGAGACTGCTTGTAGGTAGGGTGATCTTTAAGTGGCTTGTGCTTTAGAATTTGATGGGGTCTTTTGTCACGTAGAAATCCTTAAAACTCTTTCGTGTGAGCCACTTCCTCTAAAATCGAGTAAATGGAAGTACAGAGTATTAATTTCTTCATTTAGGGGAATGACCCCAGAAGACATTGATGACACATTTCTTTTATTGACAGTTGTCCTAAATCGCAAGTTTTTGGTCAGATAGTATGTCCACATCGCAAGTTTCTGCTAGGATGCATGTTCATGTTGCCTGGATGTTTTTCTAATTTCTCCCCACTCATACTTTGTTAATTTAAGGTTTTTGTAATTTAATTTCCCAGCATTCCTAATTTTTTCAGGTGCCTTCATTTTTCATCCGCAAGCTCACAACTCTGGTTTTCTCCTTCATCAACTTCTCATTGTTTAACAGGTAGCTAACCTATATTGGAAATGCCTTTCTTCTCTATTCTGTTTTCTTGACATTTTATGTTTTTCTTCTGATATGGTCATTCTACCTTGAACTTGTTACTGTTAACTGTCAGTCTTTTACTCCGTCGTGAATGTTGCTCATTTTCAAATGGTGAATATGTGAAATCCGGTTTGGCTGAACTAGAGAAATGGATAGCCAATGCCCAGGAGGAGGTAATTTACCAGCTAATTACATGCTCCCCCAAAATAAAACATTGTAATTAAAAAATTCACAAATTGTAAATGCAGTTTTCTGGCACTTCTTGGCATGAGCTGAAGTACATCAGGCAGGCTGTTGGATTTCTGGTATATAACTATTTAATACTAAATGGATCCAGGGTCTCCGGTATTAAATAATCATTCCAAGCCTTTTATTGATAACTTTTTAGGTTATACACCAAAAGCGGAAAAAATCATTGGAAGAAATAATGCAGGATCTTTGCCCGGTAGGACTTGAACTTCTCAAGTGTTCTTAACATTCCCATATTTGCTGGCTGGGTTCAATTATTTATTTGAACTATATTACCTTTTACTAGGCATTGACGATAAGACAAATCTACCGGATAATCACAATGTACTGGGATGATAAATATGGGACTCAAAGTGTGTCAAATGAGGCAAGTACCTATGCTCATCTGTGCTTATCTTTTGCTTGTCATGCTTCATATTTCCGAAGGGCCTGAAAAATATTAATTTTTTTTAGGTAGTTAGTCAGATGAGAGAAATCTTAAATAAGGATTCTCAGAATTTAACGACAAACTCATTCTTGTTGGATGAGGACCCAAGGTAAGCATATTGGCATTTTTCTCAGTCATAATCCTTCATGATAAAGCTTGAATTCCCCTTGCACATTCTCAGGATCCATTAGAGTTTTGGAAAAAGCTTTTTTTCCTAATGCCATCCAAAATAAAACTTTGTTTTGGCCAAAGGTTTATTTGAAATGCTAAATGCCGGCATGCCGCTATTCTTGTGTTTAGATAGTTGGGTTTGAGGTTAACCTTTTTCCTTTTTTTAATGGTTTTAAATTTCATACAGGACTTTCAAACCATAAAAACCTCGATGCCAAACATTTTTAAACACCAGATTAGGCTTTAATAAAAACAAAATCTCTTCCTTGCAGTATTCCGTTCTCGACTGAAGACATCTATATGGCACTTCCTGAGATAGACCCTTCCTTGAACGAACTCCCAAAGTTTTTATCTGAATTTCCATCTGTGTTGCTTCAGCTGCAACAGCCAAAATGAGTACTTCACTTTACCTCTTAGAAATCCCTTCTTGTATTTGTAATATAACTTGATGAAGCAGGCATTCTCTAGACATATTGCGTTGACATTTCTCGTGCACAAAGCAGACCTGCTATGAGATTCAGGAAAGTAGAATGAAAAGAATAGTTATTTCATCCATTATGTATTTATCTTACGGAAAGTCTTCAGAACCATAGGCCTAGTTTGCAGGTTCTGCTGGTTGCCTGGTTGTACAGTGTATATGCAATTGCTCCCCTTTTTGAAACATGTACAGATGGTATGATTAGGCCAGGATGCTGATTTGCGAGTTGCGACTCATGCGCTGCTTTTTTGCTTTTGTTTTAAACCATCATTGGTCAGTAAAGGCACTTCATTTATTATGATTTTTTTGTTCGTGTACGTGAGTTTATAAGTTGTTTTAAAGCTATTAGATTAGGTAAGTGATGTTTGAAATCTTTCTTTCTTGAGGTTTCCTATATTATGCGGTGATGTGTAGCTATTGTGGTGATGTGTACTGTGTATCATAAGATGCCGAGATTAGGGTGCAAAGAGTATGATTTTGGTTACGAATTATTGAAACATCTGATTTTATTCACAGGGTGGACACGGTCTGTGGTGCCCGACACTGTTTGGGACTGGCCCGAGACTGTTTTTTTAATTCCGGTCAAAGACCCCCCTCCCCCCTTGAGCTTCGTTACTCGGTCCTAGACTCCTAGGTGCCTTTTTTCTGACTGGTGTTGGGCCTAGTCATGGACCGGGCCCGTAGTTGTGGGAGTGTAGCCCGGGACCGACCCGGGTGGTGACCTGTACCTAGGGATGGACTGGGCCGGGCCGAACCGGCCCGGAACCGGACCGGCCCGCTACTGTGCGGGCCCGGACCGGACCGGGCCCGGTTGGCCGGTTCCGGGCTTTTAGCCCGTGTTGGCGGGTCGGGCGGGCCGGTTCCGGGCCCTATTTTTGTTGAACCGGCCCGGGCGGTTCGGGCCGGGCCCGGTTCATTTTTTTTTTTTTTTTGGTTTTTTCAATTTTTTTTCTTTTCCTAGGGTAGGGCTGGGTGTTTTAGGGAGGTTTGGGGCATGGGGGTGAGGGGGGGGGGGTAGGGAGATAACAAGAAAGTAAAAAAAAAAAAAAAACATTGAACCGGGCCCGGCCCGGCCCGGCCCGGTTAGGCCCGGACCCGGTATCAACCCGGGCCGGTTCCGGGCCCATGTCACCCCGAAAAAAAGCCCGCCCGGGCCCGGCCCGGAACCGGAACCGGCCCGGCCCGGGTCCATCCCTACCTGTACGGCTGTACCGGTTCGGGCCGGGCCACCCGCCTGGGTACCGGGCCGGTCCGGTTCAATTCTGGGTCCTATCCCCCCCCCTATTTCTTAATTGATTGTATGAGTGCTGCATATAAAAAAACTTCTAGTGCATATATTTGAAATATGAACTACATTTGAGAATTGAGAAAAAAATTACAATATGAAATACATTTTCTAATAAATAATAATATAATATATAATAATCAGTCGGAATTTCCGGCACCGTCGGTTGTTGTTTCCTCTTTGCCTTTGTCACATGACTTAATATGTCTTATGGGAGTCCCATATCTTTGTGAAATCCCCAAACTACAAATTTTCTTGCACCACTGGCAAGTTGCGGACCACATCCCGGTCTTCGGGTCCTATTTATCAAAATTATTTTTCATAAGGGCATATTGACTTTTCACCTTAAAAACGGTAGATATAAGGGAAAAGGGTCAGATAAGCCCTCGAATTTACATAAAAAGGTCAAATAAGTTCTTATATAGGAGGCTTTGTCCGGCCGTCGCCATTTGGGGCGGTTCTTGGTGGAGTTTATTGATGAAATGTTTTGAGCATGAAATACATTTCTAATTTCTAATAAATTATAAATTTACAATCAATCGGAATCTCCGCGCTCGTCGGTTGTTGTTTCCTCCATAAAGTGTTCGGTGGGGGTGATGCTAAGTTCTTGAGTTCTACGTTCGTCCTTCAACCAATCGTGGTAGCAAACAAGCGTCTCAAGAGAGTTTGTGCTCAATTTCGTTCTATAATCCGTTAGGATTTGCCGACCACACTAAATTCCTGTTCCCCTGCAACTTTTGAAACTGGCATTGATAGTACTTGCTTAGCCATCTTTGATAAAATTGGGAATGTCCTTTCTTTTTCCTTCCACCACTTTAGAACGTCAAAGTCCTCGTGTTCGTCATAATCAACAGGATATGTTAGGTATAAAGTTAGCTCGTTAACTGAGCTTTGTTCAAAAGGAGTTGATTTACTTTTTTTTAAATAAGATTCCCAAATGTAGATTTAAAAAATGATTTTTCTTTAGATGAAGATGTTTGTGTCGAGGGAGGGAGTGCGTCGGCTGACAGGGGCAGAGCCAGGGCACTGGGCCGGACTAGGCCGGTACAAAGAATATTTTTATAAAAAAAATAGACAAAATTTTTTACCTTAAAAATTAAGTCATTTTTAAAATTTAGGGTGGGCCATGGCCTAGGTTGGCCCATCCCTAGCTCCATCCATGCGTCGGCATATTGTGCATGAAGCTCATTAAATAATTGATACAATAAATTACTAACCTCGTTGTATTCTTGTTTAGGATCTATGGGGTTATCTTCATACATAGGAAAATCACCAAAAAAAGAAGCATAACAGAATTCTAGACATTGTGATAAAGAAGCAAGTCTATAACGCGGATCAAGAATAACGAGTGATTTAGACTGGTTTCTTCTTTAGCCATGAGTTTTGTGTGATTCAGGTGAGCGTGTGGTATGTTTTTTCTGCATTTTCATCGGTATAATTGAATTGTTGAATTTTCGGTGTTCATGGTTGGCAAAACTTTTTCAAACGTGTTGTTTTGAGGCCTCAATTACTAGCTCTCCACTTGGACCACCGCTTCGCTGTGGGAAAAACCGATGATTCTGACAATTTAGGCTCGGTATGGTTTCCCTTTGTTGGTTGTTGGTCAAATCATTTCTCCCTTTCCGGTGGCTGGTGAAGCCGAATCTCTTATTTGTTATTTTTTTTATTTGGAGTAGCATGTGCAACAAGACTCTTAGAATTAAAATACATTATTGCGGGTTAGCGATCTCAAAGGATTCATGAATTTTTTCCATTCAAAGTCTCACCCCATCAGCCCATTGTAACCTCAGGCTATTCAATTCATTCACTTGTTTCTTTGCTATCAGATGAATAAATTAATTTTTAAAAAAAATAATACTTTTGCATAAATGTGATCAGTAATTTTATGTTTGTGTACATCAACAACAACAACATCCAAGCATTAATCCCAAGTGATATCGATGCCAAAAAGAGAATACAGACAAAAAGAAAATAAATAAATAAAACAATTAAGATAAAGATAAATAAATATAAGATAATAATAACATAAGAATAGAAAAAAGATAAAAGATAAAAAGATAAAAAAAAAGTATAGAAAAGCTAGAAGATAAGAATAACATAAGAACATAAAAAGATAAAGAAGATAAACGATAAAAAGAAAAAGAGAGAGGAAAGATAGAAAAGACATCAATCATCCACACGATTGTGCGTCCTCTCCACTTTGCTTTCTCCAAAGTCATACTCTCATCCAACCCAATAAGACGCATACCACTTCTGATTCATCTAATGTTATGTTTGTGTGAGTATAAAAATAGGGAAAATTATAGAAAACATAAATGTGGTTTAGGCTGTTTTCAGATAGAAGCACGTGTTTGTTTAACAAACTGAGACATGTGTCTCAATTCCTTTATCACAACTGGGACATGGCGTCTAACGCCGTTAGAAAAATTAACCATGATTTTCAAATTAAAAGAAAAATATTGGGAGGTGCGCCTGATCAAGAAGATCAACAAACTATCGTTCTCTTTGGATTTTTCGGTTCTATTTGGATTATTTTTTAAAAACAAATTCGCTAATATCACTTTATTGTGGACTTTCTAGAGACAAGGTGGATGGAAATGCCCCAACTATTAATTTCGGCTCTATTAACTTTTCTGACGGCGTTAGACGTTATGCCCCAACTATGATAACAGAATTGAAACACATGTCCCACTTTGTTAAAAAAAACACATGCCCCTATATGAAAACGGCACAAACCACATGTACCTTTTCTATATTTTTCTCTAAAAAATATCAACACACACATACACATAAACATGCACGAATGATAGAATTATCACATTTAATAATATATTACACCGACTCATTTAACTTCATAATGTAATAAATATTAGTAAGTAAAGTAACATTTAAAATTATAGTTTTTAATATCTCAATCTACAAGTAGTAGCTTTCTTCGATTAAAGTTAAAAGTACATACAACTTTTATAAACTTAAAATAATAAAACAAAATAAAATGTTCGATGAACCTAGACGCCTTGGACGGCCAAATAAGCGCTTTAGGCGGGCAATTGGGCGGCTGACTAATACGCCCAGACGTCAAACCAACTATTCGGGGTGCCCTCCTAGTGCCTAGGTGGGGACTAGTCGGGTGCCTATAGCGTTTTTTAGAATAATAATGAATAAAAGTATTAAATATTTGTTCTGTTCACTTTTTAGTTGTGCACTTCCAATTTCTCGTTTGCCAATGCACAACTTTGATTATTAATATATTTAATTCACTATTTAAATAAAATCATATATATTTTAAAAAATTTAATGCATTCGTTAATAAAATATAGTCAAAGTAGAATACGTGAATAATGTAAAATTTCTAATGTTGCAATTATTTAGGAACGGAGGTACTATAATTATACTAGTCATCTAATACTAGTATAGTTGTACATTATATACGTTTAACATAATTACATTATAATTTTGTAATACTTACGTAGTATTATACTACATATATTATTATATTATATTATTTATAGTTAAGTATATACTACATAATTAAGCATAGAGGTCAAATACAAACTCTTCTTAATTTACAAACTTTAAACTCGTCTTGGCTATTTGATGAGTTGATCTAAACACTATAAAGCCATGATGGCATTTTTGTAATAAAATCTAGCTTTTTTAGGATGCAACTCTTTGGACGTTAATATGTAACTACTATTTTATGTTTGAATAATATGGAACACTTTGAACTTCAATATGCAATACAAATAACGTAAAGATGTGTCGTCAAACGTTTTCACAATAAGCTCAATTTGTATCAGATCTCCCCCCATAATGAAAGTACTAAATATAATTGTCATAGTCACATTTATATCATTTTTAAAAAAATAGTCACATTTAGGCAGTCATATTTTTATTTAATATTTATTTTGTGTTTGTTTTACATTTTTATCATAAATAAAATTATGTTATTAATTTTATACTACGTATTTTAATTATAAGTGAAATATGAATTGTATTAAAACAAAGCAAGGGTAGAATTGGAAAGCTAGTCCTATTTAGAGAATTTTTAAGTTATGGTCCTATTTTGGCAATTTAAGTTTGATTTAGTCCCTTTTGAGGAATTCTCCCATTTTTATACTAACATTTTTTTTACCAGTATAAAAAATGTAGTCACATTTATATTAAAATTAGCGTTATCACGCGCAAAGTACGAGAGTCAATGCCCAACAATACAATTTGAACATTAATAATCTTAATAGTAATTTATACTGGAACAACAACATTTCACATTAAAATCTCAAGTTTAACATAACTTGAAACATGCATGTGTCACCAATCAAATGACTTGATATTCGAATAAACTATTCACGGTTATGGTGTATGTAATTGGTAGTCACTAGATATAATAATCATTTTCCATTGACATTGGTCCTTGAACAAATTAATTAAGATTGTTGATGAATCCATATCTACCATAAGTTTATAAGAACATAAATACTACTAATAAATTGCGTGAACTATGTGGTCCTTTGACTTTGATGGGTATTGTGAAAGACAACTTAAGCGAATTAGGTGTTGTGATGGATTACATTGAGGGAGTGTTATACTTATTTGAGTAGTATTGCACTTAAAAATAATGTAAAGCTTATTTGAAATCTCAACGTGCTAGTTTTGCGCTTTTCTTATAAAATTATCTATTCATTGGAGTAGTACTTAATAATTAATTAATATAATTCTTAGATTTAGAAATGAATTAAAGACATTGAGTAGAAAAGTCTTGAATGCGTTTTTCAATACATACATTACATCATAGTATAAAAAATATATATATTTTTCGTTTAAAACATTTAAACACTGGTTATTAGCAAATTATTTTTCATGCATATTAATTTTTAAGAAAAATTGAGTTTACCTAATTTGGGTTTAGCTCTGTCTTTCCAAAGAAGTATGAATGACAAGATATATTAAAAAAAAAAGACAAGCATTTTGGTGGGAAATAGCTGACCCTTGTCGTTATATATTACGTATCTTTATATCTACCTCTATATACAAAGAGGTGGAAAAGCTGGTGGTTTTCCCGCCTAAAGTTCCGGGTCAAGAAACGGGTCAAATTATGGTTGGATGGGTCGTCCGTGCTATTGATGTCTGTGGCTATTAATGGAACACACAACCAATTAAAAATGCCAGGAAAGTCACATTGGGGATTGGAATTGGTCCACCCAAGAGCATCTTGCAGTAAATTAATGCAAAGCTTACACCGGTGGGCGTAGCTCAACTGGTAGCGAGGGAGTGCCACAAGAGTTAGGTCTCGGGTTCGAATCCCGACAACTGTGATAAGGGGTTACTATGCTGAAAAATGCATAGGGCCTCTGCAAGTACCGGGGACAGAGCCTCACTCTCAATCTGTCAGATTGTGATTATAGTCCAATTTACATCCTCCCATCATGCCGTCCGGTCGGTGTTGGGGGGCCCTCAAGGATGGGGTGTCATCCTTTTTTTCATGCAAAGCTTACTTTATTTGCAAAATATCTTTTCCCATTCAAATAAGTTTGACTTACTGATTTTCAAAAATGGTAAATATGCATAGATCCACGGTTTATTGAGACTTCCAAGTTATTGGATTGGACAACCCGAGGATTGTCTAGATTACAACAAAGAGTCGTTCTAATTTATTGTTTGATGCTCTTTACTGGTCAAATGTTGAATCCCACATTTATTGTTGTAGAATTAAGTTTTTTGAATTGATATGTCGTATTGTTCAATAAAAGAAAAGTAAACAATGTGTTGTGTCACGCCTCGGACCTGCCCGGACACGTCAACAACCCGCCGTACAATACGAATAGTCAACCACAGTCAAACACATCCATATTATACAAGGCGTCTCGAATATCATTCACACGTAAGCCATCCATAAACAACATAATAAGCAATCGAATACGTAGCGGAAAACATAGTTTGAAAACAAATGCCACACGTGGCAAACAGAGCACGCAGGCTCTATAGTAAAATATTCATGAGTATGTTTATTAATGTTTAAAAACAGAATGGAGGAAGCACGAACCAAGTCTTCCCTCCTAGATGATCTCTTGAGCAACGAGCACAGGAAGCAAGCTCTAGCCTCAACCTGAAAAATGGTAGTGGGACGCCCCCGAAGGGGCAGCACTCTATAGGGCTATAAAGTGCTGGTGTGGATGACATCTAATAGATATACAAGAAGTATTTCAAACACAAGACCCTCAAATAGGGTGATAATATAATCTAGGTCGTAACCCCAAGTTGCCCATTTTCAAAATATACTTACTTTATACATATAAAGTCAAGTAGTCGACCCGTAGGCCCAAGGTTTGTTTACCAAACATAGCCCAAACCCCGTGACCCCTAGTCACAACAATACATAGGGTTCAACCCTAACACATATGTTTGCATTCTCGAGTCCAACTCGACTACATCACCATGCACCTTATTTAACACAAGTTAACTACTCCACCGTGCATTTCTTGAGTCCAACTCAACTACATCACCATGCACAACAATCACCCCATCATGTCTACCCAATGCAATTCTATGAGCACGGGCTCAAGTACATCTCCTTACATTGGCATAGACCCCAATTCCTAAGCACTCGCTATGCCTAGAATTGTAATATCAATAATCTATTTTGGGACATCCTTACGGACTGCCCAACCATGGTCTTAGCATCACATTACATCAAATTTGTCACTTGCATCACAATCAAGTACATCAATTACAATCAAATCCTTAGATTCGATTCCTTAACAATTACAACAATCATTAACTAGTATTTCAATACTATTAAGATTATTCTTATCCATCATATATTCCATTTGTAAAACCCTACATATTTAGAGATATGTAGCAGCAACTTAATCATCCAATATAATACATAAATAATCATTTATGTATCTACACAATTCACACATGTGTAAAATGCCTATTTCACACAATAGTTCATTTAACTCCATTTTTATCAATACTTTACCAAATCATTTCCCATTTCATTCTTTGAAAAATAGATCAATATTCCATCAACAATTTATCATCATAATCCATGGAAAACATGATTTAGGCATTTAGGTAATCTTATGCTTAACCTACAAGTTGTAAGCAACTAGATGTCGATCCTCACCTCAATTGAGCTTTAAAACCTTCCTTCTCGATCCAATGACCAAAGCCTCGGCCAAGGAAGCTTGAGAACTGATTCCTTGCTTAGAAATGAGTGTCAAACAGCCTCCTAAAAGTCCTAGTTCAACCCTTAATCGTTGGTACGAAAATAGCCCCTAGAATGAGTGTTTTCCGGCTAACTCGTTTCCTAGTTTTCCAAGATTTGCTCTAGGTTAGTATCTAACCTTTACATAAATAATAATAACTTTATAAGGACAAATTATACACTTGGAGTGGTGTATAATAGTTCCACCAATCTTTCATATCATTTGGAAAATAAAAGGAAAGGTTTTGGATTCAAACTTACTTTGAATACAAAACTGTATTCTGCGAGGTAGCTTCTGCCTTCGGTGATTTTGGAGCCTTACTCTACTCCGATTGATGCAAACCAGACCTTCACGGATTCCTCGTCTTGAGAGCTTTCTTTTGGTATCTTATACGCCTCAATTGGACGAGTGGATATCGAGTTATGGCTCAAACAGTCAGTTCTACGCACTGAAGAATGAACCTGCGGACTGCTCTCTTCCCTCCTTCTCTCTTGGGTTGTGTGGATACTTTTGCTCTCTTATCTCCTTTGGGGTTCGAATGGGGTGTAGGGGGGAGTGTATAGGGGACCGTAAACATGCTAAGAGAGCATGTGGCTCACAAAAGAACATGGGAGATATTTGGTTTGCAATCAAATATGGGGTGGACCTCCCCCTTTTGTTTTTCTTGGAGTTTTTTGTGCATGTGAGCCAAGAGTCCGCCCCATATAGTCATCTCACCTATTTTCCTTTGTTTTGCAGGTACCAAGTCCATGTGGAATGGTTCCCAATTGATCCCATTCAACTTGGGGTCCAAAATATCTACCAATACTTCCAAAAATGGGAAAATGGGTCCTATTGTTTTATCTTTTGCTAAAAATGTCTTTTGTACTCATTCTAATTTATTTAGAACAAGTCAACTTCCTTCATCACATTATTGACCTCCAATATATGTAGGATCATCTCAATAATTTACTTGATGGATATCATAGAAGGAAAATCATACTCCCATTATTTAGCTCAATAATGTCAAGGATGGAGCTATGAGCATTTGTATTCTTCTCTAATCATCCTACCACTTATTTTGACATTTGTCATACATATTATTGGGCTACTAGCCGTGTGGGTCACTCCCGAGTGGGTCTAGGACGCCGCTCTCGAAGACTTGCTATTTTTAGCAGGTTGGGCCCAAAATAATGTTTGGGCCGCCCGACCTTCCTCAAATTGTCTTGAAAGGTTAAGTAACATTATTTAGATAATGTTGTGCTCTTTTATTCATTAATAAAGTCCAAATAAGTATTTGCAAGCCCGTCACTAATATACGAGTTCGAACAGTACAATAATCGATCATCAATTACGTAAAACATCAATCGTTTTACAATTGTTTGGGAATCGGAAGTTCAATACATAAACTTTGAAATTTTAATTGAATTTTTCAAGGACGTTCGGGTGCGGTGTCACATGTTGTCTATTCAGATATCATGACATCCAAACCACTTGAAATTGGAGTATAAATACGTCCAGATTTAATAATCTGGCACCACAACGACACTCTCATTCTCTCAACATCACAATGCAATTGCATACAACCAATACGAAGGTGATGTCTCATTCAAATTTAAAGATTATGGTTGTAATTCCCTTGAAGTTCCACTGCATTCCTGGGGTGTGTAGACAATAATAGAGGTTCTTTTCCATGGTGAAAAGGTACATTATGAGATTCTTAAAACTCTTTTAAAAGGGATGCAAATAGACTTTCAAATGTATTTTGCAGGGACATACTCATGTTGCAACCAGGGGCGGAGCCAGGATTGGGGAGGGAGGGGGGCCGAGATAAGTACAACCGAAACAAAAAATGTAATGTTAATATCAAATGATGTATTGATACTCATCAAAAATTTCGAAACACATTATTCCTAGTATGATATTTAGAACTTCTCTCTTGCACATCATGGAAACCATGAAAATTATATTAATTGAATTATATATATAAAAAGTCTTAAAGTATTGCCACTAAAATTATCAATATGTTATGATGAGATACATATTTAAATTCTCGGAGTAATAGTTTAATTAAAAGGTGCATTTTGTGCAATAGAAAGGGTTAAAATAGCTCGTTTCCCGGTTTTAACTCTAAAATGTTTAATGTAAGTATAAAAATCTATTTACAAACGTTGATACTAACTTTTTGAATTTAAAAGTTGTAAGTGTTTTCTTAAGAAAATACATCCCTTATAGTTCAATTCCAAATTTCCCCTATCTTTTTTTAAACGAAATTTCCCCTATCTAGATTACATGAATAAAGTCATTTACAACTCAAGTTTAACTTTAAATTTACCTCCTGTTTAGTTTTACATCCCACAAAATGAACTAAAAGTCTATAAACGTTATACTAAAAATTACGACATGACATTTGCTAAAAAAGTTATTGTGAAATGGGGCCAAGTAGAAAAACTAAGCAATACTAGTACTAAAAAAATTGAAATCTGGGAGGGGCCATGGCCCCCTTGACCTTAAACATCCCTCCGTCCCTGGTTGCAACCGATAATAAATTACAAACTACTTATTGGTGAGACTACTCAATCTAGATAACCAGTCTCTATAATTACTTTTTTATCATATTCTCCGTCCTTCGTAGAGAAAATTATCATTGATAAGACTAAAACTATGCATGGTACCAGTATCAATTTTTTCGTATTTTATAGTTTACTGCTGCCTTCATTAATTAGTCCAACCAATAACTTTGAAAACTGTCTTTCCTAGTTTCTCGGCATATGATATGCACGACACATACTACGTATATGGTAACCGTTTTTATTGTTATTATTATTATTATTATTATTACTCCGTAGTAATTGTTTTTAATATTATTAGTATTATTGCTTTCAAAAAAAAAATATTATTAGTATTATTATTATACTTTTCCAGAACCCGCTTTTATTGCTTAATACTTCTCCATTTCTAAAGCAATTGGAACTCCTAAAAATAATGAAGGGAATTGGGGAATATATGTACGTGCTACATATTATACTGCCCTCCTACACAATTGCTGCCCTCTTACAAATCACTTCAATTTTATGTTTAATGTCTATTACTCTATTTCATATATGGATCATATATAAAATATAAGGATTTACTCACTAATAGAATAATCGATTTATTGTCTTTAAGTTACTGCCTATGTCATTAACGTAACTGTCATCATACATATTTACTGTCATTTGTTTGTTTACATCCTATATAGTGCATTAATTTATTGCCCATTGTTTTACTGTCCACTAAAATATAAGGATTTACTGACTAATAGAATAATTGATTTATTGTCTTTAAGTTACTGCCTATGTCATTAACTGTCATCAAACATATTTAATGTCATTTGTGTGTTTACATCCTATATAGTGCATTAATTTATTGCCCACTGTTTTACTGTCCTCTAATTACTGCCAATGCTCACCACCCTTCAACATTTATCACTTCCTCAATTATCGATGCATGCATTAGGGTGTATTAATTACTATTCCTAAAAACAAGGAATTAGTTCATATATGTTAAAGAGCATTATCCGTTATTTATTATAATAATTCCAGCCGGTCCATGTATCACGTATATGTGATGTTTAGTTTAGTCATATTTAAGATTAAAAACATATATAGTCATACTCTCGGAAAAGTCAGTTTTAGTAATACTAAGGTATTTTTCCCTACTTTGTAACAGTTTGGCAACTGCAGATGTCATTGGCAAGATGTGGGCGTTAGTGTGTTCCTCAAACTTAGATTCATGGCAAGAGCAAGCGAGTTTTGAAGATCCAACATTTTTGGGGGAACCAAATCAGATGCACACTTTAGGTTATCTACCTCTATATAAAAAGAGGTGGATACCATCTGATTTTCTCGCCCAAAGTCCAAGTGTAAATGGGTCAGGTCAGAAGACAGGGTCGGGCTTAAGGTTTGGTCAAGGGAGTTTATTGGGGTCATTAAATACACTACCTTCGGTCTATTCGAAAACTGAACAAGAAATATAACATGAGGGACTGGTGAAGTGACATTATATTCAATATAGCTCAAAAAATCTTTTTATCTAAATGGTTACTTTATTTCAGAGCAAAAATAGCAAGGACGCAATTAATGCAAACAGTCCAAATAGCAAGGACCAATAATTTTTTAAGTGGGGCCCCATTTTGAAATGTAAATGATAACAGGCCTTAGGGTTGGTTTGCAACTGCTTTTAAAAAAGCACTTCTCAGCTTATGGCTTTAAAAAAGCACTTATTTTCCCAAACACTACAACTTTTATTTTTCTCGGCTTCCGCGTCAAAAGTGCTTTTACTTTTTCTACTACACAAAAAGCACTTATTTTACCAAACACTACCCACTTTTACTTTTCAAAATCACTTTTTTCTCAAACACTATCAACTTTTATTTAATCACTTCTCCTCATTTCATTAAAAAAAACACTTTTTTAAAAGCAGAAGCTGTTGCAAACAGACCCTTAATCACCGTTTTGAAATGGACATGATAATTTTATGTATTACTCCGTAATTAATTAGAGAAGCATGGATTTCGTAGTGTCCTGTAAAGCTAAAAACGAAAGGATTTTTAAAAGAAAAAATGTTGGCTTTCGTACTTGCAAGTATTTTATAAGATCAAATCAATTCAATTCTTAAGCAAAAAAAAAACATTTTTATTATTTAAAATATATTAGTTGAGCACGATTGATATATGGCCTGTTTTATCCAGAACTCGGTTAAGTTCACTTGCACACAACCAAGGTTTATAAGCAGGCCTTAATGCAGTTTGAATTAATATACAATAATATTAATAGGTATTCATTAATTAAAGATGTAGGGAGTTTATAGTTATTAGTAAAACTATAAAAGAAAGCAGATTTGAGCTTGGCTTTATACTTATACAGTCTTTATAATTGACTTAAGTATTTATTTATAGGGAAAAAGTACAAATATATCCCTGTAATATGGGTGTGAGAACCAATATACCTCTCTTCTATTTTTTTTGAACAAATATGCCATTGAACTTTTAAAAAGGTGCAAAAATATCTCTCATGTTCTTATAAAGGGGAAAATTAATCCTTATTAAATTTAAGTTAATAAAATAAATTTCAAAAATCACCAAATATAAATTATAAATTCCAAATTTAAAAAACAAAAAATTTTAAAAATGTAAGAGTGTCTAATTTTCTCATTATAGTTTTTATATCAGAATTTAATATTGTTTAAGCATGGAATATTATTTCAAAATTTTACTATATGTTTAAGATTCTTTCGAAATGGTGCAACATATGTTTTGCAATGTGGAGAAAAATTAATTTTTTGCATTCTTTGCACTATAAAATTACATATTTTGAAATAATATTTTATACTTAAAATATTAAATTATGATATAAAACAATAAAGGGAGAAATGGACACAATTACATTTTTAAAATTTTTATTTTTTAATTTTGATTTATTAATTTATTTTTGGTCTTTTTTGAAATTTCTTTGATTAATTTAAAGTCAATAAGGATTCATTTGCTCCTTTATAAAAAATGAGGGATATTTTTGCACCTTTTTAAAAGTTCAGAGGTATATTTGTTCGAAAAAATAGAACAAGGGTATATTTGTTCCTCCACCTTTATTTATACATTCTGTATTTAAAATTTATTTCTATATTTATATATTTAAGTCATTCCAAGGCCTGTAGAAAAATTCCAAGGTGCAATTAAGTGAATATTGTCATAGTACTAGAATTTGATTAAAACAATGTACATTTATAAACAATAAAGCATGAATTAATTACCTCCAAGTGCATAAAAGTATAATTTTCTTAAAACTAAACACTTATGCTTTCAAAATTCAGTATTTGGCAGAACGTGTGGCATTGGTATTCCATATCTCATTTTCAGGAGCCAGGAGTATGTGTATGTGTAACTTATGCGCATCATATTTACTCTTCCGACCATACCTGGCGTATACAGGGAACGGCTAGGCCTTCGTTGGAGGTTGTGGTTCATCCTCGAGCAAGCAAAGAACCAGATTAAGATCAGGCAGAAAGATGGAAATACGAAGTGTTTCACATGCAAATGTTTACGGAGAGCACCGAATTACCCAATGACCCTCCGAGTCTCCGTTGTGGATTATTTATGGCGGATAGCATGTATATGGAGAGCGTGGCTTAGCTAGACAGGATCCGTGATTAAAGATGGATGATTGAGTACGAAGAGAAGAATTGAAGGTTGGGAGTGAAAGTAGAAGATGAGAGAGTGAGAGACCCGAGACGGAGAGCATCGTATTAACCAATGTCTCTCCTCAGGTGGCGAAGATGAGAAAAGCATTGATCGTACTACAAATGTTATTTACAAAGAAGTCTTTCGAAATGTTTAGTCTTTTTAGATCTCATTGTATGCTCAAATGTTTACAAACAAGTGTTTCAAAAGTTAGTTATAAATTTTAGTCTTTATTGTGTGTTTCGTTTTTCCCTCTTCTCCTAATATATAAATCGTACCTATTATTAGTGATAACTATAGTTTCCTCTATAATTATTATATATTGTTCATATATATTACATGCGTATAAAAAAATATCATCTGCTCATGCACTAATAACGTTAATAAATAAGATTATATAACTATTCGATAATATAGACCGCGCATCGCGCGGGTGAAGATCTAGTTACGTATAATACTCCGTATAGAGTATACAGAAAATTTCCACCCAAAAAGAGGACAAAATTGTGAATTGGATTTTCCTATAAAGTTACGGTGCCGAATGGTGAAATTGCACCGAAAATTTGTTATTAGGAGATTGATATGGATTCTCATCACTTATATCCATTTTCCAAACTAATAAATGCATGTTGTAAAAAAAACTAATAAATGCATAATATTTAGTTTAGAAATATGTGTATTGATTTTCCCTAGAACGTGTTTTCAACCATGAGTGTAAAAAATGTTTAATTAATTGATGCAATAATAATATTTACTTTATCAATTGACTACTTGGTATAGTACAATTCATTTACTCAAGATAATATAAGCGTTTGAATTTAGTCGATTGCTATGATAAATGAAGTAATAGAATATATGTTTAAATATGTTTTTAGTCACTGCAAATATAGCACATTTTGTTTTACATCCATGCAAAACTATTTTGTTGTTTTGCATCCTTGAAGTTTATGTTGATTTTTTTAGTTCACCATTGAATGATACCAACTTCCGTTTGACAACAAAATGAACCTCACTAAAAGGTTTCATTAAATCCTTTGTCATGTTATTCAAAAAGTATTTCATTCTATTTATAGAAAGTTTTTAATACATATTTTAAAAATGTGAATAATTAGTTTTTAATAGATTTGTGCATTCGGTAACAATTTTTTTCCCAAGTTGAGTAGTTCCGGAGTAGGATATGGACTAAAAGTAAAAGGGAAAATGGAAACTAATAATCCAACCTTTTAGAATAATCCAACCTTTGCACCTCATCTTCATTCATTGGTCCCTGGTCGGTTAATGACCTACTATTCCAAGTTATTTTCTTATCTTTGCAAAATATTATCTTTCTGAAAGATGAGATTTATGGTATAATGATTTGCAAAGATAAGAAAATAGCTTGGAATAGCAGGTCATCAACCGGTCAGGGACCAGTGAATGAAGATGAGGTGCAAAGGTTGGATTATTCATGAATAACCAAAAGGTTGGATTATTGTAAGAAGACCGCTAAAAGGTTGGATTATTAGTTTCCATTTTCCCAAAGTAAAATAGCGCATATTACAAGGATGAAAAACAAAAAAAAATTATATTGTAAATGGACCTAAAACAAAGTGTTTCATATTTGCAAGTTTTAAAAACATATTCAAGCCCTAGAATATAGTAAGATTTTTCAAATTTACTATTCATGTATTCAACAAATTTAAATTTTATTACTTGATTTTTGGAATCAATATCATCATAGATATGTATGAGGCTTGTACTACGAGTGTCCGAACTATTGTACGGAGGACCACAGAGTTCCCTATTACTATCGGAGTGTACCAAGATCGGCTCTGAGTCCTTTCTTATTTGCTATAGTCATGGATGAACTTACGAAGTCAATTCAAGAAGATATACCGTGGTGCATGATGTTTGCCGACAATATTGTATTGATTGATGAGACACAAATCGGGTGTTAAAGCAAAATTGGAAGTATGGCGACAAACATTGGAGACCAATGGTTTCAGACTAAGCCAAAGCAGGATTGCGTATATGGAGTGCAAGTTTGGTGGAGGTAGAGGTAGTAGCAACAGTGGGATTACTCTTGATGATACACTACAAAAAAACATCGAAATAGGCACGGATTGGGTGAGTTTGGCACGGACTGTAACTTATTTTTGGCACAGCGCCGTGCCAAATAGCCGGTGACAAAACGACTTTGGCACGGAATTCGGCACAGATTTAACGCATCCGTGCCAAACCTGTGCCAAATACCCTACGAATTTTGGCATATCCGTGCCAAAGCTCCGTGCCAAATCCGTGCCGAAATCGTAGTTTTTTTGTAGTGATAATGAGATACCGGTGTGTGATATGTTTCGTTACTTGGGCTCCATAATTAAGAAGGATGGTGAATTAGACAGAGATGTATCCCATAGAATCAGAGCTGGGTAGATGAAATGGAAGAGTGCATCAAGATTTCTATGCGATCGAGGTATGGCAACTAGACTAAAAGTTAAATTTTATCGAACAACAATTAGGCCTGCATTATGTATGGCGTAGAGTGTTGGACGGTGAAACAATATCACATTCAAAAGATGAGTGTGGCAGAGATGCGTATGTTGCGTTGGATGTGTGGACATACCAAAAAGATCGCTTGAGGAATGAGATAATCAGGCAAAACGTGAGAGTAGCACCTGTAGAAGATAAGATGTAGGAGTCTCGTTTGCAGTGGTTTGGGCATGTGCGTAGAAGACCGAGTGATGCACCTGTCAGATGAATTGAGGGGTGGGGAGAAGAGACAGAGATGAGAGAGTGTGGAAGACCTAAACAGACTTAGATTAGAGGAATCATAACTGATATATGTCTTCTTGGGTTGGATGATAGTATGACTTTGGAGAGAGCAAAGTGGGGGGGGCACATTCGTGTGTACGATTGATTGATCTTTTTTCCCTCTCTCGTTTTCATTTATCGTTTATCTTATTTGTCTTTTTATGTTCTTATGTTATTTTTACCTTCTAGCCTTTTTATGTTCTTTTATCTTTTAATCTTTTATCTTTCTTATATTCTTATGTTATTGTTATCTTATATTTATTTATCTTTATCTTATTCGTTTTATCCTTTTTTTCTTCTTGTTTGTCTTCTCTTTTTGGCATCGATATGATGGATCGACTCATGTATGCTGATCCCAAAATCTTTTGGGATTAAAGTTTGGATGTTGTTGTTGCTGTTGTTGATTTTTGGAATCAATCTTTACCTTTATCTTTATATAATACGAAGTACGTAGTATAAAGTAGCAAAGTCGCTACATGTTTTGGACGGGGATCGGAATTGCCGCTCATTGAAGGGAAATTCTTTAAATTAATTTGCCTTGGTAAAAATAAATATTCTCGTCCATAAAGGGGTGTTTGGATGTAGTTCTTAAAACCGTTTCTACTACTTTAGGGAGCAGAAACAGATATGAGAGTGTTTGGATGAAAGTGCAAAAGTACTTCCAGGTGCTCTAAATTTCTCCTAGAAACAGTTTTTTAGAAATTGTGGAAGACCAACTTCTAGAAAACTGATTTTGATTCTACTTTTACTTTTAGAAAAGAAGCAAAAGTAGAATCAATTCCAAACACCCCTAGTTGCTATATGTTGTGGATGGAAAATTGTCGCCCTTTAGAATTGTAGCACAAGTTTTCATTTTTGGCTTGCATACACTTGAAGGAAAGAGTTGCCACTCAAAGTTATAACCAATTAAACAATAAATCATTTTCATATCTACGCCACATGTGAAGTTATTATCATATAACTGTGTTAATTTTATTTAATTTTTTGTGAAATAACAAATTATCACTAAATAAAATATGTAGTTGTAACTACTTTGTTGGTAAACCCAAATAAGTAAAATTTGTTGCATCGATTAAGGGGTGTTTGGAACCGATTCTGATTCTGCTTCTTTTTTAAAGCAAAAGCAGAATCAGAATCAGTTTTCCGAAGTTGGTCTCCCCCAACTTCTAAAAAAACTAAAATCTATGAGTATATTAGAGCACCAAAATCACTTCTGCACTTTCACCCAAACACTCCGACTTCTGCTTCTACTCTCTGAAGGAGCAGAAGCAGTTTTAAGAATAAGATCCAAACACCCCCTAATTGTTCAACACTACTATTAGTATATAATCAAAATTACAATATATACTCTTATTAATTTTTAATAGCTAAATTGCATATTATATATCATCATAATAAAAGTTAATTTCAAACAATAGGTTAACCTAGGATGTTTTTTTGGAATGTTTTCAATCCCAGGCCAGATATGACCAGACTAGACTTAAACGTATGATCTGGTCTGGCTTGTTTGTCTGGTCTGGTCTAGTAGTGTCTGGTTTGTGTGTATTTTATAACTATCCAATTCCGGTGTGGTGTGGTCTTGTCTGGTCTGATATGTTTAAGTCTGGTCTGGTCTGAGATTGAAAACAATCAAAAAGAAAACATCATACTCTAGATGTACTCTGGTAGGGCCGCACGAGTTTTTCGTCTAGTTATGTAATATTGACAACATTGTGTAGACATGTTCCAGTAATTAATTAATTTGGCGAATTCATTCAACAAAGCAAATGATTTAAATTTTCAAATTGGCATTTTTAAGATTTGGAGCCCGTTTGATCTCTTTTTCGGCTCATCAGGCTTATCAGCCATCTTTTTCACCAAACACGTAACTTTTGATTTCGCGCGCTGAATTTTGTAATAAGCAGAAAAAGTGAGGCCGAAGTTACTTTTCTGGCTGTATTGGCTAAAATTGTTGCAGATGCTCATTCTAGATATTTTTTCATATAGTTTTTTTATTTAATTTATTAATAACAAATATTTTAAATATAATTTTTTCATGAATCAGCAGAATCAGCCAATTCAGCCAATTTTAGTGTCACCAAATGGGCTCTTGGTTTGGTTGTTCTACTGTTTTTTGGGAACTAAAATGTCATTTCCGGTAATGGCGACATTATCCCTAAAACCAAAAGGTACGGTGACCTAATTAACTGTTTAGGCAGGAATAGAAGGATTTGAAGCGTGAGAAGCCGGGGATGTTTAGGCAAGAAGTATGATTTGATTAGGGCTGAGCATATCCGTTTTTGATTCGGTTTTTATCGGTTTCGGTTCGGTTTGGAACGGGTTGGAAGAATTAATACCAAACAAAAACCATACTATTTTTCGGTTTGGTTCGGTTCAGTTTAGTTCGGTTTGGATTTGTTAATTTTTAATAATATATGAAGGTTTTTTTGAATTTCTTTAGTGCTGTTTTGTTCGGTTTTTATCGATTTCGGTTCGGTTTAATACAATTTGAAAGAAATAGTATCAAACTTAAACCAAATTGCATACGATCCGGTTGCGGTTCAGTTTAGTTCGGTTTGGTACGATTCAGTTCGGTTAAACCAAACCGTTATGTCCACCCCTAAATTTGATAATGTTTAAGCATAATGTGGGACGAAGGGAGTATTGGTTTTAAAAATAGATACAAAACCAAATTATCGAATATGTTTTCATAGTATAATTGGATAATGTTTAAGCATAGTTATACGTCAAAATTAACAAACTTTTTGTTACTGGACAAAGAGGATTGTATACTATTATCGTATATGGGAACGATGATATTTTAGCACACAGGTCCGGGCCGGAGTATAATGATGGTTCAGGTAGGTTGGAGCTTGGCGGCGGCGCATAGGAAATGGTTGACGATGTGGTTGAATTGGGAGGCGTCCTCCAGCTGCGGTATATGTGAGGTCTTCTTCATTATGTCCAGACGACTCTTCTTCCCCAGAACCCTGCAAGTACAATCATATCAAATTCTACTTAATCCGTTCCGGCCAATTTTTTTATTGAACAATTTCATATTGAGATAATAATAATATAATAATAATAATAATATCATAATAGCGCTACAGTCATACCCCTCTCTATTTTTTCCTCTCCATTTTTTTTTCACTCTACATCTTTCCTTAAAAATAATAATTAAATCCCTTCTTTTTTATTTTTCCCTACCCTACTGTTTCCCCATCTCTCTCAGTATTTCTCCTACTGGAGAACCGGTAACTGGAGAGGATCAAAATTCATAGCGCTAAATATGATTAAATAATCTCTAAATGCATAAATAAGACTATGTTATTTATATTCCTATTTTACCTATCATAACTTAATAGGATAATTATATTTTAATTTGTAAAAAAATTAAAAATATTTTAACTTATTCAAAAATTGTTAAAAATTGTCTGAAAATAATTTTCTGAAAATCGTAAAAAATTGTATGATAAAATAATATTTAAATAACTTTTACAGAAAATCGTAAAATATTGTCTGAAAAATCGTGAAAAATTGTCTGAAAATTAAATTAATTATATTTAAAATATTTTAACAATGTCACCTCTGATCAGAGAAAAAGATGCCATTTTGTGTAAAAGCTGTCATTTATTGTCTGAAAATGAAACGAAGATGGCATTTTTATTCTTTGAAAATGTCAAAATTTTCTCAAAACCTACCATTAAAATGGTATTTCTAACACATGTTGGCAATTTTTTCCTGTGGTCAGAGATGACAGTGTTGGGAGGTTGTTGAGGCGGCAGAAGAGGCATGCATTTTTTTTATTTTTTAATTTTTTTTCTCGTTTTTTGAAGTTTTTTATTTTGTAATTTTATATTTTTCTATATTTTTATTTTTGTTAATTTTATTTAATAGTAGTATATATTTTTCATTTTTTTTTTAATTTTTTTACATTTTTTATATAAATAATTTAATGTTATTATTTTTATGTTTTATTTATTAATGAAATATGAATTGTATCAAAACATAGAAAGAGTTGGATTGGAAAGCTAGTCCTATTTAAGGAATTAGGTGGTATAAAGTTATAGTCCTATTTGGCAATTAAAGTTTCATTTAGTTCAATTCTATTCGGGAATTCTCCCTTTAATATTGATAAAAGACAGCCTTAATAATATTGATAAAAGACAGCCCTTGCGGTAGAACAATTTTGGAGCCTTAATGAAAAGGGAATTTGACTTTGCACCCCACATTTTGGGTGATATTGGACTTTGCACCCCATTTTGAAAAAACATTGTTGTGCATCCCATTCCACTTAAAATTCCTTTGATTTTTCATCCCACGTAGAATTTTTTCTTCACAAAATGTTATATGTTAGGGTGTAAAGTCAAAGTTTTTTTAAAAATAAGGTGCAAAGTCCAATATGAGATTACCCTAATGAAATTGAGTTGTTATTTAAAAAAATTGAAATCGAGTAGTTCTTTGAAAGTAACGGGAGCACAATAAATTCTGGTACACTACGTATAATAAATTAATTAATAATATAGTCATTGACTCATTGACAACGATCACTTGATTCCTAAGATTTTATGAATTTCACTGCTGGTGGTTGCAACCGTGATAGTAGTAGCGGTAGCGGTGGATGGAGTGATAGGGCAGTGTTGGATTAGTGGGGGATCACTACAAAAAAACAGCGTTATAGTCACGGATTTTAGTCACGGACTTCGTCCGTGACTAGTTTAGTCACGGTCTAGTCACGGACTAGTCACGGAAATTTTAAAAAAAAAATAGTCACGGTCAGGACCGTGACTATGACCGTGACTAATGTTAGTCACGGTCGTGGGCCGTGACTTAATTCCTCCGATAGGCCCATTTCCGTTTCCGGCGCAGTTTTTTTTATTCCGACGACTTAGTCACGGCCAAATCCGTGACTATGCCCGTGACTATAATTAAAATTTAATTTTTTTCAACTCCCTTAGTTAATTCGCAACGGCATTATGTACGGATAATTGTAGTCACGGTCATATCCGTGACTAGTTCCGTGACTATGTTGATTAACACGTCATTTACACGTAATTAACACGTGTTGGACGCGTATTGGACACGGTTTTGCTTAGTGACGGACAAATCCGTGACTAAGTCCGTGACTAAATTTTTTATATATGCAGGAGCAGCTCATTCATTCAACAGAACCACACCAATTCATTCCCAGTATATACAGTATCCGTAGATCGAAGGATGTAGTCTATCTTCTATCATTTTCCCTGTTTATGCAGATAAGGTATGTTATTTGAATTATAATTTTTATTTAGAATTAGTTGGTTCAATTTAAATTATTAAAACTATTAAATTAGTGAGGTTGTTAATTAATTAACAACATGTTTTAACTATAAGCGTAGTAATGTCATAAATTAGAATTAGTTAAACTTTTAGGTTTATAAATTAAAATAATTTAATTAAAATTAGTTAGATAAATGTGGTTTAAAACGTAATGATGTTTATGTTTAGTGAAATTAGTTCAAATAACGTACGTTAGTAATGTGTTAATTAAGTGAATTGTGAATTGTTATTGTGAATTGTGTATTGCTTATTAATTCAAATAACTTTATATACATGTTCAAATTATTGGGTTGAATTTGGTCATATTATTTAATTTAGTGAATTGTTAATTGTGTATTACTAATAAGATTAAATGTCATTAACGTAATAATTTAGTGTAGGTTTAAACGTAGGTTTACAAAAATAATTTAATTAAAATTCGTTTGGTAAACGTAGGTTTGAACGTAGCTATTGATGTGTTAATTAAGTTAAATTAGGTAGCTAAACGTAAGTTTAAACGTAGTGATGCATTAAAAGGGGACGGAATGAACTAGTTAAATTTAGTTAAATTTAACTAAATAAATTAGTTAGATTTAATTAAACGTATGTTTAATATAGTGAAATTATCTGCATTATTGTGCATTAGGGGACATATATTTTGTGCATAACTAAGATGTGAATTCTGTGCATTTCATTTAAAAAAAAGTGAAAATTAGTTGATTATATTTAGTGAAATAAATTACTTAAAATTGTGTGCATTGCATTTCATCTAATTTTTTATTATAATATTCAGGCATAATGTATAAAAAAAATAGAAGTTGGATGTATGATAAAGATGCGGTATTGTACGGAATGCAATCAAATTTTCTCGAGGGAGTCGGAGAATTTATTGAATTTGCACTTGAACATCCGGCTTATATGAGTGGTGATAAAATAAGATGTCCATGTTCAAAGTGTAAAAATCTCAAATTTAAAGACCCACACGAAGTTGGGTATGATTTGTACGCGGTCGGTTTTGTTCCCAATTATTATAATTGGACTTCTCACGGCGAACCTTTAGATCCATCTGTTATACCACAAACGGTAGGTTCGTCTCGTTACGTCCCTCCAGAGATGAGTGCGTGGGGAGACCGTGCTGAAATGAGGTGGGACCAACAAATGGTATATGACGCATACGGTGTACCGTCTCAATTCAACCCCCCACAACCACCTAACGACCCCCCTGAAGCCTCAACCTCGTATCAACCAGATGCGGATGAAAATCCGACATTTTATCAACCTTATGTGGATGAAGGTTTGGCTGAGAGATTTCAGGATGTTCTAAAAGCTGTCGACCAACCCCTGTATGCTGATTGTGAGGGATACTCTCAGCTTTCCGCTGTTACTGAGTTCATGAACATAAAAGCCGAATACAGTCTCCCTGAAACTTGCATGAATAGAGTCTTGCAGTCAGTAGGAGGGATGCTACCGCGAGATCATACCCTTCCCGATTCATATTACCACATGAAGCAGTTAATGTCTAAGTTGGGGCTACCTTGTGTTGAAATTGATGCGTGCCCGGAAGGATGTATGTTGTTCTGGAAGGAGGATGAGGCACTTGAGTTCTGCAAGTTCTGTGGTGGAGACAGATACAAACCTGTTCGTCAAAATAAAATGAAACCACGACATAGGTCTGCACTGTCTAAACTGTATTACCTCCCAATAGCTCCTCGACTGCAAAGGATGTACGCTTCGACTGCTACTGCGAAACACATGACATGGCATGTTGAGCACGAAACCAACGAGGGTATGATGGCTCACCCTTCGGACTGTGAAGCCTGGAGACACTTTGACCGCTGTCATCCTCAGTTTGCTATGGAGCCACGAAATGTGCGGCTGGGATTGTGCTCAGATGGATTTGCTCCTTTTGGCAGGTTTGGCAAGAACTATTCATGTTGGCCGGTCATGTTAACACCTTACAATCTCCCTCCCGACATGTGCATGAAAAGTCATTTCATCTTTTTGTCTTTAATTTGTCCGGGTTCCAAGGATCCTGGGCGAAAGATAGACATTTATCTCCAACCCCTTATCGAGGAGATGAAAGAACTGTGGGCCGTTGGGACACCAACTTATGATGTTTCATCAGATAAAATGTTTATCATGAAAGCTGCCATCATTTGGACCATTAGCGACTTCCCTGCCTATGGCATGCTTTCGGGATGGAGCACACACGGTCTGATGGGATGTCCGATATGCATGGAGAAATCAGGTGCCAACTGGCTCAGTTACAGCAAAAAAGGAAGTTACTTTGATTGTCACCGCAAGTTTCTCCCGGAAAGGCACCGATATCGAAAGGACAAGAAGTCTTTCATTAGAGGCAGAGCGGTACGAGAGAGCCCACCCCCGAGATTGACCGGTGAAGAAATTTATAACCGGGTTCGACGTTTCCCTACGGCTATGGAAGAGCCAAACCAAGAGCCATATGGGTATTGTGATACCCATAAGTGGACAAAGAGGAGCATATTCTGGGAGTTGCCTTATTGGAAAGACCTTCTCATCCGTCACAATTTAGATGTCATGCACACCGAGAAGAACGTCTTTGACAATATATTTAACACGGTGATGGATTTGAAAGGCAAAACTAAAGACGGTCTTGCAGCTAGGAAAGATATGACTATTTGGTGTGATAGACCCGAACTTTCTGTTGATCTAGAATATCAGGGCAAGGAAGTTCCAAAAGCAGTCTACCAGGTCACAGAACCACAAAAGGCAGCAATATTAAAATGGCTTGCGTCTCAAAAGTTTCCAGATGGCTACTGCTCCAACTTGTCTAGATGCGTAGACATGAACAAACTTACCACGACGACGAGCATGAAAACTCACGATGCTCATGTAATAATGCAAAGACTTCTACCTATTGCACTAAAAGAGATGCTCCCTGAACACGTATGGTCCTGCATTACTGAAATCAGTTTGTTGTTTCAATCGATATGTTCCAGCGTTTTGGATGCGGCATCCCTCCGGAGACTACAAGAGTCTGTTCCCATTCTGATGTGTAATCTGGAAAAAATAATGCCACCATCGTTTTTCGATACAATGGAACATCTCATTATACATCTTCCGTATGAGGCTTTGACTGCTGGGCCCGTCTTCTATCGGTGGATGTACAGATTTGAAAGGTTAGTCACAATTTCATTTAAAAAAAGAATATTTATTTCACAATAACTATTAACATGTGTATTATTGCATTATTGCAGATTTCTAGGAGAGCTGAAAAAGAAAGTGACCAACAAGGCACACGTTGAGGCTTCAATTTGTCAAGCGTATCTTCAACAAGAAATCTCAACGTTCTCGTCTTTTTACTTCGAGCGTGACGTCATCACCAGAAGGAAGAGACCTGCCCGGAACGATGACATTGGCGAGGATTTATATGAAAATGTAGTTTCCATCTTCAATTACCCAGGCAGAGGTAAAGGTGCTGCGACACAACGATACATCCTGGGTGGGGAATTGCAAATTGCGCATACTTATATCCTCATGAATTGTCCAGAAATCTCACCGTTTTATCAGTAAGTTAAATTTGTAGTTATAATTGTAATACTTATAAATTAAATTTGTAGTTAATTTATAGTTTTTATTTTATTTTTGACTTCACAGTGAATTCCGAGCTTCTTTATCAGCCTTTCCTGAGAATGAAATTGATGCGTTGGTGGACTCTGATTTTGTAAATTGGTACAAGTATCAGGTATATATACACACACATTAATTATATATATTACCTAATGTTTACCTAATGTTATTATTATGTTTATATTTACAGATCAATAGTCGTGGGATTGTCGACCCTTTGTTAGTATCATTAGCGTGGGGCCCAGGTGCCAGTGCCAAAGTGTGGCGGCAATATGTGATAAACGGTTACACATATCACACAGCCGATTACGGAGAGGGCCGACCAACAACGAACAGCGGGTTATGTGTCCCGACCATCGGTTATGATAACTCGGAAACCAATTTTTTTGGTGTCCTGCAGGAGATTCTGGAACTTGAGATGCCTTCTAGTGCGAAAAAAATGACATGCGTTCTGTTCCGCTGCACATGGGTCGACCCCACACGTGGCGTGCGCAAAAATCCGAAGTATAATATGATTGACGTCAACCTCTCTCGTGTGTACCCGAAAAATGAGCCTTTCATACTCGCCCAACAAGCAGCGCAGATTTATTATGCAGAATATCCTTCAACAAGGCGGACACAGAATCCTTGGGTGTGTGCATGTCCTGTCCATCCGAACAAAATTAAATCACAAACTCAACACAAGGACGTTGATCTAGATGCTTTTCAGCAACAATTTTTCCAACCTCCGCCTATTGTTGAGACGGTCAACTATAACGTCCAATTAAGTGATCCAAATGGCGGACGTGTTGAAGTCATGCCAGAAACGCACCTTCCGGACCCAACCATTCCATCTGAGCGCGAAATTGAGGAAATGTATGTAGCACAACAAAATGCTCAATATCAGGAAGAAGGTGAATGGATAGACGGTTCAGATACAGAAGAAGATACTGTATATGTAGAAAATGACGATTCTGATAGCGAATAATTGTGCTGTTGTAATTTCAATTTTATTGACTTCTAATATTTGTGCAGATTTCTTCATCATTATATTACTCCAACAATATTTGAATTTTTTTCTATCTTTATCATTATTATTTATGAACAAAAAATTACTCCATATTAATTCAACCACAACAAGTTTTTTATATCCATATTATAAATTCAAAATAAAATTTTTCACAATTCGAAGTTTGAAAATTAAAATTTACCCAATACAAAATATGAAATTACTCTATATTATATTCTTTTATTTTCAAATTCGAAAATTCAAATATTATTTTTGATTTTTCTAAATTCGAAAATTTATTTTAATAATTTTTAATAATTCGAAATTCGAAAATTAATTTTAATAATTCTAAGTCTATTCGAAAATTAACAAAATTCGAAAATTAAAAAAACAGTAATCTACTTTTACTAATCTGAATATTATAATAAATTTAGATATTAATAAACAACTAACAGATATGAAAAACCTTATTTTCAATAATTTTATATAATGTTAAATAATCAAACCAAATCTTATATAAATAAATACTATTAATTTTTTTAAGTGACGAACAAGTGTTCACGGGCATCAAAAACATCATCGGAGGACACTTTCTTGGCACTTGGGCCACACTGTCAGATGTTGACCCCAAGGTTCGCGAACTATGGTGGAACCTGTTCAAGGTAAAAATAAATGAATGTTCTCTTCCTGATTGTATTGGCCTAATATATACCTGGTGATTAATTAATCCAATTTGTTTTAATAAAGGCTCGCTATCGTTGGACTCACGCTCACGGTGCCGATATTCTTAAAGCCTACAATGCTAGGATTTCGACCTGGCTTCGCGCCACTTTTAAACGTGCACGAAAAAGTGGGAAAAAGCCTAGATGGGTTTCGGATGAAGTGTGGTCCAACCTTTGTCGCCACTGGTCTTCTGATCCGAAATTCTTGGCCAGAAGTGAATCCGGTAAGAAAAACCGGATGTCCGAGAAGGCCTTGGAGATGCAGTGGCACGGAGGTCGTAAATCTCAGAATGCCCATAAAGAAACTCTTGTAAGTGCTATTCAAAAAACCTTACAACATCACATTCCTTCATTATAAAAAATTTAATTAAGTCTTTTTCGCACCATTTAGGCTGGTCCTGAGAAGAAGAAGGTTGATGTTCTCCGGCTCGTCAAGCATTGCTGGACGAAGCACGGCGAGGAATCTGAAGCCGATTTGCCACCCCGCCTCGCTGACTTCGAAGTATGTAACATCATATTTTGTTATTTAGTAACATTTCAAATCTAACTATGTAGCATTAAAAAAATCTTTTTGAAAATGCAGACGAAGTACAACGAATCCCTCGACAGGCAGCGTGCGGCACGAGGCTTGACCCAGGAGGACGACCTCGATTCCGATGCGGATGATGAGGCGGCCATTGAGGCGGCCGGGGTTTACAAGGGCCGGGTTCCGTGCTTGGGGGCCGAGGGGCAACGGATTTTGTATGATCGAAGCACCGGCGCTTCCTCTTCTCGGTCAAGGCGGGGAGAAGATCCCCGTATTGCCACAATGCAGCGTGAACTAGAGGAGCACGAACGGCGATGGGAGGAGCAGCGGAAAGCAGATGCTGCCACAAAAGCCCGGTTGGAGGAGATGGAACGGTACATGCGTGCCGGATTCCAGCCTCCGCAACAGCCTTTTCCTCCCCCGTACGTATTCCACCCTGAGCAAACTCCTCAAGTTCCGCACATGGGCGGTATGGGATTTTTCCCCAACTCCGGATATGGTGGCATGCCTATGATCTCCCCGAATTTCGGTTCTATGTCCTTTGATTTTGCGAGGTCATCCGGAGGAGGTAGTGGCACACCGAGCCACGGAGGCCGAGGAGCACCCCGAGGAGGACCCCGAGGAGCACCCCGAGGAGGAACCCGACCTGACCCTGAAGACCCCCCCGTGAACCCAGATGAGTTTCTTGTTGATGATGAAGAAGAAGAAGAAGAAAATCCCAATTTTTATCATAATGGAGTCCCACAGGACATGTAATCATCATACATTTATTATTTGTTGTATTTCAAAACTTTTAAAAGTTTGTCACAATAATTATTGAATTTGTTGTATGTTTTTACTCTTATAATGTATTTATTTTAAAAAAAATAGTATAATATTTTCAAGAACTCATTTTTCAAAAAACATTTTGAAATTTAATTTGTAAACTTCCGTTTTTAAAAAAGTAATTTTTAAAAAAATTTAAAAAAAAAAAACGAAAACTGGATTTTTTTTTTAAAAAAACAAAAAAAGTAGTCACGGGCTTATCCGTGACTATTATTAATCCGAAATTATTATTTTTTTAAATAAAAAACCAATTAGTCACGGTCGACACCCGTGACTAATTTCAAAAATTTAAATTACCGCCGCGGGCGGTCTTTTAAAAATTTTGAAAATTTGAAATATTAGTCACGGTCCAAAGCCGTGACTACTAAAATTAATTTTTAAAAAAACTTAGTCACGGTCCATGACCGTGACTAATACGCCGGAGTGGGGTTCCGGCGGGTATTATAGTCACGGCTTCTGACCGTGACTAAACCGTGACTAAATTTAGTCACGGTTTGTTGGACGTGACTTCAATTTAGTTAGGGCTGGGTCCGAAAAACCGAAAACCGAAAACCGAATCAAATTAAATCGAACCGTAGTCAAATTAAACCGAACCGCTAACAAACCGAAACCGAATGTAAAAAACCGAACCGAACCGAAGTTGTTTGATTCGGTTTTGGTTTTTACCCTTCAAAACCGAACCGAACCGAACAAACCGAACTATTTAAAATATAAAATTTATATGTTAATTGTTAAGCATTAATTCTAATTAATCTTAATACCATCAATAGTCTTTGGTTTTTTTGTGTTAGAAAAATATTGTTTGTGTTATGTTTAATTGAATTTAGTTTATAAATTCATTTACACATTCATTGCTTGTAATAATGTAGCTATATTGAATGATGATAATATGTGTTTACTAGTTATTAGTAGTAAATAACTTTTATTTTTAGATAACTTAAAGATTTTATATTGATAAAACAATAAATATTCATCTCAACTATATCACATAGAACATATATATTTTGATGAACTTTTTTTGAACCAGTCACAAACAAATTAAATCAATAATATATACAATTGTATCTATCCGGCATACTCATACAATTCAAGACATATTTATCTAGCCCTTCTCAATTTTGTTTTATTTGTTGTTGTATTGTGCTTGCATTCTTTATGTAATATGTTTGATCCTCTAAGTATTATATCAATTTTAAATCAAGTGATTTATTTTTTTGGTAAAAAACCGAAAAAACCGAAACCGAACCGAAACAAACCGAACCAATCAAACCATGGTTCCAACTTTTGGAGTGTAAAACCGAACCGAAACCGAACCGAACTTTGTACTTCGATTCTACATTTGGTTTTAGGTCAAAACCGAACCGCAAGAACCGAACCCACCCCTAAATTTAGTCACGCCCATTAAGTCACGGATTTAGTCACGGGCAGCGACCGTGACTACATCATTTAGTCACGGAAAAATTAAACTGCTGTCCGTGACTAATTCCGTGACTACGACCGTGTTTTTTTGTAGTGGATACAATCATGCATGACAATAATAATTACTTTTATTATTAAATTTCTCTTATATTTAATAATAAAATAATAAATTCGTAGTACTATGTTAAATAATTTAAATGCAATTAGTGTGATTAGTCATTTTTTGGAAAAAGTAAAATGAATCATATTTTTGAAATTGAAAACAAAATAATAGAGCCCATAGGTGTCATTTTGTTAATACAATTTATTGTTTGTTGTTCCAAAAGATGAAATCTCCAACCCAGGAGCCCCACACCCCGACCCGATAGGATGGTGAAGAAATAAGTCACAGTGACTCAGTCGGCCCAATGATGATAGACTTTATACTCGTGCGCAACAGAGGTTCAGCCCATCACGCAGGAGCTGTAACCTTCACAACCGCTGCGGATTTCGAACATTGGTCATTGTTTCAAATTTCTCACCACTCAACCAACTGAGTTATCCATGCGGGTTTCACTACAAAAAAATGCGGGATTGACACGAAATTTGGCACGGACTTATCAATTTTTCGTGCCAAATAGCTCGTTCCAAAGTGTTTTTGGCACGGATTTGGCGTATCGTACTAGTAATATATATCACTCCCTTCGTTCCCGTACAAAGGTTCTCACGCGGTTTACGATGTTTGACTGATCATAAAGTTGATTGATTTATGTCTATAGTAAAATTATTTTTAGTAAATAAAATTTACATATTCACAAACCACATTAAAAGTTTTATAAAGTAGCAATAAGAATACTCAAATTTGATAAAGAAAAAATATATAAACGAGTACTAAATAAAAGATTAGGAAAATAGTAGACATGAATCTTTATACGGGATGAAGGTAGTACGGAGTATTATACATACGGTGATAATACATACTCTTTGAGTTGCGTAGCCTTTTCTAATAGAAATAACCGGTCGTGCTCTCCCCATATAAGCAACACTTCCTGCATGCATGCATATTATACTATTCAGTCCTGCTATTTTTACCCCCCTTATACCCATCACTATGAAGGCATTTTTTGTTTGTGAATCCTATTCATAGACAAAATGTCTTATTTTGTCTATGCAAATTTACACAGACGAGATAAAACATATTTTGTCGGTGAACGAGATTCACACACTGCACACACACACAAAACATTCACATTGGTGGATATAAAGGTGGTATAAAGACGAATACAAATATCATTTTTGTATACTACTCTCTCTGTCTCATTTGACCTGTTATACTTTTCTTTTTGGGAAAGAAATGTGTGATTCACAACATTTCACTTTATTATACTCAAATTTGGACCACGACTTTTACCTTTTCAACTACTTTATTAATAATTGTGTCAAAATTAAATGAGACACGAGACGAACGAAGTATTATACTCGGTAGTACGTACTCCATCGGGTCAACGCAATATGATTCGATCTCCATCTTAAATGAATATATATTTGGATCAACAAAATGCATATAGGATGATAAAAATACATACTTCCTCTTGCTATAAGTTTTTTATTTTCTCATTTAATTTCCTTTCAAGAAAAATTGTATGGTTGGTATTGTTTATTTCTTTTTTTTTATCAGTCACAAAATTTTAATTTCTTTGTAATTATGTGCCAATTCAAGATAATTTCATTTTCTTAGCATATATGCGCAGTATAAAATAAAAAAATGTGTGGCCCTCCCATGCTTATTCCGATTCACTAAATTGGGCACGTTTGGATTCTGGCGTTTCGCCATCCAATTTGCAGCGTTTCACGTTTTATGTGAATGGCGGTTTGGACTCGAATGCCACTAGCCAAAAGACCGCATTGGGGGTGTTTGGCAAATGGCTAATGGCTGTTTGTTGATAGCTGATTGTGTTGGTTGATTGATAACATCGGATTCTGTTGGTTGTTTTAGTCATCCGATACTATTAACAGTTTGTAAAATGATGTTCGGTTAAATGGTCGCTTTCAATCAGCTGATAACTTCTCAAATGACTTTTAAGGACATCAATTAATTTTTTATTTACTAAGTACTTTTACGTACATATTACAAATTTTGTTAGTTATTTGCATTTAAAAAAATGTCATAAATTTCTTTCTTTCAAAAGGAAAACTATTTACGTGACTAGCCCCATAGCCGTATTTATGATTTACAAAAACTAAAAAATATTGTCAAAAGCAACTATTCTTTTAGCAGGAGCTGTTGCATGTTGGTATAAATAGGAGCAAAGCAATTGGAATAAAAAGAAAAAAAGAAACAAATTTATAAAGCAGCCAAGATGAATTGACGTAGAAGGTATGGGTAGATTAGGAAAATTGGGCAAAAAGGTGAATCGGCTAATCCTAAAAGCTAAGTTTTGTAGCTTGTTAAATTTTGACTATTTAGATAAAAAGCTAAATAAAAAAGTCATGTAACCAAACACTCCTATTAGCTGGTTCATCTGGTCAAAAAGTTAAATGTTGGTCAAAACGGCAAAAAAAATGGGTGATAGGCCATTAACCAAACACTCCATAGACGGATAGACCCATAGTGGCGCCGTAGGAAGCCGGATTGCCCCAATATCCGGTGGCAAAGTGGCCGGATATATAGTAGTAGCACGTGGTTGACTCGACGGCGAAACACGAAATTTTCTGGTGATTATTGATGTAACGATCATTATTGATGTGATCGATACTAATCAAGTGTGCAATTACTAATACGAATATATACTTTCTGGTAACTTTAATTGTACATCAAATTTTAATTTGTACTCACACGAAGTACGGCTGTACGGAGTATATAACTTGATCATTTTGTTCTGTATCATACTTTTTTTAAAATGTGTCATACCCTTCTTAGAATACTCAAAAACGTATTTTTAGAAGAAAGATGCATGAGTAATTATCATACTCAAATCATGAATTTCTTGAACAAAAAGTAGCACAAGAGATAAAGAAAGGGATGCTCTATCAATAATAATTAAAATAGGTAGGTTAATCATTATTTAAAAAAAATAAGTTATCAAATTTACGACGTAATTTTGAATATGGCAATGCCAGTTAGCTAGGATTTTGGATCTTTGTAAAATATCTATGATTCTACAAAAATTCTATACGTACCCCAAAATGTACCCCATTTTGTACCTACCCCCTGAATTGCCTGTGTACACAAGCAATTCGTTTGAAAGAGGGCAGGACTTTCTGTCCAAATGTCTGTGTACACAGACGGTGTACAGATTGGGGTACCCCAAGCAGGACTCATGATTCTATAGGTAAGTTAGGTCATAGAGATAATTTCCCAAGTAGTACTCCGTAGTAAAATATGGAGAAAGTGTAAAAATTGGAGTAATTTTTAAAAATCCTCAAGTAGATGTATTCCTTGAAACTTGGATAAGGATAACTCTCCAGGATTTGCCGCCGGAGCTGCTGCCAGATGCCGGAATCCGCCGAAAATTTCCAGATCCAATATGACTCGTCGCCGGTTCCTAGAGCTCTGATGCCTCTGATCACCGCCGCCACCACCAACGAAATGGCCCGATTATGTAAGGAGACTGATGGAGTTTAATCCAACTACGAGAGCTAAATCTACGAAAGATATGAAAAGTCAAGAAGAATATGGCAGCGTAAGGCAGTATACTGTTATTCCGAAGGATGAATCGCGGATCGGATCCCTTAGAAGGGTGTTTACATGAAGTATTTATAGACTTTAGGAGTCATTATTCTAGAAGGAAACTAATACAATAAATGTTATTTAATTACATTCTTGCTCGAATGGAACTATTATCGCGCCTTGGATGTCAAGTAATAATTATCTCCTTCTTGTTCATGAATTCCGGTCGAGTCCTGCCTGCTGCCAAATAGCTATGCTCCAATGATAGCCTGCCATGTGAACCGCAGGAATATCCCAGCCTCGCTAGAACTCCGCCCAGGCTCGGGTCTGCTATGCAGCCCGGCCTGGCTGTGGGTTCCTATCGCGGGCCTGATTCCCAATGGGCCCAGCGGCTTATTGAGCACTAATCCCGTTTATGACTTGATCCCGTTTATGAGCTAATCCTGTTAATTAGGCTAATCCAGTCGAGGACTGATCCCGTTATGGGCTAATCCCGTTATGGGTTGATCCCGTTATGGGCTAATCCCGTTATGGGTTGATCCCGTTATGGGCTGAAATACGTAATTGGGCCATGGTCCGAGTCCATGGTACCATCAGAGACTAAGAAGCAATTAATTATATTAATTAATTAATTAGGGGTATTAAGGGTAGAATATTAATTTTCAATCTTGTTTAAGGAAGATTTAGTTTAGACTCCTATTTAAGGATATGGATTATGTTTTACTCATATTACGAGCAACTTCTTTAGATTATAGTAATAGAATAAAGTGAAATTAAAGATGACCTGTTGAAGAGGATAAACTTTGGGCGTGTTATCTCTTCCAATGGTTAATCCGTACAGCAGTTCCACCTTCTCGATCCTATTTTCTGTATATAATTTCTGCACAACATTGAAGGCTATGTGAATTAGGAATTGTTGAAATTATTTCCACACTACCAAACAAGTTAGTTCTTTGTGTTTGAGGTAGATAACATGAACATTTTTAATGGGATAATTGGAATGAAGACGCAACATTGGAAGACTTGGACTCGGATACAAGAAGTCATGATCCAAGGCAAAAATTAGTCCATCACCCACATTCATCCTACTATCAATAGGGCGGTTGAGTACTTGGCTTATAGGAACATATTTACTACCCTTGTACTCTAATCTTTTGAGTAGGCATTGATTTGGCCTCTTACTTATTATAATTTTCTTTCATCCTAATAAATTGGCAAGGTGTCCCCTGTCCTTGGACTACCATCAGGTTAAAAAAAGTAAGTTCTTTCGTTTTCAGTACTAAGTTTTATTGTATGTAAATATGTAACACACATTTATATACGTAGTACGTAGTATCTTACTACGTACTCCGTATATCATATCTGTATAACGCTATACCAAAAATATAATGAGTAACTTAAATTCGTATTTATATATTCGAATCCAATTGGAATTGCAATTCTCTATCAATTAAAATTTAATTTTTGCTATTAAATAGAAATTTTAAGTAAATACTCCGTACATAATTTTGAATACTCCAAAAATATAATTGGAGTATTTAAATTTGATTCAGATTTCAGAGATTGGTAGATGAATGTGAACAAAACATGTTCACACGTCAATTCTTAAAATCCCGATCAGAATACCATTTAAAGTGAGGGAAATAGTTGGTGAGATGGAGAGACAAATACTCAATTCCATATATGGGTTTTCTGAGATTTTCTAACTAAACAATGTGATAGTAGTAAATGAGAGTGATGGATAAGTTGAAAAGAAGCGACTGACTAGGGTGGTGCAGAGCAGTACGTCCAGATTAGGGCCGGACGAAAATATGGATGAAAACCCGAAGAAGTATGGATGAAAAATGGATGATGGGTGGATCGAAAGACGGGGTGGATCGGGTGTGGATGAAGGCTCATCCAACCCATCACCCGACCCGTCACCCGTTCCATCCACCCACGCGCTGACCCACATATAAGTATATAATATATAATATATTATATCTATAAGCATATAATATATAATATATTATATCTATTTAATAATACTACGTATATACTAATAATAATAGTTAATTGGTGAAACAAAGATAATTGGAGAGCTTCAAGAAGTGACAGTTAAATGACAAATAGTTTTGTGCCGATACATAAATGCAGAATTTAACAACTTGAAGAATTTTTATTTCTATTTTGTTTAACATTAAGTTTTTCTTTATCATTGGCAGTGAATTAATGATTGGAGTACTTAATTGCTCATGTTTTTGTTGTTATTTTACAATGAATTCTTAATTTTTGGTTTTTAATTGTCATGATTTCTCTTTGTAATTTATTTATTTTGTCTCAAGTTTGACCATTTATATTTCACCCGCTACTCACCCGATCCACCCGATAATCCGTTCAAGATGGATGGGTTGGATGTGGATGTAATTTTTAATGGATGATGGACGGGTGGGTGGAGTATAAAAAATTAACGAGTGGACATGGATGAGCCTCCACCCGGTGAAAATCTGACCCGCTGCCACCTCTAGTCCAGATTGTCTGTTCAATTAAGTTTCCGAGCCCAACGGACAGTGTCGGTTGATCCAACCGCCTCGAGTAGGTCGGGTTAGGCCGGATGCGCGCACTGGCAGAGCTAGAAAAACGAATCAGGGAGTCAAAAATCAACTATACACAAAATGAAAATGGTAGATCGTTTTTAGACGATATTCAAGTTGAATGTTTCATTTGTAGTTTAGAAAATAGACACTCGTAGCAATAAGATAGATTTTCTTTGTTCTGTTTCTGAATCATGTGACGTAAGCAATGAGTTAATTATACATCACTTTTAAAATTTGGGGAAATAATCAATATTAGCCGTCAAGTTTTGCTGATTTTACGTTTAAGTAGTGCTGATTTTTCACAAGTCATAATTTTTTACTCGTAACGAATTACAAGGATCATAATAATACTAGTATGTCAAAACGAAGATATTTCAAAGCTCTATACCCTCAAATATTCAGCCTGACTACCCTAACCCTTGGCTGAGCCCTGGATGCGCGCATAAGAAAAAAAAAAGAGGCCGCAGCCAGACTACTTACACGTATGAGATCGTTGAAAAGGAAATCCGGCAGGAATCTAGAAGGCGGCCGGAAAGTGCAGATCGATAGCAATTTCCGTAACTGCTCCGCCGTAGCCGGCAGCAGCACATCTTCTATCCTGTCCACTTTGGCCCTCTTAAACAGCCCCTCATTGTCCTGCTTCCTCAAGTTAATGGCCGAGCTCGCGATCACCACCTTCTCCACTCTTTCCGGCCACATCCTCGCCATGTGGTACGCCACGAATCCGCCGTAGCTCGTCCCCACCACCGAAAACTTTTCCACCCCCAGTTTCTCCATCAATTTCCCCACACACTTGGCCTGCAAATTAAATTAATTTTATTTATTTTTCAATATCTCTGATCACACTAAAATTGAATTGAATTAAATTAAATGGTGTGCTCATGTAGAATAATGTCTACCTACCTGGAAAACCTCCGAACGATCAGTGGATTTGGTTACGGATCGGCCGAAGAAGACGAGGTTGGGGACGAAGACGTTGCAATCGGAGGCGAAGAAGGAGATTTGGGGGTGCCACTGCCAGACGCCGTTTGGGCCGAAGCCGTGGATCAGGACCAGAGCGGGCTTCCCAGACGGCGATGAAGTCGGGTTCGGGCCCCAAAAGTGGAGAGTGGTTTCGTCATCGATATCCAATGATTGCGGAGTGAGGCCGGCGACTGAGAGGCACCGCCGGATGAAACCGCCGTACAAGGAGACTGGGCTGAGCCAAGCGGGTAACATGGCCACGACGGTATGGCGATGAAGAAGTGATGGAGAAGTTACTTCAGACTCTGTAGTCTACACTACAGAGATTAAATATTAAGGAGTTCTGCTCCAATGATTGGAGCATTCGGAGCAAGGATGGCAATGGGGGCGGGGGCCGTGGGGAACCGCCCCGTGGGGAGTTGGGGCGGGTGGGGGGAGATATTTTCTCCCGCATAAATATGGGGCGGGTGATGGGTTATGCACTCCCACACCGTCCCCGCATCGTCCCCGTAATAATTAATAATAATATTCTCAATAATAATACTAATAATAATAGTAATACTAATACGAAGTAATTAAAATAGCATGATGGCCCGGTGGGTTTAGTGGTTTCCTATCTAATGGATTGTGCCTAATGGGTCTCTCTAATTCTTGTTTAATAACTAAGCTATCTTGTAAAATTGCTTATCAAAATCATAAAGTAAAATGATTTTTTTAGGGATAAAGTAAAATGAATTTGGGAAAGTTATAAAGTGATATTAACTTAAACGCCCCAGGCACGGGGTGAAAGTTTTTTTCCTTTACTATTACAATGCATTAATTCTTTTCTTTTGAATGTCATCTTTATGATTGTAGTTAGAGCTCTTAAAATTTGGTGATCATAGGTCGTCCTAGATGCCGTCAAATGGTCATGATTAATTGAATGCAGGGTTTAAGAAAATATTATAGAGCTAATCAATGCTAATTTAGAGTTTGATAAAAATGACTAAATTAGAACGCGTATAATGTGTTCTAGATTTGAAATGAGATGTAAGATTACATTGACACTTAAAAAGTAAAAGTTTTTTTGGCTACTAGAAGTGTTGTTTATTTTTTGAAAAATTGTGAGTCTAAAATGATGTTAATTTTTGACGAGTACTTCCCCTGTTGGGTACCCGTGGGTCTAGCGGGTCGGGGCGGGGGATGGGGCGGGTCGAATAGTAGTGGGGGATGGGGTGGGGGTGGGGGCGATTTTTTAGACACGGGGCGGGAGATGGGGGAGTGAACCTCGCCCCAACCCCGCCCCATTGTCATCCCTAATTCGGAGCATACTTCCTCCGTTCTTTCTTAATTACAACGGTTCACTTTTCGCGCTTGCGAATGCACAAGTTTGACCGTTAATATCTTTTATTCCTTATTAGTAAAAAATTAAAATTTCAGATTTTGAAAATTTAAAATGAGAGGAATTTACATATATTTTTTTAAAATTTAATTGGTAATACATTAATAAATAAAATATAGTAAAAATAGAATGTGTGAATAGTGCAAAAAGTCATATGTTGGCATTAAAAGAGAATAGAGGTAGTACATAATTACATATACACAAGTCTCGTATGAAAAATGGTACTCCCTATCACTCGTAACTTGACAAGTTTTCATGGTGTCCCAAAAACTTTGTTATTTATTTTATCAATTAATTTGTGGATATTGAAAGGATGGATGAAATATTTTTAACAAGAAATAGATCTAAATGGGACTAAAACAAGAGTTGAAAATGTGAATAAGAGTTAAGAGTTTTTAAACCAAGAACAATTTATTTTTAACGGGTATGCGTCTATATTTTATCCTGTTTACCAGGATCCAGATCCGTTAGTATTTTTTAGGGAAAACTATCAAATAAGCACCTCTACTTTTCAAAAACATCAATTAAACCCTCCAACTAAAACTTTGTTCAATCAAGCCCTTAAACTCATTAAAAATGGCAAACCACTCTTTTTAACCGGTGATTGATGAACTTATTTAACCAGTTGTTTATCACTTTTCCCATTTTCACTTTTTTCCTCTATTTTCCTTTTCCTCTGCCGTTCTCCTTCCACCCTCCCGTTCCAGCTTTGTTTCTTTCTTTCCTGTCAATTTCTTCCTCAGCTCACACTTTATCTTCTCCTTCCATAGTTCTCTTCTAGCTAGCTGCCATGATTTTCCTTTACTTTGTTTTCTATTTACTTTATTTCTTTTTCTTCCCTCTTTTCTTCGCTTGTTATTTTCTTCTTCCCCTGCATTGAAACTTGGGTCACAGGGGATGGGCCAGTGAGATAGCGTCAGCGATGAGGACTTTCGCCGGTCAGCGACGGCGGTGCATCTATCTTCTCAGCCATGGCGGTGCATCCATCAGTTGGTTTCGCAGGACGATGTATCCATTTGGTCAGTCAGAACGGGGGTGATCAGAAGGAAACAAAAGAAAATGAAATAAAAAGGAAATGGGAAAACAGCCAAAAGCCGGTAACACGGTTCATTACCGGTTAAGAAGATTGGTTTGCCACTTTTTAATGAGTTTGAGGGTTTGATTGAACTAATTTTCAGTTAAGGGGTTTAATTGATTTTTTTGAAAAGTAGAGGAGCTTATTTGATAGTTTTCCCTATTTTTAATAAATGGGTCAGATATGATATATATTATTCGGACTCGTTAAAGACTAATAACCCTTTAAAATTTCTTATTAACATGTTTTCTTTTGGATTGTTTTCAATCCCAGACCAGACAAGATTAGATCAAATCAGACTTAAACAAACCAGACCATACCAGACTCAAACATACAAGACCAGATCAGACCAGACTTCCATAGTTATAATATACACAGAGACCAAACATTTACCATACCATACCAGTGCAGACCAGACCAGACCAAAAATTACAGTCCACAAAAAAACATTTGTAATATATATACACACACATTAATACATACCTACTGTATAAGTGATATTGAGACAGTGAGATGTCCTAAAACTCATACCCGTTTATAAATACTAATAAAGTATGTATTGAGTTCGGTGTAAAAAACCCAATTTTTTGTTATGATTAGTATTGTCAGACGTAGTAATGTGTGTAATGCTTTTATGTCCTCAGTAGTCCAAGAGACTATTTTGTGACCTAATTTCTAGTCTATTGTACGAGATTTCTCTACGAGAGTAGAGGTATACGCCTCTAGTATAACCTATCCTTTGGTTTGCGCACTTTGCTTTACATTTTGTGAGCTAGTTCATGCATTTTGCTTTACATTTCATATATAAGCCTTGTTATTTTCATAAAGTTTGTAATGTTGTGTATCTCATGTTTGGCGGGTCTACCCGACCCAGACACCCGGTTTTGAGACCTGTTGGGTCCAGATCCAAATTTTAGGACCCGCCGTGTATACCGGTCGAGTCCGGACCCTTTATTAGCTTAGCGGGTTCGGGTATGGAACACTACGTTCCGGTCAGGGTCGGACCCTTTGGCGACCATGAGTCTTTGGCGACTGGATTTATAAATAGAGCGATCTTTCTCAATTGTTGGAGGTCCCTGAAGCGTTTACTGTAGCTGGTTGTCGCTGGAGTGATCGCCGACGCGAGTTATGTCGCCGCAGACGAGTCTCCTCCTCTTCCTCTTTCTCCCCTCATATTTCTTTTATCGAGTTCCTGTGTGCGCTATAGTCTCTCTTGGTACGTAGTTTTACTTTTCAATATCTTAGTTAATCGTATTACTTTCTAGACCTGTTTTACTTTTCAATTTCTTAATTATTATATTACTTTTACTTTTTGCATTTTTATTTCATTTTTCAGATTGAAATTGTTGTTTTGAAAATAGTTTCATTTTTTGGCAAACCTTTTTCATTGATAGTAAAATGATAACTGTTGTGACAGTGTTAGTAATTTAATATCAATACCATTGTCATTGTGTTGCTAGATTTTATTGCATTGTTTTGGACAATGTCATGAAATTACTTTATTAAAGTTTACTACAATGTTTATTACAATGACATGAAATTATAAAGGTAAATTTGCAATGACATGCTGACTATGCCATTATAGGATAACATAATAATATCATTGTTTCAAAAGTAATATCATTGACATAAATAAAAATGGCAATGTATGTCACTATATTGTCTCTATTTAACAACAATCATAAAATTGTCATAATATCATATCATTGAAAACATATGGGGACATTATTTACTGTAAAAACAGAGCGAGTCCACGAGAAAATGCAATTGTTATAAAAAAAACATCAAAGTAAAAAAAAAAATCAATATCATTAAAACAATGTCACAATGTTAAAAATAATGTCAATTGACCGAACATGTTGGCAATGTCATTATATGATAATAATCCATATAATCATTGTTTAAAGTCAATGCCATACATTAATGATAATGTAATATAATGTAATTGTTTAGTAAAAAATCAAGGCTAAAGGGTCAAATTGGCCCCTGTACCTATTCGGAATGCTCAATTCGCACCCTGAACTCAAAAAAGCTTCAATTCACCCCCTGAACTCAACAAAAAGTTCAAATCCCACTTTTTGCAAGTTAATTTCCGGTCATTGTCACGTCAGCCGGTTAGATGTCAACCGTGCATTCCAATGATACTTTCATAAGAATGTACTTTCTAAATGTTTTTAGGAAAAGGCGAGAGTACTATATAAAAAGTGGGATGCAACATTGGGAAATTACATTTAGAAAGTACATTCTTATGAAAGTATTTAGAATGTACATCATTGGGATGTACATTCTAATGAGAGTACTTTCAATGTTCCTCGAGTACATTTAGAATGTACTTTCAAATTGATGTAATTAGAAAAAGGCGAGAGTACTATATAAATGTTCGCAAAATGCTAATGTTGTAACCAACAGAAAAATAAACAATGTGATCGTGAAAAATAATTAGCAAGTAAATAGTAAAATTAGAATACTGCTTCCAAACCCTAAATGCTCCTGCACTCCATGGCGGCGGTTCAGAAGGAGGACGGTCCAACAATATTGTCTCATCTTCCTCTCATTGCCTCCGATCCAGATCTGTTCCAGCCCCTAGCCACACGCTTCTTCCATGTCCTTCTGATCTCAACCATGAACGGCATCCTTGAAACTCTCCACCTGATGCTACAGGTACACAACCTTTGGCCTCCATATAGGCACTGCGGTCTGCCGAAAAAGAGAGCCCGATGAAAGGCGGACGAAAGGCGGACGAAAAACACAAGAAAGTCGCATTTCGTCGGAGACGAAATCGGAGAAAAACAACCCCTGACTCTAGGGAAAACGACCGCCTATAGAGAGAAGCTTTCGTCCAGAGAGAGAATATATTAAGGTTTGTTTTTTGTAAAAATTGCGCAGTTATTTTTTTGAAGGAAATCAGCTTATATAAATAAACAATAAAAGTTCAGAATATGGGTCAACTGATAAAACGAAAATTGATAACCGCCATCCCTCGAATCAGACTCGGAATTAATCGCCGTAGCAATATAATTCGCTGATCCATAACCGGGAAACAATAAGCCTAACTCGGTTACCAAGTTCCTCTCATCTCCCACATTCAAAACCAATGTCTTACAAAACAAAACATTAAACCAAAAACAAACTCTAAATTTAACTAAACAGAAAACAAAGCAGAATAAAAAGCATCCTTCATGCTGCCGGACAACAAGAACCAAGCCACCAGCATTCGGCCTCACACCTTCAACCAGTGCATCCGGCGGGCTTAAGGATCTAAGTCCGCCTCCTCCCCGTTTTTTGTCCCATCAGTGGCCATATTGTCTTCTTCTGGATCTTCCTCTGTCTGGACCTCCCATATCTTCCTTCTTTTGGATTCCTCTTCCTTAGGCACCTCGCCTCCTCGCGTGAAACTTTGAGCAAATTCAGTCATTGCCTCCTTTACTGGGCCGGCTCCCGATTTGCCAGAGCTCGATGAGCCCTCCAGGAATCCAGCTTGCTCTCCTGTTGGGCTGGTCTTCACCCCGCTCCCTGCTCTAAGATGAGATCCAAATCTTTTTTCCAAAACCAAACTTTCTTCATAATTCAGAGGGCAGAAATTATCTGAGTGACCTACCATCCCACAGATAAAGCAAAAGGTGGGCAGTCTTTCATATTTAAAGTCCACCCAAAAACTTTTGCCCTCTTTTTTCAAGGTTGTCCCTTTCTTTAGAGATTTATCCATCTTCATAAGAACCCTAACTCGCATGTATGGCTCAATTTTTTCTTTTTTCTGATAATCATCATATTTGACAAACTCTCCTAAAAAATTCCCAACACGTCTAGCAGTGCCTAGGTTGACCAAACTATAGGGAACATTATGAATCTGGACCCAAAATTCAGCCTCATTCATAATGATTTTGTGTGGTATATCATCAGGCAAAATATCTTTAAGCAAGATCAAACTACGTTCATACTGCCAGAGACCCCCATCCAGAACATGTTTCATATCGAAGCGAAAAGAAAACAGATACCTCCTATCTCCGATTTCCTTAATTGACATACCTTTTCCTGGCCTCCAGAGAGTAACCAGCTTCTCCTTAAACTCCGCGAACCAAACCTTGCGATCAGTCAAGACTTGCCCGAGCACCGGAAAGCCCACCGCCACTTCCTCCACCGGTACGTCCTCAGCCTCCCCATCGTCCAGGTTTATCTCATTCTCGTCGTCTTCGATCTCCATCCGCTTGTATCGATCAACAACGTTTTCCATGAAGGTATGGAAGCCTCTACCGGAGTCCAAGATCGATGGACCAAAAGCCCTGCCTGCTACCGTCCGAACAGCCTGGTTAAATAACCAAGACCGCCGCCTCTACTACCAATCCGAGACCACCGATCACCAAACCAATCAGCTACACCACTCCGCTCGCCGCTATCCTAACCAATAAACTCGCGCTTCGAAAAACAAAGGCGGACAAACCAAGACGTAGGGTTATCGGCCGATAACCCTCTCCCTAGATAAGTTTCAGATAGTTTCAACTCAAAAAATTGCGCAGTTATTAGAAAATGAGATTATATTAACCATTATTAAGTTTGATAAAGTAAAAACTAAAAAATTATGAATGATAAGGTAGCGGAGTATAAAATATTAATCGTCGCCTGAGAGATTCGAACTCTCGCGGGGAAACCCCATGTACTTAGCAGGCACACGCCTTAACCACTCGGCCAAAGCGACTTACGAACCATTCGATTTACTTATAGTTCATGTACTAACTTACTACTACTACCTAATGGAAGCGTATGCATTGCTTCTTATAGCTTTACAGAGAAGTCCGGAGCAGAGCAAAATCTCTATGGTGCATGTTTTTTGGGCATCTATAATCCGAGATATCTCTGAGTCTCTGACACAAACGGAGAAGGAAAGGCATGGCAACTATGCAGGCGGTGATGGGCAACCTTACAACGATGGAGCGGCAAGTGTTAACGGCGGTGAATACCGGCGGTTCGAGCCTGTCTTTGGTGGGGTCCGGATTCATAGCGTTGTGCTATTTGCTCTTCAAGGAGCTCCGAAAGTTCTCCTTCAAGCTCGTCTTCTTCCTCGCCCTATCCGTACTCTTTCAATTTCTTTACTTTTCTCCTTCAAAATGCCAACTTTATTTATTCATTGTCATCAATAGTAGTGTTCAAGTTTCTAGGGTTTTGCACTGCTTACTCTGCTCATACATCTTAAACGGAAAGCGGAAAAATAAAACAAAATTGGAATATCTCTGTAAATTGAAAACTGGAAAGTTTGTTAGCAACTATCTGCACATATAGGTTTAAGTCAGCAAGTCTCGGTCTTTCAATACCAACTTAGCTTTGAACCACCAGCTTGCCATAGGTGTGATGGGTTATTATTGAATACTAGGATGGTTTATTATTGAATAATTGAATGGGCTCCTTTTTTTGTAAAAAATAAAAAAGAAATTATAAATTCTTGAAACATGTACCATACTAATTGTGCATGTTTGGTTGGTGTGAGCCATTGAATCGCAGGAGAATCGTAATAATAAATGCAATTAGTTTATTTCTTCATATCTACTGTGGTTTAGTTGTATTTTCGTTATTTTGAGTGTTTTCTTTATTCATAAGATGATGATTAGCTGTGTTTCTTTTGGGAAATGAACAATAAATTCATCACATCAACTTTTGTTGTAGGATATGTGCTGCAGTTTCTTCAGCATAATTGGGTAAGAACGTTTTGTGTGTGTACCACTATAGGTTGCATTCAGTCTTCTCTTATCAGTTGTGGATGTGGGTTGCTGAATTGATGTTTGGTTTCTTCTCAGGGATCCTTCCAAAGGATTCTTTTGTTATGTTCAGGGTTATACAACACATTTCTTCTGTGTAGCTTCTTTTCTTTGGACTACCACAATTGCTTTTACCCTTCACCGAACTGTTGTTAGGCATAAAACGGATGTTGAAGATTTGGAGCCTGTCTTTCATTTATATGTTTGGGGTACTGGTTTTTTGTTTGCTTAGACAGTAAATTATTTGTTTATATGTGTGGGGAACTGTTTTTTGTTTGATTAGACATCAAATCATTTGTTTTCTATTATTTTGAGCTTTTATATTTTTTTTCATGCAATGTTCTTGTATCACACATTCATAACTAAATATGTTTATTAAACTACTTGCAGGAACTTCAATTGTCATGACAGTTATACGCTCTATTGGCAATGACCATAGGCATATAACTCGTCTAGGCACCTTGTGCTGGGCACAAAGTGGGCGTGCAGCAAAGGTAAGTTTATGTAATCTAGCTACTATAATTATTTTATTACCTACTTGTTATTTACTCATTCATTAATATATATTCATTCATTCATTCATTCGTTGATTTATCAATTGTTTGTTTCTTTGTTTCCTTGTTTGTCTGTGTATTTATTTCACCAACATTCAATTTGGCTGAGGGTCAATGCTTCCAGAATGCATTCTCTAGATTAGGCTCTGTTTGATTGCAGAAAAGTAAATCGTTCTTTCTTTGGAAAGTGGTTTCATGGGAAATATGTGGTTCTATTTAGAATTTATGTGATGTTTTCTATTTCAATAGAGGAGTCATTTTCCATAAAAAATTAAAGAATGAAATTCCTAGTTGCCTCATGTAAAATATTACTCCGTATCTTTCTTGAACAAGGCAAACAGAAATAATATGAATTTAGTCCAAGATACCCCCCCCCACTATTCATAATATAATGTGCAAGTCCATACTATCAAATTGATGTATTTAAAACCCTATTCCTCGATAAAATTACTTTTGGAAAGTCAACAACAACATCCAAGTTTTAATCCCAAAAGATTTTGGGGTCGGCTAACATGAATCGATCCATGATATCGATGCTAAAATATTTGGAAAGTCAACATTAAAGAAAAATTTAAGCGGAACGATTCGGCTTGGCCTTACAATGAACTTCTTCCATCCTTCTCCATGGCTCCTCCTTTTGTCCTATTGGTAGCTTTTGTATATTTCTGTGCTGACTATAAATGGTTATGCTTAGCAGATGCAGTGGATTGTATTAAGTTATGGGAATGGTTATTTAACGTGCAAAAATATAAATTATTCTCACTGCAGGCAGTTCACTTTGCTACTTTTTATGCACCTCTTTGGGCTGCAATCCTATTTAATGGCATCACATACTTTCAAGTAATTCGGATGCTTAACAATGCAACTCGTGTATGTTTCAATTTCACTCTTGTGTCTCTTGATTTAGTTTATGAAAGTCCAAAATGAGATATTCAGTATACCTATTTACGTTTTATGCTCAGATGGCAGCTGGCATGTCAGATGCACGGACAGATATGAAGGTATGCTGAGTTTAACAGCCTGTTTGGATGAAGGCGCTGTCTATTCTCTTCCTATTTCATTATTCCCAATGAAAAAAAGAGTCCTATGTTTGGTTGATACCAATATGCCATGTTTCTCTTTCTTGGAGATTGTTTTTCTTCAACTCAGACCATGCAGATGCAAGAAAAAAGAATATGTTAAGACAATAACACAACCTATTGTATTACATTACAAAGATAGGCCCTCAACATACCTTAACACAGTATGGGGGTGGAGACATAAAATTCTCTTCTAAAAGTGACAATTGTGAGAGAACATGATGGAAAGTAAGTATGGGCCCCATTAGATAATCAAAATGGTCCACTTATAGCGCTTAACCCGTATGAATATAGTTATTCAATTAAATGATCAGTTCAACCAGGCGGCTGAACAAACCAAAATCTAGGTTTCGAACGGTTTTACTTTAGAGAGGCTTGACAAGAGTTTGTCTGGAAAAGCAGAACGGTCTACATGTCTTTCAGTTGTTTCATTAACTAGCAAATATTCTGTAATGGGCAGCCTTAACAGCTTTCATCTGATAGTAGGTTTAAGGATTTATCCGTTGGAGGACCCCTATAAATAGTTAGCTCTATCGTGAGAAAAGTACATTCATTCTTACATATTCATTCTGAAATACAAAAAGCTTTCGTTCTCTTTTATTCATGCTTTTTCTTACATTTTGTTATTCGCTAATCCTCTTACCTTCAATTCCATAATGAAATTAACAAGGATAATTATGTCTTTATCATGCACCCTCACTTTGATTTCTTATGAAACTCTTTCCCATTTCTCTCCATCCAAACAACTTAATAAATTCTACTTATTATCTATCCTCTTATTTTCTGCTCTTGTCCTTATTTATTTCTTCACTATTACTCTTCCTGTCTGAACAGAGCATAAAATCTACTCTTCATGAAATCTGCAAGTATAGTTTATCGACATATGGAGTGCTACACCAGCCGTCATTACAAGCAATTTATTTTCATAGTTCCTGTTGTTGCGAATTTCCATGGTTAACATATTGCTTCAATTTTGAAGGATTGTTGAGTGTAGTAAAATACTCCGTTTCTCAGTGTTATGTGTGTCTGCTTATTTCATTTAATTTGCTTAATTTTTTTCCTTGGAATGGCTATTAACTATATTTTGCCTTCACATTTAACTTCCTATGATAGGCGCTCAACCGATGGGGATACTATCCACTTATTCTGATAGGTTCATGGTTTTTTGGCACAATAAATCGCATACATGACTTTCTTGAGCCAGACCATAAAATATTTTGGCTTTCAGTACTTGACGTTGGTATGGCTGCACTAATGGTTAGTTTATACTTCTAAACAAATCCATATCCTATTTTTTGGCACATCAAATCTGAGTCATATCATCTTAATTTTAGATTTGAAAATAATAGTTTTAGCCCTTGAACTGTAACATATGCTCAATTTTATTCCTCAAAATACTGGCCATCCATTTCCAGTCACTTAATTTCCCCCGATGTGGCCCATTTCCATAATAAACTCGAAACCATAATGGATGTGAAAATGCCATTTTGACGGAAACTAGGGGAGTGAAGGTGGAGAGTTCAGTTATTCAAGGACCAGGAGTGTACCGATGGTATGCCAATGGTATAAGTGTATAACTTGGGGACAAAAAGTGCCATTTTCCGTTTATATTTTACAAATAATAAATAATCATGGCTTTTAATCCTTGTCTTTTCTTTTAGCAACTTACCAAGTATTGGCTTTATACTCTTTTCTTTCTGCACTTGTGAATAGGGTCTCTTTAACTCAATAGCTTATGGCCTCAACTCATCAGTGCGTCGGGCAATTTATGAAAGATTGGACCTGTAAGTCTGACCTTGACTCGTATTTATATTTAGTAAAAATACCTTTTATGAAAAGTGCATCCAAACGACCCATTAGTATATTTCTTGTTTATGAATATTTGGGTTTATCCAGATTGCCAGAATGTGTGCGGAGATGGCTCCCCAAGAGTTTCAGGTCAAGGGGGGGACAACAGCAAGAGGGTGAACTAATTCCACTAAAAGTTGAGAACCAACGATTGTGAAAGTGGAGGGTAATGTACTAAAAACCAGTGATAAATCTGTTCGTCCAGGTCCCCAAGACTATTTTTAGACAGGACTAAAAACCAGTGAACTATTTTTTGCTCTTGTTTGTGCAGAGATGATAAATGGTTGGCTCCAAGACTCGTTTTTTGCACATTCAATCTTTCCTTCGGGTTCTTTGGTCCATACATCAACACAGATGTTAAATCTGAATCAACAGCCTCTCTTTCTTAATGGATTGCGAGATGGTTAGGTTACTCTGATCTACTGGGAATCTTTACAAGATGCGTGGGTTTAGGATTATCATCACACTTTTGAAGGCAGCTGCAGTTGGCTATGGCGATGATCTTAATGAAGATTAATGACTTTTCTTCCGACATTATGCGCTTTTCAAAGTTTCATGCTTTTTCCTCCATTCTTCTGAAAATTTCTTGTATCTTATCGTATGTTGTACCCTTCGCAGGTTTAAATTTGTATGCACCCTGCTGAATATCCTACAATTATGTAAGATGAAGTCTTTATTTCACAATGCCATAATAGAAAGCAGAAAAGCCTTATTTAGCAGCTCAATTGGCAAAATAAAATCACTATGACCATTTAACTTCTCGAGTACTCATTTTTGGAAATTTATCGAAAAATAAGGTCAAACGTAAGAATAACTTCTCAGACTATGCAGTATGCACAAACAGAAGTACAGAACCATTATGTTTCATATGTAAATAAGTAAATTTAGTAAATGGATGGACGTAACCTTTAAACATGAAATTCCAATAATAATTAATTTTACGACAAAAAAGTAGAAAATAACTTCAATCATTTGCCACCATCGTCAATTTGATGAGTCTGTGAGTCTATATCCATGATCCATCTCCACCAGCTTCCAATGACCAATGCCACGTTGTGATAACAAGCATCAGAGATACAGAGCCCACACCTTGGTTATTGATGTATTTTAGCAACTTCCATTGTCTGAAGTACTTCAATATGGTGTTTTTATGCAGTGGATGTGAGAATAAAGCTGGTGATGATATTTTATCAGTGTTAGAATATGTTGTGTAGTTGTAATACTTAAAGACTAGTCATGGACCCGGGCCGGTTCCGGTTCCAGGCCAAGCCCGGCCGGGTTTTTTTTGGGGAAAGAAGATCCGGAACCGGCCCGGATAGGCACTGGTTCCGGGCCGGGCCGGTTCATGTTATTTTTTTTTTAAAATTTCTTTTGCTTTTCTAATTAACCCCCCACCCCCAACCCCCCCCCCCCAAACACCCAGACCAACCCGGGAGAAACCAAAAATTTGAAAAAACCAAAAAAAAAAAACAAAAAGAAATAGGCCGGGCCGGTTCCACTTTTAAGAGGCCCGAGCCCGGCCCGATTAATTCCGGGCTCGGGTGGCCCGGACCGGTCCTATAACCGGGTACCAGGCCGGGCCAGGCCCAAACAGTACCGGTTCCGGGCCGGGCAGCCCGACCCGAGTCCAGGACTACTTAAGACATCTCCTAGGAGTGTGAATCCTAGTGAAGTGACATAGGAGAAAGATAAAGACAAAACCAATGTTTTAATATGATGAGAACTGATCTGACAAAGAAGATTACCCATATATGTGCACATTATCCATATCGGCCTTTTGTCCTCAACATTACAAAAATGAGGATAAAAGATAAAAATGTGACCTCTTTTTTTATATTTCCAAAATGTAATAAACTTCACAATTATACCCTGCTGTGACAAAGTGACTTTGGATACGTGACTCCGGCCACGTGACTCCGACCACAGTGACTGTCCGTCAACCGGCCACAATGACTGTCCGCAGACCGGCCATAATGACTGACTCCAGCCACAATGATTGCCGCCCACCGGCCACAGTGTCACACCGACTCTGACAACACTAACATGTTGTCTCCGTCCATAATGACACGTCGTCTCCGGTATCACAACCCATCCCTCCCCTGCTCCTCACAAACCACTTGACCCCGTCCCTAGCAAACCCCGCTAGGGTTGGACTCGGCCCGGGCGGCCCGAACCAGAACCGGCCCGGCCCGGTCACTGTTTGAACCGGCCCGGCCCATGGGCGGTTCGGGTCGACCCGGCCCGGTGGCTACCGGTTCCGGGCTCGGGCCTTCATTTTGGTGAACCGGCCCGGCCGGTTCGGGCCCGGTCCGGGCCGAATTTATTTATTTATTTATTTATTTATTGAATTTTTTTTAAAGTTTTTGGGTTGGATTGGGTATTTTGGGCCATTTGAGGTGGTTTGGGGTTGAGGGGGAGGGTAGGGGGTGATTAGGAAAACCCAAAAAAAAAATTATATAGAACCGAACCGGGCCCGGCCGGTTCAAGGCCCGAACCGGGCCTGGCCCGGAACCGGTCCACCCCTAAATCCCGCCCTAGTTTCGCCGCCAACCATCACCACAGACCACCGCCGCTGACCATCACCACCGACTGCCGCCGCTGACCATCACCACCGACTGCCGCCGCTGATCATCACCACAGACTGCCGTCGCCGCCGACCGCCGCCCCAACCCGGCTTGACTCCCCAGCCCCCAACCACCTCATCAAACCACGACCAGCACCCCAAACCCCAGCCCCACCAAGGGATACCACGGTCATCCCCTTCCTTTTCCCCTACCCAAGCCTCCGTCCGCCACCTCCCCTGCTCCTTTCATAAATGTCACCCCTTTCATGTCCACGACTGCAGCTGCCCCCCTCCCCTGGCCATCACCGCCCCTACCCCACCCCTACAAATCAGATTCGTTACTACCCACCAGCCCCACCAGCCTGCCTTAGCCCTCCACACCAGCTCCCAAGCCCCCACTGGCCACCCCACTCCCTATACCCAGCCCCACCGCATGTCCTACGCTGAGGCCCCTTTCCTACATCGACAACGGCGGATTCGGCACCGTCGACCCAAATCAAAGTTGTGATACATCGAGGTTGGCAGTGTGGCACAACTGGCCCCAAATTGGAGTCGTTGTCCATAGAGGATGGCAGGTACCGGTAGCACTCCATCGAGAGGACGAAATATGCAGAGGAACGTCCATCGAAGACGACAGGAAAGCAGTCAAAGAAGAAATGAGAAGAATTACAGGACAGCGACAACGGAGAAGAGGTTTGGCCTAGGTCTTCTCCTTCAATTTGATAGCTACGTACAATTGCAAAGAAGATAAGTGAAGCAGTGCAAGGTTACGGACCATGTATCACTTTTTTGTCTTTTCAAAAATTAGTCATATACTCATATTTGTGTCCAAGCAAACCTTAGAAGTAATAATTTGGCCATTTTTTCTATTCAAATAGGACATAGGAAAGGAAACCCATGCACGTGCTCCGTATTGAAATGACAAGAATACATTCACCTACAAATTGAAAACAAATCATATTTCAGCAGCAACTAGAACTCTGTTATAGGCAGAGTTGCCTACCGTCTAAATTGTGAAAATGGAATACTACACAGCTTGCATGTACAGCTTCTTATACATGTGTTTTATTAATTTATTTATAAGAATAGAAGTAATAATAATAAGAATATAATAACAACAGCGATTATAACTATAATTGTAATAATAATAACAATAATAGCACCAGGTGCTTAGCAACAATAAATCAAGGGACCAGCACCATTTCTTTGCTTGAAGCCTTGAAGGTATGCACTTCTTCGCCCTCTAGTTCAAAATAAGATCATTGCCACCAAGGTGGGGATGAAGGCAAACCCGCACTTCATGTTCTTCCGATCCTTCTTGAAGCTTAGGCACCAGAATCTCAAGCACCGTCCCCGAAGCATCAAAGTAAGCTTCTATGTTAGCATCTTCAGGGATTCGGGTAGAAAGTGGGATTTCCCTCACAAACTCTCCCGGAGGGCAGTGTTCGGCAGACAAGTCCGCGAGCTTGAAAATCCTTTTCTGCCTCTTGATGAACGGCATGCAAGATACACTCGTGCAAGTTACCTTGACTATGCCGTGTGTAGGTGTGTTCCTCCACGAAACTTTCACCCTCTGAGGATCCACAAACGGGAGACTGATCAGGACCAAATACCCTTCGCAATCTTCATAAATGCTCTTTGCACCCGTGACGGGCCCATACACGCCGCGCATAACCCCACTAAATTCATCCAACCAGTGCGGGTGGTGGCCCACTTCCAAGTCAGCCACCGTGATCTGATCAGAGGATTCGGGCAGATAACATACGTCTTGGGGTAACAACATGTCCTTTTTCCTCTTGCTGCTGCTGTCAGGTGAAATATCCATGGCATCACCATTAGTGTGGTTCAAAGGTGGTTGAGTAGCAGTAGCCAGGTTAAGACCGGAGGAGCATCTGAGTGACTGCAACAATTTCTTAGACTTAGTATTCGGAGGAGGCTGCTGGTGGGGCCGTTCAAGCTCAAACTCAGTGTTTGGCAGGTTTCTCCATGAACCATAATCGCTTGCTTCAGGAGGGATGGTGAAGTCGAGGTCCCGTCCCGTGAGCTCCACCCATCTCTTCTGATCTTCTTCGTCTAGGACAGCCATTAGATTTGGCGAGTGGACGACCTCAACCCCGTGGACACACTGTGGGTTCGACAGTCCCCTGTAATGCTTCCTCTGCATCCGATGGGACCGCACAAAGCCTTTGTCGACGCTGAAAGGAAAAGGACGCTCTCCTTGGCGGGAATGTCCGTTCATGTAGCTCCGCAGTTGCATCTTGCCCAGCGCGTTCTCTGGCCTTTCCTTGAAAACCCACATGTACATGTTCTCCATGTCGTGCTGGACCATGAACACGTCCAGCTGGAGGTCAGACTTATCAAAGCCGGAAACCCCATTACTGTCCCGCACGACTTTCGCTTTTGATTTCTCGCTGAGAACCGGCCTGAAGTAAAAACTGAAGAAGAACCAGGCGCCCCAGATGCTATCAACTCGTTTTGCGCATTTCCGACCCACCACCATTTTTGGCACCACATTCAGGAAGCTTTCAGTGGTTTCATATGTTTGGGTTCCCAACCCGACATCTAGAATCTCACATTGTTGTTGTTCGAGGTTCCACAATGGGTGCGGAGGAGGGCTCTGCTCAGATGATAGAGGTAAATTGATGTCGGGTGGACGGGTTATGATGACCTGGCGGTTCCTTTCGAGTTCTAGATCATCATGCGAAGAGGAGGCACTGGAATCCATGGACAAAAGGGTCGAAGGGTGACAGTGATTCTCCATTGACAGTGCTGTGAGAAGAATATCCCCACCCATCTCATCAGCTATTATTATCACCGTAATTGAAGATCAGCTGCCTAGTTAAAGGCTAATCTTTACAAGCGCAGTTTCCCGGACTTCATCTGCCTCCACAGCCACCACTACTCCCGAATTGAAATAATCCAGATTCAATAGGTTGTATAACACCATGCCTGGGTCTTTTTTTTAATTTTCTTCTCTTTTCCCCTCTCAAACAAGAGTGAGATTTACATATGATTAAACTACAACTGCTACTAATAAAACAAGGGCCAGCAAAGATGGTAAAAAATCATGTATTTCTACCCAGATTAATAAAAAGGGAAAAACAAAACTACGGAAAGATGGAAAAGAGCAGATACATCCCTAATTCAAGAATCTCCTAACACCCTTTAACAAACAGGTGGGGGAGTACCGAATCGAACCTATTGAAACCACGGCCCTTTCTTGAAAATCCTATAGAAACATATATTTCTGGATCTCAGATTTTTCCACTTTTGTATCTCCGATATAAATATACGTATCAAAGAACAAAACCGAATATTACCAATCTATGAATCCAAGGCCCAAGAAAAGGACCAAATCAGATGGGATTTTGGAAGAGTACCCCTTTGGATAAGCTTCAACGACTAAGATTCCACGCAAACCCGCGCACTCAGAACAATCAACCGCCCTCACCATCTTCAATTTTTCAATCTTCAAAGGGGCCTATGTTTACAATTCCAAATAGTAACTACACTGCACTCCTCCAATTTTTTGTGGGTGAAGATTGAAGAAGACTCTCGAGAACGTACTCACTACTCACGTCGGAGGGAGAGGGACAGAAGACGCGTTTTTTCTTTCCGTCCTATAAAGGCCCGGGTGTTTCAAGGACGAAATTGCATTCTAACCGAGGGCTGCACATAAATCGGGTTGGCTATATTTTATGGCCTCTCTGTTTTATTTGAGGTGCCTATTAATCAGTCTCTAATATCCAATATAAGTTTTTTTTTTTTACAGAAATAGGCTTAAATTGATAACACATCATTCAGATTGGAGTTAATCCGACAAAAAAATTCCTGACAAACGCTGTCCCGCGAACCAGACTCAGAATTAATCACCTCCATAGAAGCAATATAATTCGTTGATCCATTAATGGGCACAAATGAGCCAAAGACGGTTACAGCAATCCTCCCATCACTTCTATCCAAATCCATCGTCTTACAAACAGGAAAAACAAAAGTAAAACAAAACATAATCCAAAGGTAATTGTCGCTAAAGACAAAAATAAAGCAAATAAACTTGAAATTCTGCCCACGTCTGCGTAGCCACACGAGCACCCTTATCTTCCGTGTCCAATCTGTCAGAAGCTATTGTGGCGGGCTTAAAGATCAAAGCCCGCACCCGCCCCATTTTTTGTCTCATCCAGTGCCATGTTATCTTCTCCATTCTTTCCTTCCCCTTGAGTTTCGCATATCCTTCTTCTCTTCTGTTCCCCTGAACTTTCTTCTTTTGTTTCCGCGCCTTTAGTGATGCTCTGCGCTGATTCTGATATAGACTCTTTATCCCTCTCTATCTTGCTTATCATCAGACTTGAATTCCCCCATATACCTGTGGTTCCTGCAGAGCTCGATGAACCCTCCAACAGCCACTTGTTCCCTCCTGTAGGGCTGGTCTTCACCCCAATCCTTGCTCTAAGTTGAACTCCAAAACGGTTTTCCAGAATCAGATCTTCTTCATGATTTAACGGGCAGAACTTATCTGAATGTCCTATTAACCCACATATAAAACAAAAATTGGGCAATTTCTCATACTTAAAATCCACCCATAAAAATTTTCCTTCTTTTTTCAGATTAGTACCCTTTTTCAGAAGTTTATCAACGTTCATACACACCTTGATCTCATATAAGTCCTAAGTTTCACCCTTTTCAGATTATCATCATAATTTATAAATTTTCCAATAAAATTTCTGACTCTTCTTGCAGTAACTAAATTCACCAGGCTATATGGAACGTTATGAACTTGGACCCAAAAATCAGCCTCATTTAACACAATCTTATGTGGAATATCATCATGTTTTACCTCTTTCAACAACGGATTACGCACAAATTGTCAAGGACCTCCCTCAATAACACGATTCATATCAAAACGATGATTGAAAGTAAAGAGGTACCACATTTCATCCAATTCTTTGAACGACATACCTTTACCCGGTCGCCATAGTGAAGTCATGAGTTCCTTGAGGGCTGAAAATATAACATTCCTATCTGTTAGTAGCACCCCCACTACCAGAAATCCTGGGTTTTGTTCCTCCACAAGAATCTCCTGTGCATCTCCCCCATCCAGGTCCGACTGATCTTCCTTCGTTCCGATCGACATCTGTTTATACTTGTCCACAAATCTTTCCATTCAATCCTTGTTGATGTTTATATGCCAAGTATGTCGTCTCGTGATCAACGGAAACACCAAAACCCAAACCATCTACTTCCAGTCCCGGAGTCGACACCTCGTGACCCATGAACCCCTCCAAACTCCAAAGCTCAACACCTGATGCTTGACGAAGAAGGACCGAAAACGAGACTCCCCAAACAGAGCCCCAAAAACGAAGCCACACCCCAATCGGTTAGCCATCAGCGACGGAGAATTCGAAGTTAGGCGTTACCGGGAGGGTAACCCTAAAGAGAGAGTTTTTTCATGACCGAATCCTAAGGATAAATTTTAGTGCCCTTGAATTATGTCCAATATCCAATTTAAGTTGATAAACCATATATAAATGGGTAGAGTAGGGTAGGGTATTACAAAAAAAACACTTCATGTTGTATTTTTAAGGGAAAACTATCAAATAAGCCCCTAAACTAAAATTTCACTCAATTAAACCCTCAAACACATATAAAAGTGTCAAAACCTCTATTTATCCGGTCATGAATAGCCTTGGACCCGGTTCGGGCCACCCGGCCCGGGAACCGGCCCGGTCCAGTACTGTGACGGCCCTGCCCGGGAACTGGGTACCGGTTCCGGGTCTAGGCCCGGTTTATGGGGGGTAACCGGGGCGGGTATGGGTCTGGGATATATGGAACCGGACCGGTCAGTTTTGGGCTGGTATTTTGGGCCATTTGGGCTGGTTTGGGGGGTGGGGGTGAGGGGGGTCGGGGGTTAATTAGAAAAAGAAAAAAAAATATAAAGAGGCCCGACCCGGACCCAGACCGGATCCGGTGGATACCCGGTCTGGTCCCGGGCCCAACCCCAAATCCCAAAAAGCCCGCTAGGCCCAAGCCCGACCCGGGCCCGACCCTGCCCGAATCCACCCCTAGTCATGATGAACATGTTAACGGGTTAGTGTGCACACGTGGCGGCCCACGCAACAATTTTTACTTTTCCCCACTTTTTTTTTCTGTTTTCCTTCCCCTCCCAGGCTCCCATATTCCACGCGCTCCCCACCTCTCTCCTCTCCCGTCACTTTCTTCCTCTCAGCATCTCGTTTCTTCTTCCCTGCTTCATGCCAAGCTTTTTCTTTTCTTTGTTTTCTTGCTTACTTTTTTACTTTTCTTACGCCTTCTTTCTTTTCTCTTTACATCCTTCTTCCCCTAGATTGAAACTTGGATTTGTTCTGGCCTGAATTCTCAATCGGACGCCATGTCGCCGCAGCTTCTTATCTTCACCAACCGATGCTGCAACCCAACTTCACCACCGCCCATCGCCCTGAACTTCCCCAACACAAACCAAATAAGCAATTTAAGGGAGTGTTTGCAACTGCTTAAAAAAAAGCACTTCTCAGCTTTTGGCTTTAAAAAGCACTTATTTTACCAAACACTACCAACTTTTACTTTTCAAAATCACTTTTTTCTCAAACACTATCAACTTTTACTACTAATCACTTTTTCCTTACATCTCCATAAGTGCTTTTTTTTTAAGCAGAAGCAGTTGCAAACACTCCCTGTATTGAAATTTGGGTTTCCGACTTAAATTCGGGCAAATGAAGCTCGGAAATCTGGTTTGATTCAACCGGGAAGATAGTCAAATGATTTTTTGAAGGTAACTGCGAAGTTAAACAACGCAGTACATTTTGGAAAATCATTTGACTGCCTTCCCGGTTGAATTTTTAGCTGGAATTTGTTATGTGTAAACTAGACTTAATGAAGAAGATGCTCAAAAAAATTTCATCAAAAAATTTCACCGGGAACCGCCCCAATTGACGACGGCCGAATAGAACCTCCTATTTAAGGGGCTAATTGAACATTTTAAGTCAGTTCAAGGGCCTATTTGACCCTTTAGCCTATTTTCATTATCAGCTAAGTAGAGGTTTTGAAACTTTTAAATGTGTTTGAGGGTTTAATTGAGCGAATTTTTGGTTGGAGGGTTTAATTGATTTTTTTTTTAAGTTGGAGGCTTATTTGATAGTTTTCCCTTTTTTTAATGTAGGCAACTAATACAACCAATTTTAAACCCAGTTAACTTGTTTCCTAAATACACAAAAATACAAGTACCTTTTATAAATATAAACCTTATACCTAAAGTTAGTTCATTTAGAAGCAAACATAAATATATAATAATCACTTAGTCAAAATATGTTTATAATTCCAATATGATGAAGTTTTAGATAAATCACATCGGTTTTAAATAGAAATTATCCAAAAAAACATTGTAGCAATTGACAGAAAAATGAGTTTTCGATCGGGTCGACTACTGTTGAGTTTGAGATTTTAATTTTGCAACTCTAAGCATTAGAATCGGTTTTGTACATATTGAACCCATGAATTTTTTTATTATCAAATAATCGATAAAAATGGCCGGGTAGAGTTGGTCGGGAAGGCTATGCGGGTTCCAATTAAAAATAACAAGTGCATCCTTGTTGGTGTTGGTTACGTCTCCAAGTCAGTGCGTAGAGACAAAAGCACTGCCAAATCGGTTGTGAATTTTGTAAAGAAGAATACCTTCCCAAGATTTGGGAGTCCTAAGAGTATCATTAGTAACAAAACTAACAATGATTATCATGTTGTAAACTAAAGCCGAAAAGCGTACTCTTCATTCTCATATAGTTGTGTATATATACAAGGGAGGGGAGCTAGGGTTATATTTGACATGGGCCAATACATATGGGCTTAAGGTTAATGGACATCCACACAATTACATAACACTCCCCCTTGGATGTACATTACTAAATAAAAACACTACAACAAAAATATGCATTATTCACTTTATATGCGTCGGTGATGCTGCCTCGTTAAAAACCTTGCCGAGGAAAACCCAGTGGGACAAAACCTTGGTCAAGGGAAAAAGAGTGCAGCGCGCATATACTCCCCCTGTTGACTGCATCACTTCAGGTCTTCTTGTTGAATCCAATTCAATCCAATCTGGTTGCTAACTTCTCGAATGAATTATTGTACTATGTGTATGTATGCCTCGTTAAAAACCTTGTTGGAAAACCCTTTGGGAAAAAAACCAATCAAGGAAAAGAGTACATAATATATGTAAAACGATGTGTTATATTGACTGACTCGTTAAAAACCTTTAACTAAGAAAACCGTGCGGGAAAAACTTAGTAAAGGAAAAGAGTACAGTCATTGGCCTTCGGGGCCTAATCTTTTGGATTGCATTTGAATTTACTCTTCTAGAGAAAAACAATACTCTCAATATCTTTAAAAGCTTATAATCCTCAATGAGAGTTAGGGCATTTTGGGGTTGAAATTTGTGTTGGTGTAATCATTTGTGGTACATTGTGCTTTATCCTATGTACATTTTAAAGGGATTGAGTTTTCCGTTTAGCCCCCGTTATTGACTTCCGTCTGTTTGTTTGCGTCTAACCCTGGTTCGCACTTCGCACTGTTAGCAGCTCCTCAGATCGCGTTCGCACACTTCTCCTCCCTCACAGCCCCCATCGTACCTTTCATCCACTATTCCACTCCCTAACCCCGCTGGCTCCCGTCGTTTCGGCATCCAGGTTTGTTTCTCTGCCGTTTCTCCGATTTTTGCTCAGCTATACTCATCTCCTTCCTCATTAATGTCTCATATTATTATGTTCATCAATTCTTTATCATTCGATCCACAGCTTTGGATGCTGTGCGACCTTCATCCTCCAGACATGCTGCCTTCGGCATGTATAAATGGGTTTATGCCCAGCTTTGGAAAAACTTCCGCGCTTCCAAGTCTCCTCTGCACTGTATGTTTCCCTTCTCCCTCCTTTCCTTCACTGTCTGGAGGATATATGCAGTTCATTTGAAGCCAGTTAGATTTTGAGCTTGTTATGAATCATTTGAATCAAGTCTAGCTTATGTTGACTTTGTTATGAATCCATTGTGTTTGATAAAATGTTCAAGAGGGAACATGCAGAATTCATGAGTAATTAACAAACATAAGATTCTGAACTAATGACTGTACAGAGTGCTATATATGCTTAGAGGTGGGGAGTTTCTAGCTTGTAAAGTTGCTACCCAGAAAAGAATATAGTTTTATTTCTAAAATCAACTGAAGTGGTTAGTTTAGTTAAGAGTGTATTGGTTAATTATTAGAGTCTTGAGTTCCATAACATCGTTGGTATAATTGAAGACTTTAATCTTTTCGGGAGTGCTGCTCTAATCTTTCTTTTCTATTTGGAACATACAACCTTGCCTGGTAGAAGAAAACCATTGAATATCTATTTTAACCCATAAAGTTTAAACTTGAATTTAAGAAATAGAGTGTAAATCTACACTTACAACTATGTGTATAAAGTTTCTCTAACAAATTGAGGATGGATTTGGAATTTGGATAAACCTGATTGTAAGAAAATTAAAACCATCATATACTTTTTGAAAATAACTCCTCACTAGAAGTTTTGTACAAGGAAAATCGTTTAGTATTAGTGCCATCCTTTAGATTAGAGAAATTACCCTAAATAGGAGTAAATGAAGTTTGAAATTCCAAAATAGGACTACTATGTTTTTCTTCCCGATATAGAAGTTATTACTGTCATGTATAAAAAAAAATACTGCCATGATTGAAAAATATTGTCATTAATTATAATAAATACTGTCATATAAATTGCACTATACTGCAACTATTTGACAGTTACGTTTACAAGATGACAGTAAATACTGACATGTTAGTCCTATTTCGAGAATAAAAACATAGTAGTCCTATTTTGGAATTTCAAACTTCATTTACTCCCATTTTGGGAAATCTCCCTTTAGATTATTTAATTGAAGACTTTAATATATTACAAAATGCATATTGGAGAAGACTACTTCAGATGGCCAAATCCAACATAGAGCCTTATGCTATTGTGTATTCTAAAAATGTTTAATTTTTACATTAAAAAATATTCACCCCAGAATACTCTGAGTTCAAAAAACCTAACTTGGAATAAGACCTCAGGATATTCCAAACTTGGAATATCCTCAAAATTTGAAGGAGATCAGACCTATAAGGACATGCAATGTCCAGAACATAATCACTCCTTTCAAAGAAGCCTTAGATAAACTTTTCTAGAGAAATCAATCATGAGCTTATAACTATGGTGGTAACACATGCATTCTTCATTTCTCTTATTTTTATATATGAAGGATCTTTTGATGTGTACACTTATAAATCTACTCCCTTCAGACTTATACTAAAGTGTTATACAGAGCTAAATGCAGTCTAAGGGTCACTGTAAGGGTTATAATAAAGGGATCTCACATTAAACTTTCTTCTTAGGCTTCTGATAGAGTTGTGGGATGAAAAATTATAGTGAGTGTACTTATTCTTCTTCTTCTAAATACCTGCATTTTTATCCTCATAAAACCCTCTGTTTTACCTATTAAGTTCAGAGATTTATGAAGAAACTAATTTCTTTGGACCTTTAGTGCATGCCTTAACCTCTTGGAATGTTCCTTTATATTATGACAACTGCAAAAAGTTTATATGTTTCCAAGGAGGTTACATTAGAAGGAATGAAGAGATCTCAAATTAAACTTTCTCCTTAGGATTCCAATAGAGTTTTGAGCTGGAAACTTAAACCTAATACGGAGTAACAATTTTCAAGAGACTTTTAATCCTTATAAGGATTTTAGCTGTTAAGAGAAGAGTTCATGAATATTGTGAATTGTGATAACCCTAAAAACAATGTAAGCCTGGTATCATTGGCGACACTTAAGATTGTAAGGATAAAATGCCTTCAAGTTTCTGTTACAAAGACTATTTTGGTATACTTATTTAATCGGGATAAACTTATTTTGGTATCAAAAAGTCACAAACAGTGTTATAATAGATGAAATTATAAATTAAGTCTACTGCTAATGTCACGCCCCGGTCTGGCCGGACGCGCTAACAACCGCCGCATAATCCGATTAAGGCAACCGCAGTTCACCCTACTCGAACCATGCAAGGCGTACATGAATACCATTCACACTAGTACATCCATAAACAATCATAAATAAAGCATTTCAAATATACGCAGCGGAATACAAATACTTTTAAAAAGTGAAAGGCCACACAGGGCGAACATGAGCACGCAGGCTCCCAAATCATTTATAATTAAAAAATAGTCCATGAGCATTATTTTATTTATATCAAAATAGAACTGGAAGAAGCACGAACCACGTCTTCTCTCCATGGATCACCCGAAGCAACGGGAACAGGAAGCAAGCTCTAGCTTCTACCTGAAACTGTGAGGTGGCCTCCCCCGTGAAGGGGAGGTCAGTACTTGGAAGCATTTGACAAGTACAATGACAACTATACTGAATATAATTCATGTTTCAAACACAAGACCCTCAAAAAAGGGTGATACTATATTATGGGCATAACCTACAGCTACCCCATTTCAAATCACTTGTATAGAATATATATACCAAGTCAAATAGCCGACCCGTAGGTCCATTTGTATTTCAAAACAATTCCCCTTGTACAACCCTTGGCCTATTCTTGCATATAGCAATATCGGGAGGTTATCCCACCCCTAGTCTAAACCCAACTCCATCGAGAGGGTTACACAATTTATCATTTGTACTCGTCCACGTTGGACTTACCCACCCTACGGGTGTATTCATTCATTTTGGGCTTGCACCCCCAGCATTATATCTTTGATTCATTTAGGGCTTACACACCCCGTATATTCTTAGTTTGTGTAGGGCTTACACACCCCGTATAATACTTTACTCATTAGGGCTTACACACCCCGCGTAATACTTTACTCATTTAGGGCTTACACACCCCGCGTAATACTTTATCATGTAGGGCTTACACACCCCGTATAATACTTCATTCATTAGGGCTTACACACCCCGCGTAATACTTTATTCATTAGGGCTTACACACCCCGCGTAATGCTTTATTCGTGTAGGGCTTACACACCCCGCGTAATATCCTTTATCTCGTTAGGGCTTACACACCCCGTATATATATCCCCGTATACTCATTGTACACGAGCAATCATAATCTATCAACCTCGGGCTAGTCTTCATCAAGACTCCCCGGGCTGCCTTCATATAGTCTAGGTAGACTCCACCATTTCCTTTGAGTGTGACCATAGTCCATCACTCATTCTAAGTTCATACCTATCTAATTCAATACTATAGATAGCACATACAATTAATCACTACGGATTTATATCACTTTGATCATGTCAATAACTCAAGTATTCCTTACTTCACATTTAATCATTTTGCCTATCCACATAGGTATCCATATATCCCTTTTAAGATCTTATGGAATCACACATTTATCAACATTTGTCTATATCATGCTAATCCTCTATATCAATTCAATAATTAATATATTTCAAGGATTTCTCCCCTCATGCATAATGCCTTTGCTTATCCACCTTAGTAATATCATGTATCAATTTGTATGACCACATAGCAACACATTTATTCACATTGGAGTATATCATTTAATTCCATCAAAATCATAATTTGATTACTTAGGTAATCTCATGCTCAACTCACGAGTTATAGACAATATAGTCAGCCATCCTCACCTTATATATGTCCAGGAAGGTTGCCTATTGAAGCCCCGTCGTTAAACCTTCGATCGGGAATGATCTGAATCAAGCTTGGCTGGCAGAGGGCAAAAGCCGCCCGGCTTTTGCAAAAGCTGCCCGGCTTTCGGGTTCTGCTGCACGAAAACAGCACCTAGAAGTGGCGGTTTCCGGCGATTTCGATTCCTATCGATTCCACAAATCTTCTAAGTTAATTTCCAACACTTTATATCATATTTCTACACTTTTAAATGTGTAGGACATCCCCTAGAATCCATCATATGATTTCTATAAAATCATATATGAAAACTATATAAAATGAAAGAACAATAACCATAGCTATGAGATTCTTACTTCTAGGACTTGTTTTGCCTGGATTGCTCCCCTCCTTGGCCTTCTTCCTTCTTGATTCTTGGTGGTGTGTGTGTATAGAGTTCTCAAGAATTCCCTCCCTCTTTCCTAGCTCCCATACGTAAGGTGCAAAAATGAGAGGAGAGGATGAGACTCCCTCTCTTATCCCTTCTCTTTTTAGTTGGGTTCATGGGCTGTTTATTTTAATTAATCCGGCCCGAAGTTATTTATAATTTAATTCTCCCGTTGATTATGGTCTACACTTTATACGGAATACCCCGAATTAAAGTGTAGGAAACCCTTCACCCTTATAATTGCTACTTTCGGTAATTCGGGCTAGGACGCCAGTTTGGTTACTTGATATATCTCGGTTCGGCCCAAATGACTTTTATTCATTTATTTCTATTATTAGCAAGTGGGCTCGAATGATCTCTCATATTATTTATTTATCTTTTATTCGGTCCGAACAATTATATATTACATACTTCCTTATCCTTGGGCTTTTTATTTAACTTATCTTGGTCCAAGAATATATATTAGTTAGTCCCTCCCCATGTTTGAGGCCCGACTTACAATTTAATTAATCGGTATTAATTTAGTCAATTAATCATTTCTAGTATGATCAATATACTTGTAACTAGTTTTCAAAGTGAATATACATTTATGACTTTAACTAATTTTCCTCATTGAAATTAGTATCTGTACTTTCACTCAAAATTTTTAATATCAATGGATTAATAAATCCAAGTTTCAATTGGGAGCGGTGTTACAAGTTCACCCCCCTTAACAGGAATTTCGTCCCCGAAATTCACGTCGCAGTTTCATTTTAACCGGCGCCACTCTATTTTTAGAGTACATACTTTTTCAAGTCTCTTCGTTGACTTGACTATTTTATAACATAGCTTAACCATTTTATCCTTGTTGTCCTTAGACATTTTCATTCATACTGACGTACCCTTTTGGTTTATTTCATTTAGATGCTACTCCATCTAACTACGGAATAACAAGTCCTTCCCCACTTGGGCGTCAATTCTTTCTAGAATTCCCAAGTGGCCTTAACTAGTTTGGGTTTAGTTCTTTGGCATGTGAATCTGACAATTCACACCCAAAGTCCTTAATAACATTTTTCTCTAACCTCCAACTTGAAGGTTCCCTAGTATACTAGACAGCATACCCCGCTGTAAAGCTTACTCACCTACCGTTATGTGGTTGGCCCGTGGGCCCGTGTTCATATTTCATTTCATTCATTGTTAGCACGACACAACCCGTAGGTCTTATTATTCATACGAGGCTTGTCACCGCCATCCGAGGCCTTATAAGGTCCTCGGGCCGGAGTCCAACATCCCGCCCCTGGACTCATACCTATCATCCCGTAGGAAGGTAAGGCCCATTAGGGGTCCTATCTTATGTGTTACCGCTGTCGGAGCCTCGTGAGGTCTCCGATTCGGATTCCACCCTTACACGTGACCACATTGCAAGTCCATGCTATCCAACCCCGCTCTCTAGAGTCGGGAAGGGCCATGGTCCTTACTCATTACCATAATTCAACTGGCTATCCTCAAGGACTACCAGAAACACCCGAAGGTCCATCCTATATCTAGGATCAATTTATTATTCACTTTTATCTTGGGTATCCCTTAAGGCCTACCCCTAGTATAACTTAAAGTTATACATGTCCACCTTAGCATCTCTTAAGACTACTTAGGGTTCAATATCTCACTATGCGAATCCTTAGGATTAATCCTACCATTATTCTTATCTACCTCCCGGCTAGTATTTTCATACTAGTTGGGGAGATCAAGGATAATTGAGTCCTCAACTCATGTCGTCTCTCAATACCTCATCAAGACACAAACCATAGACGAGCCTTAAGTCTATGGTCGATACATCGATTTAGTCACCTCGGGTCCTCCCTTAAGGACTGCCCGAAGCATGACCCGAATTTCCTTTCCTTACAGTAGAGTGAACTATCTCATCTCATACTACGCTCCACGTGGAAGCGGCCCCATACTTGCCCGGTAGCTATTGCTACAAGAGAGGCTCTCGCGTGTCAAGTACCATCATATTGGTCTTATTTGTGCCGAACTATATTACTCGGTGATAGTCAACCACCGGTTACACCCCATTGCTTAAGCCTTACATAGACTCCTCATTAACAATTTCCTACGTCGAACCCAAATGCTCGATTCATATGTTATATACAATTCACGGTTCTTCTTACGGATGATAGCGCCCCCTTTAGGGTAACACATGTCTACTCAACTTGCTTGTTTACAACTCGGGGCGTAGGCCATGCCCTTATTTCCCCCGAGTTCTCAATCTCCCATTTAATAGCCACTCTTGCACCATGCTTCTCAAATCATTCTTTATCGCAGTTATTTCCTATTGGGTTCAATCGTACTCAGCGATATTAGAACTCACATTCAATTTCCTTCATTCATTACTATCGTCATGTAATAGTGTGTGTCGACCGTCATATCGTTCGGTTTACAAGTGCCCTTACACACTTACCCAATACGCCTCCGCATCGAGGATGATTTTATCATCCTCCCGCTCAACTTTAGTGTTCTTACACCCCAAATCAATGCAAGTCCCACTTTCCTTTGTAATGGTACGTTTCAAGGCTCGAAAGACGTACCGGGCTCGAGATATACGAAAGCCATCCGACCTTTCCATAAACTGCCCGGTTTTCTAGCTTGGAGTCTGATTTACCAAAAATTACCCAAATGCCGGCCGGTTTCCATGAAAGCCGGCCGGTTCTCGTACCCAATTCCAGGTCTCCGATTAGTTTCCCCGTAAGCCGGCCGGTTTCCATGAAAGCCGGCCGGGGTTTAGCAGCGTAGCTTTAATCCCAAAATGTAATCCAAAAGCCGGCCGGTTTCTGTGAAAGCCGGCCGGTTTTCATCCCCCGAAGTTTAATTAAACTTATTCAATCCAAAAGCCGGCCGGTCTTCGTCAAAAGCCGGCCGGTTTTTCCTTGCCGCAGCTTAATTCGTTTTTATTCATCCTCAAAACCGGCCGGGCTTTGCCAAAGCCGTGCGGTTTTGAGTGTTTACAAAACTTCACAAACCCCGTAAGCCGGCCGGTCTTTACAAAAGCCGGCCGGGTTTCGCCGCCGTAGCTTAATTCCACTTTATTTAATCCCAAAGCCGGCCGGGTTTCACCCAAGCCGCCCGGTTTTTGCCATTTCAAAAATGTTTTTCGTTTTCCTTGCCAAAACCGGCCGGTATTTTCCTTGGCCGGCCGGAAATTGACCCCTGGAACCCCCATAACTTAAATATTCATTGAAATCAAGTTTTTGATAAGGATTACCTGAAACGGTGGACATGCCCATGCAAGAAATTGTATTCTCCCTCGTGTGTACTCATCGTTGAGTTCTTCTTTGATTCCCGGAGTGTATGTTGCTCACACTCTCTCCCTTAGGTCGTGTGCTCACTTGAGACGACCCTGCTAGGTTCATATCCCCCATGGTTCCTTCATTAGCTCCCGAAGTAGTGTTACTCCCCCGTTGAGGACAATGGAACTTCATGTGTCCCGTATCCCCACAAAAGAAACACCTCTTTGGTTCGCGACAAGTCCCATAGTGGTTCTTATCACAATTATCACATCTTCGTACCCTAGAACTTACGGATTTCACTCCTTGGGTCACGGACCCTTGATTGTACGTTGACGGTGGCATAGGCATTTTAAAACCTCTCTCCACCCCGGTATTTTGTCTTTTGCTTCGATCATAGGAATCATTGATTTCCCACATCCTCTTTCTAGCCTCCTCGGCATCTTTAGCCTTTCTTTCTTCCCATAATTCTTCCCCAATAAGGCCTCGTGTCACCACCTCATTAAAAGTCATGTTATTTTGGTACGCCGCCCTCTCACGCACTTCCAAATTCAACGCGTTCCAGAAGTGGTCGACCATACGGTTCTCATTCCCTGCATATTCAGGAAGATATCTAGCCAAGTCTCGAAACTTTTGCTCCAATTGTTTGACGGTGTACTCGTCACCTTGTTTGATGGTAGTGTACTCCCTCCTCTTTTGATTTACTTCAAAGGAAGAGTAGTATTGTCTATAAAAATTCAAGCTCAAAGTTGTCCCACGTGACATCTCCGTTGTATTTCCCCTTGACACCCTCCCACCATGTTGAAGCCAATCCCTCCAACATTCTAGTGGCAACTCTCATCTTTAGATTAGGCGTCAATTGCATATCATTGGCTGCCTCATTAAGCCTCTTAACCCAATCATCAGCCTCAGATATATCCCCCGTTCCATCGAACGGTTTACATCCGAGCGCCCTTGCCTCTTTAAGATATTTAGAGACCCTTATAAAAGGACTCTCGGTACTTGGATTTCTAGTACCCTCTCTATGTGCCCAGCACGCGTCATGACTTCCCCTCTTGGAAGCCACTTGCCCAACTCGCCTCTCTTGGCGTTGTTTCTTTCTTAGTTCTCGTTCACATTGGTATTTTTCAAATACCTGACTAATTCCATCCAAGGAGACATCATTGTCCTCCTCACTAATAAAATCATCACCCTCATCATATGAGGTTTCAGAAGGTTCTGTTTCGGGTTTATACGTTGAGTCTTCTTCGGACTCCCAAGACCTATACTCGGTCTCAAATTGTGCGTTGTCCCTCATTTGGATCCCTTGGCCTCCTCGGCCTCTCCCTTTTCCTCTAGATACTCTAGAGTTTCCCCGGTTGACATGCCCAGTTTCTCCCGGTGCACGCCCTATCCGATCATTCCTAGTCATCATGCCTCCACCTCGCATTTCTGAAAGAAATTTTTGGAATGAGTCATCAGACTCGCTTCAATGTCAACTGACAGATAAGTACTTAAGACACCACTTGGCTCAAATCACCGCCATACCAATTGTTAAGGGGCCCGTCTTAACAATTAGAGACTTTGCAACTCAAGTACCAAAGGCTCTTTCAGCACAAAACTTTTATGCTCATGGTTTCAAAAATCATTTTGAAGAAAACACTTTTGAGGAACTTCATTATGAAGTTTATGGACTAAGGGCTCTGATACCATTTAATTGTCACGCCCCGGTCTGGCCGGACGCGCTAACAACCGCCGCATAATCCGATTAAGGCAACCGCAGTTCACCCTACTCGAACCATGCAAGGCGTACATGAATACCATTCACACTAGTACATCCATAAACAATCATAAATAAAGCATTTCAAATATACGCAGCGGAATACAAATACTTTTAAAAAGTGAAAGGCCACACAGGGCGAACATGAGCACGCAGGCTCCCAAATCATTTATAATTAAAAAATAGTCCATGAGCATTATTTTATTTATATCAAAATAGAACTGGAAGAAGCACGAACCACGTCTTCTCTCCATGGATCACCCGAAGCAACGGGAACAGGAAGCAAGCTCTAGCTTCTACCTGAAACTGTGAGGTGGCCTCCCCCGTGAAGGGGAGGTCAGTACTTGGAAGCATTTGACAAGTACAATGACAACTATACTGAATATAATTCATGTTTCAAACACAAGACCCTCAAAAAAGGGTGATACTATATTATGGGCATAACCTACAGCTACCCCATTTCAAATCACTTGTATAGAATATATATACCAAGTCAAATAGCCGACCCGTAGGTCCATTTGTATTTCAAAACAATTCCCCTTGTACAGCCCTTGGCCTATTCTTGCATATAGCAATATCGAGAGGTTATCCCACCCCTAGTCTAAACCCAACTCCATCGAGAGGGTTACACAATTTATCATTTGTACTCGTCCACGTTGGACTTACCCACCCTACGGGTGTATTCACTCATTTTGGGCTTGCACCCCCAGCATTATATCTTTGATTCATTTAGGGCTTACACACTGTTGGTCCCGTTTAATATGGTAATCAGTCTAGAGGGGGGGGTGAATAGACTGATTGGTTTTTCAATTTTTTTCTCAAAGTCAAAACTGACTTATCAGAGAAGGTCTGATTCTGATGACAGAGAAAGGCTGGTTCTGATATCAGAACTGGCCTTGGCAGCGGATTCTGGTCTGTCCGGGTAGCCTCAGAAAAATACTAAGGCAAATGCCTTTCTGATAACTCTGAAAACAAGATCTGCTGTACACAGATTTCAAGTCTTAGAGTTAATCAGTTAATATCCTAAGTGCAGAAATATAAATTGCAGTAAAGTAAATGACACCGGATATTTTATAGTGGTTCAAGGAACAACTCGTTCCTCTAGTCCACTGTTCCACTAGCTTTGAAGTAGATCAGTTACAAAGCTAATTCCTAGCACTCAAGAAGCACTCCACGTCTTCTTCAAGCCTAGATGCCACCCAGGATGCAGTTCCACGTCCTGATGGCTGATCCTTTCACTCAGCTTCCCGGAAGTATCACCACTTCACTACTGCAGTTACTTGGACGCCCTTCTTTTCAGAAGATCCTTTGAAAAACAGAGTTTTTCCTCCAACTTGCTTCGTTACAAATGATGTTTGATGAAGTTCTTGAAGTGTTGAAGAACAGGATGAACTTTGCTTGTTTGTTGGGGATGAGAGATTTGGAGTTTGAATCTTCCCAACGTAAGCTTGTCTTGTTGAAGACTGTAGAATTTGAATCTCAAGAGAGCTTGAATGATGATGAGCAAAAGTTGTAGCAAAGTTATTTTCCAGTTCTTCGGAAAGTAGCTTATATACCGAGGTTGTCTGCCCGTTGGAGGAGGAGACAACTGCATTAAATGCGCGTACAGTTGACTTGACCGCCGTTTTTGGAAGGTTTCTATTTGTATAATATAACTTCCCGGATTCCTTGGTCAATCATTTGCAATCAATCCTTCAGCGTATCAGGCTCATTTAATGTGCATTAAATGCTTTCCTTTCATGCACAGTCTTGTAGCCGTTGGATGTTTTTACCCGTTGAACTCAGAGCTGTTGGACGTTGCTTGAAATTTTTCTAAGTGTTCGTCGGGCTCTGATCAGGCTCTTCTGATATGTTGAATTTTGATGGCTTTCTGATGAGTTGAGTTCTGATGGAGTTCTGATCTCTGACTGAACTCTGACTCTGACTCTGATAGATCTGCTGATGAGTACCTCTGATCTGTAGTTCTCATCGGCTATCAGATGTCCAGGTTTATCAGCAACTCTTATGATGCAACTCTGATGGACTTCTGCTAAGAGAACTCTGATGGAGCAGTTCTCATAGAGCAAGTCTGGTCGAGCAGTTCTGATGCACTTCTGATCTGATCCAAAACTGAGCAACTCTGATCGTCGACTACACTAATACTTACAATTGAGAATTCTAATACATAAAGTCTAATTAGGGGGTACTCTAACTTTCTAATCCTATAGCATCATCAAAATCTAATTACATTTATTCCTTACAATTTCCCCCTTTTTGATGATGCCAAAACCCTTAAACTATTTCCAGAGAAGTGCCTTTCACCATAAAGAAAATAAGTTAAACATAAATTTTCATTTAAAATCTTGGTGGGCACTTGGCATAGGAATATAGTAAGAGTAAGATACAATCAAACAGATAAATAAGATAAGAAATAGCACAAGGTATCAGAGCATAGATGATCAGAATGCAATAGAGAAATAATTTGAAATTGCCATGCAAATTAGAGGCAAGCTGGTTATCTTATTAATGAAATATATTTAAAGCAACAAGAGGATAGAGTTTAGAAATCTTCCTCTTCCAGATCAGCTTCCTTAGCTTCAATTTCCTTTAGATCAGCATTGACCCTAGCTCTGATTGTAGCAAGATTTCTGGGATTCTGATATTCTGACCAGGCAGGTTCAAGCTGACAATCTAGATAGTTTCTGATGGCTTCAGAAAAGTCCTTGCCAGGGATCACTTTCATCCGCCACCAATCTTCTGCTTCTTGCATTGAGCCACCATGGTTTATGATTATCAGCCCATCTTTATCTAGAATGAGATTCTCTTGTTGTGTGGGGGTCATATGCTTCTTCATTTCTCTGAATTGAGCAGCATCAGGTTTAGCCAAGTCACTGTTGAGCCATTGGGCCAAAGTGAAGGTGGAGGCTGTCTTCTTTCCTTTCTTGGACCGAGGAGGAGGAGGTCTCTGAATACCAGCAGCAATCCTTTTTTGTTTTGTCCTTTCAAAATATTCTGCAGGATCAACAGCTCTGGTGCTGGTCCCCTCTGCAGCTCTGATGACTTTAGCAGGTGCTCTGATATCTTCCCCCTTTTTGGCATCAACAAGATCACCAAGCAGGAGTCCGATTTTGGAGAACTCTGTAGCATTATTGTCTTTGATGGCGTCTAGGGCACCTGGGAGTGTTTGAGTCACTGAGGCCAGCCCTTCTATCAGCTCTTTCTGCTTACCAACTGCAGATTGGATATCTTTAGTTGTAGCTTCCAGTAGAGTCAACTTGTGATCTCTGTCTTTGCCAGTGTTGATCAATTTGATACTTAACTCTTTGTTGGTCTTGCAGATTTCCTCCACATCGGTCAGATGCTCTGCATGTTTGTCAGATGACCATTGAAGATCATCCACAGCATCAGATAGGTCTTGAATAGCCTTGTCTTGAGCAGATAGAGTCTGTGATTGTGAGAACAGGACTGTGTGCAGACTGGCAACCTCGGAGGCAATGTTATCAACCTTCTCATTGGATGTCTTCATGTAGCTGAAGAATGTAGTTGACAGTTGTGAGAGAGTATTGGCGATTTTCTCAAGTCCTGACTCAATATTGTACTGCACCAAATCCAGATGAGCATCATGCTTCTGATTTAGGACAAGTAGCTTGTTCAGACCAGCCACCATCTGATCTCCAAAGTCCTCTGCTGATTCCACAAATTCCTGGAAGGGAATGAGGACAGCTTTTGGTGGTTCTGGCTGAGGTACTTGATTAATTTGAGGTTGAGGTTGAGTCTGAGGTTGATCAGGAGATACAGGAGGAGTAGGAGTCTTCCTCTTTGCAGATTGAAGATCACAAGCCAGAGATGAAGTAAGGAATCCATCATTATCTTCAGTTGAGGAAGGAATCCTTACAACTGGTTCTCTCTTCCGAGTGGAGGCTGCAGAATGCTGAGGAGATGGAGGTTTGGATGAGGGCTTCTGCTGAGGAGAGGTAGATTTGGATTTCTGATGTTGGGAGTTCTGATGAGGTGAGGTTTGAGGGGTAGGGGTTCTCTGATGTTGTGATGGAGGAGGGGGTGAAGGTGATCGGCTTCTGATGGGGGTGTTCTGATGGCAGGGTGAGGGTTGTTTTGGTGTGGAGGATTTCGTGGGTGCTGGAGATGGGATTTGCTGAGGTTAAGGAGGAGATGGGGGTGGAGATGGGATTGGTGTGACTGGTTTGGGTGAAGGGGATTTGGGAGGTGATGGTAGGGGGGTAGGAGAGTTAGGAAGTACCTCAAGAACTGTTTCCTCAACTGGAGACTCTCTCCATTCTCTGATCAGGTTCTTCATGGCCAGAGACACATCATTGGCAGTTGAGGGTTCACCCTCTGCACCTGGAAGGGGTTTCATCTTGATGAGAGACTCCCTTCTTTTCTTCTCCATCAGCCATGCATCAAAGATGTGAACCTCACTCTCTGACAGAGGTTTGACATGCTCTTCTGAAGTCGAAGCAGTCATCTTCTCTTTTCCCTTGATGCTTTCCTTCTTCTTCTCCAAGACAGAATGTAAAAATTGAAGATCAAAGCATAGAGATACATCATCTGTACCTGCCCATTTGAGAACTTCTTCTTCCTCAGATGTAAAGGCTGCAGCTTGGGCAAGTATTTGCTGCAGAGGTCCCATCCTCCACTTCCTCCATGTGAGTACCCTTTGAAACTGTCTGTCCAGAGCAGTAGAAGGGTTTAGCGGTTCTGGTGGAGACATGATGACTGGCAGATCAGGTGCAGATAAAGGGTGGACCTCTGATTCAGGTTCCCCCTGAGCATCAGAGATCACCAGAGCAGCAGCCAACTCTGGTGCAGGTTCCCCCTGAGGTTCTGATTCCTTGGGGGAAGAGTTGGTCTTCTTCTTCTTCTTCAGGGTTCTGATAGGAGATTTTGAGCTATCAGAATCACTCTGAATGATTGCTTTTCTTCTCCTCTTCTGTCTAATCTTCTTGACAGGAGCCTCTGCTGGTGCATCCTTTTCTGATGTGTCACCCTCTGATGCAGATTTCTCTGGGGTGGTGATAGGCTTCTTCTGAATCTTCTTCTTCTTCTTCTCCTTGGGTTGTCCATCATCAACCGCAGCTATAGTGACTGGTTTCTCCCTTAATTGCTCTTGCTTGTTGGTTTTCTTCAATTCTGCAGCAATAGCTACATGCATCTTGGGAGATGAGGTGAGGAAGATGGTTTTGGAATGATCAGCTGTTGATGGATTTCTGAGAACCACTCCTTGACTAGCAATAGCCTTGGAAAGAAGAAGACCATGGCCCATCTTTGTGGAGAATAGACCTGTTTTCTTGTCTTTCTTTTCCACTGTTTCAGTGAGGGATTTGTACAGAACCTTCCCCCAATTGATGTTCATCCCATGATGGACTGCATAGAGGGCCTTTGAGTTGGCGTTGTTCATCTGGTCAGTAGAGCTTGTTTTGCACCACAGACATCGGTGCATTATGCTTATCAAGCGCTCAAAGTCCTTCTTGAGCAGGTTCTTCTTCATGTAGAGTTTATCTACTCCGGTTGCATCATCCCGGCAGTAGGTGTCCACAAATGTCTCCACAGAGACTTCGACTGATTCCAAGTCGATGAGAGTGGGGGTGTCAATGTCCTGAGAATCGAGTTCGATGCCGAAGAACTCATTGAGAGAGTCAGCATCGATTTTCAGGTCCTTTCCCTGAACCTGGGAGTGGATGGCATTGTCAGAGATGTGGGCGTTGAGATAGAACTCGGCCACATCCAAATTGCTGAAGTGCTCGTAGGGATGAGCCACTATCTTGGTCAGTTGCGAGTCATTCATCCCGGCAATGACCGCTTTCATCACTTTAGAATTTTCTGCCAGTAGCGGCAATGAGGACATATCCACTTTCATTCCGGTGGCTATGTTGCTTACTAGGGTCTTAGCTTCAGCCTCTGAGAGATCGGAAATGTTGATGAACTTCATTTTTAGGTTCTTGGAGAGGTTTGAGAGGTTTGAAGGTTGGAGATTTTAGCAAGATAAAAGCTTGAAGACGAGGAATAAAATTGCAGTAGCGATTTAGGTTTTCAGAAGGAGTATATATGAATTTGGGTTAGTGGACGTTTGATATAATTTGCGGTTTCGAGGTTGCATTAAATGGATTGTGGGCGGAAAGCCGTTTTCCAAATATGGTAATAAGTACCGGGGGTAAAATGGTAACTTCCGGTTTATTGAACAGTCTCGCCCGAAATTTAGAAAATTTTGCTAAGTCCACAGCCACTCTGATGAATAACAGTCCATATATCAGAGAAGGGGTACTCTGATATAGGGTCCTCTGATGGATAAGTGTATCAGAGGTGGTGAATTCTGATGGATCCACATCTGATGCTTCTGCAACTCTGATTCAAGCTTCTAAGAGCTCAGGTATCAGAGATGGGGTGTTCTGATGAATCCACATCTGATACTTCTGCAACTCTGATTCATGCATCTCTGGGAAGATCATCCATCATTCCCAATTCTTCTCTCAACTTGTTAAACCTTGCCTCAGAGAGAGGTTTGGTCAAGATATCTGCAAGCTGGTCTTCAGTTGGAACATGCTCAATTGAGATGTGCTTCTTCTCCACATGATCTCTGATGAAGTGATGTCTGATCTCGATATGCTTTGTCCTTGAATGCAGCACAGGATTCTGAGTGATTGCAATGGCACTGGTATTGTCACACAGCAACTTGATCTCCTTTGCTTGCACTCCATAATCCTTGAGTTGTTGCTTCATCCAGAGTAATTGAGCACAGCAACTTCCAGCAGCAATATACTCAGCTTCAGCAGTGCTAGTTGAGATTGAATTTTGCTTCTTGCTAAACCAGGAGACAAGTCTCCCACCTAGCAATTGACAGTGACCAGAAGTACTCTTCCTGTCCAATCTGCAACCTGCAAAATCTGAATCAGAATAGCCAATTAGTTCAAAATTACCTCCCTTGGGATACCATAGTCCTGCATTTGGATTTCCTTTGATGTATCTGATAATCTTCTTAGCAGCAACTAGATGGCTCTCCTTGGGCTTTGATTGGTATCTGGCACAGATTCCTACTGCAAAAGCTATGTCTGGTCTGCTTGCAGTCAGATAGAGAAGAGATCCAATGATTCCTCTATAAGTTGTAGCATCAACATCCTTTCCTTCATCATCTGGTCCAATTCCTTGAGATGCATTCATAGGAATTTTGACTGAAGATTTTCCATCTACTCCAAACTTCTTGATGAGATCTCTGGTGTACTTTCCTTGGTTGATAAAGATGCCTTCTGGTACTTGTTTGACTTGTAATCCAAGAAAGTAACTGAGTTCTCCCATCATGCTCATTTCAAACTTCTTCTGCATAACTTGAGAAAATTTCTTGCATAATTCTGGATTAGTGCTTCCAAATATAATGTCATCGACATAAATTTGCACTAACAGAATATGATTAGCAACAGAAATTTGAAACAAAGTTTTGTCCACCTTTCCTTTAGTAAACCCATGGTTCACTAAGAATAGGGACAATGTGTCATACCAGGCTCTAGGAGCTTGCTTAAGACCATAAAGGGCCTTCCTAAGCTTGTAGACACAAGAAGATTGAGTAGGAATGACAAAACCTGGAGGTTGTTCAACATAGACTTCCTCTTCAAGTTCTCCATTCAGAAATGCACTTTTGACATCCATCTGGTATACTTTGATGTCGTTGTAAGCAGCATAGGCTAGGAATATCCTGATTGCTTCCAGTCTTGCTACAGGTGCAAAGGTCTCATCAAAATCTATGCCTTCTTCTTGACAGTATCCCTTTGCAACAAGCCTTGCTTTATTCCTTACAATATTGCCTTCTTCATCTGCTTTGTTCTTGAATACCCATTTGGTTCCAATGACATTCTGATGCTTTGGTCTGGGAACAAGTTTCCACACTTCATTCCTTTCAAACTGTGTCAGCTCTTCTTGCATTGCATTGATCCAGTCTGAGTCTTCTAGAGCTTCTTCTACACACATTGGTTCCATCTGGGATATGCAGCAGGTGAACATGGCTTCTCTTCTAGATGCAGATCTGGTCCTTACTCCACTGGTAACTTGACCAATCACTTGATTAGGAGGATGGTCTCTTAACCAAGTTAGATCAGGTTCTGACAGTTGCTGTCTAGGCAACTCTGATGTTTCATCTTCTGATTCTTCATCTTCATCTTTGTCTATCAGAATTGGATTGGCAGGAGGGGTTGAGAATATAGGATTGTTGGTGGCCTCTTCTGATGGTTCTGAAGCCTTGTCTCCAAGATTGATCTTTTGCAGGGTCTCTGATAGTTTTTCTGCAGAGGTACTATCATCAAACTTGACATGAATGGATTCTTCAACTTGTAGAGTTCTCCTGTTAAATATTCTATAGGCTTTGCTTGAACTTGAGTAGCCTAAGAATACACCTTCATCAGCTTTTTCTTGAAATACTTTCAGGTTCTCCTTTCCATTGTTTAGAATGTAGCACTTGCATCCAAACACATGGAAGTAGCTGATGTTTGGCTTTCTTCCTTTCCACAGCTCGTAGGGGGTCTTCTGATGATTCTTGTGGATCATGCTTCTATTTTGAGTGTAACATGCAGTGTTGATAGCTTCAGCCCAGTATCTGATGGGCAATCCTGATTCTGCAATCATAGTTCTTGCAGCTTCCTTCAGTGTTCTGTTCCTTCTTTCTGCAACACCATTTTGTTGGGGTGTTCTGGCAGCAGAAAGTTGATGGAATGTACCATTCTGATCACAGAAGTCTTTGATCACTTTGTTGACAAATTCAGTTCCTCTGTCAGATCTGATTGTTCTGACCTTCATATTCTTCTCAGTTTGAAGTTGCTTTAACAGAGATGGCAACTTCTGAAGAGTTTCATTTTTCTTGGTTAGGAACACAGTCCAAGTGTATCTTGAGTAGTCATCAACCATAACAAGAGTATATCTTTTTCCACCAACACTGGGAGTTTCAACTGGTCCAAATAAATCCATGTGAATCAGATTTAAGGGACAAGTAGAAAGATCTCCAGCTATGGGTTTGAATGAGGTCTTCACTTGTTTGCCTTTCTGACAAGCACTGCAGAGGGTCTCCTTCTTGTAGACAATATCAGGCAGACCATCTACAATGTGTTCCCTTGCCAGTTTGTTGATGGTTTTGAAATTCAGGTGGCTAAGCTTCTTGTGCCAGTCCCAGCTTAACTTTGAATTGTCCTTTGCTATCAGGCAGGTTCCATCTTTTGCTGTTTGCCAGTCAACAACATAGATGTTCTTCCTTCTCTTGGCTGTAAGAACCACTTCCTTGGTTGTCTCATGCTTGACATAGCATAAGGTTTTGGTGAATTCAACTGTGTAGCCCTTGTCACAGAATTGGCTAGCACTCAGCAAGTTGAATTTCAGACCTTTGACATATGAGACATCTTCAATGATTATCTGGTTCTTGATCAGCTTCCCTCTTCCTTTTGTTTGCCCTTCCTTGTCATTTCCACCGAAGGTGACTCTGGGTCCATTGATTTTCTGGAACTCTGATAGGCAACTCTTGTCACCTGTCATGTGTCTGGAGCATCCACTGTCAATGTACCATTCTTGTTCTGAGATAGCTCCAGCACACTGTTCCTGCAAGATTAAAAGGAAGATTTAGGTACCCAAGCAATGTTGGGTCCTGGGGGGTAATGCAGTCTTGGTAGTTGGTACCATTTTGGTCTCATCAACTGAAACCTTGGTGGATGGTACCCATTGTCCACCTGGTAGTTGTAGTAAACAGATGTATGATTCACTTTGGGCAGATGCTTGTGAGGATCATGCTTTCTGTTAGCATACTTCTGCATAGCCTTCTTGGTTGGAAAGAAGTCCCATATACTATCAAGATCAGAGGAGCGCTTAACTTTAGACTTCTGAGGTTGACCAGACAACCTCTTCTGCCTATAGTTAATCTTCTCTTGATATCTGCCTTTCTGATAGCAGTTTCTGATACCATTGTCATGAGATTGTCTGATAGGGTTAGGCCTTTGATTATTATTGTTCTGAAAACTTTTCCTTTTCCTAGAGTGTCTGCCAGGTTCATTAGTTTTCAAGCTTTGTTTTGGTTTTGCCTTTAGAGTTTGTTTCTCTGGTATGACCTTCTCATGAACAACTTTAGTACCAGAAGTACTAGCATGGCAATTGGGGCTCAGAGTCTGTGGCACTATGACCTTTTTAGCCTTAGCAACTTGGGTGCTAGGCCTTACAGAAGGCTCACCAGACTCTGGTTCAACATATCCAAGACCAGAGGTGAAGTTATGAGAGTCACCAATATTCTTCATGGAAGATTGCATCTTCAGAAGACTATTATATCTACTCTCAAGTTCCTCAATGTCTCTTATTCTTTTCAGAAGAGACTCATTTTCAGCTTTCAGTCTATCTCTTTCCTCAGTTAAGAAATTAAGTTTACACTCAGTCTCTTTCCTTAGATTAGAGATATCAACTTTTAGCCTACTGTTCTCTTCTTTAACAAAAGAATAAGTGGCTTGGATAGTTTGGAACTCTTCCCAGAATGATGACATTGGATCATCATTTAAGGCTGTGCCTACCGAAGAAGAAATAGAATCAGAAGTAGAGCATACCTCATCATCTGATTGTGCCATGAGGCAGAGGTCTTCAGTTTCTGCATCCAAGCAGCAGAATGCTTCATCAGAGTCGGAGTCTGAGCTGGACTCTGATTCAGAGAGTGGATCTCTCTGAGCTTGTTCTGAGACAAATGCTCTTCTTCTTTTGTGTTGATCATCTGGTTTCTTTTCTTCTTCATGTCCTTGCTTCTTGGACACTCTTGGATAGGGGCAGTTTGCTTTGAAGTGCCCAGGTTGTCTGCAGTTGTAGCAGAGGTACTCTCCATTGCTTTCAGACGATTTGGTCTTCTGATGTGGTTTTCTGATGGAAGATGGACTCCTTCCATCTTTTTTCATAAACTTCTTAAACTTTCTGGCAAAAGCAGCCATATACTCATCAGATAAGAGAGTAGAGGGGTCAAAGTTACTTACCTTAGAGGTACTTGCAGTGAGGGCAGTGGTGGTCCTCTCATCAGGAACTTCTTCCTTCTCTTCATGCATCTCAAACTCATAAGCCTTGAGATCAGAGATGAGTTTCTCAGTGGCATAAGTCTTGATGTTCTTGCTTTCCTGGACTGCAATCACCTTCATCTTCCAGGCAGAAGGCAGTCCCCTGAGGATCTTCATGTTGACCTCTTTGATGGTGAGCTCCTTTCCAAGCTCAGAAATCTCACTAATGAGAATCAGCAGTCTCTCATGCATCTTAGCAATACATTCTTCTGGCAGAAGTTTGAAGTCATCAAACTTCTTCATAGCAATGGTCAACTTGTTATCTCTTTCTTGTTCATCTCCTGCTCCAATCTCATCCAGTTTATCCCAGATTTCTTTGGCAGTTCTGCACTTCTTGATTCTGTTGAAGTATCTTTCATCAATAGCCTTGTAAAGGATGTCCTTGGCTATATTGTCCAGGTTGTACTGCCTTTTCTCTTCCTTGGTCCATTCTGACCGGGCTTTCTCAATCATCTGGGGCTGAGAGTTATCAATAGAGTGAGCAGGATTGATCTTCATGAACTGGATAAAGGGTCCATTCTCCAAGACTTCCCACATTTCATCATGAAGGGCACATAGATGTGCCTTCATTCTGATCTTCCAATCATCATACTTCTGATCTGTGAACATCAGATGCTTGGCAAGAGAGTTATCCATAATAACAAACAAATAGAGGCTAAGAACAAGTGGATCTTTGTTCAGAGAGTAACCTAAAAGATTACAAGAACAAGGAGGCTCTGATACCACTTGTTGGTCCCGTTTAATATGGTAATCAGTCTAGAGGGGGGGGGGGGTGAATAGACTGATTGGTTTTTCAATTTTTTTCTCAAAGTCAAAACTGACTTATCAGAGAAGGTCTGATTCTGATGACAGAGAAAGGCTGGTTCTGATATCAGAACTGGCCTTGGCAGCGGATTCTGGTCTGTCCGGGTAGCCTCAGAAAAATACTAAGGCAAATGCCTTTCTGATAACTCTGAAAACAAGATCTGCTGTACACAGATTTCAAGTCTTAGAGTTAATCAGTTAATATCCTAAGTGCAGAAATATAAATTGCAGTAAAGTAAATGACACCGGATATTTTATAGTGGTTCAAGGAACAACTCGTTCCTCTAGTCCACTGTTCCACTAGCTTTGAAGTAGATCAGTTACAAAGCTAATTCCTAGCACTCAAGAAGCACTCCACGTCTTCTTCAAGCCTAGATGCCACCCAGGATGCAGTTCCACGTCCTGATGGCTGATCCTTTCACTCAGCTTCCCGGAAGTATCACCACTTCACTACTGCAGTTACTTGGACGCCCTTCTTTTCAGAAGATCCTTTGAAAAACAGAGTTTTTCCTCCAACTTGCTTCGTTACAAATGATGTTTGATGAAGTTCTTGAAGTGTTGAAGAACAGGATGAACTTTGCTTGTTTGTTGGGGATGAGAGATTTGGAGTTTGAATCTTCCCAACGTAAGCTTGTCTTGTTGAAGACTGTAGAATTTGAATCTCAAGAGAGCTTGAATGATGATGAGCAAAAGTTGTAGCAAAGTTATTTTCCAGTTCTTCGGAAAGTAGCTTATATACCGAGGTTGTCTGCCCGTTGGAGGAGGAGACAACTGCATTAAATGCGCGTACAGTTGACTTGACCGCCGTTTTTGGAAGGTTTCTATTTGTATAATATAACTTCCCGGATTCCTTGGTCAATCATTTGCAATCAATCCTTCAGCGTATCAGGCTCATTTAATGTGCATTAAATGCTTTCCTTTCATGCACAGTCTTGTAGCCGTTGGATGTTTTTACCCGTTGAACTCAGAGCTGTTGGACGTTGCTTGAAATTTTTCTAAGTGTTCGTCGGGCTCTGATCAGGCTCTTCTGATATGTTGAATTCTGATGGCTTTCTGATGAGTTGAGTTCTGATGGAGTTCTGATCTCTGACTGAACTCTGACTCTGACTCTGATAGATCTGCTGATGAGTACCTCTGATCTGTAGTTCTCATCGGCTATCAGATGTCCAGGTTTATCAGCAACTCTTATGATGCAACTCTGATGGACTTCTGCTAAGAGAACTCTGATGGAGCAGTTCTCATAGAGCAAGTCTGGTCGAGCAGTTCTGATGCACTTCTGATCTGATCCAAAACTGAGCAACTCTGATCGTCGACTACACTAATACTTACAATTGAGAATTCTAATACATAAAGTCTAATTAGGGGGTACTCTAACTTTCTAATCCTATAGCATCATCAAAATCTAATTACATTTATTCCTTACACACACCCCGTATAATACTTTACTCATTAGGGCTTACACACCCCGCGTAATACTTTACTCATTTAGGGCTTACACACCCCGCGTAATACTTTATCATGTAGGGCTTACACACCCCGTATAATACTTCATTCATTAGGGCTTACACACCCCGCGTAATACTTTATTCATTAGGGCTTACACACCCCGCGTAATGCTTTATTCGTGTAGGGCTTACACACCCCGCGTAATATCCTTTATCTCGTTAGGGCTTACACACCCCGTATATATATCCCCGTATACTCATTGTACACGAGCAATCATAATCTATCAACCTCGGGCTAGTCTTCATCAAGACTCCCCAGGCTGCCTTCATATAGTCTAGGTAGACTCCACCATTTCCTTTGAGTGTGACCATAGTCCATCACTCATTCTAAGTTCATGCCTATCTAATTCAATACTATAGATAGCACATACAATTAATCACTACAGATTTATATCACTTTGATCATGTCAATAACTCAAGTATTCCTTACTTCACATTTAATCATTTTGCCTATCCACATAGGTATCCATATATCCCTTTTAAGATCTTATGGAATCACACATTTATCAACATTTGTCTATATCATGCTAATCCTCTATATCAATTCAATAATTAATATATTTCAAGGATTTCTCCCCTCATGCATAATGCCTTTGCTTATCCACCTTAGTAATATCATGTATCAATTTGTATGACCACATAGCAACACATTTATTCACATTGGAGTATATCATTTAATTCCATCAAAATCATAATTTGATTACTTAGGTAATCTCATGCTCAACTCACGAGTTATAGACAATATAGTCAGCCATCCTCACCTTATATATGTCCAGGAAGGTTGCCTATTGAAGCCCCGTCGTTAAACCTTCGATCGGGAATGATCTGAATCAAGCTTGGCTGGCAGAGGGCAAAAGCCGCCCGGCTTTTGCAAAAGCTGCCCGGCTTTCGGGTTCTGCTGCACGAAAACAGCACCTAGAAGTGGCGGTTTCCGGCGATTTCGATTCCTATCGATTCCACAACTCTTCTAAGTTAATTTCCAACACTTTATATCATATTTCTACACTTTTAAATGTGTAGGACATCCCCTAGAATCCATCATATGATTTCTATAAAATCATATATGAAAACTATATAAAATGAAAGAACAATAACCATAGCTATGAGATTCTTACTTCTAGGACTTGTTTTGCCTGGATTGCTCCCCTCCTTGGCCTTCTTCCTTCTTGATTCTTGGTGGTGTGTGTGTATAGAGTTCTCAAGAATTCCCTCCCTCTTTCCTAGCTCCCATACGTAAGGTGCAAAAATGAGAGGAGAGGATGAGGCTCCCTCTCTTATCCCTTCTCTTTTTAGTTGGGTTCATGGGCTGTTTATTTTAATTAATCCGGCCCGAAGTTATTTATAATTTAATTCTCCCGTTGATTATGGTCTACACTTTATACGGAATACCCCGAATTAAAGTGTAGGAAACCCTTCACCCTTATAATTGCTACTTTCGGTAATTCGGGCTAGGACGCCAGTTTGGTTACTTGATATATCTCGGTTCGGCCCAAATGACTTTTATTCATTTATTTCTATTATTAGCAAGTGGGCTCGAATGATCTCTCATATTATTTATTTATCTTTTATTCGGTCCGAACAATTATATATTACATACTTCCTTATCCTTGGGCTTTTTATTTAACTTATCTTGGTCCAAGAATATATATTAGTTAGTCCCTCCCCATGTTTGAGGTCTGACTTACAATTTAATTAATCGGTATTAATTTAGTCAATTAATCATTTCTAGTATGATCAATATACTTGTAACTAGTTTTCAAAGTGAATATACATTTATGACTTTAACTAATTTTCCTCATTGAAATTAGTATCTGTACTTTCACTCAAAATTTTTAATATCAATGGATTAATAAATCCAAGTTTCAATTGGGAGCGGTGTTACAGCTAATATATAAATTAGTAGCTTACCCCGGTTTCAACTTGACAAGAATGCATGCCTTTTTTACATTAACATAAACATAAACATAGTTTAGCTGACTAAAGATAATAAAATGCAACCTGAAATTAGTCTACTTGATAAAAAAGAATTATGTTTAATTCATAAAATGGACTTGAAACAATATGATGAATCGCTTCTGTGCATCATGCTGTTCAACTTTCTTCCATTTTTATTTGAAGGACTAATGATAGTTCCTCTTCTACTTGTTTGCTTTTTTTTGCAGGGATTCATGAAGTAATTATTCATCATTGGGCATCGAGTATATAATGTGATGTGGTTTATGAAGTTGGCACTATCATCTACGATGGTTAGGGTGCAGTGTGGGCATATTCATTCAATAAATGTACATGTCTTGGTCAGCAGTATACTGGGAAAACCAAAGAGTGAAGATTGTAAAATTAATACAGAAACATTTTTATTGATTTCTCCAACCCTTCTTATTGACATTTAATTAACTTTCCTTGAAAATGTGTGTTTACTCAATCACACAATCGGCCTTAAAAAGAGAGTAATGCAAAAGTTCATTACCCTTGTATATATAAGGTCTGTATTTTACCCTACCTCTAATTAGTGATTCAGTACTACTATATTTTTTTGAAAATATGTTCAGCCCTACCTCGCCTCTTGTTATTAAATGTTAGTGATAATAATGAGTGTCACTTAAATGAAGTGTCATAAATGTTTGTGGCCTTCTGCCATATCCTCATCCATGGATTTTCCATCCGCTTCTTTTTCTTTTAAAAATATGGCATATCAATAAAATTTAGTTAAGGAATATTATTTGTCTTGGAGATTATTGATATTGCCCCATTGGGCATCAACTCAATCGCGCATCGCGCGTAAAAATAACTAGTTATGTATCATAATATGTTATTTCAAAGTCACAAACTGCCTCGTTAAAACCTTTGACCAAGAAAACCCTATGGGACAAAACTTGGTTAAGGAAAAGAGTACAGTTGCATATGGTCTTCCGGACCAATAAATTGTTCGATCTCACAAGGACCGGACCAATTAGGACCTTCACGGTACTATCTTCCGAACTAATATTAGAATCACTCTTCTAGCGGATAATAGTCTTCCAGACATTAAAATCTTGCTCATTCTTTAAAACCACAAAATAACTTAAAACCTTTGGCTAAGAAAAAGGACAATACATGATCTTCTAGACCAATTAATTGTTTCACCTCAATCCACTCCATATAATTTGAGCTAATGGCAATCTTTAGTATACAAAACCTCCATCATTATTTATACAAATTTGATGGACATCAGTAACCAAACTCTTCAAGAGTTTCTAAACAGAAGCAATTGTCTAAACTCATGATTTTACGATGTGTATCTCAAGACCATCAAATTTAGTGATAATGCTCATATTCACATCAAACATTTAATAATTGAGTATTCTCAAATATTGGTCCATAATGATTTTAAAAAGGGCATGTTTTGATCCTCCTAGGATTTGAAATTAGTACTTCGTATATGAACACTTCAGGTGCTCACAATGTAATGACTAGGTTTGGCTAGATGCTTAAAAGCCTCCAACACCTTTATTTATACAATTTTGTTTATAGAATAATATATGTTTACTTCAGGTAAACAAATAGAATGTTTATGAGTAATTGCAAATTTATTGCATAAAGTTTTTTTCTCATTCATCTCTTTCTGCAGGAAAGGTTGAGAAGTAGTATGGATATAGCTCACTTTAAATTAGTTTAAATTAAATTCTAGTCATGAAATCATGTGAAATACATAAGAAAATTGTTCACAATTGTTCCTCTACAGGAGGCACTCATTACAAGTGATATTTTCACATGGTGCAAAGACCTTGTTCAATCATGATATAAAATAATTTGCACCATGTTTATCAAGCATAGTTCTTCTACAAAATAAGTCATGTCATTAAGACTTAATGTGATCACCCAGGTTGTAGTTGGGCCAAGCATCTCTTTTTATATTTCCAACTATGCTTACAATTTACTGCATTTCTTATTGTTGCAGTTATTCAACCAAACTTAAAATCTTTTTCAAGAATAATTCCAAATATAATTACTATAACTTAAGACATAATGTCTTTATCTAATTATTGTAGACATAAAAGAATTCATATTCATGTTGCATGCCGTGTGCACATAATTCTTTTCGCCATTGTCTTTCAGGGACACACAATTGATATTATAACAATGACATCAGATTCTCTCATTAACTGCCACATTTACAGAACTTCAAACTATAACAGGAATGTCATCTCAAAATCATTCAATCTCAAGTATTGTCACCCCACGTACACAATATCTTGACTTATGGGACTTCAGGCCCAGTAAAATATCTTCTCATCCATAAACATCGATCATAATTCACAAAATTTTAGGACTGCAGGTCCATCGTATTTCGTCTGGCCAGACTTTAGTATTATGGATTATGAATCGATAGTCTAGGAAAAATAAATCATTGACGTCAATATAATAAATAAGACTCCTGTTTCATCAAAGTCCTCTACATGAGCCATAAAAGAGGAATTCATGTTCGGTATCATATAAATTATCAGCTGCAGCATTTAACTTATATCATTCTCTTGTAGTGACTTACTGTAATAAAAAACGGTTTTATTTTATATACACATAATGACCGTCTAACCATGCTTCATGCATTGGTTGAGCTCAAACTTTATTATCATTTCTCTTTCAGTCACTTTGGCAGTTTACTTATCATACTTTACACGTTTTTCTTTTCATATCATTCCATCCTTCTAGGATATTTTCCCGACATTCCAAAATATATTTATGCTTATGCCGTTATATCTCCCCCTAATGTCGGAAAATGTGCCATAATATTTTTGAACAAGGATTTACGTACATATGGAACCACTTCCAGGGTCCAAGTACATCATTTCTATAGTGGGGTTTCAATATTGCCACACTTTGACCCATTTAAACGTGTAAACTTTTGGGGGTTAGTTATTAACAAATGCCGAATTAATATAAACTACATGTTCTTCATATATTTAGGCAATTTTCTAGTAATTTATCTCAGGCAAAACATTCATCTTATAATGCTAGATATATTTTGTGGGTTCCTTTATGCTCTTCACTATTATTCAAATGGGTCGGCAAACGGTGTTGTTCCACTCATAATATCTACGCCATTTTAGTAGAGCATCTCTTGAGACCAAATTTAATATTATTAACCCACATTGTGAAACTTCAAGTTCACTTAACTCCCATGGATTCACTTTTAAAATATTGGGAGAATAGACGGTCTTGCCATTTTCTTATATAAGAAGTATTTATATAGCGGATGTCTTATACGGCATTTGGTTTAAACCTGGGTTGACCTTAAATTGGTCATTTATTCAAAATCTTAAACTTAATGCAACACATGTTTAAACTATTCAAGTATATATAGTATAGTATGAGGAGAATTCTGCTACAGGCAGATATTATGGAAACACAATTTACACTGCGTTGTTATGGTCTCAAACTATCACCCAATAAGTATGATATCTGACGTGCACTTTGTCGTGTGTGCACTCAAAATAAATTGATACTAGCACTTATACGTAGTATAGGTGAAGTAGAGTTCGTATCCACAGGGAAAGGAATAACCTTCTTTTTATATAAATAGTAGATAAAAGGGGGGTTTTGATTGTTGAGTGATTTAATTAAATTAAACACGAAAGTGAACGAGTTATATGGGATTAAATTCAAGAATAAAAGGGACTTTGTTTTGCTACTTTCCACTTGTTGATATATTTTAGTCGATCATTGTTATATCTATAACTTATCCCCTCTCGAATACTCAATCGAGGAGTATATCCAATTCATCGAGGGTAGTTATTAACAACGACCGTTCACTAATAACCCTTACTATTAACCAAATATAGAACAACGCCGTATACCGATTTAATAGTAGCATTTAACCTCTTTAACTCCTTGATGAAATCAATTGAGATTGATAACCTCAACGCAACGGTTTCGGTTTAACCAACAAAATTAATCCCTCTTAAGTTTATTAACCACGACCGTGCATTAATAAACCGAAGTTACTTACTTATGAAACCTTCAACGTTTAACCATCGGTTCGTTGAACGTTTCTAGTAATAATCAATGTTGGAACATTAACTAATCGTCACTTAGCCACCCTCCAACAATGATATAGAATGAGATTAAGGGAAGAATTAATAATCAAGAGGAGAAAGTAAGAAAATAACTCACAACTTTAATAATCAATCAAGCTTCAAGAGCAAAACCAAGAAATGGAAGTTTAGCTCCTCATTTGGAGACTAAACATGCTAAAAGAAATATAGAGAAATGCTATTCTAAACTGAGCTTAAGAGTATAAAGGAATTGGTGTCTTTTTTGTGGAGGAAATGTGGTGTATTTATAGGCTTTTTAGGCCTGCAGGGTCGTGTACCCGATCGGGTTTTCAGCCCAACCGATCGGGTAAGGGTTATTTCCTCGAAACTGAAAATCTGGGGTCATACCCGATCGGGTATGTCGGCCACCCGATCGGGTATGGATACGCGATCGAGTTAAAAGATCCTCCTGCATGTTGCCTTGTTCCCGGGTTGATTCGATTTGACTTTTCAGCAACTTACCCGATCGGGTATAGAGCATACTCGACCGGGTACACTACCAAAAATCAGAATCTTCATCTTTTCTTGAAATCTTTGCACCTTCCTTCCATTTGTGATGTTTACCAATGGTCCCTAGAGTGGTCTTAGACCTGTTTGAACTCAGAACCAACCTAATCTAAACAATTTACAAACATTTTACAAACTAAACTATTACACCAAAAGTGTGTAATTTCTAGAGTAACAATCACTCAAAACTAATCAAAAACACAATTATAAACACGGAAATAACATGAATGTCAACTCCCCCACACTTAGTTCCTTTACTCGACCTCGAGTAAAACCAAATGTTTATACAATGTTTATCACAAGATCATGAGTGCATAGAGAGGAAGAAATAAGAAACTAAAACCACCAAGTATAGTGAATGAAGTTACAAAACAACATTTCCTTGGGTTTAACGGTCTTCTATGCTTCCTATTTCTTCTTTTTCTCATCTTCTCTCCTTCTTCTTCTTCTTCTTCTTCTTCTTCAAGAGATGGTGTCCTGCAAAATAGAACAAATTTTTCTCTCATATCTCTCATTTTGCCTAGGAGCCTTTTCAGGTTTTCATCCTAGCATCTCTTTTCTTTTCCTTTTCTTACCACTCACTCATTTTTTTTTGTAAGCCCTTGTTGCTTAGATTGCCCTTTTGGGTTTTCAACCTAACTACCATTTCATTTCTTTTATTACAGTTTTTTTTTTTTTTTGTGAAACTAATACAAGAAAATAATGCTTAGTACAAGGTAGAAATAAAGGAGTGTACATACCACAAGAGAAATCTTCCTCCCCCACACTTGAAGCATGGCACTATCCCTAGTGCCCGCCCTCGCCACCATAGTAGCCTCCGCCAAAGCCGCTCCCATGCATGTCATCACCTCCTCCCTCGCCCATGGTAGTGTCCCTGCCATCATAACCACCCATGCCGGAACTAGAGCCGCCAAAATTACCCCAATCGGAGGGGTTATACCAAGAAGGTGCCGGTGGTGGTGAGGCCATAGATGCAAACCCGCCAAGTTGGGACATGTAAGAATATGTCGGCCCATACATCATCTGGTAGTCTTCCTCGTATCGTTGCAAGTCGGTCGCCCGTTGTTCCTCCAACCTTTGAAAAGCCAACCGTTGCTCCTCCCGGTATGCATCAAACCGCCGGTCTCTTTCTTGTTGCTCGTTCCGGTAGTGGCCTATCTCCCCTTGAAGTTGGGTGAATTGCTCTCCCATTTTTGTGTAATCAAGGCTCATTGTTTGGAAACCGGTTAAGAGGGATTGTTGACCCGCCAAGAGTTGTTGGAAGAAGTCTTGTGGTGGCGGGTTTTGGGGGAGGTCGGGGATATCATGTTGGACATGTTCATATCCCTCTTGGTGCTCGGGTTGCTCCGGTTGGGGATTGGGTTGTTCGGCTTGGTCGGCTTGAGCTTGGAGATGAGGTGGAATGTTGTTGGGGAGGAGGTAATGTGGAATGTGAGCGGGTTCCATCTTGTACCTAAGTCTAGGTAATTCGTCGCATGGGAGGGGGAAGTATTTGACCGGTTCGGGGTACTTCATGTGCCATCTATATCGTTGGGTTCCGTTGTGGTCTTTGTTGCCCAAAGAGATCAATTGTGCATTGGACAACCATCCAAGATGCATCAATGAATCTCTAGAGATTGGGGCATTATCCACATAGCCAAACTTGGAAGCCAAATGCATGATGACTCCCCCTAAAACAATGTTTCCCCCTTTGGTGATAGCCCTCTCTAAATGTTCCCAAATCAAGTTGCAAATGTTGAACTCAACGGGATTGCGGAAAAGAGCAAGAGTGAGAATGGCTACATCCCCTATCCGAGTGTGATGGTTGTTGGGGCGGCCAAGTAAAGAGTTGCACAAAAACTTGAGGAAAATTCGGAGAAGGGGATGTTGCACGTGACTAATGTATAGTTGAGACGTGCTAAAATTCCGTTCTCCGGTCATTTTGCCCCAAAGATTATAAGCATCCATGGTATTGTCCGGGATTTCCCTCTCATGTGGGAATCGGAGCCCGAAATGCTCGGCAAAATCACGTCTCGTTATAGTGTATTCGGTGTTCATTAACCGAAACGAGAGTGTATCATCATAGAAATGGTCATCATCTAACACAAATTTGGCCGAACTCAAAAATTCATAGATGACCCTTTCATTACAATTATATTGCACATTAAAAAGCAAGCCCATATGCAATTCATCAAACAATTCTCTCATGCCATCCAACAAACCTAGTGAATTAAGAGCTTCATGGCATAAAAAGCGAGAAGGAATGACTTGCCTTTTTAGAATGGCCACAAATCGCTTCCGATGATCCCCCGGGCCAAATTGCACATCCTCATAGCCTCGGATAGGTCCTCTTGAGCTAGAGCTTTCCGGTTGGTTCCTCTTTGGTGCCATTTTTGAGAAAATAGGGGGCTTGAGTTCGGACTTGGGGTCTAGGGGGTAGGGTTTTCGGATTTTTGGAAATGGAGAGAGAGAGAGGGATTAATGGGTATGAGGTTGTAGAGGAGAGTGTAGGGATCGTTTTGGTGGTGGTTTGGGTGGATTTGGTTGAGATATGAGAGAGTAATCGAAGCTTGAAGGTGTGAAAATGGAGGATTTGGGAGAAGGGATTCGAATTTTGGGATTTTGGGGAAGAAGAATGGTTGGATTTGGCCTTTGATTCGTGTTTAAAACTCGTATACCCGATCGGGTACCCCGATTACTCGATCGGGTATACCTCGGTTTGTTCTTGTTTTGGGATCGGGCTCGATCGAGTATACCCCGTACTCGATCGAGTTTTCCTCGCCGTAGGATTTTCTGTAAATATACTCGATCGAGTATATTAATATACCCGATCGGGTATACCCCTTTTTTTTAAAAAAATGGTTCCAGGTTTGTGTATTCGGTCGAGTATGGGGTATACTCGATCGAATTTTGGCCGCCGTAGGATTTTCTTGAAATATACTCGATCGAGTATATAAATTTACTCGATCGGGTATTAGGCGGATTTTTCAAATTGGCTCCAGGGGTCGATTACCCGATCAAGTATGAGGTATACCCGATCGAGTATTCGATCATTTTTTTATCTTTTAGCCGATCGAGTATGGGGTACTCGATCCCCCTTCTTCCCCTTTTTACTCTATACCCGACCGCGTATGACTGTTACTCGATCGGGTATATTAGCCTGAAATTTTGTTTGGTCCATTTTAATCCTCTTTTCGGTATGGATCCGATCGGGTAACTGATGATGACCGATCGGGGGTTTCCCCAGGCCTTGAAAATATTATTTTTCCCTCATTTTCTTTTTGAGATTTTCTTCCCATTCTCCCAAAAGTTGACATTCGAAAACAAAAAACGCTTTATTTAAAAGAAAACATACCTTGCATGGGTTGCCTCCCAAGAAGCGCTTTATTTAACGTCGTGGCTCGACGATATCTTCGTTATTCTTCACTCATAGACCGGTTCAGAAAGGTCCATGACCTCCACATTTTTGGGTTGAAAACCCTCAAAGAAGGGTTTTAATCTTTGTCCATTCACCTTGAGTACCTCTCCCGTCTCCATGTCTTCAATTTCCACCGCCCCGTGTGGATATATTTTGACCACTTTGTATGGTCCCGTCCAACGAGATCTCAGTTTTCCTGGAAATAGACGAAGGCGTGATTGAAAAAGGAGGACTTTGTCATCAAGTTTAAAGTCCTTATGATCATCTTATCATGCCAAGCCTTCGTCTTTCTTTTGTAGATCTCCGCGTTGTCATAAGAATCCAAACGGAGTTCTTCCAATTCTTGCAATTGGAGTTTCCTATGCAAACCGGCCTCGTCAAGATTGAGGTTGAATTCTTTAACCGCCCAATACGACTTGTGTTCAAGCTCTACGGGAAGATGACAAGCTTTCCCAAACACAAGTCTATAAGGGGACATACCGATTGGAGTTTTGTAGGCGGTTCGGTATGCCCATAGTGCATCATCAATGCGTATGCTCCAGTCCTTTCAGTTTGGGTTCACTGTTTTCTGGAGTATAAATTTCAACTCCCGATTTGAGGCCTCCGCTTGGCCATTGGTTTGAGGGTGGTAAGCTGTAGAGATTTTGTGAGTCACACCATATTTTTTTAGTAGGGATCCCACAATTTTATTACAAAAATGTGTGCCTCGATCGCTTATTAAAATTCGAGGAACCCCAAACCTAGAAAATATGTGTGATTTTAGGAAGCTAGCCACCACCTTGGCATCATCAGTTTTGGTGGCTTTAGCTTCCACCCATTTAGAGACGTAATCCACCGCAAGGAGAATGTAGATGTTATCTTGAGAGTTCGGGAAAGGTCCCATAAAGTCAATACCCCATGCATCGAAAATTTCGCAGAAAAGCATGGGATTTTGGGGCATCTCGTTCTTTCGTGAAATGTTGCCCGCTCTTTGGCAATTGTCACAAGCTTGACAAAAGCCATTTGCATCACGAAACAGACTCGGCCACCAAAAACCACTTTCAAGAATCTTCATTGCCGTCCGTTTCGGGCCGAAATGTCCTCCACAAGCATAAGAATGGCAAAACTCTATTATGTGGGCTATCTCATATTCGGGGATGCATCTTCGGATTATTTGATCCTTACAATGCTTCCACAAATATGGGTCATCCCACACATAGAGTCTTGAATCCATTCTTAATTTTTCTTTTTGAGATTTTGAGAATTGTGGAGGAAATTTGTCGGAAACAAGGAAGTTTACAATGTTTGCGTACCATGGTTGTATGACTTTGATGGAGAAGAGGGTCTCGTCCGGAAATTCGCCTTTTATGAGATTGGTATGGAGACTTTCGATTTCTTTGTTTGGAATCAAGCGGCTTAAATGATCGGCCACCAAGTTCTCCGCTCCTTTCTTGTCTTTGATTTCTATGTCAAACTCACTCAATAGAAGGACCCATCGAATGAGTCTTGGTTTGGCTTCCTTCTTTGTCATAAGGAATCTGAGAGCGGCGTGGTCGGTGTACACAATAACTTTCGTTCCAAGAAGATAGGAACGAAACTTTTCCAAAGCAAAGACCACCGCTAGCATTTCCTTCTCGGTGGTGGAGTAGTTCTTTTGAGCTTCATTGAGGGTTGATGAGGCATAGTAGATGACATGAGAAGCCCTTCCAACCTTTTGGCCTAAAACAGCCCCTACCGCATAATCACTTGCGTCACACATGATCTCAAAAGGAAGAGACCAGTCGGGAGCTTGTATGATGGGGGCGGTTACCAATCGTGCTTTTAAAGTGTCAAAAGCTTCTTTGCATTCATCATTGAGATCAAATTCAACCTCCTTTTGCAAAAGTTTGCATAGAGGAGATGAAATTTTTGAGAAGTCTTTGATGAATCTCCTATAGAACCCGGCGTGACCAAGGAAGGAGCGGATGTCCCGTACATTTGTTGGGTACGGGAGTGTTTGGATGACATCAATTTTTGCCTTGTCCACTTCAATGCCCTTTGAGGAGATCACATGCCCAAGAACAATCCCTTGTTCCACCATAAAGTGGCATTTTTCAGAATTGAGAACAAGGTTGGATTCAATGCAACTTTTGAGCACAAGAGTGAGATGATAGAGGCAAGTGTCAAAAGAGTCCCCATGAATTGTAAAATCATCCATAAAGACCTCCATGAACACCTCCACAAATTCGGAGAAGATGCTCATCATACACCTTTGAAAGGTGCCCGGTGCGTTGCATAATCCAAAGGGCATTCGTCGGTAGGCAAAAGTGCCAAATGGACATGTGAAGGTTGTTTTCTCCTGGTCCTCCGGGGCTATTGGTATTTGGAAATACCCGGAGTAACCATCGAGAAAACAATAGAACTTGTGCCCCGCTAGCCTCTCTAGCATTTGATCAATGAAGGGCAATGGAAAGAAGTCTTTTCTAGTTACCGAATTGAGCCTTCGGTAGTCAATGCAAACTCGCCACCCGTTTTGAATTCGGGTGGGTACCATCTCGCCTTCTTTGTTCTCAATGACCGTCACTCCGGTCTTCTTTGGCACCACTTGGGTTGGACTCACCCATTTGCTATCGGAGATGGGAAAAATGATTCCCATTTGAAGTAGTTTGATCACCTCCTTTTTCACCACCTCCATCATGGGTGGGTTCAATCTTCTTTGCGGTTGCCTCACCGCTTTGGCCTCATCTTCGAGTAAGATCCGGTGCATGCATGTGGATGGGCTAATGCCTTTAATGTCGGCAATAGACCATCCAATGGCCAATTTGTACTCCTTAAGGACCGCAATCAACCTTTCTTCTTGTTCTTGGGTTAAGGCATTTGAGATAATTACCGGTAGAGTGTGATTTTCACCCAAGAACACATGCTTCAAATTTTCAGGGAGTGGTTTTAATTCCACCTCCGGTGCCTGCAAAACAGATGGTAGCGGCTTCTCGCTCGGAATGGTTAGTGGGAGGGCTTTAGAGCCCGGTGGCAAAAGTGGGAGTTGATTTAACTCCGCCACCATCATCGTTATTTTATTTGACATAGAATATTCCAAAGTGAAATTCTCTACGTCGTTCTCAATTGAGCTTAGCAAATCGTCTTTCTCCTCAACTTCAAACACATCTTGGACCCAAGTGTCACAAGTGTCAATGGCAAAAAGAGAGTGATTATCGGTGGGGTATTTCATGGAGTCATAGATATTAAATTCAACTTTCTCATCATCAAACTCCATAGTTAATACTCCACTAAAAACATCTATTTTTGCCTTGGCCGTCTTTAAAAAGGGTCTTCCCAACAAAATCGGGACTGCATTTTTATCGTTCTCCATTTCGAGAACGTAAAAATCAGCGGGAAAGATTAAATTATCCACCATGACGAGTACATCCTCTACTACACCTTTTGGGTAAGCATTGGATCTATCGGCAAGTTGGATAACAACCCCCGTTTCATGTAAAGGTCCTAGTTCCAGGGACTTATATATAGAAAATGGGATGACATTAATTGATGCTCTCCCAAATCTAACATAGCCCTAGAAAAACTAGAATTTCCTAGTTTACATGGTATAGTGAACATTCCCGGGTCACTATACTTTTTAGGAAGTTTCTTTTGGAAAACGGCTGAAACTCTTTCACTAACTTGGATTTTATGCCTGCCATTTAATTTGTGTTTCCTTTTAATTGTGCAAAGTTCTTTTAAAAACTTGGCAAATCTAGGAACACCTTTAATTAAGTTGAGAAGAGGGATATTTACCTCGCATTTGCTGAAGGTCTCATAGATGTCCTTGTCATTGTTGTATTTGCGGTTGTCCTTGAGAGCCTACGGAAAAGGTGGCACCGGCTCGTATGAATTGAGTGGTGGGAATTTCCTTTGAGGTGTGACCTCCTCTTCTTTCTCCTCTTCATTTGGAGGATTTGTGCTTGGCACCAAGATATCCTCCTCTTCCTCTCCAACATGGCTCTTTGCTTTCGCTTTAGCCATAACCAATTCTTTGCCACTTCTCAAAGTGATCGCGTGAGCTTGTTGCCTTGGATTCGGCTCCGTTTGAGATGGGAGTTTGGCCGAATCCTTAGCCTCAAGTCTACTCACGGCATTTGAGATTTGGCTTATTTGGTTTTCCAAATTGTGGATGCTTGATTTGGTCGTTTCTTGGAATTGGGTAACACTTTGTTGCATCGTAGCCATGTTCATGGCCAGTGATCGAATCATGTCTTCAGTGGACATGCTCGAGTTCGATGTTTGCCCTTGTTGTTTATATTGTTGAGGGGGAGGGTTTGATTGTTGAGGAGGTTGAGAGTTTCCGTACCTTAAGTTGGGATGATCCCTCCACCCCGGATTGTAAGTGTTGCCGTGAGGATCATATCTCCTTTGTCCTTGGAAACCCAAAGCATTGACTTGCTCGGGGTTCTCCTCTTGAAGTGTTGGGCAAGAATCGGTGGGATGCCCTTGTGTTGAGCATATGCCGCAGACCTTGACTTCTTGGGTTTTTGGATTCAAAAGAAAATCTTTAACCAAAGAAGTCAAGCCGGCCACTTGACTTTCCAACGAGTTGTTGGATTCTGCTGCCATAACTCGTTTTGAAGATGACCTCCCATTGTAGTGTCTCGAGTTTTCGGCTAACTCTGAAATGAGGTCCCTTGCTTGAGAAGGGGTTTTGTTAACAATACCCCCTCCGCAAGCCGCATTCACCATGCGTCTATCTTGATCAACAAGCCCATCATAGAAGTAGAGGATGAGATCTTGTTCCGAATATCCATGATATGGGCAGCTAGCGCATAATTTTTTAAAACGCTCCCAATATTCGTACAAGGTCTCATCATCTGCTTGCTCAATGTTGCTAATTTGCTTTTTGAGACTTGAAGAGATAGATGCGGGATAATACCTGTCGAGAAAGCTCTTTTTCATTTGAGCCCATGTGTTGATGCTACCCGAAGGAAGATAGAAAAGCCAATCCTTCGCGGTGTCTTTTAAAGAGAATGGAAAGGCCCTTAACTTGATTTGTTCCTCGGATACGCCATTGGGGCACATGCTTGTGCACACAATATGGAATTCCGATAGATGTTTGTTCGGGTCTTCCCCCCGTAGGCCATGGAAAGAGGGGAGTAGATGAATGAGCCCAGATTTTAGCTCAAATGTGACCCCCGTATCAAGAGTTGGAAAAGTGATACATAGGGGTTGTTGATTTAGATTTGGAGCCGTGAGCTCCCTCAACGTTCTTGTTTCATTAGCCATAATGATTGGCTCTTCGGTCTCGCTAGAATGAGAACTAACACTTGATGATTCTCCCGAGTCGGAGTTTGAAAATTTGTTTTTCAACCGCTCGAGAGTTCGTTCTATTTCGGGATTTGAGTGGTATGTGATTTCGTTCAGTGAACGATATTTTACCATGTACTACAAAGCTCAGCAGAAATAGAAATCCATATATACTTATGTTTTTTTTTTTTAAATAAAATAAAAAGAATAATTAATTGCCTTTCCCCGGCAACGGCGCCAAATTTGACGTGCACTTTGTCGTGTGTGCACTCAAAATAAATTGATACTAGCACTTATACGTAGTATAGGTGAAGTAGAGTTCGTATCCACAGGGAAAGGAATAACCTTCTTTTTATATAAATAGTAGATAAAAGGGGGGTTTTGATTGTTGAGTGATTTAATTAAATTAAACACGAAAGTGAACGAGTTATATGGGATTAAATTCAAGAATAAAAGGGACTTGGTTTTGCTACTTTCCACTTGTTGATATATTTTAGTCGATCATTGTTATATCTATAACTTATCCCCTCTCGAATACTCAATCGAGGAGTATATCCAATTCATCGAGGGTAGTTATTAACAACGACCGTTCACTAATAACCCTTACTATTAACCAAATATAGAACAACGCCGTATACCGATTTAATAGTAGCATTTAACCTCTTTAACTCCTTGATGAAATCAATTGAGATTGATAACCTCAACGCAACGGTTTCGGTTTAACCAACAAAATTAATCCCTCTTAAGTTTATTAACCACGACCGTGCATTAATAAACCGAAGTTACTTACTTATGAAACCTTCAACGTTTAACCATCGGTTCGTTGAACGTTTCTAGTAATAATCAATGTTGGAACATTAACTAATCGTCACTTAGCCACCCTCCAACAATGATATAGAATGAGATTAAGGGAAGAATTAATAATCAAGAGGAGAAAGTAAGAAAATAACTCACAACTTTAATAATCAATCAAGCTTCAAGAGCAAAACCACGAAATGGAAGTTTAGCTCCTCATTTGGAGACTAAACATGCTAAAAGAAATATAGAGAAATGCTATTCTAAACTGAGCTTAAGAGTATAAAGGAATTGGTGTCTTTTTTGTGGAGGAAATGTGGTGTATTTATAGGCTTTTTAGGCCTGCAGGGTCGTGTACCCGATCGGGTTTTCAGCCCAACCGATCGGGTAAGGGTTATTTCCTCGAAACTGAAAATCTGGGGTCATACCCGATCGGGTATGTCGGCCACCCGATCGGGTATGGATACGCGATCGAGTTAAAAGATCCTCCTGCATGTTGCCTTGTTCCCGGGTTGATTCGATTTGACTTTTCAGCAACTTACCCGATCGGGTATAGAGCATACTCGACCGGGTACACTACCAAAAATCAGAATCTTCATCTTTTCTTGAAATCTTTGCACCTTCCTTCCATTTGTGATGTTTACCAATGGTCCCTAGAGTGGTCTTGGACCTGTTTGAGCTCAGAACCAACCTAATCTAAACAATTTACAAACATTTTACAAACTAAACTATTACACCAAAAGTGTGTAATTTCTAGAGTAACAATCACTCAAAACTAATCAAAAACACAATTATAAACACGGAAATAACATGAATGTCAATATCACATTTCAAATTACTATTTCGCAGTGTTTGAGTAGCTTCTTTGAGCTTACATTCAATGCCTGAGATTTTGTCATTATTATTTATGTGCACAACTTGTTTATAAATATAATTTGTGCTTCCATTACTATTTATGCTTACAATAGAATTAAATTTCTAATGTGTAGGACTCTATCAAAGGTTAATATATGTCAGGCTCTATGCCACCAAGTATATACATGCTTCAGGCATTATATCATCCCTTAGACAAAAATAATTTGACTCTAAAATAATCACTTATGTAGTGATTTATTATGTTCACAGAAATAATGTGATTCACTCACCTAGAAATCTATATAGAGTCTAAGGATCAAATAACGTTACTATTGAAGTAACATAAAATTATTAAATATTTAAATTTGTTTAAAAATTATCAAATATTCAAATTTCTTAAAATTTACATTAACATATAATAACATATTGTCCGCTTTGGTATAAACAGCTTGTGGATATTGTCCGCTTTGGTACTTCAGGACCTCACGGCTTTAAAATGCGTCCACAAGTAAGGGCTTCAGACCTTGCTTATAAACACAGACACTCTCGTGTGTGAGCAATGTGGTAGCTTCAGGTTCACAACACACACTTGTACATCAAGTTTATGCTCTTAGAGTGACTTCAATTCTGGCACTTTGTTATAATTTCATATTTTCATTAATGAAAATTTGTTTGTTTTCTCTCCTCTCGAGTAGATTAGCTTGAGTAAATCATTGTAGATAATTACAATAACTTGTGGTTTGCTAGACATTATTTGCGTGTCCATAGCAATATTTAGCTATAATAATTTGAATATAGTTAAAATTGTATCATGTTTGCTAATCATGCATTTTCTTAAAGCATACCACTTCCTTGAGTGTTTTATAAAAAAGGTGAAGCTATATGAGTCACACTAACTTATCGATTAATATTCAACAAACAAATTTACCATATAAATAAATATGAAATCATATTACGTTTCAATATGACTAAATTATAAATAGGGATAAATGTGGAGCGTACCTGTAATAATCTCCGATGCCTTTTCTTAATGCTTACATTAACTCAAAATAGCATGAATTAATTTATAGTAATAAAAATAGTTGAATAAGCATTAGAAAGGTAATCAAATATTAATGATGTAATAAAGATTTCCACCATACATAATCAAGATAATGAAAGACTACTAAGAGTACTTTAAACAAAAAATTTCAAAAAACTTTAGAAAATATATTGCTACTATACTGCGGGAGTGATAATGAATTGATATCTCATACGACATTCAAACCATGAGACATACTCATGTGGTATTTAGTTTTATAATATCGTTTTGAAAATATATCATTAGTTCAAGTGCGACAAAACAAGAAATTATCCTTAACTCATATAATTGATATATATTATATATGCTTATGAAATTTAATATTTGTCATTAATTGAACTCGTAATTGTCCATCTATAACTGATATTGACTAATAAATGTCATTGAATTCTTTATTAAATAGAAAAACAATTATAACACGGAGTATTGAATTATAATAATGCTCTTCCCAAATGTGCCATTTGATAAATTTAGTGGCCACATATGATGATCTCTACAATGCCTTGTGTCAAATCCACGAAGACCAATAATAAAAGGAAAAGAAAGCATTGCGATTAAACTGATATTTCCCATCTGGGTCTGGGGTAGGAAGATGAGGGTACAAGTTTAATGGTTCGAGATTAGAGAGGGGAAAACACTATAAGTATGAACTGGTCATATGAATTTTGGATTTGCCAAGAAAACTAAAAACAGTTTAAGGCAAATTTCATTATATATATGTATAATATGGAGTAGAATTTATTTGTGAGGCTCCACAATTGAAAAGCATTAAATATATAGAAAGTTGCAACGTAGAAAACATCCGGTCTTAGAATAATAAAGAGGAATACCGATAATACGTTATACTTCCATTATATAAATGATTGAATCATAACTTTAGATTAAAACACTTAAGCACTCATTGGAGCTGAGCATATTAGAAATCTTCTTGCTTGAGTAGTTGAGTTGCCTCTTGATGTTTTAAAAGTGTACAAAAGTTGAAGTATAAACTAGCAAAGGGGAAAGTTAGGAAGACTCTTGTAAATCAAGGCTGCATAAAAGTTAACGTCCCAACATGAAACCGTAGTATATGCTATTAATTCTTAATGATCAATTATTAAATAACATAATTAATCATTCACAACTCCATGTTCAAAATGGCGGATAAAAAAGTTAAGGCCTCAATTGTAATTAAAATGGCAAATTAACATTCAAAATTCTATCCCGCTGCATAACGTCCTGATCGGTGATTCTATCTCTGCCTCAAAATCTAGTCCTAGCTTTAACATTTTAACCTAACATCTCTGGAAACACCGTATGATGTTGAGGCCACTTATACTAGAAATTTTTACTATATTGTTATGATTGGGGACGTATTACTGTTATGGTAACTAATTTTCTTCTAAATAACCTTGTGTAAAAGATGCAAGACATTAAAAAAAATTGCTTTTAATGCATCATAGCTGTTATGAAGATTTATATATACAAAGTCACAGTCCCGAGAGGCATGCTAAGAATAGTTTGTCCGAAACAAAACATAAAATCCATATATATAAAAATACGGTCAAAACTAGTAAAGCTGTGATTTTTGTTTTTCGACAAAAGATGTCCATAGACTTACTAAAACAATATAATGCACCTTTTTTTTCATTAACGTAATTCACCATTTATGGATATGCATAATCTGTATATCAAGTTAATCAAAATAGACGGTTGTGTATATTGAACGGAAATTGTTCTAAATAGGACTAATGAGTTCCTAAAAAGCACAAATAGGACTATTACTTTTAAAATTCCCTAAATAGGACTAAACATTGATTTTCTACTCTAAATACCCCTAAGAGTATTAATTCATAATGAAATGCTTTAATTCATAATAAAATCATAAAAAACGTAAAAAATATTTTAAAAACGTAAAAAAATTATAAAAAATTTATAAAACATTTATAAAATAAAAAAATTAATTTTTTTATTTTTTAAATTTTTTAAAAAAAATAATAAAAAATAGTAAAAACCCATAAAAAATGAAAAAAATATGGATACCTTTCCCACCGCCTCCCAGCACCACCACCTTCGATTGGTGAAATTTCTTCCACTTTTGGTAAAAAAATGCCATATTTTTCTGAAAATGCCAAAAAGATGGCATAATTACTCTTCAATATGCCAACATTTTCATTGAATATGCCATCATTATGGCATTATTTAAAATGTTGGCATATTTTTCTCCGGTGATGGGAGTTGGTGGTGCTGGGGGTGCCAGGGGTGGTATTTTTTTTTTTTTTTTAATTTTATGATTTTTTTTTTATTTTTTTTATTTTTTTTTAAAAAAATATTTTTTTTTTATTTTTTTAAAAAATATTTTTTTATTAATTTTCTTTTATTTTTTTACGATTTTTAGTATTTTTTTCGATTTTTATAAATTTTTTTATGATTTTATTATTAATTAAAACATTTTACAAGTTACAAGGGTATATTTGTCCAAACACACATAAATAGTCCTATTAAGGGAATTTAAAAAATGTAGTCCTATTTGTGCAATTTTGCCACTTTTTAGTCCTATTTAGGGAATTGACTCTATATTGAAATACCTCGATCGTTCATTGGGGCAAAGGCGGCGTAGAAGACAGATCCGTTCGGGATAGCCACAATTCCTAGTTGCCGATCACCGTACCACTTGTTGTTCAAGAGGATCTATGTAGGTATTGAAACAAATATCTTGACCGTCTCATTTTGCAAAATTCAATAGGACCCAATTCACCAATTGTATTTGTGAGTTGACTAATGAGATGGTCAGATGGAGCCCTTGTACTGCCTTTCATATTTTGTTCGGCCATAGGAAGTTGGCGAGCATGTTTGAGAGGCGACGGAACAGATAGGGAAAGAGAAGGGAAAAAATAGGGTTAGAAAAAATCGTGCTGATAACTGATAACGTGTTGTAAACTAAAGCCGAAAAGCGTACTCTTCATTCTCATATAGTTGTGTATATATAAGGGAGGGGAGCTAGGGTTATATTTGACATGAGCCAATACATATGGGCTTAAGGTTAATGGACATCCACACAATTACATAACATATCATTTGAAAAACAACCATTTTGTCAGTCTCCTAAAGAAATACGAGTGCACATATATTTAGTCCTGAGCCACCTACTATCCTTGAATCAATGCTCAAGTAGAAGTATCTAACTGGAAAATCAAAGCCACTCTTGAGAAGACGGTCAACTCTCCTAGAAAAGATTGATCTATAAAACTTGATGATACCTTGTGGAATACCAGACAACCTTCAAAATCGCTCTCTATATGTCTCCTTTTAGGCTTGTTTATGGCAAATCGTGTGACCGTGTAACCTCCTTTCAGGCTTCTTTATAATTTATTCAAATGATTATTGAATTCATATATTAAGAGCCTGTTTGATAGCACTTAGATTGACTGAAGTGGTTGAATGATCGATTCTTCCGCTTTATGAAAATTTTATATTTAAAATAAAGAAAAAATAATACTATCGTATGAAAAATAGCTAAAATGATCTTTTATAGTAACTTCAGCCAATTCAGTCTGTAATTTCAACCTTACTCATTTCGATGGTTTTATAATTCAGTGCACAAAATTTAAAATTATTGTTAGGTGAAAAAGTTACTTATAAAATTGATAAGCCGAAAAATTACTGAAAATTTACTGAAAAATTTTATATGCAGGAAATAATTTCTTATGCAACTTTGAGCCCGTTTGGTAGCACGAAAATCAATTGTTTTGGCTGTTTCTGCTGAAATTTATGAAGTTCTGGTTGAAGTGGCTGCATTGGCTGATTCTGCTGATTTTTTTTTTGATTTTTTTTTATTCTGCTGATTTAAGAAAAAAATGTTTTAGAAATATATTTTATTAATAAAATATAGAAAAGTAACTTCAAACTTTACCTTTTTTGACTTATTACCAAATTTAGTTGCCAAACACCTATTTAACCTTATTCCCACATTGCCAGTCGGTTTCCTTCTACTTTGATGATTTGATCAACACTGACCTCTCTACATCCCAAGTAAACGAGCCACATAAACTCTGGAATCGTCCAAATCTGTGATGAGAAAGGCTAAATTAGCTAGATTCACCGACAGCCGGAGATGGTCAGTACCCATACTTTCTCTTTCTCTTTTCATCATCATACTGATTTCCACTCTGATTTATAATCATCCGAAATGGCACAAACCTCCCCCCATCCAACATTCACAACCAAGAGTATTAAGTTCCGACGGGTTACCGAAATCGGGATCCTTCCCGGAGCTGCCCCGGTTAGCTTACTTGATTTCGGGTTCGCAAGGCGACGTTGGGCGGCTGAAGCGGCTACTTGGCGCATTGTACCATCCTAGGAACTACTATTTGCTGCATCTTGATTTGGAGGCTTCGGATGGTGAGAGGATGGAGCTGGCTAGGTTCGCGAAATCCGATGTTGTGACGAGGGAATTTAGGAATGTGATGGTTGTTGGGAAAGCTGATTTAGTCACTTACAGAGGGCCTAGTATGATGGCTTCCACACTCCATGCTGTCGCTATTCTCTTGAAGAAGGCCAAGAATTGGGATTGGTTTATCAATCTTAGTGCTTCTGATTACCCTCTCATGCCTCAAGACGGTGAGTTGTTTTTTTTATAAGCTCCCCCCTGCACTCGAATCGCTGTTATGGTAAGAGTCTCAATCCCATTAACAGAAAGCTTTGGATTAAATAAACATTCCAAACACGGTCAGAGATTAAAATTGCATTTCGATTCAACTTTAGTAGACCTGGTTACTGAATGGAGATTGTGTTGCCCTTATAATGCTTGAATATTTCCTTGAAAGAAAAACAGTTCTTGAAAATTCTGTTACATTGCTCATTCACTAGTTAGCTGACTTAGCGCAAGTGGATTTGTTATGTAGTGATTGACATGACTATATTTGATCCAATCATTTGAGTTAACCTGATTTTGATTCTCGTATTCCACATACCTGTTACAATTATGATAAAACTGATCACCAGCTTTGTATGTGTGAATTAAGATTGTAATCTTATTCATGAAGAAAAGCTTGCCATCTTTGTTCCAGATATCCTGCACATTTTCTCATATTTGCCTAGGGATCTGAATTTTCTTGAGCATTCATCAAATCTTGGCTGGAAAGAGTGAGCATTCTTCTCCATGCATTGATGCATCCATATTCCCCAACACTGTGAGACGAGTTTCTCATTATGATGGTTAATATCCAGTGATTCTAAATTTCTAAGATTCTTGTTATGCAAACAGGTTTCAGAGGGCTAGGCCTATAATCCTAGATCCTGGCATCTATCATGCGAAGAAGTCTGGTGTATTTTGGGCAAAGGAGAAAAGGTCAATGCCTGCTGCTTTCAAGCTGTTCATGGGTACTGTCTTCCTATTTGCTTAAACCTGGATACAGTTCCAATTTCCAAATGAGGTTCATGTTTTGGTCCTGAATTGCACAATGCAAATTTAAGTTGCACTTGAAACTTATGTTTGGTAATGCTTTTGACCACTCTGTTGGCATGACCCTTACCCTTAGAGGCTTCGCCATATTTAATATATAGCTTGAAATTAGGAATAGCAACAGAGTTGAGTTTGATGGCCTCACCCTAATGGCACCTATTTTACTATTTAAAGTCCTAATGGGATTTAGCATGGTGGTGGTTACTTGGCAACAAGGGCGGATCCAGGAATTCGGGATGCTCTGTGCTGAATAGCAGTTATACTGGGCTTAAATATCATCTGGGTGGGCTGAATGTGAAAAATGAAATAATTTACACTAAAAATATTGAAAAAAATTTAAGTTGCACTGGGATTCAGCCCACCATAGCCCGTACATAGATCCTCCCCTGCTTGGCAACCTGCATGCGAAAATTGTGTATAGATTAAAACAATAACCCTAAATATAATCACAGTGAAGCAGTACCTCCTTAGAAGTAAATGTGGTAAAGCCTATTTTTTGGCTTCTGACATATAAGTGGAACTTTTATATTTTTGTTTATCATAATGATTTATTTAGGTAAATTGTCCTAAATAGGAGTAAATAGGTTTTGGAATTCCAAAATAGGGCTGCTATGTTTTTCTTCTCGAAATAGGAGTCGTTACTGCTATGATTGAAAAAATATTGCCATTAATGATAGTAAATACTGCGTTATTTAATGCTTAGTACTACAACTATTTGGCAGTAATGTCTACAAGATGGCAGTAAATACTGCCATATTACTCCTATTTCAAGAAGAAAAACATAGCAGTCCTATTTTGGAATTCCAAAACTTATTATTCCTATTTCTTGAACTTCCCCATTTATTTATTGTTGGAGTCTTCTAGTTCTTTGGGTTAAGGAAATTTTGAAAAATAGCTTGTATGGTACCGTAACGTTGTTATTGATACATTTCAGTAGCCCAACCTATAAAAAGCAAATCAATATTCTAAGTGCATCTAGTTGTCTCATTGACAATACCATTTAAAATTATGACATATATCATCGGAGTTTGGTGGCCCATATTCCACATACATTTTTAGAAAAGCTTATGTAGCCGTTGTATCTGTCATTGCAATGGACACACTCGACCCATCTTGTTGAATCTTCCCATCTTGTTGTGTTCCCCAAAGATGATTGTTAAAGCTCTTCAACTTTCTGGGTAAATTGAATTAATAGTCAGAGCCGGTGACAGGGCCACTTAGGCAAGGCATTTGCCTAGGGCCTCAGATATTTTGTAGAAGTAATTATTAATACATTTTGCATTTTTTTATGTGTTTAATTAAAATCTTATTTTTGCATTTTACTTAAATCACATTTTCTCATATTTGTTTGATTAGTTAATTTTGTCACTAATCATGTACTCCGTATAATTGTATCTACTAATTTTAGCTTTCTATGTTGACATACATATTTGTTTGTGAATTTTCTACTCCGTAATATATATAAATATGTAGATACTAAGCCCATTTGATGACTTATTTTTCGGCTTATCAGTCTTATCGACCAAACTTTTCATCAAACACGTAACTTTTGATTTCGCGTGTTGAGATACATATGAATCAAAATAAATTAGGTTGGATTTTCTTTTCTGAATGAATTGACTGAAGTTATTGTAGATGATCATTTGAGCTATTTTTTCATATAACAGAAAAACCAAAACCAATCCTGCCAGGCTGCCACTTTAGTCATAACTTCATAAATTTCGGTAGAATCGATTCAGCCAATCAGTGTTATCAAACGGCACATTGTTGTATGATGAAAAAGTTTTACTCAAAATATTTGTAAATGTCAAGCTTTTTCGCCTAATCGCCTAGGGCCTCTAATATGCTAAACCCGGCCCTGTTAATAGTACTTCTGTTAATAGTACTTCAACTGTATTGGTGTGTTTTGGTATCACAACGATTGAATAAGGCACCTCGGTACCCCTAATAAAAAAATTATCTCATTAGACGGTAGCATTTACAAGTCCAGCCCAAATGATCCGACTGTTTTAATTTTGGGTTTAATGCACCAAACCCTCTCTTGAAATATAAATTCAATGCATTAGTCCTCTATGATTGAAAAATTACATCAAACCCCCCATGCTATAGCTGGGTTATTTACTCGGCGAGTACTCCGTGAATACTCGGTGAGTACTCCCTACTCGGCCTATGACCTTGCAGAGTAGCACATTACTCGGCCCGAGTTATTATTCCGAGTTACTCGCCGAGTACTCGGCGAGTTAGCCAACTCGGTCAGTGGGTCAAAAAGGCGATTTACTCGGGAGTACTCGGTATTTAGAAAAAAATACCTCCGCTTGAAAAAAAAATTAAATTGAGATTATCCCCTGTGTTGTTTCTTATTCTCCCTCATGCTGCCTATTATATTCTTCTCTGTATACTGTAATAAACTCTAAGAATTTTGGATTGTTCTTCGTTTGCTTGTGCTTCTTAAACTGATGTTTTCATTGTACATTTTCAAGTCTTTGGCCAACTAAAGTGAATGTATTGAATGTACCCCTGAGACCTGAGTTGTTGAATGCTGAAATAAAATCTCTTAATTGAAAGGTGAAAAATATAGCTCAGCAAAAAAGCATCATGTTTGGTTTTGGGTGAGCTGCAATTTGTATTTAGGGAACTACCTTTGAGGACTCGTTGTTCGCTAGGTGCCACTTTGAAGTTACTTTGAAGTTCTTCAATTGGAATAAGAATAGGTGCCAAAAAACTGCAAAAAATATTTGCCTTTTCTTCCACTACTCGTGCTTCTTGAAGTTGTATTCTGGTATTGTATACGTATTATATGCATTTTAAGACATTTTCTATCCTTTTATTCACTTCTATGCATTTTAAGACAATTTAAAGACAATTTTATTACTATATTTTAAGACTACTATATTTAAATATATTTTTTATATTTAATTAATACTAGGCCGAGTAATCACCGAGTAATCTCGAGTAATCGATCCTACTCGCTACACGGCCCTTGACCGAGTAGCTACCGAGTAGCGAGTAAACTACCTAGTGCTATAGTTATTCATGCCCAAAACCCCTCTATGAACAAATTTAATTGTCAAATAAAAGAAAAATGTTAAATTTGTTCTTGGAGGGGTTTTTGTGCATGAATAATTATAACACAGGAGGGTTTGATGCATTTTTAAATCACAGGGGCTAATGCGCCGAATTTATACATCACGAGGGGGTTTGATGCATTAAAGCCTTTTAATTTCACGTACGAGGGGAATGGGGATGGGGCGAGATATTTTAAACAGGTTTTGCATGGGAAATGCTGAATGGGAAGGTAACCCTACCCGCTGCCATCCTTACTCGATACTACGTATGTTATCTCCGGCTAGGAAGTGGACCAACAATTTTGTCTTGACCGATTGATTTTGAACCAGCAACCAATTTATATAAAGTTACTAACCACATAAAGACCAACTCATTGCAGGATCTGAATGGGTTATGCTCACCAGGTCATTCGTGGAATTCTGCATTTGGGGATGGGACAATCTCCCGCGCACCCTTCTAATGTACTATACCAATTTCCTCTCCTCTCCTGAGGGCTACTTCCACACTGTTGTCTGCAATCACAAAGACTATCAGAATACAACAGTGAACCATGACTTGCACTACATAAAATGGGATAATCCCCCAAAGATGAACCCCATGAATTTAACAGTGGAGCATTTTGAAGAAATGGTCCAAAGTGGTGCTCCATTTGCTCGTACTTTTGCCGTGGGTGATTCCGTTCTTGATAAGATCGATAAGGAACTCTTGAGAGGATCTAACAACCGCCTAATTTCAGCGGGTGGTTGGTGTGTTGGGAAAGATCCGTGTATACCAACTGGCAGTTCTGATGCAGTTAAACCTTCTGCAGGGTCAAGAAGGTTGGAGAAACTTGTTCTCAAGCTCCTTGGTTCTGAATATTTCAGGCTTAGTCAGTGTAAATAATTTGTCCTGAGTGCTTATTTTGTTTGAAAATATCAGTTTCTTTATTCTTTCCATCCTTCCTAGGTTTTATCCAAGTCTTTTATGTGTTTTATTATAGAAAAATGGAAATGATTAGTATCTTCTACGAATCACTCACCTTTTTTTTATGGAAGATATTATTGAAGGAACCAAAATGTAATTTACATCATAGCAAGCCCCCCCCCTGCCCCAGTAAATGCTTTAATTAATAGATTAATAGCATCAGAAACCAAAGCAAAAGCCTTACGACTATGTAGCAGCAAATATGCAGATTAGAAACCTGCATAAAGAAAACCAAGAGAGCAGCCTATCATATGAAACAAACTCAGCCTTCATTGGACAAACACTGCAACCACAGGTTTTAAAAAATCAGTAAAACTAGCAGGATACATTCTGAATATGATCTTGTATACCATATGCATGAAAACACTATCAACCATGACCAATTTGTGTGCGATAATTGTCTCATTTATAGCTTTCCATACTGAGTATGAGTATACCGTACAACAAAGGGCCACACGTACAGTCTTTTTTTTTTTTTTTTTTTTTTTTTTTTTTTAATCTGGGTACCTCCATATTGTTTTATTCACAATTGTAATCAGCAATATAGAGGTATACTTTTAAAGATCAAGCCACCTTCTGCCAAACATCCTTTAATATACATCTGGATTTTGCAAAAACAGCATCTTATATCCATTTCAATATACAATAGGTTGTCACATGTTGGTAGCCTATTCCGTAAACCCGGCCAAAGAATAAAGGAGAACTTGGGAGAAATATAATTTTTACAGATTTGCTTCATCCAAGGCTTTTATAGTGGCTCCTGGTTCTCTATACTCATAAACCATTCCGGATTTGAGCTTCCCTTGATTACAGAATGAGAGCATTTTATTTATGACTTCAGCTTGTCCACTCATCGCATTGCACAACACATTTTTAATCTTGATCAACCTGATGAACAATGGGGATACCCCAGCTTGAAGTGTCCGATCGCAGATTGAAACCCCTCTCAAATACACACAATGGACCCATTTCACCCACAATGTGCCCCTTTTCAAATGAATATTCCAAGTGGTCTTTGAAGGTAGAGCATTATTTCAAACTTTGCAGTCTTTTAAACCTAACCCCCCTCCTCCCAAGGCCTACACACATCAACCCAAGCCACCTTCGCATTTGGCCCTCCCCACAAGAGCAGCAACAGGTTTGAGAAATACTTGGATACAATAATAATGGACTCGGATAACAAACCTAATCAATTCAAAACGACTTACATAACTCATGCATTTAATTTTCCATTTTAAAGTAGAAATTTCAATTTTTTTCAAGAGAGGGGAGTATTGAGCAACTGAAATCTTGAGAGGCTACAGGCACTCGCAAGTAGGATCAAACTGCAATTTTTTTATTACCAAAATGTTATTTTCCTAACACCTCATAATTCTGTAGTCTGGAGTATTAGTCCATTATTTTCTCGGTAGCATTAACATATTTCCACTTTGGAAGTAAGATTATGAGTAGTAAAAGGTGATATAAATTATTGAGTGTATGATGGGAAGATAATGTAATAATGTGATGGGATGAAAGATGCATTCAAAAAGTAAGTATAATACGGAGTAGTGTATTATTTTGAAAATTATTGAGAATATGATAAAAAAAATTAGAATAAAAAGATTATTTCATTATAGGATGAAGAAGATTTTTTTTTTCTTTTTTTACGAATGAACTACTCCGTATTACTCCGTACTAGAAATGGATCAAGTACTACGGACTACGGAGCACATTTGCTTTATTTATTGAGTTTTTTTCTCAAAATACCGCTAAATAAATAAATATTTCCGAAAATAATGTTGAGTTAAAAGTATTTCCCAAAATACTGCTGGGATAATCACAGTTAAAGAACCGCCACTTGAAGTGGCAGCTTATATGTCTAGAAAAACTAACGCACTTGCAAAGCCAAGAGTGAAGAGAAGTTGAGTCATGGGTCCCACCACTAAATAAAATATCATGTTTTTATTAAAACTGTTATAACTTTTGTATTTGTACGCCGATTGTTATAAAAGATATATCAAAATTCATAACTTTTTATTATCTTTCATATAACATCAATGTTGAATATATAAAAATAAAAAAATAATTTGACATTTTAAAAATATCTACTTTTTAAATTGTTATATCCTTTTTGAATTGTACTATGATCATTATAAAAATATTTCAAAATTCATTATATTTTATTGTCTTTCATATGACATCAATATTGTGTATATAAAAATATAAAATAATTTGACACTTTTAAAATATCTACTTTTTAAGCACTATATCATTTTTATTTGTACTCCGATTGTTATAAATATTATATCAAAATTCATATTTTTTTATTATCTTTCACATGACACCAATATTGAATATATAAAAATAAAAAAATAATTTGACACTTCAAATAAAAAGTGTCAAATTATTTTTTAATTTTTATATATTCAATATTGATGTCATGAAAGATAATAAAAAGTTATAAATTTTGATATAATTTTTATATCAATTGGAATACAAATAAAAAAGTTATACCATTTTAAAAAATCATGATATTTTATGTGATGGTATACCATGCCTCAACTTCTCTATCCCATGGCTTGGCTTTGTATTGTGCATTTGTGCTGTTTAACACTTTAACTATGATTACTCCAATATTATTTTTGGAAATATTTATATATTTAACAATATTTTTGGAAATATTATTGCACAGTGAATGTAAGTAATTATTGCGTGGACCAATGGAATAATAAAGTTCCGACAAAAATCACCAAATGTACGCGGTTAGCTACCCAAACTCCGGCGGGCAGGACCGAACTCCGAGGTGAGGACCGTGAGGTCACTTGAGTTGTTCATTAGCTTGAATGAACTGTCTTCCTCTTGAACATTTCCAGGCCGATCATCATCCCCCTTTTAATCTGCATCACCATCCCCGCTTCCGCCCTGCACGGTGGCGCGTGAAGAATCTTCGCTGCAGTTCAAGTAAATGATGTAAGCGAAAGTTAAGGGCGGGAGATGGGGCAGAAATTGAGCTGTGGGGAGACCCTTGAACACGGGTTCCTCACTGCAGTTCAAAATGGAGAGCTTGAAACAGTTGAAGCAATGCTCGTTGAGGACCCAAGTGCTCTATTGAAGTTTACCGCTGCTCGTGGTCATGGAAAGCTCTCTGCTTTGCATGTGGCCGCTGGCAATGGGCAGACCGAGGTCGATTCTGCTGCATCTTTCTTCATTTTCGAATATCAATTACCCTCCTTTTGTGAGTGTGTGTCTCGTTCGGAAATGAATTTTTCCTTCTGTTGGGTATAGGTTCTCTGTATGCTTTTGGATAAGGGGTTAAATCCAGACATCTTGAATCACCACAAACAGGTGATGTATATTTAGCCTAGTCGTGTTTACCTGTTTTCATTATATACTCCATATGTACCTGTTACCTTGAAATGTCATTTATTTAGTGTTCAAAATGTATGTGCAATTATGCATTAGGTATTTGGATTCCATTTCACTTTTTAATCTTTATGCAGACCCCATTGATGGTAGCTTCTATCCATGGAAAAGTTTCATGTTTGGAGAGGCTAATCGAGGCAGGAGCTAATGTATGCTCCTTGATTCCCTTCACTCCCACACTTGTTTCTTCATGCGCTGTTGTACACTTTTATTATGTATACACTCCTTCCGTCCCCTAATACTCTAATAGTTTGCCATGTTTGACAGATCCGTAGAATTAAAAAATCAAAATGATGTTTGAGTTTTTTAGGTAGGAGATAGAAATGTTACCAAACAAAAATTTGTTTACTTATAGGGAGTGTCAAACCTTTTTTGGACAGTCAAATTAAAAAAAAAAGTTGGTAAAAGAAATAACCAAGGACAGAGGGAATAATCAATAATATATACATGCACGCGCACCAGCGTTGTTAATAGATTTCTATAACAGCATAGTGGAGAAGAGTGGCACCTAGCTGCTATAGGGTTCACTATAGCATGACAGATGGCAATAGTGATAATAGTTAGAGCAGTAGCGGGGCAAATAGCGGCACCCGAAAAACACCTAATTTGACTTGGTTCGTTTTTTAATACAGTGAAAACTATGGAGTTGAAATTTGTTTAAAGGAAAGAGAAACAACATCAACTAAAGAATCATTTCCTTAAAAGGAAACAAGTGACATCTATTGTGGGACAAATGGAGTAAATGTATATAGATACTGTACAATCTTTTTGTTACATTACACATTTTTTATGCTTGAAATGTAATTGTTGATTGTATTTTCTTTCATTCCATTTGTTCAGATTCTAATGTTTGATTCACTACATGGGAGGACGTGCTTGCATCATGCTGCGTACTATGGCCACTCAGAGTGCATTAGTTCTATCCTCTCTGCTGCCCAATCTACCCATGTTGCACAGTCCTGGTGACTTACATATATCATCTTTCCGTATTTTGTGGTTTCTGTTGTTTAATTTGTTTCTCAGAGTGTATATACATTACAAATGATGTATCCAGATTAGGCATCATGTACTCCAGTACTCAAAATGCATATCATTTGACCCCGATTACTCACCAGCGCTATTTACAACAATGAGAGCACTTGGGAGTTGGGAGATTTTCCCACTTTCCCTTGAACTCATTAGGAACAAAGTTACTAATGACTGTATTGACTGTGTGGTGGTTAGGGGGTTTGCAAGATATGTAAACACAAGGGATGGGCGTGGTGCAACCTCACTACATTTGGCCGCACGATACCGGAGGCCAGAATGCGTACGTATTTTAGTAAACAATGAAGCTCTGGTGTGTGCTTCAACTGGCGCATACGGGTATTACTTTCTCAACTATGGTTATGCCTATGCCTTAATAGGATTTGCTTTTGCGTATTTAGTGAATTTCACACAATAAAATTATAGATATCCAGGATGTGCACCTCTTCATTTGGCAGCTAGGGCTGGTTCCTTGGATTGTGTTCGAGAATTACTTGCTTGGGGTGCTGATAGACTTCAGAGAGATGCCTCAGGGTTAGACCTCTCTGCTTTGATGATCTTTAAACAATGTGTTTCCGTAGTCATGTTTTTGTTTGTATTTCAGATACTACATGTTATGCTAAATTTTTGGCAGGGAATAATATAGCCATCAAACTTAAATCTATTTTTCATGTCTGCAAACACAGTGTTTTTTCTTATACGTCCCAATTTTTATAAATCCTTACAATTTATGTTGTTTTCTTTTTGGTCGCTCTTCAACATTCCAATGACCTCCGTTTGAAAAAATGAAAAATAATCTGGCAGTAGAATTCCTCTCTGAACATTTCCACATCAACATTTTACTATTGTTCAAGTGTACTCAAGGCTAATCAAAATTAATTATTTATGTTTTCAGTATACGTCTTTATGGATCTCTAAAATAAACTATTAATTACTTCTGAATAATGAAATGATGCGAAATAGTAAAACTAAAATCCCAGTAGTCAAGTAAGTTCTTTTTTGGTAAATCAAGTTTGTTGGAGTCACAGAAGGTCTAAAGAGAAAATAGCGTAAATTGCAGAGGTAAAATACAAAAAAAAAAAAAAACTAAATTTTGAAGGAGTGTAAATAAAAAATCACCTTATTTTCATGGACTAAATCATATTTGGACCTTGATTTTACGTTTATATCTCCATTGTAGATGCAATAATGCTACTAGGGGATGTTATGCACATAACAAATTGTGTGAATTTAATGCTCTTGAAAGATCCACCTGGCTGATCAATCTGTCTTGACATAGAAAGAATAAATGTGATTATTTGTAGGACTTACTATTTTTTGTTTCCCTGATCGCTGTTACGATTTAAACACACACAATACGAAGAACGATAAGAAAGACACAAGAGTTTGGTGACCCAGTTTGCCAAGAATGACTACGTCTGGGGGCGCTACCAAGCCAGGATGTTACTATTATTTTCTAATAATAATTACAAGGAGAGAGCGTGTATTTATAGAGAGCAAAACCTAACCCAACCATGAAAGAACGCGCGGCCCCATATATAAAAAATGGATCGGCGGAATGGGCTTGGTTATACAGTCTCTAACACCTTACAATTGCTTTTCAGGAACTCCTTTTAGTGCTTCTATAGCAACCATTTTTGGGATGCCTGTGTAATTTAAACACAGTTTGCAGTAGCAACGAAACTAATTTTTTGTGGTCATTTGATTTGTACAGGAAAGTGCCTTACATGATTGCAGTGAAGCACAGGCATGAAGCATGCGCTGCTTTACTCAATCCTTCATCTCCTGAGCCATTGGCGTGGCCTTCACCCCTGAAATTCATGACTGATCTTGATGCTGAAGCAAAATGGTTATTAGAAACGGCCTTGATTGATGCCAATAAGAAAAGAGAGAAGAAACTATTGAAGGAGACGGGCTATACTACTTCACCTTTGCATTCTTATTCAGGCAATGAGGACTTTGAGGTAAAATTCTTTCTTAAAAAATATAGTGATTCTTAATGGGGGTTCTCCTTAAATATTATTTTGGGAAAAAGTTCAAATTGAACCTTGTACTATTTCCAATTTGGCACTTAAGCCCCTATACTCAATCCAGTCATTTGAACGGTTTTTGACTTGTTAAGGCAAGTTTTTTTTTTTGAAAAAAAACTAAGAAAACTATTTAAATTCACAAAGAGGAAAAAAATTGTAAAAATTTAAGAATGTCAAAATACATTTATTTTGTGCTTTTCGAATTACTTGAATAATCTACATGTTTAAAACAAATTTACATTTTTATTTTATATTTTTTACATTTTCTTTTATTTTTGGATTTCTTTGATTTTCGTTTTTTTATTTTCATGGTTCTTAAATTATACTACCTCCGTCCCTTAAAACTTTGCCAAGTTTGACTGGCACGTGGATTAATAAAGTAAAAACTGTGTGGTTGAGGTTTGTGCAGAGGAGAGAGAATTAACTGGAACCACAAATTCTTTACTTATAAGCTAGGTAGTTTACTCGCTACTCGGTAGCTACTCGGTCAAGGGCCGTGTAGCGAGTAGGATCGATTACTCGGTGATTACTCGGCCTAGTATTAATTAAATATAAAAAATATATTTAAATATAGTAGTCTTAAAATATAGTAATAAAATTGTCTTTAAATTGTCTTAAAATGCATAGAAGTGAATAAAAGGATAGAAAATGTCTTAAAATGCATATAATACGTATACAATACCAGAATACAACTTCAAGAAGCACGAGTAGTGGAAGAAAAGGCAAATATTTTTTGCAGTTTTTTGGCACCTATTCTTATTCCAATTGAAGAACTTCAAAGTAACTTCAAAGTGGCACCTAGCGAACAACGAGTCCTCAAAGGTAGTTCCCTAAATACAAATTGCAGCTCACCCAAAACCAAACATGATGCTTTTTTGCTGAGCTATATTTTTCACCTTTCAATTAAGAGATTTTATTTCAGCATTCAACAACTCAGGTCTCAGGGGTACATTCAATACATTCACTTTAGTTGGCCAAAGACTTGAAAATGTACAATGAAAACATCAGTTTAAGAAGCACAAGCAAACGAAGAACAATCCAAAATTCTTAGAGTTTATTACAGTATACAGAGAAGAATATAATAGGCAGCATGAGGGAGAATAAGAAACAACACAGGGGATAATCTCAATTTAATTTTTTTTTCAAGCGGAGGTATTTTTTTCTAAATACCGAGTACTCCCGAGTAAATCGCCTTTTTGACCCACTGACCGAGTTGGCTAACTCGCCGAGTACTCGGCGAGTAACTCGGAATAATAACTCGGGCCGAGTAATGTGCTACTCTGCAAGGTCATAGGCCGAGTAGGGAGTACTCACCGAGTATTCACGGAGTACTCGCCGAGTAAATAACCCAGCTTATAAGGGAAAGTGGCAAAGTTAATGGGACATCCAAAAAAGGAAAGTTGGCAAAGTTTCAAGGGACGGAGGGAGTATCTATTTGACATTTTACTTTTTTATTTTTTCTGTTTCTATATTATTTACAATTTCTATATTAATATTTTTATAGAGTTTATGAATTAATATTTTCAAAATGGCATGGTGAGATGGTTGGATAACTTGGATTAATTGTGTTTTCAAAGTGAATGTGTTTAAGTGATACTTTTTTACGGATAGGGGCTCAAGCGATAGATTTGAAATAGAAGGGTCAAAACATTTTACCTATTACTAAAATAAAGCTTTGGACTAAAAATGTGATCACCATAGACACCGAAAGAAAATACCACCCAATCACAACACTGCAAAAAACGCATTTGTCATTATTTCATTCTTAAAGGAGCTGCATGAATAGATAGCTAAGACTACAACATTACAATCCGAATATAGATTATTAGGACATGTTTGATACTTATCCTTCCATTTTGGTGTTGAGCGCGTTCTATTTTACACAGGCGAGTGATTTCGACCTATGCTGCATATGCTTTGAGCAGGCGTGTACTATAGAGATACAAAAATGTGGGCACCAGATGTGTGCACATTGTACACTAGCCTTATGTTGCCACAACAAATCTAACCCAACCGGTAAGAGTGACAACATACTCCCATGCCCCTTTTGCCGGAGCAGCATCACCCAATTAGTCATTGCCAAGAACAAGACCGAGAGCAAATTAGAAGAATTGAGCCCATCTAGGTCCAGAATGCCAAGAACATCATTCAACCTAGCTGAAGATGGCAGCAGCAGTAATAATGCCTTCAAGGTTTTGTCACCCTTAGCCTCATTTGCAAAGCTTGGTGGTCGCAATTCAGGCATGTACACATCTGATTGCATTGAGGGCTTTTATAAGCCATAACATCTTTGTCAACTATTGATATATATATATATATATATATATATATATATATATATAGGGTGCAATTTTAATGAGAACAATGCTTAAGATGAAAAGAACACACGCGTTTAATACAATTTGATGTACATTAATGTTCAAAATGTTGCATATTATTCTGCAGTGAAATAAACGGTTGCATATTAACATTCAAATGTTGCATTCGGAAAATTTTGATTTATTTACCAAAATGTACTGTGTATTTGCAGCACTTTGAACGTTATTATGCACCTGCGTATTTCATTGCAGAGTAATATGCAACTTTTTGAATGTTAATATCTCATGCAAATAGTATAATGATGCATCGTGCATATATTTGCACAATAAACACTGTTTGTACCCGATCTGCCCCTATATATGTTATATATATATATATATACCGGATGCTTCTAACAATTATTATATATCTCCATCTTTGGGGAGATGTATTATTTGACTCAGTGGAAGCTTGCCTATTAATATATACTCCTGTACGAAGTATGTATTACATTTTCTTCAAAAAATTACAAATTATGTGAGGTTATATGGTTCAAGTTTCACGTTTAATACCTTGGACGCTTTGCAAGTTCTTAGTATCCTCTTTTGCACTTTGTAACAATTATGGGGCTGGCTTTGTGTGTATTTAAGAAAAACTGGTTCATTAACACTGATCATGATTGATGAAAATCTGTAAAACCCATATTGAAAATGGAGATTCTTTTTTTTTTTGAAAATGGAGATTCTGAGTGAGTTAAATGTTGGTAAGTGTGGCAGTGATAATGGCGAGTTGCGAGAAGAACAGTGTGAAGATATTAATTAATGATGGTACGTACATGCGACATCAAAGGTGTTGCATGCAATTGTGATGATAGAAGGTAATGTCAGTGACTGGAAGTAGGTCGAGACAATGGTGTTGGGATGACAGTGGAATAATGGTAAGGTAGTAGCAAACTAGCAGTAACCTTGGTGGCTGTCATAGGTGGCGGTGAGTTTGGGCATAACCAGGAAAAGCTGCTAAATAGATCCATATACTTTTACTAAACACTCAATTGATTAGACTTAATCTTAAATGAATTGATCAAGTCCGTGAAATATCAACAAATAATCAAATTGGCTATTTCCTAGGTATTCAACTTGTTTTCTAGTTAACCAACATGGATCATTCAGTTGGCATTTTTTAGGTTTTTTTCAACAATATTACTACAATAAAACATATTTACAAAAATATGTTTAATAGTTACTACAATGTAGTGTCATGGTCACTTAAGTTTAAAAAATGAACATAAGTTAGTAAGATTTCATTACTACTTTAGTCACTAGTCACAATTTTGTAAACAATTTTTATTTTAGTAATAAAAGTGTAATTATTTCAATTTTTTTACTGTTTTCTACTTATTTTTTCTTATAGTTTTTAGTTCCTCCCTCCCTCCCTCCCTCCCTCCCTCCCTCCCTCCTAGTGCTGGACTCGGGCCGGGCGGCCCGGCCCGGAACCGGCCCGGCCCGGTTACTGTTAGGCCCGGCCCGGCCCGGGGCCCGGTGGGTCCACCGGTTCGGTTCGGCCCGGCCCGGCTGCTGGGCGGTTCGGGCCCGGGCCCAGGTTTTGGTGAACCGGCCCGGCCGGTTCGGGCCCGGTCCGGGCCGGATTTTAATTTTTTTTTTTTTTTTTTGAAATTTTTTTAAGTTTTAGGTTGGATTAGGTATTTTGGGCCATTTGAGGTGGTTTGGGATGGTTTGGGGTTGAGGGGGAGGGGTAGGGGATTAAATAGGAGACCAAAAAAAAAAAAAAATTAAGTGGGCCGGTTCGGCCCGGCCCGGCCCGGCCCGGTTTGGCCCGGAACCGGAACCGGAACCGCCCACCGGCGGTTCGGGCCCGGGCCCTAGTTTTCTGGCCCGAGGCCCGGCCGGGCCCAGGCCCGAACCGGGCCCGAACCGGCCCGAGTCCAGCCATACTCCCTCCCTCCCTCCCTCCCTCCCTCCCTCCCTCCCTCCTTCCTTCCTTCCTTCCTTCCTTCCTTCACTTCCTTCCTTCACTTTCTTCACTTTCTTTCTTTCTTCACTTTTTCTCTTTCTTTCTTTCTTTCTTTCTTTCTTTCTTTCTTTCTTTCTTTCTTTCTTTCTTTCTTTCTTTCTTTCTTTCTTTCTTCACTTTTTCTCTTTCTTCTTTCTACCTTTCAGTCCGCTCCTTTCCTGTTTCATGCCTCTATTGCCAGACCTGCTGCCATCTCTATTCCCTCCACTTCTACTGCCCCTGCCTCCCTCCACTTCTTTCTTCACTTTTTCTCTTTCTTCTTTCTACCTTTCAGTCCGCTCCTTTCCTGTTTCATGCCTCTATTGCCAAACCTGCTGCCATCTCTATTCCCTCCACTTCTACTGCCCCTGCCTCCATATCCACAGATCCACCTAGTCAGTTAGTTTCTTAACTAGCTAGTGCATTATAATGCTAGTTGGTAGCAGGGTTGTTAGGTGGATTGGTGTTATTGGTGTTAAGACTGCATGTTGAGGTCGCATAGTCATCTTATTATTTTTACCTGTGTATTGCATCTACTCACAGTCACAAGACTTCCAAGACATTCGGAGCTTCCAAATCTGGCATTTGCATTGAATATCATATTCACATTTAATATTGCTAAATGGCGAGGTGACATTTTTCTTAGTTTGTTTTCCATTGCAGATGTGGAGGTAAGAACCGCTTTTGAAAGTGAGTTAGAATTGCATGAGTTAAAAGGAAACCATTGACAAATTGGAAATACTTCGTATGTTAAATTAGGTAGGTAACCTTTCAATGTAAGAAAGAAATACAGGAGTGCAAAATGCAAATAGCCCAAGGGTGATTCTGTTGATTGATGCCTGAAAATTAGTTACTCCGTAAAATAAACCATTTACATCGACTGTTTTATACATGCAAACACACACACAAAATGTCAAAGTGGATGTATTGATACAATACAATTATTAACCATAGTAATCTCTGAATCGGACAGCAGCGTCATACAACCATTGTATACTCCATCAAGAGGGGTGATGCATACGGATGAAATAAAGTACCCACCTAGATAGCACAGTGAAATGATTGAATGAATAAAATAAGCTGCTTGGGGTGATTATAATGAAGTTAGAGGCTCATGAATCATGAGCATATAAAATATAGAGCTAGGTAAGTGCTGTTGACAATAATCACTTTGAAAAAAATACTACGTAGTAATTCCTAGTACTAAGAACGGCTAACACCAGGCCGATATTCTCCAATTCCAAGCAGATCCTGCAAAGACAAAATGGATAAATGAGTTGTTCATTACATTGGCCTTCATGGAAAAAAATGAAGACATTATTGAAACTAAACACCAATACAAAGTTGACAAACATCTAACTTTCTGTGTCAGTTGATACACTATGAATCGCATTGGACATTATTCTATTTGTTGACTCTTATGGAATCACTGACATGTGGAGTTGATGGTAATATGGCACGAAGTCTATAATGAGTGATATAGTCAAAGTAAGAATGGGAACTAGACACAATATCGGTGTACATAAATAACAGATTTAAAAGAAGCTATTAGAAGCAGGATTTCAGGGTGACACTGATTATAAAAAAGAATAATTTTAACCTGGCAAGCTTTATTTTTTGCCCTTGTTTCTGCTGTACTTGGAATGTCATGATTTGGTTTCATGAATCTTTTCTCGCGCCTCTCACACGAACCCCATCCATCTGAAAACCTACCCCCCCTGGGAAAAAAAGATTAAGAAAGACTAAAAAAAGATTTAGATCAAGAAAATGAAAGGTACGAAGTAATGTTTTGAACTGCCACACGCAAAAAAGCAATATAGTACATACTGCATATATGCCCGAACCACAAATTCAGCTCGCACAACATTGCGGTTGTCATCAAATTCAATGGTCTTGTCTTTGATTTCATAAGATACGTTGAAGTAAAATGATATTTTCCTCCATCCTGACAATAGTATATGCATTCCAAGACACAGTCGCAGTTGAGGAATGCCAAAAGGTAGTCACAATGATATTATATATAGAGAACACCTTGAGGCTGAGGACCTGAAAATTTACCTGATTTTTTAATATAAGGGCTTCCTGAAATGATTGTGTAATCACTTCTCTCCAATATCTGTCAAAATTTTCATTTTACAACACTTGATAAAAAAAACCTACGGCTCCTAAATACCCATCTTTGAATATCTGTACTCATAGCTTACTTAGAAAATAATAAATTTTCCCAAATTCTAACTTTAACAGAATAAATAGTGATGACCTTCCAAAATTACAAAAAATGTGCTATTAATTTTTCAAACTACATTTTTTTATCAATTACTCCTATTTGTAGAAGATGTGGTTCATTTGGAAAACTATCAATTCGTTGACATGCCAATGTTCACAAATTCAGACAGTTTCGTCCAAAAATAAAAGGGGGCTGCTGACTATTATTGCTTCAAAACTTCGTATTACTCGATATTTAATAGTTCAGAACATTTCCTGAATGTATGATATGAGCCTAACTTGTCAAAATATTTAAACAAACATGAAGAAAGATAACGATCGGACTAAGATATGGAGGAAACGGTAAGATTTTACCGCCATTGCTGCATTTTGGTACTCCTTGAACAGATCCACTGACGGGAACTGACCACACAAGCTATGCCTTGTAATTCCTGTTCTATCATCACATCTTCCATGGTTCATTTTCGTCCCCGGGGAACACTCAGAGCTAACTGGACTATTGCTACAGTAACCGTATTCTGTAACAGGATACCTTGTTTCCTGAGGAGAGGAATGAACCGGCGTAGCCGCGGTGCGTTGCTGGTGTTTCACCATTGCCAGAGGTGGCGTACCCATGCCGCTTCGATACGAAGAAGCCGGACTGTTGAACTTGGTAGTTTTATTCGAGGCTTGATTGAAGACCTCGCCATCAGGGTGAGGATGCTTTCTAGGGCTTTTAGAAAGCCCACATTGGGGGGAGGACAAGGGGAAGGGGACAGTAGGAGAGTGCTTGACAGCAAGAGGTTTACATTGTTGAACTGTGGCGACGGTGGCCGTCCTGGAGGTGATGGAGGCGGCGGCAGCGGAATCGATCACCGCCCACAACGCGGCATCATCCAGGTCATTATCGTCGACTCCGTAGGCAATTAGAGAATTCATGCCACAGAGAAATTGGGGAACCAAATGACCGATTGGCTCGTTGGCGGGTCTATATAATTACAAACTTTTTTTTAGAAAGTTTTGTACGAGTAATATTCATTTTGCATTTCTTTGACAATCACAATCTCATATTTCTATTTTTTTCTTCATCTTAATAAGCTTAATTGGAAGTATTTGTTGGGACGGATAGAGTATGTAATTAGTAATTTTCTTCATCCTTTTTGAATGTAATGAAATTTGTTACTACAAAATTACTAGTGATTAACCTTATCAGTCAACTTTTTCATCGAACATATAAATTTGATTTTGCGCGTTGAGTTATGCAATACTAAAAAAAGTTGAAGTTGCTTTTCTGATCAGATTGACTTAACTTCAGTGAACATACTTAATTATTTTTTCATATAGTTTTTATTTTATTTTATTAATAAAATATATTTTAATTTTTTTTTCCAGAATTCAGCAGAATCAACTGATCCAATCATTTCAACTACAACTTCAAAAAATTCAGCACAGGCAATCAATTCAACTAATTTCAACATTACCAGATGGATTCGGGTGTGTCTAATTTGTCATACTCATGGATTGCTTGGTATTGTTGATGGATCTGTACACATACATATTCATGGTTTTAACTCTGAATACGTACTATCACTGGATTTGTTATCAAAAGTATTGGATGCACATGAGTACATGACTTGTTTGATAAGCTTTCAATGGCCAAATTAACAATAACATGTAGTGCCAACTTGCCAAGTCATAATATAATACGGAGTACAATTCTAGCTCCACCACTTTAATCAATAGCGCAATCTATGGTGGACCATGCATGAACACTTTTTTATTTTATTGTATTTTATTTTATTTTTATTTTTATGTTTTGGTGTGAATGGATACGAGCTGAGCCTAGTACGGATGATTTTGGTGTGATTAGATTGTTAGGTGTACAGATTGAGAATTCCAATCAAAACCTAGTTAAATGATAAGCTATATATGTTACAAGAACCTGACCGGGAAGCGACCCGGATGAATGATCGGGTCACGGATCAGCCCGGACCCGGCGGATCAACGCCGGGAAAACCCGGTCAACATTTTAATTTAGTATATTAATAAATATATAACAATATGTAAAAATAAAAATAAATTAAAGGTAATTATTGTACACAATAATCAAGTAATTATAATACTAGTAAGCATTGAAAACAAACCAATAATATTCTAAAATATTGTTTACAATCTAATCATATGAATAATATATTTGATATTTTTAATACACGCATGAAATGTTTTTTACATAATTATGTGTATCTAGTATGAATATTCAAGAATATTGTGCTTTGTGAAAAATAATATGAACATAACTAAGCTCAGTAAAAAATCTTAAATATAACATATAAGTTTACTTGTATTTTTTTTATTGTCAAAACGCAAGCTTTATTAATTTAATAAATCAGTAGCCAGATGGCTGAACATAATCAATAGCTTGGTCTGAGTCTCTGAGATATGGACATGCGACTTAGTTAAAACATGAGTCACATGATTCGCAGATCTTTTACAAAAAGAGATTTTAAATGAACTCTTTGTTTCTAATAAACTACGAATATCAATATATCATCAATAATAAGATGAACATAAGCCGATCCTTCTTTCTTTGTCAGACCATGCACCACTGTAAGAGCATCAGTTTCTAACTCCACTTGCTGCAATCCTGCTTCAATTGCTCCTACAATGGCATCCCATAAACCCATAGCTTCTGTCTCCTCAGCCGTCCACCCAGAGCGACTTCCTACCCCTAGCTCGTATGAAACTAGTATTTTTACCCGTGCTGTGCACGGGATAAAACGATTTTTTTTAGTTTTACTAATGGAAATTATTTATTTAGTCGACTATAACAATTGTTTATAATGCAAATTCTAATTTATTGAGTATGTCTTACGTAGTATTTTTTAACTAATTATTTAGACAGGTTTCCAGACTATATATTCCAACGAAAGGAACAATTTTTTTAGCATTCTCAATTGCATACAATCAAAATTAATATATCTTTACCTAAACTAAAGAAAGTGTTCAATACCTTTTTTATCCACTAAATTTCGTTTGTGGCTCACTATTTTTTCAAAACTAACTTTTTTATAATTATTTATCTAAAATGGGTGGAGTCAATTTTTAAAATTTCAAATTAATCCTTTGATCTCTTTCTTTAAGAAAAGGGTTTAGAAAATATAATTTTGTGACATTCCAATTTTAATGAAGGCGGTGGCGACTACAATAGCTGGTTGCATATTGTGATGGGCAGCGATCGATTTATTTTTCATTAGATTGAGTTATTAAAGGTATATATGATCTTATTAAGTAAAATAAGTGTTATTGAACAAAAAAATGTTGCATGATATGGACTTTTAATAAACAATTTTTTACCTAGAAGGTCAGATGAATAAAACCTGGAAAAAGATTCTTATCACATCAAGAGGTATCCATAATCGAAACATAAACATTTCAAACTATGCAATGAAAATAAAAAAGACGAACGCCTCATATTCAAAAATAAAAGAATTACTCTATACCCTTTATACGCCGTCTAGCTTATTTATCTGTTAAACACCATTTTTATTGGGGGAAATTCCCAAAATAGGAATAAAATATTTTAAATTTTCAAAATAGGACGGTCATGCTTTTATTCACAAAATAGAAGTAATTTTAGGCAACTTTGGAAAATACTGCACGTTTAAAGTCTGGTATGGCCAAAACATGATAGTTTTTAGTCCTATTTTGAGAATAAAAAATGATAGTCCTATTTTATTATACAAACATTTTTAGTCATATTTAGGATAATTTCCCTTTTTAATGTCATGATATGAGTGTTATATAAAATTCATATTCATGATTTTGAAATGTTTTTAAGATTTGTTTTTCTAAATTAAATTGTTATTAAAGAATTAGTTTTTGAGGTTTGTTGTATAATTTTTAAAGTTCCTTTTTGTATTTTAGTACCAAATCACGTGTTATCATCTCAATTTTTGGTGACATTAAAAATTTACTCATGAATACTTTTAATTGGCTCCATAATAAGCTAATTTAATTTCGTATGTCTATCTCACTTCTGCTTGTATAATCGTTAACTCCATAATAAGCTAATTAACTCCAAATCTTACTCATTAATACTTTCAGGAGATTTATTGAATTCAAATCTAATATATATGCATTTCTAAATTTTTTGAAGGACTCTATTTAAACGTTTTTAATTGGATTGTTTTTTTCTCATTTGTCCGTTCTGATTGGAACTGGTTTGATCTGTATGATTTAATCTGGTGAGATCATAATATCTGAGCATTTTAAACTCTTTTTGTCAAACAGATTTACCTCATCCAACTAACTGTTCAGATGCAGCATTTTAAAATTCAGCTCTAGACAATAGTCTCAAGTTCAGACAATAGCCTTAACTCAGACATTAGCCTCCATCTACATCTCGATGTTCCAAACATATTCATAATCTATATGAGCCCGTTTGATAACCCTCATTACAGCTTATCAACTAACTTTTTTTTATCAAACACGGTGTTTTGACTTCACGCGTTGAATTGAGAAATAAACAATATAATTCATGTTGAAGTTACTTTAATGGCTGAAGTGACCGAAATTGCTGTAGTGCATCATTTTAGATATTTTTTTCATGTATTCTTTTCTTAAATTTATAATCAATCAACAATTCAGTCAATACAGCCACTTTAGTCAGGATTTCATATTTTCAGTAGGTTTATTGATACGTTTGTAATTTCCGTATGTTTATTTACGTTTTTAGTTAGTTTTAATTGTTTAATATTTCGGAAATTACACACTTTCGGTGTAATAGTTTAGTTTGTTAAATTCTTGTAATTTGTTTAGATTAGGTTTATTCTGAGCTTAAACAGGTCCAAGATCAATCAAATGATCAATGGTGAAGGAAGGTGCAAGAGTACAAGACAAAAAGAAGGAAAAATCCTGATTTTGGTCTATACTCGGTCGAGTATATATATATACTCGATCGGGTATCTGGTTGACATTTCAAATCGGATCGGATCCGAAAACACAGGAACATGCAGAGGAAGATTTACCCACGATCGAGTGTCTATACCCGATCGAGTACACCGACATACTCGATCGGGTATAGTTATAAAATTTACTCTAAAACCGATCGAGTATGGGTCGAATTCTGATTTCTACACATACTCGATCGAGTATATGTGTATACTCGATCGAGTACCCGACCTACACCTCAAAAAGCCTATAAATACACCTCCTTTCCTTCACAATAGAGGTACCAATTTCCTATATACTCTTAAGCTCAGTCTAGAATAGCATTTCTCTATATTTCTTTTAGCATGTTTAGTCTCCAAATGAGGAGCTAAACTTCCATTTCTTGGTTTTGCTCTTGAAGCTTGATTGATTATTAAAGTTGTGAGTTATTTTCTTACTTTCTCCTCTTGATTATTAATTCTTCCCTTAATCTCATTCTATATCATTGTTGGAGGGTGACTAAGTGACGATTAGTTAACGTTCCAACATTGATTATTACTAGAAACGTTCAATGAACCGATGGTTAAACATTGAAGGTTTCACAAGTAAGTAACTTCGGTTTGTTAATGCACGGTCGTGGTTAATAAACTTAAGAGGGATCAATTTTGTTGGTTAAACCAAAACCGGTGCGTTGAGGTTATCAATCTCAATTGATTTCATCAAGGAGTTAAAAAGATTAAATGCTACTATTACATCGGTATACGGCGTTGTTCTATATTTGATTAATAGTAAGGGTTATTAATGAACGGTCGTTGTTAATAACTACCCTCGATGAACTGGTTATACTCCGCGATTGAGTATTCGAGAGGGGATAAGTTATAGATATAACAATGATCGACTAAAATATATCAACAAGTGGAAAGTAGCAAGACCAAGTCCCTTTTATTCTTGAATTTAATCCCATATAACTCGTTCATCTTCGTGTTTAAATTTAATCAAATCACTCAACAATCAAAACCCCCCTTTATCTACTATTTATATAAAAAGAAAGTTATTCCTTTCCCTGTGGATACGAACTCTACTTCATCTATACTACGTATAAGTGTTAGTGTTGAAATTACTTTGAGTGCACTCACGACAAAGTGCACGTCAAATTTGGCGCCGTTGCCGGGGAAAGGCAATTATTTTTCTTTTTATTTTATTTCAAGAAAAATCAAAAAAATATATATATATGGTTCAAAGTATAAAGATTTCTATTTCTGCTGAGCTTTGTAGTACATGGTAAAATATCGTTCACTGAACGAAATCACATACCACTCAAACCCCGAAATAGAACGAACTCTCGAGCGGTTGAAAAACAAATTTTCAAACTCCGACTCGGGAGAATCATCAAGCACTAGTTCTCAATCTAGTGAAACCGAAGAGCCAATCACCATGGCTCATGAAACGAGAACATTAAGGGAGCTCACAGCTCCGAATCTAAATCAACAACCCCTTTGTATCACTTTCCCAACTCTTGATACGGGGGTCACATTCGAGCTAAAATCTGGGCTCATCCATCTACTCCCATCTTTCCATGGCCTACGGGGGGAAGATCCGAACAAACATCTATCGGAGTTTCATATTGTGTGCACAAGCATGTGCCCCAATGGCGTGTCCGAAGAGCAAATCAAGCTGAGAGCCTTCCCTTTCTCTCTAAAAGACACCGCCAAGGACTGGCTTTTCTATCTTCCCTCGGGTAGCATCAATACATGGGCTCAAATGAAAAAGAGCTTCCTCGACAGGTATTATCCCGCATCTATCTCTTCAAGTCTCAAAAAGCAAATCAGCAACATTGAGCAAGCCGATGATGAGACCTTGTACGAATATTGGGAGCGCTTTAAGAAATTATGCGCTAGCTGCCCATATCATGGATATTCGGAACAAGATCTCATCCTCTACTTCTATGATGGGCTTGTTGATCAAGATAGACGCATGGTGAATGCGGCATGTGGAGGGGGTATTGTCAACAAAACCCCTTCTCAAGCAAGGGACCTCATCTCCGAGTTGGCCGAAAATTCGAGGCATTATAATGGGAGGTCATCATCAAAAAGAGTTATGGCAGCGGAATCCAAAAATTCGTTGGAAAGTCAAGTGGCCGGCTTGACTTCTTTGGTCAAAGATTTTCTTTTGAATCCAAAAACCCAAGAAGTCAAGGCCTGCGGCATATGCTCAACACAAGGGCATCCCACTGATTCTTGCCCAACATTACAAGAGGAGAACCCCGAGCAAGTCAATGCTTTGGGTTTCCAAGGTCAAAGAAGATATGATCCTCACGGCAACACTTACAATCCGGGGTGGAGGGATCATCCCAACTTAAGGTACGGAAACTCTCAACCTCCTCAACAATCAAACCCTCCCCCTCAACAATATAAGCAACAAGGTCAAACATCGAACTCGAGCATGTCCACCGAAGACATGATTCGATCACTTGCCATGAACATGGCTACGATGCAACAAAGTGTGACCCAATTCCAAGAAACAACAAAATCAAGCATCCACAATTTGGAAAACCAAATGAGTCAAATCTCAAATGCCGTAAGTAGGCTTGAAGCTAAGGATTCGGCAAAACTCCCATCTCAAACTGAGCCGAATCCAAGGCAACAAGCTCACGCGGTCACTTTGAGAAGTGGCAAAGAGTTGGTTATGGCTAAAGCAAAAGCAAAGAGCCATGTTGGGGAAGAAGAGGAGGATATCTTGGTGCCAAGCACAAATCCTCAAAATGAAGAGGAGAAGGAGGAGGAAGTCACACCTCAAAGAAAGTTTCCACCGCTCAACTCATACGAGCCGGTACCACCTTTCCCGGAGGCTCTCAAGGACAACCGCAAATACAACAATGACAAAGATATCTATGAGACCTTCAGTAAATGTGAGGTAAATATCCCTCTTCTCAACTTAATTAAAGGCGTTCCTAGATTTGCTAAGTTTTTAAAAGAACTTTGCACTATTAAAAGGAAACACAAACTAAATGGCAAGCATAAAATCCAAGTTAGTGAAAGAGTTTCAGCCGTTTTCCAAAAGAAACTTCCTAAAAAGTATAGTGACCCGGGAATGTTCACTATACCATGTAAGCTGGGAAATTCTAGTTTTTCTAGGGCTATGTTAGATTTGGGTGCATCAATTAATGTCATTCCATACTCTCTATATAAGTCCCTAGAACTAGGACCTCTACATGAAACGGGGGTTGTTATCCAACTTGCCGATAGATCCAATGCTTACCCAAAAGGTGTAGTAGAGGATGTACTCGTCATGGTGGATAATTTAATCTTTCCCGCTGATTTTTACGTTCTCGAAATGGAGAACGATAAAAATGCAGTCCCGATTTTACTAGGAAGACCCTTTTTAAAGACGGCTAAGGCAAAAATAGACGTTTTTAGTGGAGTATTAACTATGGAGTTTGATGGTGAGAAAGTTGAATTTAATATCTATGACTCCATGAAATACCCCACCGATAACCACTCTCTTTTTGCCATTGACACTTGTGACACTTGGATCCAAGATGTGTTTGAAGTCGAGGGGAAAGACGAATTGCTAAGCTCAATTGAGAACAACGTAGAGAATTTCACTATGGAATACTCTATGTCAAACAACATGAAGATGATGGTGGCGGAGTTAAATCAACTCCCACTTTTGCCACCGGGCTCTAAAGCCCTCCCACTAACCATTCCGAGCGAGAAGCCGCTACCATCTGTTTTGCAGGCACCGGAGGTGGAATTAAAACCACTCCCTGAAAATTTGAAGCATGTGTTCTTGGGCGAAAATCACACTCTACCGGTGATTATCTCAAACTCCTTAGCCCAAGAACAAGAGGAAAGATTGATTGCGGTCCTCAAGGAATACAAGTTGGCCATTGGATGGTCTATCGCCGACATCAAAGGCATTAGTCCATCCACATGCATGCACCGGATCCTACTCGAAGATGAGGCCAAGGCGGTGAGGCAACCGCAAAGAAGATTGAACCCACCCATGATGGAGGTGGTGAAAAAAGAAGTGATCAAGTTACTCTAAATGGGAATCATATTTCCCATTTCCGATAGCAAATGGGTAAGCCCAACACAAGTGGTGCCAAAGAAGACCGGAGTGACGGTCATTGAAAACAAAGAAGGCGAAATGGTGCCCACCCGAGTCCAAAACGGGTGGCGAGTTTGCATTGACTACCGAAGACTCAATTCGGTAACTAGAAAAGACTTTTTTCCACTACCCTTCATTGATCAAATGCTAGAAAGACTAGCGGGGCACAAGTTCTATTGTTTTCTTGATGGTTACTCCGGGTATTTTCAAATACCAATAGCCCCGGAGGACCAAGAGAAAACAACCTTCACATGTCCTTTTGGCACTTTTGCCTACCGACGAATGCCCTTTGGATTATGCAACGCACCGGGCACCTTTCAAAGGTGTATGATGAGCATCTTCTCCGAATTTGTGGAGGTGTTCATGGAGGTCTTTATGGATGATTTCACAATTCATGGGGACTCCTTTGACACCTGCCTCTACCATCTTACTCTTGTGCTCAAAAGTTGTATTGAATCCAACCTTGTCCTAAATTCTGAAAAATGCCACTTTATGGTAGAACAAGGGATTGTTCTTGGACATGTGATCTCCTCAAAAGGCATTGAAGTAGACAAAGCCAAGATTGATGTCATCCAAACACTCCCGTACCCAACAAATGTACGGGATATTCGATCTTTCCTTGGACATGCCGGATTCTATAGAAGGTTCATAAAAGACTTCTCTAAAATTTCATCTCCCCTATGCAAACTCTTGCAAAAGGAGGTGGAATTTGATCTCAATGCCGAATGCAAGGAGGCTTTTGACACATTGAAAGAAAGGTTGGTAACCGCCCCTATCATACAAGCTCCCGATTGGTCTCTTCCTTTTGAGATCATGTGCGACGCAAGTGATTATGCTGTGGGGGCTGTTTTAGGCCAAAAAGTCGGGAGGGCTTCTCATGTAATCTACTATGCCTCATCGACTTTAAATGAAGCTCAAAAGAACTACTCCACCACCGAGAAGGAAATGCTAGCAGTAATCTTTGCCTTAGAGAAGTTTCGTTCCTACCTTCTTGGAACGAAAGTTATTGTTTACACCGATCATGCCGCTCTACGATTCCTCATGACAAAGAAGGAGGCCAAACCAAGACTCATTCGATGGGTCCTTCTATTAAGTGAGTTTGACTTGGAGATAAAAGACAAGAAAGGAGCGGAGAACTTGGTGGCCGATCACTTAAGCCGCCTCATTCCTCACAAAGACATTGAAGACCTTCACTCAAATCTCATCAAGGGTGAATTCCCAGACGAGACCCTTTTCGCCATCAAAGTCACACAACCATGGTACGCCAACATAGTAAATTTTCTTGTTTCCGGCAAATTTCCTCCACAATTCTCAAAATCACAAAAAGAAAAATTAAAAATGGACTCAAGACTCTATGTGTGGGATGACCCATATTTGTGGAAACATTGTAAGGATCAAATAATCCGAAGATGTATCCCCGAATATGAGATAGCTCACATCATAGAGTTTTGCCATTCTTATGCTTGTGGAGGACATTTTGGCCCGAAACGGACTGCAATGAAAATTCTCGAAAGCGGATTTTGGTGGCCAAGTCTTTTTCGTGATGCGAATGGTTTTTGTCGGGCTTGTGACAATTGCCAAAGGATGGGCAACATCTCAAGGAGGAACGAAATGCCACAAAACCCCATGCTTTTCTGTGAGATTTTTGATGCATGGGGTATCGACTTCATGGGGCCTTTTCCAAACTCTCAAGGTAACATCTACATCCTACTTGCGGTAGATTACGTCTCCAAATGGGTGGAGGCAAAAGCAACAAAAACCGATGATGCCAAGGTGGTAGCAAACTTTCTCAAGTCTCACATATTTTCAAGGTTCGGGGTCCCTCGAATTTTAATAAGCGACCGAGGCACACATTTTTGTAATAAAATTGTGGGATCCCTACTGAAAAAATATGGTGTGACTCACAAGATCTCCACTGCTTACCACCCTCAAACTAATGGCCAAGCGGAGACCTCAAATAGGGAGTTAAAATCTATACTCCAGAAAACAGTGAATCCAAACAGGAAGGATTGGAGTATTCGCATTGATGATGCACTTTGGGCATACCGAACCGCCTACAAAACCCCAATCGGTATGTCACCTTATAGACTTGTGTTCGGAAAAGCTTGTCACCTTCCCGTAGAGCTTGAACACAAGTCATATTGGGCAGTAAAAGAATTCAACCTCAATCTTGACGAGGCCGGTATACACAGGAAGCTCCAATTACAAGAATTGGAAGAACTCCGCCTGGATTCTTATGACAATGCGGAGATTTACAAAAGAAAGACGAAGGAGTGGCATGATAAAATGATCATAAGGAAGGATTTCAAACTTGATGACAAAGTCCTCCTATTCCAATCACGCCTTCGTCTATTTCCGGGAAAGTTGAGATCCCGTTGGGCCGGACCATACAAAGTGGTCAAAATCCATCCACACGGGGCGGTGGAAATTGAAGACCCGGAGACGGGAGAAGTACTCAAAGTGAACGGACAAAGACTAAAACCCTTCTTTGAAGGTTTTCAACCCAAGAACGTGGAGATCATAGACCTTTCTGAACCGGTCTATGAATGAAAGGGAAACGAAGATATCGTCGAGCCACGACGTTAAACAAAGCGCTTCTTGGGAGGCAACCCAAGCAAGGTATGTTTTCTTGTCAGCTTATTTCATTATGTGTGTGTTTCAAAAAATAAAAAAAAAAAAAAATAAAAAAAAAAAATGAGCAAAAAGTGTATCTGGGGGACATACCCGATCGAGTACTATATCAATACTCGGTCGGGTATGGGTAAAAAAAAAAAAAAAAAAAGGACCCAGTTCCCATACTCAATCGAGGTGCAAATCTATTTTCAAAGATACAGGCATACTCGATCGAGTATTGGAACATACCCGGTCGAGTATGCCTGGAAAATCAACTCCATCGGAAGCCTGCCTCTGAGGCCCGATCAAGCACATACCCATACTCGATCGAGTATTTGTGGAAAAATGAAAACAAATAACCCCTGCCTCCTATACCCGATCGAGTACATATCAATACTCGGTCGAGTATAGGTGCAAAAACAACTTCTCTGACCCCCTGCCTCCTATACTCGATCGAGTATAGGTCCATACTCGGTCGAGTATACACCGAAATCAGCCTTCCTGGAACCCTGCCTCCGGTACCCGATCGGGTATACAGGGATACTCGATCGGGTACCCCTGCGGATATAACACCAAATTAACCCCAAAAACACTTCATCTTCCCCAAACTCTCCCCAACTTCGAACAACCCTCCCCCAAAACTCCATTTTTGGACCTTCTCTCTACCATATCTCACCCAATCCTTCACCAAATCATCCCATTTCACCACCAAAATACCCCCCTCACTCTCCTCTCCATATCTATACCCAAAAATCCCCTTTTCCCCAAATATCCAACAAATCCCAAAAAACCCTACCCCCATTCGCATTTTTGCATCTTTAAGCTCAAAAGCTTCACAAATGGCACCAAGGAAAAATAGGGGAGAGAGCTCAAGCGCCATAGCACCTATCCCGGGCTTTGACGACATCATTCCCGCCAACGCCGAACACCGAACTAGACTCCTAGCAACAACAAAAAGGCAAGTAAAACCTTCCCGTTTTCTATGCCATGATGCTCTACGTGAATTAGGAGTCTATAAGAGTTGTAGAAAATTCTTTCATGCATTAGATATGGACCGTATTTTCAATATGAAATACAATTCTAATGATCGAATTATCTACGAATTCATGAGTTCGGTACAATTTGAAAGTGATGAGACGGATTTTAGGGATGATAGACTCGAGTTTCGTCTGTTTAACCGAAACTACTCAATAACGAAACTCGAGTTTGCTGAACACTTTGGTATCCCAGTGCCCTACGAGAGAGCCATCTCGGATAACACCATTTTTGGGCATTCCCTATGGACCAAGATGACTGGGGAAGTGGACTTTAGCTCCTCCCAAATGTATATAAGTCATGTCCAACACCCCATCCTCCGGTTGTTTTTAAAATTCTTGGCGAATTGCTTGCTTGGCCGTCCCAACAACCATCACACTAGAATAGGGGATGTGTGTTTGATCTCCGTAGCTTTATTTCGTCGTCATGTGGACTTCAATTTGTGCAATCTCATTTGGGCACACCTCAAAAAGGAAAGCGTGGCAAAAGGAGCCATTGTAATGGGTGGAGTAATCATGCACTTGGCAAGCAAGTTCGGGTATACGGATAACTCTCCAATACCCGACTATTGTTTGATGGACATAGGTTGGCTAGGCCGCTCGGGGTGCACCGCTTTCTCCCATACGGTCTATGATGGGGATCAACAGAAGAACATGTATAATTGGATCATACACACCAAACCGGTCCAATACTTTCTAATGCCAAACAGAGACCTCCCCAAAATAACCTATAGACCGGAGTTCGAGGTGCCCCATTTCCTATTCCCTCATGCCCTTCCACCACATCTCCAAGAACCACAAGCCCAAGATCTCCCAGAAGACCAACCCGACCAAGAACCTCAACCCGAGTACCAAGAACCCGAGGTTGCACATCACTACCTTCCCGCCCCAAACCAAGCCCCCCCACCTCCCGATTACTTCCAACAAATGCTTGAAGGACTAAACAAAGTTACCAATGAAGTTGGTAAATATCGGGAGGAACAAAGGGCAGGATTTCAAAGACTAGAGGAGCAACGGGCCGAAGACAACCGCAGATATGAAGAAGATCAACGTAGGTTTTATGGACCTATGTACTCTTACATGGCTCATCAAGGCCAGTTCCATACCATGGCTCACCCACCCCCACCCCCCTCTTGGTATGACCCCACTCAATGGGGCAACTTTGGAGGATCGAGCTCCGGAGGTGGCGGTTTTGATGGCGGGGATACTCACATGGGAGACGGCAACTTTGGAAGCGGCTTTGGAGGCGGCTTCTACGGCGGAGAAGGCGGGCACTAGGGACAGTGCGTCAACTAAGTGTGGGGGAGGAGATTACTCATGGTATGTAATTTCATTTTCTACCTTTTACTATGCATGAATTTCTTTTACCCTTTGTAAACAAAAACAAAAAAAAAAAAAAAAAAAAAAAAAAACAAGAAAAGAAAAATGGATAAAAGAATTGAAATGCTAGTTAGGTTGAAAACCCAAAAATGGGCAATCTAAGCAAAAAAATGGCTTATAAAAGATGAAATGAGTGAGTTAGTGAGGATGGAAAAACAAAAAGAGATGCTAGGATGAAAACCTGAAAAGGCTCCTAGGCAAAATGAGAGATATGAGAGAAATATTTGTTGTGTGCAGGAACTCATTTGATCTTTTAAGGAGAAAAGAAGAGAAGACAAAGAAGAAGAGGCAAGAAGATGGAGCATAGAAGATCATAAAACCCAAGAAAGAAAGTTGTTTGTAAAATCATTTTCTTATTTCTTGGTGATCTTAGTTCATTTCTGTCTTGAACTCATGGAATGATCTTAAACTGGTTGAACATTTGACTTTACTCGAGGACGAGTAAAGAATTAAGTGTGGGGGAGTTGATACGTTTGTAATTTCCGTATGTTTATTTACGTTTTTAGTTAGTTTTAATTGTTTAATATTTCGGAAATTACACACTTTCGGTGTAATAGTTTAGTTTGTTAAATTCTTGTAATTTGTTTAGATTAGGTTTATTCTGAGCTTAAACAGGTCCAAGATCAATCAAATGATCAATGGTGAAGGAAGGTGCAAGAGTACAAGACAAAAAGAAGGAAAAATCCTGATTTTGGTCTATACTCGGTCGAGTATATATATATACTCGATCGGGTATCTGGTTGACATTTCAAATCGGATCGGATCCGAAAACACAGGAACATGCAGAGGAAGATTTACCCACGATCGAGTGTCTATACCCGATCGAGTACACCGACATACTCGATCGGGTATAGTTATAAAATTTACTCTAAAACCGATCGAGTATGGGTCGAATTCTGATTTCTACACATACTCGATCGAGTATATGTGTATACTCGATCGAGTACCCGACCTACACCTCAAAAAGCCTATAAATACACCTCCTTTCCTTCACAATAGAGGTACCAATTTCCTATATACTCTTAAGCTCAGTCTAGAATAGCATTTCTCTATATTTCTTTTAGCATGTTTAGTCTCCAAATGAGGAGCTAAACTTCCATTTCTTGGTTTTGCTCTTGAAGCTTGATTGATTATTAAAGTTGTGAGTTATTTTCTTACTTTCTCCTCTTGATTATTAATTCTTCCCTTAATCTCATTCTATATCATTGTTGGAGGGTGACTAAGTGACGATTAGTTAACGTTCCAACATTGATTATTACTAGAAACGTTCAATGAACCGATGGTTAAACATTGAAGGTTTCACAAGTAAGTAACTTCGGTTTGTTAATGCACGGTCGTGGTTAATAAACTTAAGAGGGATCAATTTTGTTGGTTAAACCAAAACCGGTGCGTTGAGGTTATCAATCTCAATTGATTTCATCAAGGAGTTAAAAAGATTAAATGCTACTATTACATCGGTATACGGCGTTGTTCTATATTTGATTAATAGTAAGGGTTATTAATGAACGGTCGTTGTTAATAACTACCCTCGATGAACTGGTTATACTCCGCGATTGAGTATTCGAGAGGGGATAAGTTATAGATATAACAATGATCGACTAAAATATATCAACAAGTGGAAAGTAGCAAGACCAAGTCCCTTTTATTCTTGAATTTAATCCCATATAACTCGTTCATCTTCGTGTTTAAATTTAATCAAATCACTCAACAATCAAAACCCCCCTTTATCTACTATTTATATAAAAAGAAAGTTATTCCTTTCCCTGTGGATACGAACTCTACTTCATCTATACTACGTATAAGTGTTAGTGTTGAAATTACTTTGAGTGCACTCACGACAAAGTGCACGTCATTTATCTGACTCAATCAATCTTAGTGTTACCAAACCGGATGTATGTATCCAAATAGAAATTGTTTTATGAGCCCCTTAGAATTACTAAACTTATCTCATGTAAGATAAATTTACCCTTTTTAATTTTCTTTTACTAAAAGAGCTACTTATTATACGGATGGAAAGTTGTGTATATTTTTTAAATTCTAAATGTTCATTAAATTTTAGTCTTTTTAAGAGTTCTTTTTGTCATATAATTTTAAATTTTAAAAAGACAACAATTTGAAAATAGATATAATATGATGACAATGTTAAAAATAAAACATCAAAGGAGATTATATTAAGGATGTTTTAAATTGGATTGAAATTTTTGGATTTGGTCTGATCTGGTAAATGTATGATCTTTATGTATTTTATAACTATCGAAGTGTGCCCTTGTCTGATCTGTCTAAGTCTGAGATCTCTAACACTTTCTTAATTTTAAAACTCCAGGGTTTCATTTTTTCAAAATTGAATTGTATGGTAGATTAAAATATTTTTAATTGAGCTGAAATTTCTGATCTGATTTGATCTGACTTGTATATAAATCAATCCCTTTTGTTAATATACTAAATTTCTTAATTATTTACAAAGCTGGTGCTCCATTTTGTTAATATGATTTTCCATAATATGAAGTTTTTTTTAATTACGTAGCTTTAGATTACAATATTGGAATTACGTAGGTATTGCTAATGTATCATCAGTTCTAATCCTACTTGAATACTAAAGTAACGAAGTATTATACATCATCTAGTATGATGTATACTAGAAATATTATATTATACATCATCTAGTATGATGTTTACCCGGCGGGTCAACGCCGGGAAAACCCGGTCAACACTTTAATTTAGTATATTAATAAATATATAACAATATGTAAAAATAAAAATAAATTAAAGGTAATTATTGTACACAATAATCAAGTAATTATAATACTAGTAAGCATTGAAAACAAACCAATAATATTCTAAAATATTGTTTACAATCTAATCATATGAATAATATATTTGATATTTTTAATACACGCATGAAATGTTTTTTTACATAATTATGTGTATCTAGTATGAATATTCAAGAATATTGTGCTTTGTGAAAAATAGTATGAACATAACTAAGCTCAGTAAAAAATCTTAAAAATAGTATGAACATATTTTTATTTTCAAAACGCAAGCTTTATTAATTTAATAAATCTGTAGCCAGATGGCTGAACATAATCAATAGCTTGGTCTGAGTCTCTGAGATATGGACATGCGACTTAGTTAAAACATGAGCCACATGATTCGCAGATCTTTTACAGAAAAGAGATTTTAAATGAACTCTTTATTTCTAATAAACTACGAATATCATCAATAATAAGATGAACATAAGCCGATCCTTCTTTCTTTGTCAGACCATGCACCACTGTAAGAGCATCAGTTTCTAACTCCACTTGCTGCCATCCTGCTTCAATTGCTCCTACAATGGCATCCCATAAACCCATAGCTTCTGTCTCCTCAGCCGTCCACCCAGAGCGGCTTCCTACCCCTAGCTCGTATGAAATTTCTGCTCCATCTGTAGCCACCCAACCCCAAGCTCGGTTACCTCCATCTTTGTTAACCGCTCCATCAACATTAATTTTCACCACCCCATGCATGGGCCGCTTCCAAAGTGCCTTTCCCCCATTTCTCGTCTCGCTGACATGTGTTTCCGATCTTCCTTGAACGTCCCGCCACGCCTCTAACATACTATCCGCCACCCGGATCACCGAGTCAGCCCCTTCTTCTTGATTCTTCCAGACCGCTCCGTTTCTTCTTTTCCAAAAGCTCCACAATAAAAGCCACAAACCAGCTTGTTGGGATATTAGGTCCAGGCCCAATATCCCTAGGCCCAAATCTGGGAAGAAGCAGCGGGCCCAAGGCAGTCCAAAGAACTCCCGAACGGCATTCGGGATAAAGCTTCTACTTGGCACATTCCAGGAAACAATTACGCCAAAGTGCCAATGCCCAGATCCCGATCGGCGTTCGGGGTACTCCCATAACAAGACGACATCTATGCCCAGATTTCACACAATTTGAAAGGAATGAAGTGTGGAAACTTGTTCCTAGACCAAAGCATCAGAATGTCATTGGAACCAAATGGGTATTCAAGAACAAAGCAGATGAAGAAGGCAACATTGTAAGGAATAAAGCAAGGCTTGTAGCAAAGGGTTATTGCCAAGAGGAAGGCATAGATTTTGATGAGACCTTTGCACCTGTTGCAAGACTGGAAGCAATCAGAATCTTCCTAGCCTATGCTGCCTACAATGACATCAAAGTCTACCAAATGGATGTCAAGAGTGCATTCCTGAATGGAGAACTGGAAGAGGAAGTCTATGTTGAACAACCTCCAGGTTTTGTCATTCCTACCCAATCTTCTTGTGTCTACAAGCTCAGAAAGGCTCTTTATGGTCTGAAGCAAGCCCCCAGAGCTTGGTATGACACATTGTCCCTATTCTTAGTGAACCATGGGTTTACTAAAGGAAAAGTTGACAAAACTCTATTTCAAATTTCTGTTGCTAATCATATTCTGTTAGTGCAAATCTATGTTGATGATATTATATTTGGGAGCACTAATCCAGAATTATGCAAGAAATTTTCTCAAGTTATGCAGAGCAAGTTTGAAATGAGCATGATGGGAGAATTAAGTTACTTTCTTGGATTACAAGTCAAACAAGTACCAGAAGGCATCTTTATCAACCAAGGAAAGTACACCAGAGATCTCATCAAGAAGTTTGGAATTGATGGAAAGTCTTCAGTCAAAATTCCTATGAATGCATCTCAAGGAATTGGACCAGATGATGAAGGAAAAGATGTTGATGCTACAACATATAGAGGAATCATTGGATCTCTCCTCTATCTGACAGCAAGCAGACCAGACATAGCTTTTGCAGTAGGAATCTGTGCAAGATACCAATCAAAGCCCAAGGAGAGCCATCTAGTTGCTGCTAAGAAGATTATCAGATATATCAAAGGAAATCCAAATGCAGGACTATGGTATCCCAAGGGAGGTAATTTTGAACTAATTGGTTATTCTGATTCAGATTTTGCAGGTTGTAGATTGGACAGGAAGAGCACTTCTGGTCACTGTCAATTGCTAGGTGGGAGACTTGTCTCCTGGTTTAGCAAGAAGCAGAACTCAATCTCAACAAGCACTGCTGAAGCTGAATATATTGCTGCTGGAAGCTGCTGTGCTCAATTGCTCTGGATGAAGCAACAACTCAAGGATTATGGAGTTCAAGCTAAGGAGATCAAGCTGCTGTGTGACAATACAAGTGCTATTGCCATCACTCAGAATCCTGTGCTGCATTCAAGGACAAAGCATATTGAGATCAGACATCACTTCATCAGAGATCATGTGGAGAAGAAGCACATCTCAATTGAGCATGTTCCAACTGAAGACCAGCTTGCAGATATTTTAACCAAACCTCTCTCTGAGGCAAGGTTTAACAAGCTAAGGGAAGAACTGGGAATGATGGATGATCTTCCCAGAGATACATGAATCAGAACACCCCATCTCTGATACCTGAGTCCTTATTCATTAGAAGCTCGAATCAGAGTTGCAGAAGTTTCAGACGTGGATTCATCAGAACACCCCATCTCTGATACCCAAAGCTCTTATCCATCAGAAGCTTGAATCAGAATTGCGAAGATCAGACTTGGTATTCATCAGAGATCCTCGTATCAGAACGCCTCTATCTCTGATGCAAGGGCTAATATTTATCAGAGTGGCTGTGGACTTAGAAAAATTTTCTAAATTTCGGGCAAGACTATTCAATAAACTGGGTTTTACCTTTTTACCCCCGGTAGTTATTACCATTTTTGGAAAACGGCTTTCCGCCCGCATTCCATTAAATGCGACCTCGAAACCCAACATTATATCAAACGTCCACAAAATCACAACCCATATATACCTTGTCTGAAAACCTAAACCGCCATTTACATATTATCTCTCTTCGTATTCAAGCTCTCAGAATTATCTAAACCTCAAATCTCTCAGACAATTCTCAATCCCCACTCAAAAATGAAGTTCATCAACATTTCTGATCTCTCAGAGGCTGAAGCTAAGTCACTGGTGACAAACATTGTCACATGAATGAAGGTAGAAATGTCCTCGCTACCACTGCTGGCTGCAAATCAAAAAATCATGACCGAAGTGATCGAGGGAATGAATGACTCCCAGCTAAGCAAGATCGTGGCTCATCCCTATGAGCATTTCAGCAACGTTGATGTAGCAGAGTTCTACCTCAACGCCCACATCAGCAACAACACCATTTTCTCTCAGGTTCAGGGCAAGGACCTCAAGATTGATGCTGAAGCACTAAACGAGTTCTTTGACATCAAGTTTGATCCTCAGGAAGAGAAGGACTCAAGTCTCATTGAACTTGATGATGTGGACATCACTGTCCAGAACTTCGTCTCAACCTACTGCCGGGAGGATGCCACCGGAGTAGACTCTCTGTACATGAAGAAGAACGTCCTGAAGAAGGACTTTGAGAGGCTGATGAGCATCATGCACCGGTGCTTATGGTGCAAAACAGGTTCTACTGACCAAATGAACCACACCAACTCAAAAGCCCTATATGCTGTTCACAGAGGGATGAACATCAACTGGGGCAAAGTGCTTTTCCAGTCCATCTCTGAATCCATCTCCAAGAAGGACAAGAAGACTGGGTTCTTCTCAACAAAAATGGGTCATGGTCTTCTGATCTCAAGGCTTATCTCTAACTCCAAGGTAGCTCTCAGAGAAGCCACTGAAGTGGACCACACCAAAACCATCTTCCTCACCATTTCTCCAAAACTGAATGTGGCCATTGCTGCTGAATTGAAGAAGGCCAACAGGCTTGAACAAAACAGGGAGAAACAGGTTGAAAAACCTGAGGCTGCTCCCAAGAAAGCTCATCAAAAACTAGCTACAGTCTCTGAGCAGCCCAAAAAGAAGAAAGCTGAACAGAAGAAGAAACCTCAGAAACAAGCAGAGGCAACTTCTGAGAAGGATGCATCAGAGGAGGATGCATCAGAGAAAGAAGCTCTTGTTGTGACAGAAAAGGTCACTCCTGTGAAGAAACAGAAATTGAAAAGAAAAAGAAGGGCTGTTGTACACAGTGACTCTGATGTTCCTGCCTCTCCCCCAAACGAGAAAAAGAAGAAGGCCAGCTCTTCACCCAAGGAGTCAGAACCTCAGGGGGAACCTGCATCAGAGGTGGTTGATGCACAAGAGGCTCCAGCATCAGAGGTGCCTCCCTCCATTGAAGAACCAACATCAGAGATACCTCACGCTCTTGCTGCACCTGAACCAGAGGGTGTGATTCAGGGGGAACTGCCACTTCCCTCTCTTACATCTACTGAGGAAGCAACTCTGGTCACATCCTCCTCCCCAGCACATCAGACTCCCACCCTCAGTAATGCTGAAATTGAAGAAGAAGATGTCCTTACTGCTCTAAACAAACAGTTCCACAGGGTTCTAGCATGGAGGACATGGAGATTGGGCCCTCTGTCCAGTATTCTCCAGCAGTTTGGATACTTTTCTGCAGAAGAAAAGGAGGTATTCAACTGGACTGGGACTGATGATGTGTCCAAATGCACAAATATCCCATTTCTGGAGCATGTTCTGGCTACAAAGAAAAAGAACTACAAAGGCAAAGGATGTCTCTCTACTTCAGCCCTGGACCATACTGCATCAGACGTCCCCCCTCTCACAGAGCAAGAAGTTCCCATTTTCGAAGCCTGGCTGACTGAGAGGACAATGAAAGCATCCCTTGAACCAGAACAGCCAGCTGGTGGACCCTCAGATGCTGAATTGATCTTTGCCAATCTGATAGCAGACTGGAGGAAGGAGCAGCACCAGAACATTGAGGTAATCTCTGATTCTGCTGTTCTCATTACATCCCCTTTTCCTTCTACTGCATCAGAGTTACCCTCATCTTCACCCAAGTCAACCACAATCCCTTTACCCAAGAAAACACCATCTCCCTCACCACAGAAAACCCCAACTCCCTCACCCAAAAAGCCATTACCCAAACCTGCCTCCCCTTGCAAACAACTCACTCCAACCAACAATCGCTCACCATCACCACCACCATCTCCAAAACAACCACCCTCTCAACCACAATCATCACCCCAGCAAACCCCTCTTCAGATTTCATCATCAGAGCCATCCCCTCAGGCTCCCCCTCAATCCCCTCCCAAATCTGATCAAGCTCTAGCCACCAGTCAGGCTCCTCAACGCTTCATGGCTGAGATAGAGCACGTGGGACTCCAGCTTGTCAAGGGTATGAACAAGATTCTGGATGATGTGTATACCACTGACAACCATCTCACCACCTATAGTGAAAAGCTAGCAGAAGGGATTAATGTGCTGCTCAAGAATGTAGGCATCATTGCCATGGCTTTTGAACAGCACAAGAATGACACAGCAGAGACACTAAATAAGATTGCTAAGGAAGTGAGTGGTGTGAACTCTGTTCTCTATCATCACACTAAAGTCCTTGAAGAGCAAGACAAGGCCATCAAAAAGCTCTCTACTGCTATTGATGATGTTCAGTGGTCTGCTGATAAAGCCAGAGAGGAAATCCAAGGTGTAGAAGCCATGTGCAAAGACACTAAGGAGTTCTCCATCAAGCTGATAAATAGTGGCAAGGACAGAGATCATAAGCTGACTCTCCTTGAAGCTACTTCTAAGGACATCCAATCTGCCGTAGCTAAACAGAAGGAAACTCTTGATGGACTGGCTTCTGTGACTGAGACTCTCCCAGGGGCTATTGAGACTGTAAAAGAAAATCAGGCAACAGAATTCTCCAAAATTGGACTTCTGCTTGGCGATCTTGTTGATGCCAAAAAGGGGGAAGATAGCAGAGAACCTGTCCCACCTCCCAGAGAAGAAGCAGGCCCAAACTCCAGAGCCATTAACCCTGCTAGATACTTTGAAAGAGCAAGGCAAAAGAGGCTAGCTGCTGGCATTCAGAGACCTCCTCTTCCTCGCTCAAAGAAGAAGAACTCTCCATCCTTCACTTTGAACCAATGGCTGAACAGTGGGTTGTCTAAACCAGACAAAGTCCAATTTGCTGAGATGAAAAAGCATATGACTCCCCTGCAGTGTGAGAATCTGATCCAAGATGAGAATGGCATCATCACCATTGCTCATGGAGGATCCATAGAAGAAGCTGAGGAATGGTGGAGGATGAGGGTTCTGCCTGGGAAGGATGAGAAGGATGCAATAAGGTATTACCTTGATTGCCAGCTTACTCCACTCTGGAAGAAATACATGATTCCTAGGAACCTTGCTTCAATCAGAGCAAGAGTAAATGCTGAGCTTCAAGAAGCCAAGGTAAAGGAAGAGGCTGTTCTTGCAGAGGTTGCAGAGGAAGATTTCTAAACTTTATCTCTTTTTCATTTCTTATTTGTAAAACTCTGATTAATAAAATAACCTCTCTGCCTCTAATTTGCATGGCTATATCATATGATGTGTTATTTATTGCTTTCTATCCTTATTTGCTTTTTGCGTGATTGATTGTATCTTACTCTTACTATTTTCCTATGCCAAGTGCCCACCAAGATTCTAAATGAAAGGTTTTTACTTATTTTCCTTCATGGTGAAAGGCACTTCTCTGGAAATAGTTTAAGGGTTTTGGCATCATCAAAAAGGGGGAAATTGTAAGGAATAAATGTAATTAGATTTTGATGATGCTAGGATAATCAGATTAGAATTTTAAAGTACCCCAATTAGACTTTGTGTATTAGAACATTCAATTGTAAGTATTAGTGTAGTCGACGATCAGAGTTACTCTGCTTTGGATCAGATCAGTAGTGCATCAGAATTGCTCGACCAGACTTGCTCTATGAGAACTGCTCCCTCAGAGCTCTCTTATCAGAAGTCCATCAGATTTGCACCATGAGAGTTGCTGATAAATTAGGACATCTGATAACCGATGAGAATTACAGATCAGAGGTACTCATCAGCGGACCTATCAGAGTCAGAGTTAGAGTTCAGTCAGAACTCAGAAAGCCATCAGAACTCAGAAAGTCATCAGAATCCAACACATCAGAAGATCCTGATCTGAGCCCGACTAACACTTAGAAGATTTCATGCAACATCCAACAGCTATGAATCCAACGGGTAAAAACATCCAACGGCTAGAAGACTGTGCATGAAAGGAAAGCACTTAATGCACATTAAATGAGCCTGATACGCTGAAGGATTGATTGCAAATGATTGACCAAGGAATCCGGGAAGATATATTATAAAAATAGAAACCTTCCAAAACGGCGGTCAAGTCAACAGTACGCGCATTTAATGCAGTTGTCTCCTCCTCCAACGGGCAGACAACCTCAGTATATAAGCTACACAAAGAAGAACAAGGAAGATAACTTTTGCTCCATTCATTACTCTGAACATACTTCTTGAGATTCAACCTTCATAACACTCTACAAGAAAAGTCCTACGTTGGGAAGACTCAAACTCCAAATCTCTCATCCCCAACAACGAGCAAAGTTCATCCTGTTCTTCAACACTTCAAGATCTTCATCAAACATCTTTTGTAACGAAGCAAGTTGGAGGAAAAACTTTGTATTTTTCAAAGGATCTTCTGAAAAGAAGGGCGTCCAAGTAACTGCAGTAGTGAAGTGGTGATACTTCCAGGAAGCTGAGTTAAAGGACCAGCCATCGGGACGTGGAATTGCATCCTGGGTGGCATCTAGGCCTGAAGAAGACGAGGAGTACTTCTTAAGTGCTTGGGATTAGCTTTGTAACCGATCTACTTCAAAGCTAGTGGAACAGTGGACTAGAGGAACGCGTTGTTCCTTGAACCACTATAAAAATATCCGGTGTCATTTATTTTACTGCAATTTATATTTCTGCATTTAGGACATTAACTGATTAACTCTAAGACTTGGAATCTGTGTTCAGCAGATCTTGTTTTCAGAGTTATCAGAAAGGCATTTGCCTTAGTATTTCTGAGGCTACCCGGACAGATCAGAATCCGCTGCCAAGGCCAGTTCTGATATCAGAACCAGCCTTTCTCTGTCACCAGAATCAGACCTTCTCTGTTAAGTCACTTTGGAGTTAGAGAAAATTTGAAAAACCAATCAGTCTATTCACCCCCCCCCCCCCTCTAGACTGATTACCATATTAAACGGGACCAACACGCCCAGACTTGAACGTCAATACCATTACCCACCCTCCTTCTAGTATTATTTTTTATAATCTCCTGTGTCTCGAAAATACTCCTCCAGATAAAAGATGGATTATTGCTCAATTTTGCCTCTAAAAAAGACGAGTTAGGGAAATACATGGCACGTAGCACTCGGCTCTTAATCTTCTGAACCCCAGACCTCCAACATCTTTTGGCCTACATAGGGCCTCCCACTTCCTCCAACGTAAACCTTTCTGATCAAATTTGGATCCCCTCCACCAGAATCCATTCATCAATTTTTCCACTTCATCACATAGATCTTTTGGCAGAAGGAATACATTCATGGCATAAGTAGGCATTGCCTGAATAACATTTCTCAACACAACCGCCCTTCCTGCCCGGGATAAAAACCGAGTATTCCAGCTTTTTATTCTGTTAAAAATCCAGTCCTTTAAGTATCCCAGAATTACCGACTTATTTCGCCCAATGAGCACTGGTAGCCCCAAATAAAGGTTCTGTCCACTCTCCCTTGGAATACCGAGCTCATTACTGCAGAAAACTCTGAATTCTTCTCCCACATTTTGGCTGAAAGCTAAAGTTGATTTATTAAAATTATCCACCTGACCTGACAGCTCCTCATATTTTAAAAGAACATTCTTTACTACAACACACTCATTGCTTGATGCCTTAAAGAATAGAAAACTGTCATCTGCAAAAAATAAATGCGAAATCCGAGGGGCTCCGTGGCAAACCGAAACCCCATGAAGGTTACCTCTACTCTCGGCCAGCTTCAACATAGTGCTCAGACCTTCCGCAACCAGATAAACGGGTAACGTGATAACGGATCTCCCTGCCTTAACCCCCTCTTAGGATGAATCGGCCCCAAAAATTCCCTATCAAACTGGACATAATAGGTCACCGTAGTCACACAGAGCATAATTATCTCCACCCATTTTTCGCAAAAACTCATTTGTCTCATAATCTGTCTGAGATAATCCCAACTAACTCTATCATAGGCTTTACTTGTACTCCCTCCGTCCCAGGGAGAAGTTTCCGGGTTGACTTTCACACATATTTAGGAAATAAAGTTACTGAGGGGTAAATTTTACTGTTTGGCACTGTTTCGACACTGTTTGGCACTGTTTCGACACTGTTTGACACTGTTTTGCACTGTTTTGATATATGATAACTTTCCATTTAGGGAAATGGGAACTTTTTGTTGGGACTACCAAAAAAGGAAAGTGGGAACTTCTCCCTGGGACGAAGGGAGTATTTGATAATTTATATGCACAATAGGTTAGTCAAATAACAACAATCATACTCCGTAATTCCGTATAAATTATTATTTTAAGTGCTTTCATGTACGGAGTACATGAGAAGTTAATTTTATGCTAACCAGACAAGTACAACTAAAGAGCACTTGAGTCAACTGGCACAATTAATATCGTTGAATGCTGGCTGTTATTCTGTTGGCGAGACGCAGGATCGAATCTCTTCCGGGGTATAATTTTGCACCGGTTCGTGGTTATATAACCGGTTCTCGGGTTTGGGCTGCCTGGGTCAGAACGGGCCAGCACTTTTTTCCGGGTTTACTCACATTTATGGGTTTGTCTATAACCGGACCGGGTAAGGTGCCGGGTCACCAGTTTCCGTGTTGACCCGCCCGGCCTAGTCCGATTCTAGTAACACAGATGATAAGTGTTACAGTTATGTCTTTCAAAAATACATTTTTTCATCTTTGATGCAACAACATTTCTATATGTTACTTCCCAAATTATTTTACAAAATTAATGATAATTAATTCAATTTTACAATTAAAATTTAGTTATAGAGAGTCTACATTAAATTAAGATTTGATTTTTTTCCAACTAAGTGAATGAAAATGAATCTATTTATTTAACCTAAAAAGTCAAATTTGTCACACAATTTCTAACTCACTTTCATTATTAGGTGAGGTCTGTGAAGAGACGAGTGTGACGATGAGTAGATGATTTGACAGGCAGTCCAAAATTTTGATAAACCCTGATATCACCTCCCAAACTTGCCGTAACGATCACAAGCCCCCAGGCTGTTGCTCGGATGGTATCACCGCCAAATCGGGCGGAAGACGGCGAGTCGCGGACAGAAGCGGCAGCGGAAAGGGGATGCAGATGGTCGAGTGATGAAAATTCATCATCCTTTCTCTTGGGCAGCGGCGGCAAATGCCTCCTCCGGCCGCCGCGTTCTTCTTCATAATCTCTCAAAGGAGAACCAATGAAGGCCGCCCATATACTAGTTGATGGTGATTCATTTGGTGGAAGGAAACGTGAGCTCCTGCTGCTTTTGGAATGCCGCTGCAGCTGTACCACCGGCGGGTCATTGTTGTTTAAGCTTCCGGGCCATGGCACGACAACCGAGACGTCTTTGCACGGGAATTTCTCGTGAGCGCGAATGGTCACCGCCCTTCTTCGCCCACCACAACTATAGCCGTCTTCTCTTTTCCATATGTATACTTGAGAATCTTCGCTCGGGCTTATCACATATCTTCCGTCAGGGCTATATGAAGCTGATGAAATATTGCTGTTGCTGCTGCTTGTATTGTGGAACCCTGTACTTTACATCACCGATTGTTAGATAAATTCATGACAAACTCTTTGACAAATGTGCTATGTAGTATTTTTCTTGCTGGACACATATATTAACAAAAATGAAAAGTACTCCATCTATCCGTCCCCTTTTATCGAGATGGAAGGGAGTGACACGCCAACTAAGACAAAAGTGTTTTTTTTGATAAAGTAACCAATCAAAAAGTAAAAACCGAATCATACTAAAGTAGATCTCTATTACTCCCTCATTAAATTTATTTTTTACTTTCCAAATAAGGTATCAGACAATAATAGTGACATCCAAAAATGAAAAAATTGGACTATTATAGGGAGACGGGTGAAGTAAGAACTAATTTTCACCAATGTTCTAAAACACGGAAGAGATCGGTTTAAAATGTAAAATGTGTTGCCCTTAAAGAGAAAAACGTGGTGCCGTTGATGTGAAAATATGTACCTTTGAATTTATGTGTAAAGGTTGATCCATCATGGATACGAATACTCGAATCAGCGGTGGAAATGAGCACCTCAGAGGTATTCCTTGGCGAGTACTGTAAAAAGAAATTCAATTCTCATAAATAGAATAATGTGTATATATATAGATCAAATACAAACTGGTCCTAATTTACAAAGTGCAAACTAATTCTAGCCATCCATATTAATGAGATAATAATGGTCAAGATGAGAAAAAACCTTCCATAACTAATGCTCCGTATTTAGTGGTAAGAGAATAAAATCTCCCCCACTAATACGGATGGATATTAGTGCTAAAAAAAATCTTCCTTGATTTTCTAATATTGGACGGATGAGATGAATTTGCATTTTGTATCGGAAGAACACTTTGCATCCGATCTTAACCATATATATATATATATATATATATATATATATATATATATATATATATTATACTCATTCCATCTCACAAAACTTTGTCATTTTGGCTTTCTTGATCAATAATGGACAGATTTGACTAATGCTTTTTTGTATACAAAGTTATTTAAAATAAGAAAATTATATGAAAATATTATTTGTTCAAAACACTTTCATAAAAGTATAAAAATAATAAATGTCACATAAATATAACAATTAGAATTATTGTTCAAAGTTTATTACAATTTACAAAAACAGTCAATTTGGCCAAATGTTATGGGACAGAGAGACTAGCACTACAAAAAAATCGTAGAAGATTTGACAAGGATATGCCAAATTCATGCCAAAAACGTTTTGCCACGATCTATTTGGCATGAATCATCAGTCAATCCATGTCAAACTCGTGTCAATCTCATAATTATTTTTAGTGTAGGGAGTATATGGGATGAGTTACTGTACATTGAGAGACTACCTGAAAACCTGTGACCTTTCTTATTTGGGACTTTTTCCTGCTTTGAGTATCAAATTGATCTTTTTGCTCTAGTTTGCAATCTAATGTCATCCAACATAATGTTAGAAGTTAAAGAGTAGTGCTAGCATAAATGCATAATAGTGGAATTGAATATGCATGTAGTTTGATAATTAACTTCACACTTATACGTACCTGTGGTATTGTAATAACGACAGCTACCTCTATGCGAACCGATCATGGCGCCCTTGATATATATACGATTACATTGAAATAAAAAAAATTAGCACAAATTTAAAGCGTAAGTAATCTTAAAATAAAAACTTATAAACACCAATGATGATTAGGGCATTTTAGGAATGAAAAAATGTTGGTGTAAACTAAAGCAATACGCACTTGTACAATTTGTTTGATTCATTGTACGATTTATCATTAAATCTATTACTTCTCCTTACCTCCGTTAAAGTTAACTATTGACTTTACAAATTCCAACATGCATGCTTATGTGGCGTTATTATTTGTATTATAACATGCACTTGATGCTTTGATTTCCATTAATTATTTTCATTGAAGTTTTTGTTTTAATTTTTTTCAGCTCGTTACCTTATATCTTATGCAAAACTATCATTTGGTAATATCAACGGTGTAAATACTATTATTACACCAACTCATTTCTCTATGCATATGGAACAACTCATTCTGATAGTGAAAAAATATTATGTATGAAGTTTGTTTGTAATTTTAAACATATCGATTATGCTAACCAATGGTGTTTCACTCGATTAATCCTTTCGGAATCAGGGATGGTCTTGTCTACTTCAATTTTGGGCCTATGAATGATATACCATGTTGGGCTTATTTTCAAGATTGATAGTAGAATTATATTTTCTAAAAATAAGGATTATAATAAAACTATCTCATAAAAATTACTACGTGTAAAATAAAGATGAAAGTTTCTTTATTACAGAATAATATTTAAATTACATAGTTGGGCAAAAGTAACAATTCAAGTATCACAAACAAAAATTACTGAAGAACATTTATTGCAGAACAATTATTGATCAATATTTGCTTTATAATCAATCTTTTTTCAAGATTTCAATACTCAATGCTAAAAATTGCTACCATTAAGCTTTTTGAGACATAGTCGATCGCAGATAAATGGAGTTTTTGCCACTTTTGGTCCCCGACTATTATGTCAATGACACTTTTGGTACTCGACTTCTCATTTTTTCAATTTTAGTCCTTGACCATTGTGCTAGAGACACTTTTAATCCCCGACTACAAGGTTTCCCACATTTAGTCCCTGAGTATTGTAAAATTGACACTTTTAGTCCCCTCATTGTGATTTTGACACAATAAGTGAAGCACTAAAAATGTCACTATTATAATAGTTGAAGGACCAAAAGTGTCACTTTTAAAAAAGTTGAAGGACTAAATGTGGAAATTTTCAAAGACGGTTACCAAAAGTGTCTCTAACGCAATAGTCAAGGACTAAAAATGAAAAAAAATCAAAGTTGAGTACCAAAAGTGTCAATGACATAATAGTCAGAGGACTAAAAGTGGAAAAAACTCCAGATAAATGGGATGGGGTTTGGGAATTGGGAGGCACAGGTTGGCCAGAGAATAGTATAAATTGATAATTTGTAATTAAAAGGAAAAAAAACCTTAGAGCTATAAAGATGTGAATAGACATGCGATTTATTGATTCATCAACAAATGTGATGATCTACAACTAGCTTGACTTAATTAAAAATTAAAATTAAATGTATATTCTTTTGTAAACTTGTTTGAGCGACTCCGATCAAAAGTTTTTACTTATGTTTTCATATTTTCAAATCATCAACATAAATTAACCATTAGGCCTAATTAATTGAATTTAAAAGCATTAAAAAAAAGTCTACTGACATTATGTATAAAGAAAAAAAATTGGACCTAATTTTCCTTCTATATTTTTGGGCCTAAAGCAATCGCCCTTGCTACCCTCCCCTAGGACCGGCCTTGTCATGAATAGCATTGGGCATTTTTCTCTCGCGCATCGCGCGTAGTAAAACTAGTAATAATACTCCCTACGTCTCCGAAAGAAGTTCTCACTTTCCTTATTTGGATGTCCCTAATTTAAGTTCTCATTTCCTTAAACGGAAATTTAACTACATCAAAACAGTGTCAAACAGTGCAAAACAGTGTCAAACAGTGCCAAACAGTGTCGAAACAGTAAAATTTACCCCTGGTAAGTTTACTTGCATAAAAGTGTGTGAAAGTCAAATGAGAACTTCTTTCGGGGACGGAGGGAGTAATAAAAATGATGACGACGACGATGATACTATTTAGTTGGTTGTGGAGACAGGGAGGGCCCGTCGGAGCCTAGAGGGGATCTGATTTGGGCCTTCTAAGGAAAAAAATTACTACGTATATGTATAAATATTTATGATTGTCAAAAAAATATGTTATGCTTTAAGTTTTGGCGTTGTAATATAAGTTTTTGAAGCCTAGTCCCTCTAACACTACATTTCTGAATTCTGACTCTGCCACGGGCAATAGTAGTAATAATATACTTCGTTATTAGCTGATCGAGTAATAAAAAACAATGACCCACCGGCCCTGTAAATACTGTTGGAAAAATGCCTTAAAACTGTATTAAATGGTAATTTTGGGGTAATGTTTTGAGTGTGGTCTACTTCCGATTTTGGTCGGGTCAAAGTGATTTCAGATTATCCTTGTTAAGCAACAATTCGATATGTGGTACGCTCAAAACGGATAACGGGTGAATGAGAAATTGATTCTCGAAGTTCACTCGTTGAAATGGAAAAACTGGGAAAAAGATGAGTTTCTAGTGTGATTTATCTCACACCGGAAAATCCAAGGGATTTTCACCCTCTTATAAAGGGAACCCTTTTTGAATGAATTAAGATTCCTAAGTAAAAGGCTCTCTTTGCGCGCAGGGAGGGTGCAAATCAAATCTCGAAAACGGAGAAGAAAAACTGCGACTTACGTGCGCGGGAGACCTGCGAACACGCCGTAAGGTGTTCTGGTCACGCCTCTGGGGGGTCATCTGGTCACGCAGTTCTGGGAGTGTTCTGGTCGCGCACCTGAACGGTTCTCAGGTGCTTTGCAACAACACATCTCACAACACAGTTAGCACGTAGTTTTTGAGCTAAATTCACCTCCAACTCTCCGAAAATTCCCGAGTGTTCATACTCTGTTCTCGTTCGCTGGAACTTTTGTTTGTGTGCTCAAACGATCGTTTTTTAGCCACCGTATCCTGGGAAACGGTCGTTGCAACGCTCCTAGCACCGTGGGAGGCAACAAATACGTTTTAAGAACATCGTGCGTAACACGAGCTCCGACTTTTCTTTTTCATGTCATTTCTGTTTTCTTTGGCTATTTTATTTATTAATTAATTTTTCTTTAATTTTCGAAACACACCCTATAATTGCTAGCCCTTGTAGTTGAGATTAAGAAAGTGTGAATTATATATAGTAGGTTTTTTTGCAAAGTTTTCTAACCTATTATATTATATGTTTATGGATGTTAAGTTCTAGATTTTGAACTAGAATATGATTTGAATCTGTGACATCCCCATTCCCCGAGACTATTACACTGATGTATTAGACCAAAAGGTATTCGAATTATGTAGCTTAATTAATAAAGTCTTAAACTTTGATATGAAAAAGGAAAAAATGAAGTAGGTAGGGCGTTACGTACGTACGTTTCCATCGGGAGTGTAGGCAGTGGCAGTAAGCATTTGATCTTTGTGATGAGTCCAGTCCACAACTCTGCGTTCCGTTATGTTCCAAATCCTCAGCTTTGAGTCTAGACAGCCGCTGATGAAGTAATCATCATCTACGGGATTGAACTGGACGCATGTTACTGCTCGCATTCCATCATATTCATGCAACGTAACCTTGATTAATTAATTAATTCATTAAATTGCATTTCATTTCAGATTAATTTATATTAAAACTATCCATACGTGCGTGCTGATTCAAATCAGCTAGATAGTTAATTAAGTAGTTAGGGCTCACAAATAACATTGGTCAATTTATAACAATTAAAATTTAGATATTCAGAAACTACATTCAAATTTATACAGAATTGCAAAATCAAAATCGGAATATAATAAAAAATTGATATCCTAATGTGAATAAAATGAAACTATTTATTTTGATAAAAAACTAACTTTACAAACAATTTGAGATGGATGTAGTATAAAACTGAACCCAATTAACTACACTTGGCCGGTTGACCCAGCCACCCCGGTTACATTTGGTTCAGTCTTCAGTTCAATGTTTCTAAGGATTTCAGTTCTGTTCCAAACCCGAAATCTTCAGGTTGGAATCGGTCGAAAAAAATTATTTGTCATGCTTTTTGTCTTTGTCTCTGAATAGTCTGTTCACAGACAAAACATGACTTATTTTGTGAACAGGCTATTCACATACTAAAAATAATTGTTCACAAGACGTGTGTAAAAATAATGTAAAATAGTGTGTACAAAAAAGTATACACCAAGTGTTTTGTTAATTTTATTTATTTAATACTGTATCTAGCTAACAAATATTTAATGATCGATTGACATATTCAAAACATTAACTCCAATTGAACATTATATCCAGATCGATCGATAGATCGATTTTGATCGACTAATACGTACCGATGGTATCATGGACTTGGACCATGGCCCAATTACGTAATTCAGCCCATAAACGGGATCAGCTTCTACAAGATTAGCCTAATTAACAGGATTAGCCCATAAACGGAATCAAACCCGGCCTAATCGGGATTAATATTAAATAAGTCGCTGGGCCAAAACAGGAATCAGACCCACGATAGGAACCCACAACCAGGCCGGGCTGGACAGCAGACCTCAAGCCAGGGCGGAGTTCTAGTGAGGCTGTGATATTCCTAGGGCTTACGTGGCAGACTATCATTTGAGCATAGCTATTTGGCAACAGGCAGGACTCAACGGAAGAACGTGGACTTTAAGGAGAGAATCATTGCACAACGTCCAACTGTCCAAGATGTTACATGAGACTTATTCGACTAGAATATAACTAAATAGCATTTATTGTATCAGTTTCCTCCTGAAATACTAGCTCCTAAGTCTATAAATACTTCTTGTAAATTCCCTATGGAGGGATCGGTCAATTGGTTCTCCGGACTAATAATAAACACTACCTTACGTTGCCCATATTTTTCATATTTTTGGTAGATTTATCTCTTGTAGTTGGATTAAACTCCATCACGTACCATTTTTTTAAGACTTAGCTAGGCTATATAGTTTTGGATTATGCCCCCTTCTATGTTCTAAAGTTGAGTAGTTCTCAATATATATACTCCTAATAAAATAAGATAATAGGTAAAAAAAAAATAAGAGTAATTGTTCAACATTTAAAAACAAGTCTTTTTTTCGTGTGTGTTGGACAACAATACCCCTGCAGCTATTGCCATTGCCCACCCCCCATTGCTACAGTACCGCCGACTTAGCTCCGACAACTCTCCAAAAAAATCCAGAATTGCACCGATCGATGTTGTCTATTGTCAGCTGTTAGAGCTCCGACGATCACAGAACAAATTCAGATTTACTCCGCCGGCTGTCGCCGGAGCTCCGCAGCCACCACCATCGTTGGGCTGACCCGCCACCAAGGGAACTATGGACAATTTATTTAATTAACTAGAATAAGGGTAAGTGTTAGGTGTAGAATATCAATGTTTTCTCCTATTTAGAGAAAAACCCTGTGTTTTACTCCTATTAAGAGCAATTATTATTTAAAGTTGTAAACTAAACTAATTGAATGCACTTGCTTAATTACCTGCATGCAAGTATGTGTACCAGCTAGATACTTGGCTAGTGTTTTGTCATTTGTCAACTATGTAAGTATATACGTAATCATTGTACGTACCATAATCATTGTGTACAAACTTTTTCAAACAGCTCCGAGTTTCCACGTCCCATAGTCTAACAGTTTTGTCCATTGAAGAGGAAAGAAGCCGCATCTACAAACACATATACTGGTATCATGCAACATACTGAAGTAAATCAAGTAATCGGAATTACTTGTCAAAATCCCTAATCATGTTTCTTATGACAGTGAAAGCAGCATGGTAACAAGAAGGCATAAGTGCCAAAATGACAAACGTAGCAACATGGCAGTAAGAAAAGAAAAAGGGAAGCCTAGTGCAGCACCGAAATTCATATGTTTGCCAGAACAGAAATTCATGCTTGGTATTAGATGGGAGAGAATACTAGAGCTTATTTAATAACACTGAAATTGGTTGAATCTATTGGATATGTTCAATCTCAGTTCATTTCATTTCATATTCTACATGAAATCAAAATTGAAAAAGAATTTGAAATGGTGATGGGCAATTATGAAAGTGGATATTAGAAGTACATAATACATATAGTAGTATATGATTAGGAATGAGTTGGGAAGCAAATTAAAATGACCTGAGATTTTGACCAAGAAAGATCCAAAACAGCATCCTCATGGCCTGCGAGAGTGCAGAGTGGTTTCTCTGAAAGAGCAAACACAGTTTCTGGAACCATAACATAGTCCGGAATAGATTTACTATCCTTCTTCTTCTTCTTCTTCTTCGATCTCCCGGATATGATCCTAGGACCTTCATCATCCCCATACGCTAAAGCATTCTCCGGACTGCAATTAGCCATGGGATGAACGGGAGACGCAGAGGAAGGATGAAGTGGTGTGGAGCTCGTCATAATCGTCAAATCGTCCTCGCCAACATCACATTCTTGAACCTCCCATATATGAATCACTGTATCCTGTCCGGCACTTGCCAAGTGATGGGCATCCGAGCTGAACTTGATGCTCCAAATCGAGCCCTGATGCGCGTGGATTTGTTGACACAAGTGCAACCCTGTGAATTCCTTGTATGCCTTCCCGTGCTGCCGGACCTTGATCCATTGAGACGACGCGGAGGAGGAGCTGTTCTGGTTCATCAGTTTGGGTTTGGGTTCGCCGCCGCTCTTGGAATGTGCGACCACCCCCTTTATGTTCCTCAAAATCGCAACCCCTCTTCGCTTGCTGTACCTCACGCTCCTCCTCAGATACGACGACGACGAATTTATGTGCCTTTCTAGTTTTCTACCACCGTCCTCATAATAGCATGACGACGACGATGCTCTGCGTCGCATCATACCGGGAGGAGGAAGATAGCAGAATCCGCCGAATTCCTCCTCCCCGGCAGATCTTATGATGGGATCATTGCCCACACCCGCTGGACCGCGCTGGCCGACAGGCGGTGGCGACGACGTGTTGGACAGCGTTCTGGTGAGATGCTGTTTTGGGGTGGACCCAATTAACTCCTCTTTCCTTTTGGTAGATAAACATCCTGCCGCTGCCATATCCCCAGCGGAGCTTGAGCGAATCAGAACATTAATGCCCCGGCGGGGACGGCGTTCTGCCGCTTCTGGTTCCTCCGCCGCCACCTTCTGGGCACTTCCATCAATCTCGGGGAGGCCCTTGTTGCTCAACAGCCCCATACACTGAAGGAGGCGACGCCGGCGCTCCTTGACGTCCCCTGGCTCCCCCGTCCATAGCTCATAATCTGCCTGCTGGGCAGAGGGGAAAGATGTGGCCGAGGAGACGGCGGAGCTGAACGAGGCGCGCCCCTCGTCGTCCGATCCCGATGACCCCAAGTCTTCTGGCTCCAAGAAGTTGTCGTCGTCATCGTCCCAGTTCATCGTCAACCTCCTCCGGTGCTCCATTGTAGCAGCGTCCGCCTGCAATTCAAAATTTCCTCACCATTTCTTTTGCTCCACAGAGCAAACGGTTGGTTGGTGAGACAAGGGGAGCGAGCAAATTAAGGAAAGGAACCGTTACGTTTGTGAATGGAATTTGTTGTAAGAGGAGGTAAAATACATGTAGAATAATGTTCCTCTCAATCCGGACACATCGAACCGCCGTCCGGTTCACGCCATTTGAGCTACTTCTCCGTGAAACTTTTTGATGAAGTTGTGTGACAACGTTCTTTTAAATAATTATCTACACAAAAAATTTCAACTATAATTCAAAATTAGTGAAATAAATTATTGACTCTTAAGGTGAAAATATGCATAAAAGCTCAACGTTTTTCGACAATTTATTTAACTTAATTCCCGATCAAATTTTAAGCTGAAATTTTGTGTGAATGTTCTACACTTTATGAAAATCATGTTTACAAAATTTCATCAATTACTTTAACCTAGAAGGCCCTCAGATAGGCTTGCCGGACGGTAGTTTCCGTCAGTCCGAACTGACCTGAATATGCCTCAATACTGTTAGCCACGTTATTATTCTTAATTATTCTAAGTACATAATTTATTTGTGTAACGTTTTTAGCTATGTACGTAGTAGTAGTATTAGAATAGGAATTATTGTATCTTTATTTCCTTTCCTTTTCTTTTTCCCAAAGTCACGCATCTCATGTACGTGTGTTGGAGTACTCGGTGCGTGCATTTGTATATATGGAGGGCTACAGATTGTAATCAGAGACGGGACGAGAAAATATTTCCCAAATATCTTTTCCATTTTTTACATGGTATCAGAGCCAAGTATATATGTTGACGACTTACTAATAACCGGCAATTATCGTGGAATGATTGAGCAATTTAAGTCATTTCTGGCTACTACTTATCCTGTTAAGGATTATAGGGGTCATGAAATATTTTCTTGGCATTGAGGTAGCAAGAAATCCAACGGGAATTTTCCTTTGTCAACGAAAATATGTACTTGACATTCTGGCTGAGACAGGGCTGTCCGGATGCAAACCGGTTACGTTTCCTATGGTGCAAAATCATCACTTGCAATCCGATTCTAGTCCTTATTTTGCTGATCCTGAGCGCTATTGGAGACTTGTGGGAAAACTCATTTATCTGACTCTGACCAGGCCGGACATCAACTATTCTGTGCATTATCACAATTCATGCAACGTCCGAGGATAGCACATTGGGAGGCCATACTTCAGGTGCTCAGATATCTTAAATCATGACTTGGACAGGGTATTTTGTTGAGATCGGATTCGCCTCTCTCACTCACAGGTTATTGTGATGCCGACTGGGCTAGCTGCCCGGTCACACGTCGATCAGTTACTAGATACTTTGTGACACTAGGCCATTCACCAGTTTCATGGCGTACCAAGAAACAGGCCACTGTTTCCCGCTCTTCTGCGGAGGCTGAATATAGGTCCATGGCATCATTAACGTGTGAACTTATTTGGCTCAGAAATCTTCTTCACTCACTAGGAGTCACACAGTCCGCCCCGGCTCGCCTCTACTGTGACAATCAGGCCGCACTTCACATTGCATCAAATCCGGTCTACCATGAGCGGACCAAGCATATCGAGCTGGATTGTCACTTTATACGCGATCATATTCAAGCCGGAATTGTCACCCCAAGTTACACACCTACTACTGAACAACATGCGGACTTACTCACTAAAGCCCTTGGCGCTCAACAATTCACCTACTTACTTGGCAAGATGGGCATTTGTGACCCTCATGCTCCATCTTGAGGGGGGTGTTAGCCACATTATTATTCTTAATTATTCCAAGTACATAATTTATTTGTGTAACATTTTTAGCTATGTACGTAGTAGTAGTAATAGAATAGGAATTATTGTATCTTTAATTCCTTTCCTTTTCTTTTTCCCAAAGTCACGCATCTCATGTACGTGTGTTGGAGTACTCGGTGCGTGCATTTGTATATATGCAGGGCTACAGATTGTAATCAGAGACGGGACGAGAAAATATTTCCCAAATATCTTTTCCATTTTTTACAAATACATGTACTAGTTATCTACAAAGATATAAAAAAACTATTGATACATTTTTTATACCCACACAATTTTAAACACGTTTGTAGACATCTATTTTTTCCCCTGTGATAGCATGTTCGGATGAATTGTCTCAATTTTACGGTACTAATTCTCAAGCCTAAATGGTAACGTCAAAGATCAGACATGTGTACTCTTTAGTGACATGCAATTACAAGAAGATTAAAAAAATACTACTTCTGTCTCAATTTGTTTTGCAAAATTTCCTATTTTGATTGTCCCAAAATGATTTTCCACTTTCTATTTTTGGTACGAATAAGATACTTATATACCCTTACTATTATTGCTTTACGAATGAATTAAAAGGTTGAATTAGACATGTAATGCACTGTAGCTTTTGTACTTTCTTGTAAGCCTTTCTAATGTTGCGCACAACATCACCGTAAAGTGCTTTTTGAGTTTACTTTTCCACTTTTTCAATTTCTCCTTTTGTTTTACTTGCTTCGTTCTTTTTTAGACGTAACGGTCAACATTTCACATTTACAAACACACATCTTTGACCGTAAATATATCTTATTCTCTATTTTTAAAAAATAAATAAAAAATCACTTTTTGAAAATTTGTAATGAGATGAATTGAACAATATTTTTTAAAAAAATAATTATCATAAAATAATAGTGTAAAATGTAGTCAAAGTAGAGTCTGTGAATAGTGTAAAATTCAACATGTTGCGATTAAAAAGAAACGAATGATAGTATGAGGCAAGGGTAAAATAGGAACCTAAATATAAATCTATAAGCTTTCTTAATTTTCGTGTCGGTCAACTTTTACACCTCAATTTGGAACAAAGGGAGTAGACAACTATTCATTATGAAATATACACATACAATACAAGAAAGTACAAAAGACATGCGAGGAAAGAAATACACAGCCTTGCTTCAGTTACACTCTAATGATAGCCCTTAAAACAATATCTTGTCTGGTCTAATCTTGCAGGGAACATTTTGACATACCATTCAATTTGATATGTATAATAAACATAACTAGGGATGGACTGGGACAGGTCGCCCCAGTCTAGGACTCGGTCCGGCACGACCCGGCCGACGGTACCGGAACCGGTAGTGAGGACCCGAACCGGGAATCAAATGGGGCGGCGAGCTTCGGGGCCTTATTTTAGTGGACCGGCCGGGTCCGGGACCGATCCGGGCCAAAATATATTTTTTTGTTTTTTGGCATTGGGCAACTGCTAGGTGGGTTGGGCTGGGTGTTTTGGCAAGATTTGAGGTGGAGGGTGGGGGTAGGAATAAATTAAAAAAGACTAATTTAAAAACAAAAAAAAACGACCTGATCCCGGTTCAAACCCTGTCCGATACCGGACCTTCAGCCCAAATCTCCAGTCCCGCCCAATCTTGTCCTGGGGCCCAGCCCGACCTGAGCCCGATCCATCCCTAAGCATAACCCTCAGAAAAGTAATAGTAGATCTAGTTTTTCAGAATTCAGGGCAAACTAGGGCCGGCGGTACCGGAACCGACAGTGAGGACCCAAACCGGGAATCAAATGGGGCGGCGAGCTTCGGGGCCTTATTTTAGTGGACCGGCCGGGTCCGGGACCGATTCGGGCCAAAATATTTTTGTTTGTTTTTTGGCATTGGGCAGCTGCTAGGTGGGTTGGGCTGGGTGTTTTGGCAAGATTTGAGGTGGAGGGTGGGGGTAGGAATAAATTAAAAAAGACTTTTAAAAAAAAAAACGGCCTGATACCGGTTCAAACCCGATCCGATACCAGACCTTTAGCCCAAATCTCCAGTGCCGCCCAATCTTGTCCCGGGGCCCAGCCCAACCTGAGCCCGATCTATGGCTGGACTCGGGCCGGTTCGGGCCCATCCGGGCCTCGGGCCAGAAAACTGGGGCCCGAGCCCGAACCGCCGGTGGCCGGTTCCAGGCCAAACCGGGCCGGGCCAAACCGGTCCATTTTTTTTTCTCCTATTTAACCCCCTACCCCTCCCCCTCAACCCCAAACCACCTCAAATGGCCCAAAATACCTAATCCAACCCAAAACTTAAAAAAAATTCAAAAAAAAAAAACAAAAATTTAAAATCCAGCCCGGACCGGGCCCGAACCGGCCGGGCCGGTTCACCTAAAGCAGGGCCCGAGCCCGGACCGCCCATCACCCAGGTCGGGCCAAACCGAACCGATGGACCCACCGGGCCCCGGGCCAAACAGTAACCGGGCCTGGCCGATTCCGGGTCGGGCCGCCCGGCCCGAGTCCACCCCTAGCGCGATCTATCCCTAAGCATAACCCTCAGAAAAGTATTAGTAGATCTAGTTTTTCATAATTCAGGGCAAACTAGGGGTGGACCAGGCCCAGGCCAGGCCCTGAGCCGGGACTAGGGTCATTGGCCCGATACCGGCCTAGGTTAGGACCGGGTCGGGTCTAGGTTTGTTTTTAAAAAAAAAAATGGTTTTTGTGATTTATTCCTACCCACCCCCAAACCACCCAGCCCCACACACCTGGCAATCCATTCGAACCGGCCGGACCGGCCACCAAATAACCATCACATAGCCCACCCCAACCCCCCCAACCCCTAACCCCGGTTCGGGCCCCAAGTGCCAGTCCTAGTCGGGCTGGCCTGGCCAGTGCCGCACAATAGCGGTCCGAACCGGCCCAGTACATGCCTAGGGCAGACCAATCATGGTCAATCGAACTTTCTATTTGCCAAAAAGTTATCTTGTAATACTATATGGAAAAGAGACCACCATAATAAAATCATCCTATAAAAAGCAATCAGCCACCATACTAAAATCATCCTATATAAAGCATTCAGTGAGAAGATCAGGCCGCTCATCACGTGTGCATAGGCCTGGACTCGGGCCGGGCGGCCCGACCCGGAACCGGCCCGGCCACTGTAGCAACCGGCCCGACCCGGTGGCCCGGTCCACCGGCGGTTCGGGTCGAACTGGCCCGGTGGTTCCCGGTTCCGGGCCCGGGCCTTCCATATGGTGAACCGGCCCGGCCGATTCGGGCCCGGTCCGGGCCGGATTTTAATTTTTTTTTTTTTTTTGAAAAAATTTTTAAATCTTGGGTTGGAATAGGTATTTTGGGCCATTTGAGGTGGTTTGGGGTTGAGGGGGAGGGGTAGGGGATTAAATAGGAGAACAAAAAAAAAAAAATTGGGCCGGTTTGGCCCGGCCCGGTTTGGCCCGGAACCGGAACCGGCCACTGGCGGTTCGGGCTCGGGCCTCCCCTTTCCTGGCCCGAGGCCCGGCCGGGCCCAGGCCCGAACCGGGCCCGAACCGGCCCGAGTCCAGGCCTACTAGTCCTGGACTCGGGCCGGCGACCCGGCCCGGAAACGGCCCGGAAACGGCCCGGTTACTGTGAGGCCCGGCCCGGAGCCCGGTGGGCCCACCGGTTCGGTTCAGCCCGGCCCGGATGCTGGGCGGTTCGGGCTCGGGCCGAGGTTTTGGCGAACCGACCCGGCCGGTTCGGGCCCGGTTCGGTTCGATTTTTAATTTTTTTTTTTTTGAATTTTTTTTAAGTTTTGGGTTGGATTAGGTAATTTGGACCATTTGAGGTGGTTTGGGGTAGTTTGGGGTTGAGGGGGAGGGGTTAGGGGTTAAATAGAAGAGCCAAAAAAAAAAAATATTTCCGGGTAGGCCCGGCCCGGCCCGGCCCGGTTTGGCCCGGAACCGGAACCGGAACCGCCCACCGGCGGTTCGGGCCCGGGCCCAACTATCCTGGCCCGAGGCCCGGCCGGGCCCAGGCCCGAACCGGGCCTGAACCGGCCCGAGTCCAGGTCTAAGGCCTACATGTGCATGTGCATGTGCAAGGGCGTTAAACAAGTGAGCATATTTCAAGTAAAAATCATGTTAAACGATAATGAACACCAAAACTGAGGGGCGATTCTCTAGGAATATTCATGGATCATGTAATGTCAAAAAAATAACTTTTGCCGCAATTCACAATAGTTTAATCGATTACATTCAAGGGGAATGGTAACTTGTAAGAAATAATAATAGAACGCCCCTCATGACAAGACTGGATAATAACAGTCTCTAGCTTTAGGCAGCCATTACACACCATAACTGGAGCCCAAGTATGGATCTGAAATCGTAGCCTATGGCTTCATTTTAGCTTATGTGATTTCCTTTTGCTTGAAGAGATGTTGCTTTTCAATTCCTCCTGATTTACCTCTGTTAAATCGTCACCTGCTACTAGTTCAGTTCCTCTCAACTTGTGTGATTTCCTTTTCTTGGAAGACGTCTTTCTCATTTCCAACTTATCTTGATTAGACTTTTGCACATTTAAAACACCAGCTAATAATGGTTCAATATCTCTCAACTTGTGCGGTATCTTTTTCTTTGAAGAGACGACGCCGGTTTTATCCTCTGTCTGGTCGGCCTCTTGCTCCGCAAATACGCCTTCTCCCAACTTCTCTTCTTCTGCTGCTGCTTCAATGGAGACGTCTCTAGCATCTTTTTCTTCTAAGTTTTGTCTCAAGTTGCTATCGCCCAACTTGGGTTCAATGACGGACATGCTGGTTAGCATATAGTCCAATAGATAAGTGCTTCTTTCTAACCTGTCCACCCTGTTGAAATGCCGCTGCGAGTAAGGAATAATTCCTTCAAGCAACTCTCCGATACCTTTTATCTGAAACACCATAAAAACAATAAAACTTCACTTAAGCTTTACCATGCATGTTCAGTGGAAATAATACGGATAATAATCCATTGTTCCCCACATTAGACTCGTGTAATGCTCATCCTTGCCCCTCACATTGGGGTTTCCCTCCCAGGTTAAAATACTAGTAGTAGTAAAAGTATTAATAATAATATTAATAGTGATAGTAATAATAAATTCCACTGTAATTAATTAAATCATTAATTCATTGTCAGCTTGAAACTAAATACGAAGTTACTACCTCCATCCTGAAATGGTAGTACTTTGACCAATGATAATTTTTAATGGTACATTGTCAATTTGACGAACCTTTTCGAGACGGAGGTAGTACTTCATATTTAGTTGTTATTGATAGTAATAGCTGTTAATAGTGATAGTAATAATAAATTCCATAGTAATCCTTGATATCATTGATAGTAATAGTTGTTATTGCTGCTTCACCTGTATAATCCGTTCTTATAAGAACTGAATTGGCCACAGTTCGTTTCCGGAAAAGAACAGGTTTCTGAAAAATAAATTACTCAAAATATATACAAAAAAAAAAACTTTTTCAAGTGTTCAGTTGTGAACAGAAAAAAACTTTTGCATTCTTTATACAAAAGTTAAATGTGTTCAGAGCCCTGGAAAATGTTCACCCCATGTGAAAATGTATGGGAAAATAGCCCTCAATAGGAGTAAATTAATTCCTAAATGAACAAATAGGACTATGTTACAAATAGGACTATGATGTTTATCTTCCCAAAATAAGAGTACAGCATATTCTATCTTCCTATTCTATCCTTACTAGTATAACTTCCTAAGAAAATCATATTTTTATTTGTTATAAAAACATAAAAATAATAAAAAGATTTTAACTTATAATAGAATCATAAAAATATTTAATTTAAATACAAATATTTTAAAAAAATAAAAAATACTCCCTCCGTATTTAAAAGATCTATACATTAGGTTATGGCACAAGATTTAAGGGAGAATAGTAGGGGTAATGAATAGTATAGAAAAAGTAGGAGAGAAGATGAAAAGGAAAAGAGAATAAAAAGTAGAAAAATTAAGGGTAATTGTGTGTTTTTAAAGGAAAAACTTACCAAAAAAGGAAAGTGTATGGAACTTTTAAATACATCCCAAAATGGAAAGTGTATGGAACTTTAAAATACAGAGGGAGTACTAAAACTTACAAAAATAAAAACTTAAAAAACAAATAAATAATAGATCAAAATCATCAAACATATAAAAAAATATGGAGGCCTTTCCTGCTATGTTTAACAAATCAATGCAGCCGAATGATCCGGAAACCGGCAACCCAGACCAAAAACCGGTTTGTGTAGTTAAAAACCCGGAATTGACCAAAACCCGGAAAAAACCTGTCAACCCTGGTCTTATTTGGGGAATTTCCTCAAAATTTATTTGTTTTTGTTTGACCCGGAAATAATTTTCAACGACCAATTTTCTTGGACCAATCAAAGACGAGGAAATGAGATAAACGTTTTCTAGCAACTCATTTTCCATAAAACATAGGGAACCTGAGTTCTGCGGTGGAGTAACAAAAACTAAGGAGAGCACAAACCTCTACTATATGTGTAGGTGGAAAAATGGTGAATACTGCAGTGAGAACAAACTGCGCAATGTGACAGAGCTTTGGTTTTGTATTCCATTCTCGGATATACTCCAAAAGCAATCGAAATTCTTCCTTGCCAAATGAATGGAAAGCTTTTTCTAACAGAACTTTAGGCTCTTCTTTTCTGCATTAAATTTAACTGTGTTACAGATAAGAGACATAAGAAAACAAGGGAGCAAAAGATGAGTACCTGCAGAGTTCTCTGAATAGCTCAAACAGCTTGTGAGGTCTCTGAAGCTCAAAAGCGATCTGGATTGCTCTAGTGTAATCCTCATCCAACACAGCATTCTCTAGCTCCTGACCTCTCAAAACACTTTCTTCCTGCATTGCCATTCAAACAAATTTAGTTCTTACCAGATCAGTAACTCCCTACTTTGTGCAGCATGAGTCTAAAAAATTAAAATGTCACACTTCTCTACGAAAAGCCTCCTCCTTATCTGAAGCTGTGGAATCGTGCCATAAATTGATTACTGCATCACTGCCACCGGTTGCAAGCATTTCTGTCCTCTTCCCAATAGCTAAAGCCCAAACCTGTAGACAACCCAATTGCAGGAAATTAGATAAATGAAAAAAATTCCCAAGTCTGAACATAATTAATGGGAAAGGTAAAAATATGTCACAAGGCCATCAAGAAAATCAACAGGATGTTGAGCAGCCATAGCAACATGTAAATATCAATGGATGAACCCATGAAAATGGATTATCCTGTATTAGTCAAGTCAATATGCATATCCATTAGGCTTCACTAAGTACAACATAACTTAGAGCGTATGAAAGTTAGTACCTTGTCTTCATGATGGTCATATGTGGCAATACATTCACTGGTCTTGACTGTCCAAAGCTTCACTAAACCATCAGCGCCTAAAAAGGATAATGATTGGCTATTAGAAATAGGTCATAAAACCAATTTTTAAATATAGGTTTCAGGATTAGATTTTACCACAAGAAATAAACTGAGTGCCCCGCGTAATAAATGATGCTCGAATTACACTTGATGTGTGCCCTTCAAATGTTTTCAGGCACGAACCATCAGATATAGCCCATATCTTTATGGTCTTATCTCCAGAAGCCGTAATCACACACTGATCAACTGGAGAAAATTCCACCGACCAAATCCCTCTTTTATGCCCTCTGAGTGTGACAACAGATACTAGTTCTGGAAGCCTCCAAATGCAAGCAGTGCGGTCCTTGTAATGGTAAGAGACAATAAAATAATAACAAAAAAGTATGATGCCATACAATCCGCACTGGAAATATTTGAGATTCTAAGTGCTGACAAGTTGCTTCATACCTGGGAACCACTACAAACAAAACTATCATTTGGTGCAATTGCCAAAGAGTTAATATCCTTGTCATGTGCTGCAACTACTGATTTTGCCTTCAAATTAAAAATTTCTTCATTGTTGTCCGGGAGGCCATCTAGACTCCATACTTTCAGAGTACGGTCGCTGTAAGAACAAACATACAAACAACCACAAAACTAGGTAAGGTGAACCTTTTGGATATGGCATTGGTGCAAATGATTTGATAGAAAAAGTGAATGTCAGGAGGCATTATGATCCAAAAAGAAAGAAAAGAACACAAAATGCTAAATTTCAGAAACTACAAATTGTAACTTATTGATTTTTGCACATTGGGAGCATCTAGAACTTTATCAAAATGATGCTCCACACACGAATGGAGTGTTTTACTTAAAATACCATTTCAGAGCAAAAACGATTAGCCAAACATGGAAAACCATCCACTACGTCAACTAGAAAGGATTATCTTAGGATTCCTTACATTTCCCAATAATAAAAAGGTAGGATTATTGGAATGCAATAAATGAAGAAAATTCATAGACTAAACAAGTTTTGAGTCTCAACAAAACCCAAGCCTGTGGAGTTAAAAATCTCAACAACAAATAAACACAAATTGACACATTCATTCTCTTATCTTCGCAATTAAGCATGTCATATCTTTCTGCACACAACAGACACATGAAACGTATCACATAATCAAGTGGATGAGTATTCCGATGAAAAGACTATGCAATATGTTTAGGACATATCATTCAATTAACTGTGCCAAAGAAGTCAGTGAAAAACATAACTGTGTCTGTATGATTTAGAAATTAGAATGTCATTGTTTTTGAGTTTATGCCATATGTGTGATTAAATGCATATGCCAACGAAGTTGAGATGTTTCTTTGAAAAGGCTATGACATGTACCTGCTACCACTCACAAAGAAGTTGAGATGTTTCTTTGAAAAGGCTATGGCACCAACAGCTCCCATGTGCCCAACACCAACTCCAATGCAATGTCTAGCATGGGAATCCCACAACCTAACCTATTATAACGATGGAATAAGGCTTACAGAAGCTTGAAAAAATCAAACAAAGACAAAAAAACAGCTTAGATATTATATATGTCTGAAGCAAGCATGCATAACAGACAAAGCCTAGTTCATTTACAATATAGCCATAATTCGCAACACACTCTTTGGAGAGGGATTGAACATGAAACTGGATTGCAATATTCTCTCAGTGGTAAGGAGCCAGCTTTCATCATCATCATCATTACCCCAGTGCCGCAAAGGCTCCCACCAGTGGTGGGGTAGGGGGGGTCGGATGTACGCAGTCTTACTCCTGTACTAAAGCAGGGAGAGACTGTTTCCGGATGACCCGTGGTGAAAATCGCGTCAAAAATCGCGTCTAAGGAGCCAGCTTTAAGTTAATATAAACACTCCAAAACCAAGTCAAGTAGACCATGAATATACACACTTGATAAGCATATGAGCAAGATGCCTATACACCCAACATTTTAAAATCCACACACACACACCCATTATTAATAAAAGGGAGAGGAGGGGGAAGCATCAAAAGCGGAAACAGCATTCATAGCTTACACTGTTGTCCTTGCTTCCTGTAACAATTAGCTCCCTTTCAGATGATACACATGTATCTAAGCACAGGACAATTTCGGTGTGGCCTGTCAACACATAAGTGCATGACATTGAAGTCAAATCATACACTCGGACCTGTGTACAGAAAGATTGTCAGATACATATCCACAAAAGTTTCATATGCAAGAGCACCAAGTACACTGTATACCTACATTATTTGATGTTATAATGTAGTACTCCCTCCGTATCACATATATCTTCCCACTTCCAAAGTGGGTGAGATTATGAATAGTGAAATGGGGTATGAATTATTGAGGGTATGATGGGAAGATGGTGAAATAATGTGATGGAATGAAGGATAAATCCAAAAAAAGTATGTGTAGTAGTGTATTATTTTTTAAATTATTGAGGGTATGATGTGAAGATTTAGAAATGGGAAGATATAAATGTTACGTCCAAAAAAGGAAAGTGGGAAGATATGAATGTTACGGAGGGAGTATAGTTTATGATTATCATTGTGCTCCAAAAATATACTTTTTTCTATTAATTTTATTTAACATATATTGTCACCCTTCCTCATATAAGGATGAACAACCATGGACTTCTACGATTTATTGAAATGAAATAGTAATAAAGTCAAAAGTCACAAGAATTGCTCCTACCCAACAACATACACTTCAACAATTTCTTCTTTACAAATATCCTATTCTTTTTAATTGAGCATCAGAGCCAGTGGCGTAGCCAGAAAGAAAAAAAAATCTAGGGTGGACTGGTACAAAGATTTTTCCTGAAAATAAGTCCATAAAGATTATAAAATCAGATAAGGTTACACAAGTCTCTAGTCTCTACAAAGTTATGCTCAAAGTAACTCAAAACATGAATACTTATTGCATTTCATGATTGATAGTTATGCCTTTTACAAACTATACTGAATGAAATTGGAGGGTATTTCTAGAATTTTGAGAATCTTAGGAAATGGCATATCATGATCTTAGATCGATAGGTTATTTCAAAAATATTTTGTTAAACAAATTATGCCTCATCGCTTCTCTAGGAGTCTTATAAATAAAAGTATCCTTGATGGTAAACAAGATGTCACGGAGAAGTTTCAATTACTCTGGTAATTTTAAAGATATCAGAAATATCCATCAATATTCTTTGGTTTATCTTAAAACTGATAAACAAAAAATGGTTCACACCCCCTATCGATATCGGACAGGTTGAAAAAAAGAAAATGCTGTAGAATATCAATTAGAACCAGAGATATTGCAAACGTTAAGTGCAGCAAGATGAAAGTGTTAAGATCAAGAAGCTAATAACAAAACCTTACTTGTTCAACAGTTGTGGCAACAGCAAGGAATCGTTCATCCTCCCCTAAGAATTTCATATCTGCAATCTCTTCATTGTACCCAACTAGCCTTTTTGTAAGATTTAGTCGAAATATACCTTCAGATTCATGGGGAGAATAAATAAGAAACTGCTGATCAGCAGTGACACATAGCAACTCATGACTTGTAGGCAAAATGCATGCTGAAATAAAGCCTCTTTGGGATTCTTCCTTTTCAGAACTGAGAGTAACATCTGAACACTTTTGCTCGAAAATACAAAGACCTCTGTGAGACATACATTAGAGAGTCAGACCCAGCTTCATTATGCAAAAAGACATAATATGCTGTTGTGTATTCTAAATTTTGAGGGTTTTAGCCATAAATTATTCAAGTGAGTCAAAAAAGTTGGGCAATGTTGATGATGTTTTACACATTGCTGAATGAGAAATTAAGAACTAGTTTCGTATACCTCTTAAGTAAATAGTGAAAGAGAAATATTTATAAAAACATAAATATATACAGTAGTGTAAAGTTTCAACTTTCAATCAATGTCGGATACCTATCGGAATTCCATATTCTCACTACTCCTCTTTCACCGACAGTTACAAAATTAATTGATGGTACTCCACTTGTCTTCTTTACAGGATGTGCAGAAGAAGCAAAGCATGCATTGAAAGGAGAGTCAGGCCCAATTAAGCATACAGCTTCAAGTGCCTCAAATGTAGGAATTGTTATCATACAGCTGAAGTCTTGCAGATTCCACAAATTTACTACCTGAAAAATATTTGATCATCAACAACTAGGCATGTATAGAAATATGGACACACTAGGAAAAAGTGATGGCTGGAAAAATAAGGCCAGATATTTAAGCAAATGCAATATAACTAGGATCTTATTGATTGTAGCAAAATGAGTCAGGGAAAATGTTTTAAACACAAAATATTTAGCTAGAGAATATATTCCTGAAAAAGTAGTTGATCTTTGTATAATGAATTATACTCCCTCCGTCCCAATTTGATTTGAAAAATTTCCAATTTTGATTGTCCCAAAATGATTTTCCACTTTCTATTTTAGGCAAGGTTGTTAGGATCGCGATCCAACTCGTAGGATCGTACGTTTTTACGATCAGAATAGGGAGGTGTGAGCTGGATCGCTGCTAGGATCGGAAAAAGGCTTCGGATCGACGAGTAAAATCGTAACTCGTCCGATTCTGCGATCTACCCGAGTTGCGACTTCGAAGCTAAAAAACGGGAAAGAAGTTGCAGAACGACAAGTTAAAAAAAACATCGGTTGCAACGTTAATCTTCCCAGTTTCTTGCGCTTTAAATCAATCTTCTTGATTCGTTTTCTTCATCTCATCTCTGTTCTATGTCTTTCATCTGCTTCATCTCTTCTCTGTTTTCTATCTTTCGGCCGCTTTAGTTGTTCTGGCAGTTCCAATTTTAATCTTTTGGGACTGCTTTTTATTGTCCTGAAGCTACCGGGTAGCCACTAGGTCATGGTAAGTGGGTCAAATGATGGATGATTTTATATTAAGTTGATATTTTGTTATGTCAAATGTTTTGGAATTTGGAGTTTACCTTTGACCTTATCTCAAATGTTTTGTAATTTATCTTTGAATTTGATATGTTAAGTGTTTTATAAATTGCTTTGAGCCTTGACATTAGGGTATTATAATACTCCGTAATTAACTTATTATTACTCCTACTATTAACTATTAATATTAATTATAAATATTAATTGAGTGCTTTACATATATATATATGTATATATATATATATATTGTACCGTAGGATCTTACGATCCGAGTTACGATCTTCTAGACCCCTTCCGATCCGTGCTAGGATCTCAAGTTTAACAACCTTGATTTTAGGTATGGAAAAATGAATAAAGTAACAAACTTTCCATTACTTTTACCCTTTTCCATTTACTTACATGCCTCTACTTCATGGGAGATCGGCAAAATAGTAAAAATAAACTTTATTTATTATCTTCCTTAATTTTTGTGCCAGACTGCCAGTCAATTTTTGCAAATTGAATTGGGATGGAGGGAGTAAAAGATGAAAAAATGAAACTGCTTCAGAAAAATGATTTCCTCTTTCAAAAGAGGAAAACGTTTTCCAAAAAACTATAAAGGAAAATGTTTTACTGCACCAAACACAGGAAAATACATAAAACACTTTCCAAGATAACAAATATGGAAACAAGCGGAGACTTAGTTTCATTAACAACAGAAGAACGCATTACCAGACCTAATAAACTATTGTAACCTATGGGATATTATTATTGAGGTCATAGTTGTCATGGCGCATGGCAACATCCATGGCGCACAGGCCTTTTCCCATGGCGATGGGGCAAATATGGCGTCACCACGTGACAAAAAAACTACAAAACGAATTATACACTATAATTGATCAACCCAACCACCAAAACATGATAAAAACTTGAATAACATCATTCTAACCAAAACATGTGAAGTTAAAATAGTTTAAAGTACTTCCAAAAAACATAATATTCAAAAAAGTTTCATGTCTTGCAAAATATGTTAGGGCAACTGAGGCGCGCCTCAAGGCACAATTCTATTGGGCAATTTCAAACAACGTTGACAACTCAAGTTGTATACTAAATACTAATGCATACACCAAAAATTAAGAAACGAAGACCAGATAAATCAGGCCCAATAATTTAAGCAGAACAATATAATTAGTTCAATGACAATAGCAGAATGCGTTGACTAATTGAATGAGTTATTACAAAATTAATTAAGTTTTCCCTCTATCCCTTAGTGGCATAACGTTCTTGCTTTTTACCTTTTTCTTTCTGCACTATTTTTAGGAAGTGACTGTGGTTCATATTTATTTTAAAAGGATGAATTGAAATAAACCACTAACTTTTTCCTTAAAAGGAAAGAAGATGAACATTTGGGACAGGTGTAGTAGGAAAGAATATGTGTCAGAGCCTTAATTTTAAAAGGCGTGAGGCGGCATGAGGCGATTTCATTGATTTACCCGAGGCGCGCCTCACGGAACTAAACAATAAACGGATCCCTGTCTGCACTCAAATTATTTTTAGAAAAAAAATTACATATTCAGAAACTACATTAAACCCGCGACAAAACCTGCCAAAAATCATTCAAATTTCATAAAATTTTGATATATAAAGTAAGAGATTAAGAGTGATTTGTGTTGACCAAGTGAATAGTAAAGATATCTTATAAAATGGGACTGAGGGGGTATAACTTTGGTAAATTATATTTATACTTCATGAAGGCCTTTCCCCAAAAATGACCACTTCACTACAATACCTCAAGCCATGAAACAAGCTTAAACAACACCAAAATCAATCACAAAAAAAGGGAAAAAAAAAATCAAACAGTAACAACAAATATGTTAAATGCCTATTCATAATGTAATTAAAAAGCAAAGTAGCAAACTCACAAGCAAAGTAGTGTACTCATTGACAATTAATAGCAATTTTTTAATATAACCATTATATAATCAAGTGTTAATATTTACAAACTGTTATAATAAACTCTTAATAATAATTTTTAACAATTAACAGTAATTATTTTAATAAATTGTTATATAAGAAGTTTTTTATATTCATAAACTGTCTCTGCCAAAAAAATAATATTTTCTAATTAAACTGTTACATAATAAACTATAAACTAAAACCCAGTTTAGAGTAATATTTTATTAATTTAAAACAAATAAACAGTCAATACTAATTTCTAAACATTTAATAGTAATTTTTTAAAAAAAAAGTTATGATAAATTTTTAATCATAATAAACTGCCATACATAACTACAATGTAATAAACTATCATATAACGCACAATTAACATTAATTTTATACTAAATTGTTAAAAGTAGAAACTTAAACAATCTAATTGTAGAAACCCTCTTTATTATTATTATTATTACTACTCCGTATTTAACATTGATAAACCATCTGATTTAGTTTAGGGTTTAGGGCAGATTGCCAAAGTGTTAATATTCAAATAATTGAAACTGTTTGATAAATTTAAAATTTTAAAAACAAAAGAGAAGAAAGAGTAAAGGAAACCTGCGACTCCTTTAAAAAAAACCGGGACTCTACGATGCTAGGAGAGAGGAGTGGAAGAATAGGGAAAGACAAAGAGAGAATCGCCAAAGGTCTCGCAGGGACAAGTCGATACTCATCCCAGAGGCACCAGAGGCGGCCGCCTCATAGAAGCACAGAAAGCGTCAAAAAGAGACGGATGGGGCGCACATTTGGGTATCTACTGCGCCTGGGACTAACAGATGTGATATAACCATCGCCTAGCTGCGCTTCGCGCCCGAGGCGCGCTTTTTTAAACTAAGGTCAGAGCTTAAGGAAAATTTAAAAAAAATGAGAATTAGATTGCAAATGTACAACAGTACTAGTTCAAATACATCAACTTGACGACTTCTTCTATTAGGACCATATACTACAACATGCAAAGTAAAAAACATGCATGAAGATATTCTTCCATTTCAAGTTTTCAACATAAAGCACTTTTGACATTCAAATACAGCACTATGCAAGAAATATAGAGTTGTTGATACTTGATTGATAAAATAATAGTGAATGAAAGACTAAACTTGCCTTATCCCTCCCTGCACTGATTAAGGTCCATCCATCAAGAGATACCGCAAAGGAAGTAATTGTTGATTGATGTTTTTCAAGCGTCGCCAAACACTTCTTGCTTGTTAGATCCCACACTCGAGCTGTAGAATCATCACTCCCAGTAAAAAGCTACGAGGAATGCACAAGCAATAAACTATACGTAAAGTATGAGTGTGGAAGCTAAATAAGAAGGCTACTCTCAATACACCTGAGGTGTTGCTGAACAACTGATCCATTTATTCAGATGTGAACAAATTACATTAGTAGTCAAAACTAAATACTCCATACAACTCCCATTGTGGATTGTCTGAAAAATATAAACACTTCTCTAAAATACGTTACCACTTTAATCATCTATCTAGGGCCATATATCTATCATTTCACTTATTTATGTTTTGTGGACGCATACAAATTGTTCTTACTTTTTTATGTTACAGTTGTAAAAGAACAACAATATCCTTTATCCTCTTGAACAAAATGTATATTACAATTTGGGAGTATATTTATAGTCAGAAATTCTAATCATCATTTGTAGGGAAAATGGAAACAATTTAGGCATAATAAACACTCAAAGTAGAGAGGAAACAATCACAAAACATATAAATTTTCCCTTAGATTTAATAAAAACAAATAAATGCCTCAATCAATATACCTATCAAAATATTAAAAGCCAGAACTCACAATTAGACGATTTGGGTCAGGATGAAACATAATGCTAGTCACAACTCCCTTATGACCTTTGAAATAGTGGGTACAGAAGCCTCCATCAACATCCCAAACTTGTACTTTCCTATCTGCACCTGCTGTTGCCAGCAGGCCACCAGACGAATCACAGGCTAATCCCATTACAGGTCCCTCGTTTGCCTGTCCGCGATGCCATTTTTACGACCTTCTTAAAAATTGAAAAAAAAAATGCAAACAGAAGGGAGAAAATGATAGATTGAATTCAAAACCATAGAGAATAATGACCTTCCAGGAACGAAGGCATTTGAGGGTAGAGAGGTCCCAGACTCTAATTTGGCGGCTGTGACTGGCAGAGAAGAGCAAACTGTTGTTAGGACTAAGAGCAAGAGCTGTGACCTGCTCAGAATCACCATCAATTGTAAACTTTATGGATGCATTCGAAGCGTCCACGATTTTAATGGTTTCATCGCAAGCGCAGGCGAGGAAAGACCCGTCAGACGAGACTGCGTACGGCCCACCGGAATAGAATTGCTGGAGGGACTGAACGCACTTGTAGTTCTTCTTCAATGTAACGGAAGTCATCTTCTTTCCCTCAGCTGTTTTGCCTTCGACCAGATAAAGTGTCTTATGCCTTCAAATGGGGCCTTGGAAGCTCTCAGGCAGTGGCGGAACTAGAAATAAACGTAAGGGATGGCTGACGGCGAATACAGCGTGCGGCGGCGGACTAGCTAAGGGATGATTGTCGCCTATCGGCGCCGTGGCGGGCGTGGCGGTCAGCGGCGTTTCCGCAAACTAGCTCCTAGTATCCAGACGGTGTGAGTCTGCGTTGCTGCGCACTGCTGCTTGCGTAGGGTGTTGCCGGTCGCGATGGGTCGTTTCCGCAGACTTTCAGGGCTTCACGCGTCATCGCTTCAGGGCTTGGTCTGCTGACTTATTTGGGCAGTTTGGCTTTGGCCCAATCGGTCATGGCTTGAAAAAAAAAAGCACTTCTCCACTTTTGGCTTTAAAATAACACTTCTTTTACCAAACACTATAATTTTTATTTTTCTCGACTTTCGTGTCAAAAGTGCTTTTATTTTTTCTATTACACATAAAACACTTATTTTACCAAACACCACCAACTTTTACTTTTCAAAATCACTTTTTTCTCAAACACTATCAACTTTTATTTAATCACTTCTCCCCATTTCATTAAAAAAAAGCACTTATTTTAAAGCAGAAGCTGTTGCAAACAGACCCTACGTAATTGGCATCCACAAAACATTGCCGTTCTATTAAAAAAGGGAAAAGTGTCAAATAGGCTCCCTACTATTACGAAAATGTCAATTAAACCCGTCAACTGAAATATCACCCAATTAAGCATGTGAACTTGTAAAAAACGTTCATATTTGCTTTTAAGAGAAGGCTCAAAAATGACACTAACGTCAGTTACAAAGTTCGGATTAGACATTAAACTTTTAAGTAGACCAAATTAAAACAAATTATACGTTTATATGTCATATTAGGACCCTCATTACGTCACACTAAATTAACGGCCGTTACCATCCATCTTCGCCCAAAACTTAAATGAACCCCTAGTCTCATTTCTTCTTCGGCAGAACACTGGACTTCATTAGACCCCATAGCAACCAACTCTTCTAAAACCCCAAACCCCCCACATATATCTTCTCCCTTTTCGTACAGAACCCTGTTTTGATTCTGGAAGACCTACAACTCTACAAGAAACACAACTTGCAGTTGCACTCGTAATTGAATAGAGCAATACAAACACTTGCAGAGAAGCAATTATATTGACTACCCAAATTCCTACACGTTTGTGAATTAATTCCACTTGGTTGGCTTAGATCAGGAAGTTCATCCTCCTTCTGGTAATTTTTCTCCATCCACAGTTTTGAAACAAGAATATGTGTGAAGTGGAGGTCAAGCTGTGATTTTCATTCATTTTGGAGGAAAACAATGATATGTTCGGACTGAACCTAGCTTATTTGAAGAATGAAATGTCGATGCACTTGCTGTCTTGGACTCCGCGAGAGCAAATTATTCCATGAAACCAGGTGTAGGCAGAGAAGGGTGCAATGAGGGTTGAAGGAGAACGTCAGGCTGGGACCACTTGGGGAGTTGGAGGGCTCGACGATGACGGAGTCGAGATGTAAATCGAAGAATGAAGATAAATGACAAAGTGTAGCAAAGGTTGGAGACGGGCCATTGATTAGAAGAAAGGGTTTTTCGGCAGTGGGAAATGAAATAGAGAAGCAATGAGGAGAGACCAAGCCAGTGAAAAATCGACAACAGAGGCTTGGGCGGTTAACAGTGGGTTTGACGGAATAATAAGTGGGTGGCCAAATATAATCCAAATAAGTTGATTTTGTGTTAATTTGGTCTACTTAAAAGCTTAATGTCTAATCTGAACTTTGTAACTAACCTTAGTGTCATTTTTTAGCCTTCTCCCTTCGCTTTTTAATAGATAATCAACCCGTCATCGGGTAACGAGGACACATGGCGACACGTGGCGTGACGTGGCATTTAACTTCTTTTCCCTTTCTTTTTTCCTTTTCTTTCTTCTTTCCTTGTCCTGCCTCTTCCTGTTGACTCCTTCACACAACCCTCTCTCCCAGTTAGGGAGTACTTCCTCCGTCCCATAAAATAATTCCCGCATTAACTTGGATTGAAGTTTAAGAAAGTGGGAATAATGTGGAAATGTATGGTTATGGTTGAGTAAGAAAAAAGTAAATGAATGTGAACCACACAAAACTTTCCAAAGGGAAATGAGAACTATTTTTTGGGACGTCCCAAAAAGGAAACTGAGAACTATTTTGTGGGACGGAGGGAGTATTTTCCTTTACTTGCATTTGGGTCTCTCCGGCATTGACTAAATTACAACCCCAAGCCCCCCCCCCCCATTTCTCACTTTACTATGATTTTGGATTTTGACATGGCCATCCCATCAATGGATACACAAGAAATGAAGAAAAATAAGAACAATAAATAAAATAACAAATGGGTGGGATTGTGGGAATCCATGGATCTGAGAAGATTGGCACTTCAGGTGAAGAAATGTTGGTACGAAAGGATGACACCTGACGCTCTTTTTGTCAGGATTTGGCCGGAGAAGATGATTGGCGCTCTCTTTGCCGGAAGTTAGCCGGAGAAGACTACCAATGCTCAGTTCCCAGGCGGATGAACCAAGGGATAGCAGTAGTGGCGTCCAAAAGGCTGTGGTGATTGTAATATAAATAAGGAAAGAATGAAAGGGAAAAAAACGTAAGGCTCGGGGAGAGGGGGAGATGGGGAGTCGGGAGAAGCAAGGGATTGGGGAAGAAAGAGAGAAAGAAAATAAAGTAAGAAATGGGAAAAGGAGCAGAAAGAAAAGGAGAAAATACAAACAATGAATGTCACATCATCCAAGCCATCAATCTAATTACCTGCAACCGGATTGTTGCTCGCTTAAAAGCCAATTTGAATTTTGTAGCCTATTTGAATTTTTTTTTACGTGTCTGAGGGTTTAACTGGGTAATATTTCAGTTGATGGCCTTAATTGACATTTTCATAATAGTAGTGGGCTTATTTGACACTTTTCTCTTAAAAAACGGTACCTTAGTTCATTGTGTTCATCCCTCACCTCAAATGACCTGCAATTCCTGTCCTGAGTTCGATGTCTAGAGTCTCATCTCAAACGCCATGCAACTTGACCGGCCCCCTAATCCTTCCTATACTAGCTATCTCGGTCCCCTAAAGCAGGGACACCGACCCCTTTGGCCCCCTTGCATACCCCCCTGCTCTCAGTAGCAATGCAAGGTTTAGGGTTTTGTGTATCGTTAGATTGAGATTTCAATCCTTCCTTTTTTGTTTTGCCATTACTTGCAAGTATTCCCTCGGGTCTGTGGAGTTCCTACTTCGTGGCGTACATTTTTTTATGAAAACTCATGAATGACAATTATGAAGAATTAAAATAAAGTAAAATAACATAAAATTAGATAAATTAGATGTTGTGTAATTGTGTGGATGTCCATTAATCCCTAGGCTCATATGAACTAGCTCATATTAAATGTAACTCTAGCTCATCTCCCTTTGTTTGTATACATGGTTATATGGTTATATGTGAATGAATGGTGTGCTTCTCTGCCTTGATTTACAACACGTTATCAGCATGTTGCTCTGGAAAAAGAGAAACAATCACTTATATGCTTTTCCTCCACACATCACCATCCTAGGGGATTCATTGATCAATTTCCCTCGCCACCAAGATTCATCCATCGATTTTGGTTGCTAAAAAGCTTCGTCGATCGATTAGAGGCAAAGAAATATAAAGACAAGGTTCGTTTCAATCGTCCATTATATCTCCCATGTTGAGGTTAATGACAGAGGAGGGAGAGAGATGCATGCACCCTGCCCTGCTGCCTCAGATCCGATATAACGAACTCCAATAAGCCACCGATCCAAATACAAATTCTTTAAGAAAATGTCATATAATTCATCAAATGTTAGTCTTCCTCTCCTTTGATCTTTTTTCTTAATTGATATATCATAGATCTATGAGAATTAACATGTTGGTTCGGTTTTAATATGCTTGAGAATTACTTTTGTGCAATCAAAATTTTATTACAGAGCATGAGTGTACATAAGACTGCCCCTGTTTTCTTTTCAGACCTCTTTTTACACCCATGTGCATAATAAATTTTTTTTGATTATTATTGTAATCAATATGGTTTGGCCAAGCTAATTTTCCACATCATTTAATTTCCTAAAAGAAAGTCGAACTTCTTGCTTTAATCCAGTATACAGATTTTCTTTACGAAAAAAAGGGCGTACATGTGTACCTAAATATTGAAACATGTACTTATGTTGGCACTTCTTGACTTTTCTTTAAAAGTTAATTTCACAAGTTAATGCTATGCATATGTTCTCAAATACAATCATATACTTCAAATGATATTTGATCACAAACTTTAAATGATCACAAATAATTGCTTCTGGTGTTTGAAGCAATTATTTACTTTCTAAATGATCACAAACTTTATATATATTCATATACAAAGTAAACATACTACGGGTTTGGTTGTTGTCCTTTCTCATCTAGTTATTCTGATTTTTGCATTTTGATTTTTAGACCTTATAAATCTTCCTATGTATTAAAGACAAATTTTGGGCTCTATACGAGTTTATCATTATTATATGCCAACTTAAACAAATATTTTTGTTCGTAAAAAAAGAAAAGTAAACATACTACGGGTAACGGGTATACCGTTTTTCTTTCCCTAAACTTGGATATTTTTGTAACACCGTCCCCAAGTATATTTATCTTTGTATGAATTATGTATTGAACCTTGAGAAATGGTTAATGAATTTATGACGTTGTAAATTTGTGTTATTACTTTGGCGTAAATAGTAAATTGCACGTGGGGCCCACACTGGGGACGGGGGCAACCCGATTTTCCGGGACTACATATTATATTTATCTTGGTCTAGACAATGTGTATATGGTGGTGGATATTCTAGTTGGGCTATAGAATGGGCATAAAGTTGACTAGTTAGTCAAACGAGGGTCAATTACCGGTATTGGTAATTTATCAGATAACAACTCGAAATAAATCTCGGGGACTTATAAATTAAATTTGGGGAATGTATAATCATTCTAAAGGCCTATAGTCATTTAGAACATGAGATATATATTTTTTACTCGATAAAATAAAATATATTTAAAACAATCCGAAAAATACAACTTTCGAGACCGAATGTACTCATCGAGACACATTGGGATGACCTCCCACATGAGTGGGGTCCACCCCACGTTTTTAAGTCTCCCCAGAGGCAGGGGAAGCCACCTTGAGAGGTAGAGAGTGAGATGGCGTGATTGGAGACAAAGTGTGACACCAAAGGGGTCCCTCCGTCCCTCATTTGCCAAATGAGACAAAGGGAAACTCATCCTCTCATCCTCCATTCATTGGAGCTCATCCAAGACACTCAAAGGAAGGAAAAAACTCTTCAAACCATCCTACATAGCAAGGAATTCGAGCTCAAGAAAACAAGTGAAGGAAAAGAGTCAAAATTTAAGGTAATGACCTTATAAAATCACTTTCTTTTCTCATCTAATCTCATATGACTTATACATCATATGGAGGACCCCTAGGATTGTTCTACATGATATGTTTAGACGTGTAGAACGAGGGGTTGGAAATTAGTTGTAAGTCCAAGAACGGACTTAGAAGCCAAAGTGACCGTTTCGCCGGAAAATAACCTTTTAGAGGTTATTTGTGTTGATATGAGTTTTGTGACGTCAAAACCTTGTTAGAAACTTGTGTGAGGAGTTCCTCGTGCTTCCATGAAGTTGGAAGAGTCTCCGGAATTGTCTCTAGAGTTCAACGAAGCTCGTCGAAATTGTCGCCGGAGTTCAACGAAGCTCGCCGGAGTTCAACCGAGAAAGGTAGAACTTCCTAACGCTCATTCGAGGTGAGTGGATGGTTTAATGTCTTGTAACTCTTGGTTTAAGCATGAAATTTCCTAAATAAATGTTATATGTATTCATAATGGTGCTTAAAAGAGTTTAAGCATGTAATTCGCCAAGGTGATTAGGCTTATGAGAATAAAACTACATGAATAGGGATGTAAAAAGTATAAAATGCATATAAAAACATGTGTGATGTTTTGGGTGACCAAAATAGTATATTTTGATTGTTTTAGACTTAATACACATTATCTAAAAGTTTTGGATTGATAGGAGATCGTTCGGGGGGTCAACGGACCGCCGCCCCAAGGCAGATGGCGGATCGGCACCGACCAGAGGTCTGAACCGGCGCCGGTTAAGCTACTGCCACCACGGTTCACCAAAATTCCAGGTGAACCAGCGCCAGTCAGTCATTGAATCGGTGTTGGTCCGACTGCTTGTTTCGGGACTTGTATTTTGGTAAACTGTGAAACAGGGTCCGGTTCAAGGTTAACCTGGTCCTGACCATCCTATATATAAGTATATTTTGCATGGAATTGCATGAAATATGATGTATAAATGCTAAGTATTGATATTTGATGATTAAATGATAAGGCTTGGTTTAGCCGTTAGTGATGATATGATATAGACCCTATCTAGTATGATATGTGGTAGATCATAGGTCGGGTGGAGTACTCAGGGACCGGGAGTGCGTCCTCAAAACTCGGTTATGTAGGGTGGAGTACCCAGGTACCAGACGTGTGTCCTCAAAACTCGGATATTAGGGGTGAAGTACCCAGGATCGGGCGGTGCCTAAAACTTAATATTACCAGGAGTGTGGCCCGGTGGCTGAGTAAGGCTATTAACACTTAGTTGTATAATGAACCCTAGGTTATAGCGGGGAGGCTAACCGATGAGTCGGTTATGAGGAAAGTCAAGGACTAAGTCCATCATTATTTTATTCATTTGATCAAGTGACCTGCGGGTCGGATATGTTCCAGGCGTATATACTTGTATGTATTTCAAAGACTTGGGGAAGGTTATAAACGTATGTATCACCCTATGTTTGGGGTTTATACCTGAAACATTAGTTATTCTACGTTTGGCTTGTTGCTCGCTCGGTATTCGCGTACTGACCCTTTGCTCGATGAAGTGATCTCGAGAAAGACGTGGTTTGTGCTTCCTTTACTGTTTTGAAACTATAAATTATGATCATGGATATTTTGTAATGAATACATTGTTTTGGGCCTGCAAGCCCATGTTATGCCATATGTGGCCCATGATTGACTATTGAATATTTCCGCTATTCATTCAATCTATATTGTGATGTTATGAATATTTACTTACTGAGTATGGTATGAACAATATTTCATGGACGCCTTGTACAATCGAGTGAGTGTGACTCACGAGTGACGTCACTTGATTGTACGACAGTTGTACAATATAGTGACGTCACTTGATCCTAATTTACCTAGTTTTTTTTAGACATATACTCAACTTCTAAATCTCTAACTTAAATCCACTCACACACTCACATGCAATCTACATGCACACACTATATTACTACATTTATTTAGTACGTACTACATATATTAGTAGCAGTTTTAATTTTACAACGGTAGTGCACGCGGTTTTAAACTTTTCATATCTTTTGGAGTAAGCGCATGCATGAGCTAGACAGCTAGTCATCACCTTATTTAAGAGTATGCCTAGAAAATTGGGAGAAGAGTATAAAAGTCGAAATAATCTTCAAAATAATCAAGATTTGAAATTTGACAACAGATTTTTTTAATCAAATAATCTCTTCAAATAGTCTCAACATCTCAACCATAATATCAAAAAATATCACCCACATCATCAAAATAATCCTATGGATGAGAATGCTCTCACGAAGATGAAAAATAGTCTGATTCAAGCTGTGCTGAAATGAAAAAAATACTACGTATTTCAGAAGACCAAAGATGTAGGGCACTGACACACTATAGTCAGTGGTAGGGAATTGCAGATTGAAGACTTGGACGGTTAGGGCGGCGAACACTGGTCGAAATTTGGAAAGATTGTGACTTGCAATAGGGCCATTTTGTTTATTTAGAGCCTCCTTCTTGGGTCACATGTATTACGGGTTACCATTTTTCATTTTCTGAGAGAGTCTGATTTTATGTATTTTAATTCTTAGTTATAGTTGGATGCAATAGTAATGACACATGCCGATTTAAAAAAAAAAAAACTACCCAACTAGGGTGTTTAATAATGGATGAAGAGTATACTAATGAGTTTCATTACTGATCCTATTTCATGGTTCAAGCTTCAAATTGGAAGAAATCCTACTATAGAAATAATGCGAAAATGAAAGATGGGAAAAGTGTCCAAATCGTCTTCCTTATTCCTGTTAAGTTTCAAAAAAAGAAACGTGAAATTGAAGAAAATGATTGAAGCGTAGATAAAAGAAACTAAAATTACTTTTGAAAGATAGGTTAAAGATAGAAATTATCAATGTATGGTATGTGTTGAGGTATATTACTCCGGCCTACTACTGTTTAGAGGTCCAAGACTGTTAAGAATTAACTCACGCAACACAAAGAACAATAAAGAACACACGAAAATTTGGTAACCCAGTTCGCCACGAATGACTACGTCTGGGGGCGCTATCAAGCCAGGAATGATATTAATATTTTCGGATCCAGGGATTTCAAGGGAGAGAAGTTGTATTTATAGGGCCGAAATGGGCCTAGCTGCTCGGGCTCCGTACTAAGTAATGTCTTGGGCTCCTGAACAGTAACAGGCCGGGATAATATATCCCAACACAAGTCCCCCAGTTTCTTGAGTAGTGAGCGTGCGAATCTGCTCGAGAAAATATACTCTTGCCTACGCTCTCCCTCTGTCTTGCTGGAAACTGTGTCTTCACATAATCATAATATATGAGTGGGTGTCTGCACTCCTGAACGTAATCTGCCGGTGAGGCACCCCCCTTCCCGACGGGGCCGGGCAAAGGGTGCTCCTCCACGACACACTCCCCCTGAATGCCTTAGGCGGGAGTAAAGGACTCTGACTCGAACTTTCCAACGGAGAAGCTTAGAGGTCCATGCATATAGATACCGGCGTCGCGGTACTGTCAAAAGATGATGCACGTGTGTATGTATGAATGTATGAGGTATGATGCATGAATGCATGAATGCATGTAATGTATGGGTGCAATGTATGAGAGAATGAATGTGAGATGTGATAGAAAGCGGTGGCTCTCATCGATAACCCGGGCATGTCAGCGCCGAGAAGCAGACGTGCTGCATAAGACGGGCCCCCCATCCGGGATGGCATGGGCGGAGCCGAAGGTGGACTAGACATGATGCCGCTGAGGGGCCAATCATGCTGCATAAGACGGGTCCCCCATCCGGGATGGCATGGGCGGAGCCGAAGATGGACTAGACATGATGCCGCTGAGGGGCCAACCATGCTGCATAAGAGATGTTCGCCGCCATCCTGGAAGGGATGGGCGAGCCGAATACGAGCCAGACACGATGGCACTGGGGGCTGATCGTGCTGCATATGAGACGTTCGTCGCCATCCTGGAAGAGATGCGCGATCCCAACTGTGAAGCCAGGTACGATGGCGCTGAGGGGCCGATCGCACTGCATAAGACGTTCGTCGCCATCCTGGAAGAGATGCGTGATCCGAACGTGAAAGAGACATGATGGCGCTGAGGGGTCGATCGTGCTGCATAAGACGGTCGTCGCCATCCTAGAGGGAATGTGCGAGCCGAACCGTGAAGTGGGCACGATGGCGCTGAGGGGCCAATCGTGCTGCATAAGACGTTCGTCGCCACCCTGGAAAGTATGGGCGAGCAGAACGTGAGCTGGGTATGATGGCGCTGAGGGGCCGATCGTACTGCATAAGACGTTCGTCGCCATCCTGGAGGGAATGGGCGAGCCGAACCGTGAATCCGGGCACGATGGCGCTGAGGGGCCGATCGTGATGCATAAGACGTTCGTCGCCACCCTGGAAAGTATGGGCGATCAGAACGTGAGCTGGGTACGATGGCGCTGAGGGGCCGGTCGTACTGCATAAGACGGTCGTCGCCATCCTGGAGGGGATGCGCGATCCGAACGTGAAAGAGACACGATGGCGCTGAGGGGCCGATCGTGCTGCATAATACGGTCGTCGCCATCCTAGAGGGAATGTGCGAGCCGAACCGTGAAGTGGGCACGATGGCGCTGAGGGGCCATTCGTGCTGCATAAGACGTTCATCGCCACCCTGGAAAGTATGGGCGATCAGAACGTGAGCTGGGTACGATGGCGCTGAGGGGCCGATCGTACTGCATAAGACGTTCGTCGCCATCCTGGAGGGAATGGGCGAGCTGAACCGTGAATCTGGGCACGATGGCGCTGAGGGGCCATTCGTGCTGCATAAGACGTTTGTCGCCACCCTGGAAAGTATGGGCGATCAGAACGTGAGCTGGGTACGATGGCGCTGAGGGGCCGATCGTACTGCATAAGACGTTCGTCGCCATCCTGGAGGGAATGGGCGAGCCGAACCGTGAATCTGGGCACGATGGCGTTGAGGGGCCGATCGTGATGCATAAAAATGGTGATGATCATCTCATGGACCTCGGCCTGTCGGTGAGTGATAATCGTCTCACGGCCTTCAGCCGTGCTGGTGATGTGTCAAGTCTCTATCCTGATTGGCTGTGAGAAGCCGATCGTCTGCCAGGACTCCATCCGGGAAGGAATGGTGAGCTTGAAATAAATCTGGACGCTGTCACTCCTGTCTCATATGGGCATCTGATCTTCGTTCGTCTACCGTATCTGTGGTCCTATGTACGGACCGCTAAGCGGTGTACACTCGGCACGCAACAGACTCCGGTAAAGAACTGGTCCCTCCTGTCTGATTTGGGGAGCCGATCTTCGTTCGTCTACCGTATCCGTGGTCCTATGTACAGACCGCTAAGCGGTGTACACTCGGCACACAACAGACTCCGGTGGAGAACTGGTCCCTCCTGTCTGATCTGGGGAGCCGGTCTTCGTTCGTCTACCGTATCCGTGGTCCTATGTACGGACCGCTAAGTGGTGTACACTCGGCACACAACAGACTTCGGTGGAGAACTGGTCCCTCATGTCTGATCTAGGGAGCTAGTCTTCGTTCGTCTACCGTATCCGTGGTCCTATGTACGGACCGCTAAGCGGTGTACACTCGGTACGCAACATACTCCGGTGGAGAACTGGTCCCTCCTGTTTTTGGAGTCTTTTGGTCTTTGTTCTTCCCGAGTCTCGTGAGTTACTGATCTTCTTATTTCGCAGGAGACGTTCGTCATCCCAACTATGGGAAGAAACAGGTTTATCCACGTCGGGATTCCCTTTCTCTGTTCGTCCCCAGTCGTGAGTTACTAGTCTCCTGGCTTCGCAGAAGACGTTCGTCATCCGTCCATCAAGGGGGAGGAACTAATATACCCTGTCAGGGTTCCCATTTCTTCGTTCATCCCTGTCGTGATCCTACTAATCTTCTTACCTCGAAGAAGACGTTCGGCATCCACCGATCGCAAGGAGGAACTAGTTTACCCTATCGCGGGTTCCCTGCTTCGTCGCCCCACGCTCGTGGTCCTACTAGCTCTCTGCTCTAGCAGAAGGTGTTCGTCGATCCACGGGTAATGGGAGGAACTGGTTTATCCTGCCGAGGTTCCCTTGGTTCGTGTAGCCCCCCCGCGTTCCGACTAGCCTCCATGTCAGGAGACGTTCGCCATTCGCGGGTGGTGGAAGATCTGGCATACCTCGTCAAGACTCCCTCTCTCATAGGAGCTTGTCTCCCCTTCTCCCCATCTTTTTTTTAGGGAGGAAAATACGTCCGTCAGTTCCAAGGATGACCACAAGTGATGTCACACATAATGGTGGTGGGATACCAAAACGAATAAAATGACGAGGCGATGGAATAACTGGTCGTCATGCGAAGGCGATGGTCACCCTCCTGGAGGGGAGGGGTGAGCCCGATCGCTAACTCAAGAAGGTCGGCATTGGGAGCCGATAATGATCATAATGTCGCTGAGCAGTCGGTCCTGATAAGGAGATGACAATAGTGTTCGATCAGGCCGATATATCCGAGCAACGGCTCTCATCCACGCAGCGCGGGGATGAAACCGGTCTTCAAAAGATAAATATGTCGTGCCGAGAGGCCGGACATAACATGATAGTGTCGGCAGTAAGAGGCCAACCTGAAAGAATCAAGCAATGGTCCTCGTCCGCGAGGGGCGAGGACAAGGCCGGTCTTCAAAAGATAAGCACGCCGTGCCGGGAGGCCGGTTGTGATATAATGATGTCGGCAATGAGAGGCCGACCGGAAATCCAGCAACAGTCCTCATCCGCGCAGCGCGGGGACGAGGCCAGTCTTCGGAAGATAAATATGACGTGCCGAGAGGCCGATCATAATGTGACGATATCGGCAATGATTAGGCTGACCTGAAATCCAGCAACGGCTCTCATCCGCGCAGTGCGGGGACGAGGCCGGTCTTCAAAAGATAAATATGTCGTGCCGAGAGGCCGAACATAACATGATAGTGTCGGCAGTAAGAGGCCGACCTGAAAGAATCAAGCAATGGTCCTCGTCCGCGAGGGGCGGGGACAAAGCCGGTCTTCAAAAGATAAGCACGCCGTGCCGGGAGGCCGGTTGTGATATAATGATGTCGGTAATGAGAGGCCGACCGGAAATTCAGCAACAGTCCTCATCCACGCAGCGCGGGGACGAGGCCGGTCTTCGGAAGATAAATATGACGTGCCGAGAGGCCGGTCATAATGTGACGATGTCGGCAATGATTAGGCCGACCTGAAATCCAGCAACGGCTCTCATCCGCACAGTGAGGGGACGAGGCCGGTCTTCAAATATGGAAAGCACGCCGAGCCGGGAGGCCGGTCGTGACGTAATGATGTCGGCAATGACAGGCCGACCTGAAATCCAAGCAACGGTCCTCATCCGTGCAATGCGGGGACGAGGCCGGTCTTCAAATAAGATAATCACGCCGTGGTGAGAGGCCGGTCGTGATATAATGATGTCGGCAATGATAGGCCGACCTGAAATCCAAGCAATGGCCCTCATCCGCGCAGTGCGGGGACGAGGCCGGTCTTCAAATAAGATAATCACGCCGTGCCGAGAGGCCGGTTGTGATATGATGATGTCGGCAATGAGAAGCCGATCTGAAATCAAGCAACAGTCCTCATCCGCGCATCGCAGGGACGAGGCCGGTCTTCAAATATGATAATCATGCCATGCCGACGGGCCGGTCATGGTATGATGGCGTCAGACGGCCCTCGGCCATGACGATCTCTTCTAGGCTCCTGGCCTCTGAATGACGAGTGATCGTCTCACGGTTCTCTGTCATGTTATTCCCCTCTAGACCCCCAGCTTCTAGGTGTTCTTTCCTAGGCCATCGGTCTCTGGGTTGGAGATGCTCGTCTCACGGCTCCTAACCGTGGTGGTCTCCTCTTTAGCTGGCCCTAAACGTCTTCAAGACTCAGGGCCGAACGTCTTTTAATCATTTCGCTCGAGCGCGTCGAGTGATTTCAGCTGCGCAATAAGCATGGTAACGGGCCGCACGACCCGACAATATGTATACACACATAACCATCTGCATGGTTTTCTTTTTAACATCCACGATTACCGGCCTATGGGTCATCGTGACCCTCGGCCCGACTCATCGTGCGGGGTTAATGAACGTAGCAGCTCGCGGCGAGGCCAATTAGCAGCCCGCCGAACGTCACATAGAAATATTCATCGGTCTGTGAGTTTTCAAACTCAGACCAAGTTGGTGGCACCGCCCTCGGAAACACGAGGCCGAGCGCTTTGGTGCCCTCGGGGCCCACAAGCCGCGTTTGGCATCAATCACTCTGCGCCTAGCGGCGCGGATGGTATTAGGGTACGATCGTCGATCGAGCACTTGGTGCCGCACGGGCTAATGCGTAACCCCCAAATTAAAACAGCGTCATCGGGGCACTACCCTCTGGAGACGTTCGGATCGCTTAATCAAGCTGATCGAGAGTGGGCCAACGACCCCACAAACAATCAAGTATTTAATAAGACTGTTGGCTGAACTAGCCATCACTAGAGCTTCGCTCCACATTATTTAAGTTGGGACATTTTATCCCTAATAAATAATAGTGATATTGCAAGTAATTAAACTGATGTTACCCTGTTATAGGTCATTCAGTTATGCTCTGATCGCTATTTAAAGCCGATCGGGAGCGGGCCGAAGGGCCCACAACTATCAGACATTTAATCAAATGACGGTGACATTAATTATCACTAGAGTTTTACTCACTTGAGCGTCGCTCGGCATTATTTAATTTCAGGATATTTTTATCCCTAATAAATAATGGTGATAAAACAAATTAACTAATACGGAGTAATAGTACTAGTATTTTGAACTACTCCGTATTAATTAATAATCAAAAGTAACAACTTAGGAGTATGGGAGTACTTAGCTTTGCTGTATTTCATTCATGGTGGGCAAGTGGTAGCCACATGACCACGTCAAGCTATTCCCACTTTGCCAAAGTCAACTCTCCCAGCAAGCTGGCAGTTTCGTCCTGCGGCCAAGAAAGCAGCCCACAAAGAGAGCACTCATAGGGGCCTGTCCGGTTCGTAGGCCTGCGTACTTCGCAGCGACCACTTATGGCGGATACTAACCGGGGTTTGTGAAGCCAGGGGGAGCTACCGGCCGGCGAGCCCACTACGACGGAGGCGGAGGGCGGAAAAGTGAAAGCTCAGCCGATAGTACTCACGGGACCCCAACGGATCTGAGTAACGACGGGACCGCCGTGGCGGCGGTGACCTGGTGCGGCCACAAGCTTGTCCGGAGGCGGCGGAGTTTTAAACCGGCCGCTAACTCGCAGATGCGGATGGGACGGCGATGACATCTCCGGCGTAGGTCTGGGATGCTTCAGATGTGAAAAATCCGGATTTGTAGCTTCTTCTTTTCCCAGGATCATTTTCCTAGAATTTTTTCTTCTTTTTTGGTGAAATCAGTCCATTCAGTATCAATCTTTCGTAGACAACCCAAGAACCGTAGAACACACGAATCTTTTTGGACAGATTCCCACAGACGGCGCCAGTGTTGAGTTTAATCCAACACGATATATTAAATATATGTATAAATGTGTATGAACAAGCTCTTTTTACGTGGAAACCCGAAAGGGAGAAAACCACGAGATTTTTTAGGCTAATGTCTAAGCCCTCTCTTTCTCATTAGGACTCTCCTCACAATTACATTGTACAAGCTCCCATTAATGGAGTATTGAAACTAGCTAGAGAGAAGTAAAGAAGAAGAAGAAGCTAGAAGAGGATCCTTTACATGGAGGGAAAACCTCCTATAAATAGGGAAAGGGGAGAGGGAAGTACTCCACCCTAACGGGCCAAACGGGCCGAAATAGGCCCAAAGGCTAAAGTGGGCTGGATGGGCCAAAATGGCTAAAGTGGGCCGGAATGGGCCTAGCTGCTCGGGCTCCGTACTAAGTAATGTGTTGGGCTCCTGAACAGTAACAGGCCGGGATAATATATCCCAACACCTGTCTATATAATCACTTTCTATCTATATAACATACCAGGTACTATTTTACTGTTCTTTTATTATAGTTTATTTTCTGTTTTTTTATATTTTAATAAAATAGAATAAAGTACAATTGGTCATGCTTTTATTTGGAGTAATAGCAAAGGAAATACGTTTAACATTGATAAATTAACCAGTATCACACAATTGTAAGGACCACCTGCTTTTTCATGGCAATATTTATCATTGTGATATTTTTGACATTGTCATATAATGACATCAATTTTTAAAAATGTTATTATATTACATTATCATATAATGACATAATATGCTACGATGTCAACATTATGTATCTTTATGCCAATATCACTTTTTGAAAATGTCACAATGTTAATATTACAATGTCACATGATAGTGTCACAATATTAATTTAACAATGTCATTTTTATAATTATTGACGTTGTCATTATCCTTGTCACAACATTGACATAATTATAATGTTAGTTTTATGTCATTGTCATTATCACGACATTGCCACAATTGTAACAATAACAATGAAAACAGACATTATTAAATGATAACAATTTTAATAAAACACGTAGTCAATGATTGTCATTGTCATATTTTTTTTCTTTTTCTTTTGACTTTCTATTTCATTTTTATTTCACACAATGATTGTCAATGACATATAATGACAGTCATTGACATCAACGTTGACATTGTGATTATTACAATGTCATTAGTTTTAACATTGACTATGACATCGTTTCAAAAAAAACATTGACTATGACATTGTAATTATTTAACATTGTGACATTTCAATGAAGTGATTTTTTTACATTTTGAAAATGTTTACAATATTTTGACAATGTTATAATGATAGTTTTTGACATAATGACATTTTTCTATATTTTTGGCAACAACATTGTCGTGATAACATTGACATTGTCATTATTACAATGTTATATTTATAATATTGACATTGTCACTATTTCAATGTTATTATTTATAGCATTGTCATTGTCACATTTTACTTCATTCTGATACTTTTTCCATAGAAAATGGTTTGCACAATTGTCACAATTTTTTAATTTCAAAATATACTATTCACCATTATAATTAATAACATTATTGAAGATTATTTTTAAAATTGTGACATTTTTCATAACGTTGTCATTGTTTTTAAAAATAATATATTACATTATCATATATAATGACATTAAATCAGTCACAATAAAGATCACTTTAGTATGAAAGAATATTTTTCTCAAAATGAATAATGAAATACATTCTAAAATATTACCATAACTACGAAATTGAAAAATAAAAATGTAAAGCAACAATAACAAAACGTATGAAGACTAAACTCTCAAAGGAGGGGAAGTAAGCCAGCAACCCAGTAGGCGGTAAAAGAACTACAAGGAAGACAGTCTTGTCGGCGAAGTCCAGAAAAAGAAGCAACCCTGCAGCGGCCCCAGAAAATGAAGAACAAGAAGTGGAGGAGGAGGCTGCTCTCGTCTGTGACCACCCGAGTTACAGCTCACACCGGCGATAACTCCGGCGACAATTCCGATGATAACTCCGGCGACAACTCCGGCAGTGACAGAGGGACGGTGACTTTCAACCGACGAGAATGAGATAAATACGGTCACCAGATGTCTCAAGTAGGTGGCAACGCCCAAAACACAAAGTTAGAGAGCAGAGCATGCTACTAGTTGGAGACGGGAGATCAGATCATGCGGGCAGCAACATGTTAGGAATATTTTTGTCCCTTCACTTTAAAATTAGTCCTATTTAGGGTTTAAAAACTTGTAAGTCATATATACATTCTCAACTATTGTTCTAATCCTATTTAGGTCTATTTCCCTTATTTATAGTCATATTGCACCTTTTTGTGTTTAAATTTTGCTTTGCATAAAATAATTGTATGAAATTGTGTGTATCTTGTGTATCTAAATTTTGCTTTGCATAAAATAATTAGGGGTGAGCATTCGGTCGGTCGGTCAAATAACCGACCGATAACCGAATAGCCGACCATGTTTTTTCACTCTAATAACTGACCGAAAACCGACCGATAACATCACTATAACTGATCGTAAAAGGTAGTTCGGTTTCGGTCGGTAACCGAATAACCGACAATAACCGACTGTATAATTTTTTTAGCATATTTTTTTCAAAAATTTGAATGCTTTAAATAAACATACTACATATTAGAAAAAAACATTTGATACAAAATGGATGAAAATAATTGATTTTTTACCCTACAAACCAAAATGAATGAAATAATTGATCATATATAAATTGTTTTTTCTCCATTCATGAAATAAATAAGAAGAAATGAATTAAATTATCTCATAATAAAATTATTATTTTTTACGTTGCTGGTAGCTTTTCTTGTGCATGAGTGTCATTTTATCTCTTTTGGGTCAACTTATACGGAGTACTTAATACATGAAATTTAATAAAATATGAGGATTTTCTTAAATATTACTATCGTACTACATACTAAAGTAAACTTAAACATGACTTAAGTTAACATGAGTATACCATTCATGATTACTATAATATAAAATTGAACCCAATCATGCACATTAAAATTACAATTATAGTCATTAAAGTATGAAAAGACATATTTGTATCCACAATATTCAATTTGTTCATATATTTGACATTATTTCTTAGAGTAATTATTATATGTTATTAAGTGAAACATCATAGCATACATGACGTACATGCAAATGTTTATACGGAGTAGACTATACTTCGGTTTTCGGTTAACCGACTAAAATAACCGACCGTTAATCGAATAACCGAATAATCAACTTCTTTTAATATGTAATAACCGATGACCGACCGATAACCGACTTTTTCGGTCGGTTCGGGTATCGGTTTTGTCGGTTATTTTCTCACCCCTAAAAATAATTGTATGAAATTGTAGATTATTGTGTGTATGAAATTGTGTCTAATTATATACTAGTTAAAGCTAAAAACTAAAAAACTAACTTGGCTTTTTTTTTGAGGAAAAAAGCTAACTTTGCTATTAAAAATTAAAATAGTAACACAAAATAATACTATGTCCTTATATACCTTTTTGCACTCAATAACTATTCACAAACAACTAATTTTTATCAAACATTGATTTGCAATTACCTTACATGATCAAGTCATTCAAAACATTTAATACAAACAGTCATTGTGTTGATATTTGTTGTTAATATTAATTGTTACGTTTTATTATTATTGTAACATTTTTTAGTGTATACGTAAATAGTTGTTGCATGCATATGGGACTCTTGATAATTATCTTTCCCTAGCCATGCGGCAACTACTAGCAAATGATTAGCTGCATTTGTAAATAAATAGAGGTGCACTATGAATTGTACAGACGAATCAACTCTTTCAATAAACTATTGAGTTTATTTTTCATTCCTGCACATGTGATTTTTCATGGTATCGGAGCAGGAATAACGTATCAACGAACACCCACCAAAGCTTACGAGTTACGTGGGACGATGATGAACTCCCAGATTTTTTCCACTGGGAACAAAAATCAAATGACCTTCGGCAATGGACTAAGGAAGATTAACGACTCCTCTAGAGATGCATCTGGTGACCTCGTGGGAAGGGATGTCTCGGCAAAAGCACCAGGGATCACTAATGAGCAATGGAAGTGCATCATGAAAGTGATAGAAAACTGTAAGCCTTCATCTAATGAAGAAAAACTATCAAGTAAGAAGAATGACGTGGACTGGCTTATTGATTCAGGAGCTTCATATCACATGACTGGGAACGCGTGTTTGATGCACAAGGCTGAAAAACTAGCTCCAATTCCGGTTACACTGCCAGATGGAAATATAACCCACGCAACATGTGTGGGAAATATTCAACCGAGTCCGAAGATTTTAATTAAAAAAGTTTTGTTGGTGCCCGGATTGAGATGCAATTTAATTTCAGTAGCACAATTAATTGATGACTTGAAATGTGATTTATATTTTACTAATGACATATGTGTTATACAGGACCTACCTTCGAAGACGCCGAGTGAGTAGACAGATCGGGGGAGTATATTATTTTCACTGTCTTGATCGGATTCAGGCGCTCTCAATCTCTGCTTCATCATCAGGTGATCTTTGGCATTCAAGATTAGGACACCCATCCAAGAAAGTGTTGAGACTAGTCAGTAGACAGAATGAATATTTGTTTGGTGTTGATTTACAAAATAATTGTGAGGCTTGCTCACGTGGCAAGCAAACTCGTGATGTTTTTAATAATAATTTAGCAAGAGCAGTTGAACCGTTTGAAATGGATACACTGTGATATTTGGGGTCCTTATCGAACTCCTGCTTCCTGTGGTGCCAGATATTTTTTAACTATTGCAGATGATTTTTCACGAGTTGTCTGGGTTCATTTGCTTTGTGAAAAAGGAGTGGTGAAAAATGTTCTTAAGCATTTTTTTTGCAATGACTAGTCGCCAATTTAATAAACAAGTGAAGATTGTCAGAAGTGATAATGGCCTAGAGTTTCTTAGTTTGAAAGAATATTTTTTGGCTAACGGGATAATTTTCCAAACGTCCTGTGTTTATAGACCACAGTAGAACGAGAGAGTAGAAAGAAAACATAGGCATATTTTGGATATGGCACGCACACTTCGATTTCATGCACATTTACCAATCCAGTTTTGGGGAGAATGTGTATTGACAACAGGTTATTTGATAAATAGGTTACCATCTTCGGTCATTGATAATAAAAGTCCTTATGAATTATTGTATCATAAATTACCTGCCTATGATCAACTAAAAGTTTTTGGTTGCCTGTGTTTGCACATAATAAGGAGAGCAGGGGAGATAAATTTGCTCCTCGGGGTCTCAAATGTGTTTTTTTAGGTTATGCCTACTCACAAAAGGGATGGAAGGTTTTTGACTTGGAAACTCAACGTTATTTTATATGTTCATTTTGTTGAAACTGTATTCCCTTTTTCCGATGATGAATCTGTCCGTGATAAGGAGGAATCTAGAGGTTCTAAACTACTGCATGAGAAGGATAATACTGCATGGGTACGGTCCCATCACTTTGAGAATTCTGATGACGAACTGATAAGACTTGGCTCATTTTCAAATCCAAATCATTATGGGGATGGTGGGCATCCACATGGCAAAGATTCTCATGAGTCATTCCAGGAAAGTTCTACACGTGTTGCGCATGGAACTGTACCTCCTTCAAGCACAACAGAAGTGATCGATCCTCCAGCAAGTTTCTCGGAAGCCACCGTCAACACTGGTCAACAACCACTTCTGCCCAGTAAACGTCAACGCCGTCCTCCAGCTTGGCATAAGGATTATACGGTAAAACTCAATACAGTGAAAATAAATACTCCTCCTGACGTTTGTTCCACTTCAATGGTTGAATCAGGTAAGCAGTATTCACTATCTCATTTTGTAACATATACTATCCTCCGTATCTTTTTAATCGCAACATGTTGAATTTTACACTATTCACGTGTTCTACTTTGACTACATTTTATGGTATTATTTTACGAAAATTATTTTTTAAAAAAGATATTGTTCAATTCATCTCATTACAAATTTTCAAATTCTGATTTTTAATTATTTTTAACTAATAGAGATTAAGATATAATTACGGTCAAAGATGTGCGTTGGCAAGTGTGAAATGTTGACTGTTGCAACTAAAAAAGAACGGAGGAAGTATTTGTTTTTCGGTCGAGCATCGTGCTTTTCTTGCAGCTATTGCAGCTAATAAGGAGCCCGATTCTTTTCAAGAGGCGGTAAAAGATCCACAATGGAGAGAGGCGATGCAGCGTGTAGTAGGGGCGGGCAAGAATCCCGGTCCCGTTGTCCCATTCCGGTATATCCCGAAACCGTACCGGTGTTGTCCCGTTCCGTTTGGGTCTCATTGATTTTGTCCCGCACCGGTCCCGTACCGGTTTAAAACGGGACGGGATCGGGACATTGGAAGGTTATCCCGAACCGTCCCGTTGTCCCGTTTGTAATAACTATATAGATTTTGTAGCATGTGACTAGTGTGTAATGTCAACTCAAAAAATAAATGGTAACATGTTTTTAGTTCTTCAAGCCCAATTTTTAAATTAAAAATAATACCTAACATGAATATTTACTAACATAGATTTTTATCCCACTTTATATATATACAGATGAGTATCTCACAGCTAGAACACATGATTTTGAATAAACTAATTCATTTTTGCTTTGTTTTAAATCTAAATTTCAAATTTTGCTAAACCTAACTAAAATCTAATACGTAGTAGCTTTTAGCTTGTGATGAACATCAATTAACTTTTAAAATGTTAGTATTTTGGTGCATGATACTTTAGAAATGCTTATATATTAATTACAAATGATTAATCTGAACGCCATAGCCTCTAACCGACACTATCTCTCTGACTCTCTCTACCTAATGTTGTAGCATCACCCTACTGAGCGACCAACATTCTTTGGCTGCACTATGTTCTCTACCCGACGGGCCTCTCCCTGAATATTCTGAGCTCTTGGCCCTTTGAATTGGGCTCATTTCAGGGAATAGACTGCTCCATTTTCGTTCGCAAAAAAAAAAAAAAAATACAGTACTACATGATAGTATAAGAAATAATTATTGTCTTAGCAAATTAAAAAAAAAATTAATTACAAATGATTATTTTTTGTTAGTTTGGGACGTCTCGAACCGTTCCGAACCGTTCCGAACCATCCCGGTCCCGATTTAAATGGGACAAGACTAGGACAAAGGCTTGTCCCGTACCGTCCCGTCCCGTTATTATTAATTGGGACGGGACCGGGATAACCCTAATCCCGAACCGTCCCGACCCATGCCCACCCCTAGCGTGTAGGGGAGAGCAAACCTGACCCTACCCGATTGACCCGACCGGATATATCTGATTTTTTTTGTTTGGGTCAGAAACCCGACCCGAAATACCCATACCCGATCCGATTATTGCAACCCGAGACTTAAGTGGGTAGCGGGTAGGGTTTCCAATTATGCTACCCGACCCGCCCGACCACCCGAAATACCCATGGCATATATAGTCCTTATATACCTAATTGTATTGTTCAGTGTTAACTTTTAAGCTTGTATATACCAATTATCATGTGTATATACCAATTATCATTTTATTTATCACAATATTAAATATGTCAATCACCGTATATTATTATTTTACATGTTCAAATATGTCGTTACCGTATTTATACAACTATTACTTTGAATGTTATACTAGTATAACTTTGAATGACATTTTTACCAATTACCATTTTAATTATTACAATTTCAACAATAATAAATTAAAATCCGAATGGACCCGAAAACCGACTCAACCCGACCGAAACCCGAACTTCTTCAACCCGAAAAACCCGATTATTTTTTGATAGTGTAGGGTTTGAAAGTATCAATCCGATAACCAAACGGGTTTACTTTTTTTGAACCCGACCCGCTCGAACCCGACCCGTGCTCTGCCCTAGCAGTGTGACATTCATGCATTAGAGAAGACGGGGACGTGGAAACTTGAACCGCTACCACCTGGTAAGAAAGCCATTTTTTGTAAATGGGTGTTTAAAATTACAAATCCGATGGTACTATTGACCGTTACAAGGCGCGTTTGGTGGTGTGCGGTAATCGTCAAGTTCACGGAATTGATTACTCTGAGACATTTGCACCTGTTGCCAAATGGTAACAGTACGCACCATATTGGCAGTTGCAGCTTCACGGAATTGGGAGTTGCATCAGATGGTCGTGGGTAATGCATTTCTACACGGGGACCTCCATGAGGAGGTATATATGCATTTACCACCGGGAACAGGTATGTCATTTGCAGCGTTCTCTATATGGCCTGCGACAGGCTCCGCGTTGCTGGTTCTCTAAGCTAACCAGTTCACTGCGACTTTATGGGTTTAAACAATCACATGCTGATTATTCTCTATTCACACTGCGACGTGATCACCATATTTTGTGTGCGCTTGTATACGTTGATGACTTGCTCATTACTGGCAACAATCGTTCCATGATTGATGATTTTAAGTCGTACTCCCTCCGTCCCAAAAAATTGTTCCCGCATTTACTTGGAACGGAGTTTAAGAAAGTGGGAATAAAGTGGAAATGTATGGTTGTGGTTGAGTAAGAAAAGGGTAAATGAATTGTAGCCACAAAAAACTTTTTGTTGGTCCCGATTAAATGGTAATCAGTCTAGAGGGGGGGGGGTGAATAGACTGATTGGTTTTTCAACTTTTCTCCAAGTCCAAAATGACTTATGAGAGAAGGTCTGATTCTGGTGACAGAGAAGGGCTGGTTCTGATGTCAGAACTGGCCTTGGCAGCGGATTCTGATCTGTTCGGGTAGCCTCAGACACACTAAGGCAAATGCCTTTCTGATAACTCTGAAAACAAGATCTGCTGAACACAGATTCCAAGTCTTAGAGTTAATCAGTTAATATCCTAAGTGCAGAAATATAAATAGCAGTAAAGTAAATGACACCGGATATTTTTATAGTGGTTCAAGGAACAACTCGTTCCTCTAGTCCACTGTTCCACTAGCTTTGAAGTAGATCGGTTACAAAGCTAATTCCTAGCACTTAAGAAGCACTCCTCGTCTTCTTCAAGTCTAGATGTCACCCGAGATGCAATCCTGCTTCCTGATGACTGGTCCTTTCACTCAGCTTCCCGGAAGTATCACCACTTCACTACTGCAGTTACTTGGACGCCCTTCTTTGCAGAAGATGTTCTGAAAACAGAGTTTTCTCCAACTCGCTTCGTTACAAGAGATGTGTAGTTGAAGTTCTTGAAGTGTTGAAGAAATAGGATGAACTTTGCTGTGTGTTGGGATTTGAAGTTATGGATATTAGACTCTTCCCAACGTAAGCTTGTCTTGTTGAAGATTGTAGAATTTGAATCTCAAGAGAGCTTGAATTATGATGAGCAAAGGTTGTAGCAAAGTTGTTTTCCTATTCTTCGGTGAGTAGCTTATATACTGGGGTTGTCTGCCCGTTGGAGGAGGAGACAACTGCATTAAATGCGCGTACAGTTGACTTGACCGCCGTTTTGGAAGGTTTCTATTTTTATAATATATCTTCCCGGATTCCTTGGTCAATCATTTGCAATCAATCCTTCAGCGTATCAGGCTCATTTAATGTGCATTAAATGCTTTCCTTTCATGCACAGTCTTCTAGCCGTTGGATGTTTTTACCCGTTGAATTCATAGCTGTTGGATGTTGCTTGAAATCTTCTAAGAGTTCGTCGGGCTCTGATCAGGCTCTTCTGACGTGTTGGATTCTGATGGCTATCTGATGAGTTGAGTTCTGATGGACTTCTGATCTCTGACTGAACTCTAACTCTGACTCTGATAGGTCCGCTGATGAGTACCTCTGATCTGTAGTTCTCATCGGCTATCAGATGTCCAAGTTTATCAGCAACTCTCATGGTGCAACTCTGATGGACTTCTGGCAAGAGAACTCTGATGAAGCAGTTCTCATAGATTGAGTCTGGTCGAGCAGTTCTGATGCACTTCTGATCTGATCCAAAACAGAGCAACTCTGATCGTCGACTACACTAATACTTACAATTGAAAATTCTAATACATAAAATCTAATTGGGGTACTTTAACTTTCTAATCCTATAGCATCATCAAAATCTAATTACATTTATTCCTTACAATTTCCCCCTTTTTGATGATGCCAAAACCCTTAAACTATTTCCAGAGAAGTGCCTTTCACCATAAAGAAAATAAGTTAAAAATAAACTTTCATTTAAATTCTTGGTGGGCACTTGGCATAGGAAAATAGTAAGAGTAAGATACAATCAATCAGATAAGCAAAATAAGAAATAACACATATCAGAGCATAAATAATCAGAGTGCAATAGAAGTAATTTGAAATTGCCATGCAAAATAGAGGCAAGCTGGTTATCTTATTAAAGAAGAGTATTAAAAGCAACAAGAGGATAGAGTTTAGATATCTTCCTCTTCTAGTTCAGCTTCCTTTGCTTCTATTTCCTTCAGATCAGCATTTACCCTAGCTCTGATTGTAGCAAGATTCCTGGGATTCTGATATCCTGACCAAGCAGGTTCAAGCTTGCAATCAAGATAATTTCTGATGGCTTCTGAAAAGTCCTTGCCAGGGATCACTTTCATTCGCCACCAGTCTTCTGCTTCTTGCATAGAGCCACCATGATTAATGATTATCAGCCCGTCTTTATCTAGAATTAGATTCTCTTGTTGTGTAGGGGTCATATGCTTCTTCATTTATCTGAATTGAGCAGCATCAGGTTTAGCCAGGTCACTATTGAGCCACTGGGCAAGAGTGAAAGTGGAGGTTGTCTTCTTCCCTTTCTTTGATCTTGGAGGAGTTGGTCTCTGAATACCAGCAGCAATCTGCTTCTGCCTGGTCTTCTCAAAGTATATAACAGGATCAGGGGTACCAGAGATGGGAGTCAGAGCTCTGGCGCTTGATCCTTCTGCAGTTCTGATAGCTATTGCAGAATCTCTGGTATCTTCCCCCTTTTTGGCATCAGCAAGATCACCAAGTAGGAGTCCGATTTTTGAGAATTCTGTTGCCTGGTTCTCCTTAATGACCTCAAGGGCAATTGGCAGAGTCTGGGTTACAGAGGCCAGACCCTCAATAATTTCTTTCTGTTTATCGACAGCAGTCTGAATATCTTTAGTAGTGGCTTCGAGGAGAGTCAGCTTGTGATCTCTGTCCTTTCCACTATTAATCAGCTTGATGTCAAATTCCTTCAAGGTTTTGCAGATCTCCTCTACATCTGTGAGGTGCTCAGCATGCTTATCAGAGGACCATTGGAGATCATCTATGGAATCAGAGATGCCTTTGATTGCTTTGTCCTGCTCTTCAATGGCTTTGGAGTGATGAAAGAGGACAGCATTGATTCCATCCACTTCCTTAGCAATGTTTCCCAGACTCTCTACAGTTTTGTCCTTGTGGACCTCAAAGGCTGTGGCAATGATTCCCACATGCTTCAGTAGCATATTGATGCCTTTGGATAGATGATTGCTGACATTGGTGAGATGAGCATCAGTCTCATACTCAGCATCCAGAATCTTTTCCATTCCTTTGGCTATTTGTTGTCCAACCTGCTCTATGTCGGCCATGAAGGATTGTGCAGGAGTATTGCCTTGGGCAAGGGTGAGTACTTGCTTTGAAGGAGGAGAAGATTGCTGTGGAGGAGCTGGTGGAGAGTTCTGAGGATTTGGTTGCTGAAGGGGAGAAGTCTGATGAGAGTTAGGGGATTTCTGATGTTGTGGAGAGGGAGGGGGTGAGTGGGATCGGTCTCTGATGGTTGTAAAGTGTTTACAGGGTGAAGGTTGTTTGGGTGAGGGCTACTTAGGTGAAGGAGTTGGGGTTTTGTGAGGAGAAGGTGATTTCTGATGGGTTGGAGATGGGGTTTTCTTGGGTGATGGAGTGGGTGAATGTGATGGAGGTTGAGGTGAGGGTGATGGAGTGTAAGAGGGTGTTGTGGGTTCGGGGGATCGAGATTTAGGAGGTGAGATATGAGGCTCTGGTGTAATTTGAAGAGGGGGAGAAGGAGAGTTAGGGAATACCTCAATAACTGTTTCTGCAGGCTGTGAGGCTCTCCATTCTCTGATTAGATTCATCATTGTCAGAGCTTGATTATTTACAGTAGATGGTTCACCTTCTTCACCAGGAAAAGGTTTCATCTTGATCATTGATTCTTGTCTCTTCTTCTCCATCAACCAGTCATCAAAGCTCGGAATCTCATGCTCAGCTAGAGGTTTAACATTATCCTCTGGTGAGCTGGATATCAGAACAGCCTTGCCTTTGCAGTTGGCTTTCTTCTTTTCTAGAACAGCTTCAAGGAATGTAATATCAAAGCACTGGGAGACATCATCTGTTCCCACCCACTTGAGGACTTCAGCTTCCTCAGTTTCATAGTAGGGGAAGAATTGAAGAATTTTCTGAAGGGGACCCATTCTCCACTCTCTCCAAGCTAGCACACGTTCAAACTGTCTGTCCAGAGCAGCATGAAATTCTGATGTAGTGTCCTTCATTGGAGAAGCTTGATGGTCTGTAGATAGGTCCATCAGAGGCAAGTCTGGTAAAGATTCCGGCTCAGGTTCCCCCTGAGTTTCTGACTTCTGGGGAGAAGAGCTTTCTTTCTTCTTCTTCTTTCCTCTAGTTTGAGAGGAAGATTCATCAGAGTCACTTCTGATAATAGCTCTTCGTCTCCTCTTTTGCTTTTTGAGAGGTGAGACCTTAGGAGCCAAGTCTGATACCTCTTTGTCTGATGCATCCTCCTCTGATGCAATCTTCTCAGAAGAGGCAATCTTAGACCTTGGAGTGATCTTCTTCTTTGGAGTTTGAACAGGCTTTGCCTTAGGCTGTTCAGAGGTAGTTGCAGCCTTCGTAGTGATCTTCTTGGGGGCAGCTTTGGGTTTTTCAACAACTTTCTCCCTGTTCTGCTCATGCTTGCTAGTTTTCTTTAGTTCTGCAGCAATGGCCACATGCATTTTAGGAGATGCAGTGAGGAAGATCGTCTTCATGTGGTTGGCTGGAGCAGATCCACGGAGTTCAATCTGGGCGTTAGTGATGAGTCTGGAGATGAGAAGTCCATGTCCCATCTTAGTAGAGAATTTCCCAGTCTCAGCATCCTTCTTCTCAATGCATTCAGAAATAGACTTGAAAAGAACTTGACCCCAGTTGATATTCATGCCATGATGAACTGCATAGATAGCTTTGGCATTTGCATTGTTCATTTGGTCAGTTGAACCAGTTTTGCACCATAAGCATCTGTGCATAATGCTCATCAGTCTTTCAAAGTCCTTTTTGAGCTGGTTCTTCTTCATGTAGAGTTTGTCTACTCCGGTTGCATCATCCCGGCAGTAGGTATCCACAAATGTTTCTACAGAGATTTCGACTGACTCCAAGTCGATGAGTGCAGGGGTGTCAATGTCCTGAGAGTCGAGTTCGATGCCGAAGAACTCATTGAGAGAGTCAGCATCAATCTTCAGGTTCTTTCCCTGAACCTGGGAGTGGATGGCATTGTCAGAGATGTAGGCGTTGAGGTAGAACTCGGCCACATCTAGATTACTGAAGTGCTCATAAGGGTGAGCCACTATTTTGGTCAGTTGTGAGTCATTCATCCCGGCAATGACCGCTTTCATCACTTTAGAATTCTCGGCCAACAGTGGTAAGGAGGACATGTTAACCTTCATCCCGGTGGCTATGTTAGCCACAAGTACCTTAGCTTCAGATTCTGAGAGATCTGTGATGTTGATGAACTTCATTGTGAGATTCTTGAAAGGATTTGAGAGGTTTGAAGGTTGGAGATTTAGCGAGATAAAAGCTTGAAGACAAAGAGTGAAATTGCAGTAGCGATTTAGGTTTCAGAATGAGTATATATGAATTTGGGTTAGTGGACGTTTGATATAATTTGCGGTTTCGAGGTCGCATTAAATGGATTGTGGGCGGAAAGCCGTTTTCCAAAAATGGTAATAACTACCGGGGGTAAAAAGGTAACTTCCGGTTTATTGAACAGTCTCGCCCGAAATTTAGAAAATTTTTCTAAGTCCACAGCCACTCTGATAAGTATTAGCCCTGGTATCAGAGATAGAGATGTTCTGATACGAGGACCTCTGATGAATACCAAGTGTGATCCTTCCTGCAACTCTGACTTTTGCGAGTCTGATCTTCGCAATTCTGATCCAAGCTTCTGATGGATAAGAGTTTCGGGTATCAGAGATGGGGTGCACTGATGAATCCACATCTGATACTTCTGCAACTCTGATTCATGTATCTCTGGGGAGATCATCCATCATTCCCAGTTCTTCCCTTAGCTTGTTAAACCTTGCCTCAGAGAGAGGTTTGGTTAAGATATCTGCAAGCTGGTCTTCAGTTGGTACATGCTCAATTGAGATGTGCTTCTTCTCCACATGATCTCTAATGAAGTGATGTCTGATCTCAATATGCTTGGTTCTTGAATGCAGCACAGGATTCTGAGTGATGGCAATAGCACTTGTATTATCACACAACAGCTTGATCTCCTTTGCTTGCACTCCATAGTCCTTGAGTTGTTGCTTCATCCAGAGTAATTGAGCACAGCAACTTCCAGCAGCAATATACTCAGCTTCAGCAGTGCTAGTTGAGATTGAATTCTGCTTCTTGCTAAACCAGGAGACAAGTCTCCCACCTAGCAATTGACAGTGACCAGAAGTACTCTTCCTGTCCAATCTGCAACCTGCAAAATCTGAATCAGAATAACCAATTAGTTCAAAATTACCTCCCTTGGGATACCATAGGCCTGCATTTGGATTTCCCTTAATATATCTGATAATCTTCTTAGCAGCAACTAGATGGCTCTCCTTGGGCTTTGATTGGTATCTGGCACAGATTCCTACTGCAAAAGCTATGTCTGGTCTGCTTGCAGTCAGATAGAGGAGAGATCCAATGATTCCTCTATAAGTTGTTGCATCAACATCCTTTCCTTCATCATCTGGTCCAATTCCTTGGGATGCATTCATAGGAATTTTGACTGAAGTTTTTCCATCAATTCCAAACTTCTTGATGAGATCTCTGGTGTACTTTCCTTGGTTGATAAAGATGCCTTCTGGAACTTGTTTGACTTGCAATCCAAGGAAATAACTGAGTTCTCCCATCATGCTCATTTCAAACTTCTTCTGCATAACTTGAGAGAATTTCTTGCATAATTCTGGATTAGTGCTTCCAAATATAATGTCATCAACATAAATTTGCACCAACAGAATATGATTAGCAACAGAAATTTGAAAAAGAGTCTTGTCAACCTTTCCTTTAGTAAACCCATGGTTCACTAAGAATAGGGACAATGTGTCATACCAAGCTCTGGGAGCTTGCTTAAGACCATAAAGGGCCTTTCTGAGCTTGTAGACACAAGAAGATTGAGTAGGAATGACAAAACCTGGAGGTTGTTCAACATAAACTTCCTCTTCAAGTTCTCCATTCAGAAATGCACTCTTGACATCCATCTGGTATACTTTGATGTCGTTGTAAGCAGCATAGGCTAGAAATATTCTGATTGCTTCCAGTCTTGCAACAGGTGCAAAGGTCTCATCAAAATCTATGCCTTCTTCTTGACAGTATCCCTTTGCTACAAGCCTTGCTTTATTCCTTACAATGTTGCCTTCTTCATCTGCTTTGTTCTTGAATACCCACTTGGTTCCAATGACATTCTGATGCTTGGGTCTAGGAACAAGTTTCCAAACTTCATTCCTTTCAAACTGTGTCAGCTCTTCTTGCATTGCATTGATCCAATCTGAATCTTCTAGAGCTTCTTCTACACTCATTGGTTCCATTTGAGATATGCAGCAGGTGAACATGGCTTCTCTTCTAGATGCAGATCTGGTTCTAACACCACTGGTGACTTGACCTATCACTTGATTAGGAGGATGATCTCTTAACCAAGTTAGATCAGGTTCTGACAGTTGCTGTCTAGGCAACTCTGATGGTTCATCTTCTGATACATCATCTTCATCTTCATCTTTGTCTATCAGAATTGGATTGGCAGGAGGAGTTGAGAATATAGGATTGTTGGTGGTCTCTTCTGATGATTCTGAGCTTTTGTTCTCAAGATTGATCTTCTGCAGGGTTTCTGATAATTCTTCTGCAGAGGTACCATCATCAAATTTGACATGAATGGATTCTTCAACTTTTAGGGATCTCCTGTTAAGTATTCTATAGGCTTTGCTTGAGCTTGAGTAGCCTAAGAATACACCTTCATCAGCTTTTTCTTGAAATACTTTCAGGTTCTCCTTTCCATTGTTTAGAATGTAGCACTTGCATCCAAACACATGGAAGTAGCTGATGTTTGGCTTTCTTCCTTTCCACAGTTCGTAGGGGGTCTTCTGATGATTCTTGTGGATCATGCTTCTGTTTTGGGTGTAGCATGCAGTGTTGATTGCCTCAGCCCAGTATCTGATGGGCAATCCTGATTCAGCAATCATTGTCCTTGCAGCTTCTTTCAGTGTTCTGTTCCTTCTTTCTGCAACACCATTTTGTTGGGGTGTTCTGGCAGCAGAGAGTTGATGGAATGTGCCATTTTGATCACAGAAGTCTTTGATCACCTTATTGACAAATTCAGTTCCTCTGTCAGATCTGATTGTCCTGACCTTCATGTTCTTCTCAGTCTGAAGTTGCTTTAACAGAGATGGCAACTTCTGAAGAGTTTCATTCTTCTTGGTTAGGAACACAGTCCAAGTGTATCTTGAGTAGTCATCAACCATAACAAGAGTATATCTTTTTCCACCAACACTGGGAGTTTCAACTGGTCCAAATAAATCCATGTGGATCAGATTTAGAGGACAGGTAGAAAGATCTCCAGCTATGGGTTTGAATGAGGTCTTCACTTGTTTGCCTTTCTGACAAGCACTGCAGAGGGTCTCCTTCTTGTAGACAATGTCAGGCAGACCATCTACAATGTGTTCTCTTGCCAGTTTGTTGATGGTTTTGAAATTTAGGTGGCTAAGCTTCTTGTGCCAGTCCCAGCTTAGCTTGGAATTGTCCTTTGCTATCAGACAAGTTCCATCTTTTGCTGTTTGCCAGTCAACAACATAGATGTTCTTCCATCTTTTGGCTGTAAGAACCACTTCTTTGGTTGTCTCATGCTTGACATAGCATAAGGTCTTGGTGAATTCAACTGTGTAGCCTTTGTCACAGAATTGGCTAGCACTTAAGAGGTTGAACTTCAGACCTTTGACATATGAGACATCTTCAATGATTATCTGGTTCTTGATCAGCTTCCCTCTTCCTTTTGTTTGCCCTTCCTTGTCATTTCCACCGAAAGTGACTCTGGGTCCATTGATTTTCTGGAACTCTGATAGGCAACTCTTGTCACCTGTCATGTGCCTGGAGCATCCACTATCAATAAACCATTCTTGTTCTGAGATGGCTCCAGCACACAGTTCCTGCAAAATTAAAAGTAAGATTTAGGTACCCAAGCAATGTTGGGTCCTGGGGGGTAATGCAGTCTTGGTAGTTGGTACCATTTTGGTCTCATCAATTGAAACCTTGGTGGATGGTACCCATTGTCCACCTGGTAGTTGTAGTAAACAGATGTATGATTCACTTTGGGCAGATGCTTGTGAGGATCATGCTTTCTGTTTGCATACTTCTGCATAGCCTTCTTGGTTGGAAAGAAGTCCCAGATGCTATCAAGATCAGAGGAGCGCTTAACTTTAGGCTTCTGAGGTTGACCAGACAACCTCTTCTGCCTATAGTTAATCTTCTCTTGATATCTGCCTTTCTGATAGCAGTTTCTGATACCATTGTCATGAGATTGTCTGATAGGATTAGGCCTTTGATTATTATTTTTCTGAAAACTTTTCCTTTTGTTAGAGTTTCTGCCAGGTTCATTAGTTTTCAAGCTTTGTTTTGATTTGGCCTTTAGAGTTTGTTTCTCTGGTATGACCTTCTCATGAACAATTTTAGTACCAGAAGTACTAGCATGACAATTGGGGTTCAGAGTCTGCGGCACTATGACCTTTTTAGCCTTAGTAACTTTGGTGCTAGGCCTTACAGAAGGCTCACCAGACTCTGGTTCAACATATCCAAGACCAGAGGTGAAGTTATGAGAGTCACCAATATTCTTCATGGAAGATTGCATCTTCAGAAGACTATTATATCTACTCTCAAGTTCCTCAATGTCTCTTATTCTTTTCAGAAGAGACTCATTTTCAGCTTTCAGTCTATCTCTTTCCTCAGTTAAGAGATTGAGTTTGCACTCAGTCTCTTTCCTTAGATCAGAGATATCAACTTTCAGCCTACTGTTCTCATCTTTAACAAAAGAATAAGTGGCTTGGATAGTTTGGAACTCTTCCCAAAATGATGACATTGGATCATCATTTAAGGCTGTGCCTACCGAAGAAGAAATAGAATCAGAAGTGGAGCATACCTCATCATCTGATTGTGCCATGAGGCAGAGGTCTTCAGTTTCTGCATCCAAGCAGCAGAATGCTTCATCACAGTCGGAGTCTGAGCTGGACTCTGATTCAGAGAGTGGATCTCTCTCAGCTTGTTCTGAGACAAAAGCTCTTCTTCTTCTATGTTGATCATCAGGTTTCTTTTCTTCTTCTTGTCCTTGCTTCTTGGACACTCTTGGATAGGGGCAGTTTGCTTTGAAGTGCCCAGGCTGTCTGCAGTTGTAGCAGAGGTACTCTCCATTGCTTTCAGAAGATTTGGTCTTCTGATGTGGTCTTCTGATGGAAGATGGACTCCTTCCATCTTTCTTCATAAATTTTCTGAATTTTCTGGCAAAGGCAGCCATATATTCATCAGATAGAAGAGTTGAGGGATCAAAGTTTGTAGTCTTAGAAGTGCTGGCAGTAAGAGCAGTTGTGGTTCTCTCATCTGGCACTTCTTCTTTCTCATCATGCATCTCAAACTCATAAGCTTTGAGATCAGATATCAGTTTCTCTGTGGGATAGGTTTTGATGTCCTTGCTTTCTTGGACAGCAATAACCTTCATCTTCCAGACTGGGGGCAGTCCTCTGAGAATCTTCAGGTTGACTTCTTTAACTGTGAGCTCCTTCCCAAGCTCGGATATCTCACTGGTAAGAATCAGAAGTCTGGCATGCATCTCAGCTATGCATTCCTCAGGTAGAAGTTTGAAGTCATCAAACTTCTTCATAGCTATTGTCAGTTTGTTGTCTCTCTCTTGTTCATCACCTGCTCCTATGAGATCAAGTTTGTCCCATATTTCTTTGGCAGTTCGACACTTCTTGATTCTGTTGAAGTATCTGTTGTCAATGGCTTTGTAGAGGATATCTTTGGCAATATTGTCAAGATTGTACTGTCTCCTCTCTTCTTTTGTCCATTCTGATCTGGCTTTCTCAATCATCTCAGGCTGAGTCCTGTCAATAGTATGCTCAGTATTTACCTTCATAAATTTGGTGAAAGGTCCTTCTTCAAGGACTTCCCACATTTCATCATGAAGAGCGCAGAGGTGTGCTTTCATTCTGATCTTCCAGTCATCATACTTCTGATCTGAAAACATGAGGTGCTTTGCAAGAGAGTTATCCATAATAGTAAGTAAATAGAGGCTAAGAACAAGTGGATCTTTTGTTCAGAGAGTAACCTAAAAGATTACAAGAACAAGGAAGCTCTGATACCACTTGTTGGTCCCGATTAAATGGTAATCAGTCTAGAGGGGGGGGGGGGTGAATAGACTGATTGGTTTTTCAACTTTTCTCCAAGTCCAAAATGACTTATGAGAGAAGGTCTGATTCTGGTGACAGAGAAGGGCTGGTTCTGATGTCAGAACTGGCCTTGGCAGCGGATTCTGATCTGTTCGGGTAGCCTCAGACACACTAAGGCAAATGCCTTTCTGATAACTCTGAAAACAAGATCTGCTGAACACAAATTCCAAGTCTTAGAGTTAATCAGTTAATATCCTAAGTGCAGAAATATAAATAGCAGTAAAGTAAATGACACCGGATATTTTTATAGTGGTTCAAGGAACAACTCGTTCCTCTAGTCCACTGTTCCACTAGCTTTGAAGTAGATCGGTTACAAAGCTAATTCCTAGCACTTAAGAAGCACTCCTCGTCTTCTTCAAGTCTAGATGTCACCCGAGATGCAATCCTGCTTCCTGATGACTGGTCCTTTCACTCAGCTTCCCGGAAGTATCACCACTTCACTACTGCAGTTACTTGGACGCCCTTCTTTGCAGAAGATGTTCTGAAAACAGAGTTTTCTCCAACTCGCTTCGTTACAAGAGATGTGTAGTTGAAGTTCTTGAAGTGTTGAAGAAATAGGATGAACTTTGCTGTGTGTTGGGATTTGAAGTTATGGATATTAGACTCTTCCCAACGTAAGCTTGTCTTGTTGAAGATTGTAGAATTTGAATCTCAAGAGAGCTTGAATTATGATGAGCAAAGGTTGTAGCAAAGTTGTTTTCCTATTCTTCGGTGAGTAGCTTATATACTGGGGTTGTCTGCCCGTTGGAGGAGGAGACAACTGCATTAAATGCGCGTACAGTTGACTTGACCGCCGTTTTGGAAGGTTTCTATTTTTATAATATATCTTCCCGGATTCCTTGGTCAATCATTTGCAATCAATCCTTCAGCGTATCAGGCTCATTTAATGTGCATTAAATGCTTTCCTTTCATGCACAGTCTTCTAGCCGTTGGATGTTTTTACCCGTTGAATTCATAGCTGTTGGATGTTGCTTGAAATCTTCTAAGAGTTCGTCGGGCTCTGATCAGGCTCTTCTGACGTGTTGGATTCTGATGGCTATCTGATGAGTTGAGTTCTGATGGACTTCTGATCTCTGACTGAACTCTAACTCTGACTCTGATAGGTCCGCTGATGAGTACCTCTGATCTGTAGTTCTCATCGGCTATCAGATGTCCAAGTTTATCAGCAACTCTCATGGTGCAACTCTGATGGACTTCTGGCAAGAGAACTCTGATGAAGCAGTTCTCATAGATTGAGTCTGGTCGAGCAGTTCTGATGCACTTCTGATCTGATCCAAAACAGAGCAACTCTGATCGTCGACTACACTAATACTTACAATTGAAAATTCTAATACATAAAATCTAATTGGGGTACTTTAACTTTCTAATCCTATAGCATCATCAAAATCTAATTACATTTATTCCTTACACTTTTCAAAAGGGGAAAGTGGAACAATTTTTTGGGACGGCTCAAAAAGGAAACCGGGAACAATTTTTGGGATGGGGGGAGTATTTAGCTAAATCTTTTCCTATTAAAGACTTGGGGCGCATGAAATATTTTCTGGGAATAGAAGTGGCTAGGAATTCTACTGGTATATTCTTTTGTCAGAGAAAGTATGTTTTGGATATTCTAGCTGAGACAGGTCTACTTGGAGCAAAACCGGTTGATTTTCCTATGATACAGAATCATGGCTTGCAGAGTGATAAAGGACCATTATATTCCGATCCAGAACGCTACCGGCAGTTAGTTGGCAAATTAATTTATCTTACCCTCACTCGTCCGGATATAAGCTACTTTGTTCATATCCTTTCTCAGTTCATGCATCAGCCGCGGATAGCTCACTGGGATGTTGTTATTCGTGTACTTCGTTATCTTAAAGGTCATCTGGGGCAGGGCATTTTACTCCGTTCTGATTCTCCAGTTTCGCTGACTGGTTTCTGTGATTCTGATTGGGCTAGCTGCCTACTTACTCGACAGTCAGTCACTGGATATTTGGTCATGCTCGGAGGGTCCCCTATTGCTTGGCGTACGACAAAGCAGGTCACTGTAGCACGTTCGTCTGCCGAAGCAGAATATCGCTCAATGGCAACCCTTGCATGTGAATTAATTTGGCTTAAAAATCTCTTGCTCTCTCTCGGTGTTCTTCATCATTCGGCCATCCCGGTTTATTGTGACAATAATGCCGCTATTCACATTGCCTCTAATCCCGTGTTCCATGAGCGGACCAAACATATTAAATTGGACTATCACTTTATTCAGGATCATATTCAAGCAGGGACACTCACTCCTAGTGGTGGACCCGGTTCGGGCCGCCCGGCCCGGGACCGGCCCGGTTCTCGGGCCACCCCCACCGGTTCGGGCACCGAACCGGTGGGGGTGGCGGGTCCGGGCTCGGGTGTTGTTTTTGGCGGCCCGGGCCTAACGGTCCAATTTTTTAATTTTTTTTCCTTTTAATTTAAAAAACCCTTTTGGGCTCTTGACCCACTTCCCAAACGGCTATATAGCCGTTGGGTGGGTACCAAGGGGGGTCCCGGGCCTTTGGGGGGGGGTGTTAAAAAAAACCCTATAAATACTCCTAATTTTAAACACATTTTCACACCTCTTCTCCAACTCTCCCTAAATCCTACTATCTACTCATCTCCATATTCATCTTCTCAAATTCTCTTATTCTCCATTATATTTTATTTTACTATTTAATACTTATACAATTATTATATCTACTTATATATTAATTATCTACTTATAAATACATATACTATATTACTTATATTTCTTATCTACTTAATCTCTACTTATATCTCTTAATACATACATACTACATCTACTTAATATATACTTCATATATTAAAGTATTAAATATACTTTATAAACTATTACTATATACTTAATACATAATAATATCTACTTCTCTACTTATATTTCATATATACTTATTTTCTTATTCTCCAATCTCCAATTCTCCATTATACTCTAATATTTAATTCTAATACAATTATTATATCCACTTAATACATACATTCTACATCTACTTAATATATAGTTTATATATTAAAGTATAAAATATAAGTGTATTACTCATCTTATAGTAGTATACTTATATATTATATACTATAAACATTATATTATATATTAGTTACTATAACTAGTATTATACTAGTTAATTAGTTCATTAGCATTCTTGTTACATTTTTCATTATACTAGTTAATTAGTTAATTAGTATTCTTGTTACATTTTTCATTATACTAGTTAATTAGTTCATTAGCATTCTTGTTACATTTTTCATTATACTAGTTAATTAGTTAATTAACATTCTTGTTACATTTTTCATTATACTAGTTAATTAGTTCATTAGCGTTCTTGTTACATTTTTCATTATACTAGTTAATTAGTTCATTAGCGTTCTTGTTACATTTTTCATTATACTAGTTAATTAATTAATTAGCATTCTTGTTACATTTTTCATTATACTAGTTAATTAGTTCATTAGCATTTTTGTTACATTTTTCATTATACTAGTTAATTAGTTAATTAGTATTCTTGTTACATTTTTCATTATACTAGTTAATTAGTTCATTAGCATTCTTGTTACATTTTTCATTATACTAGTTAATTAGTTAATTAGCATTCTTGTTACATTTTTCATTATACTAGTTAATTAGTTAATTAGCATTCTTGTTACATTTTTCATTATACTAGTTAATTAGTTAATTAGCATTCTTGTTACATTTTTCATTATACTAGTTAATTAGTTCATTAGCATTCTTGTTACATTTTTCATTATACTAGTTAACTAGTTCATTAGCATTCTTGTTACATTTTTCATTATACTAGTTAATTAGTTCATTAGCATTCTTGTTACATTTTTCATTATACTAGTTAATTAGTTAATTAGTTCATTAGTATTCCCATTAATTGTTAAAACAACTCTACTTCAAAAAACTAGTTAATTGTCATTATAGTTAAAGTCACATTATAATATTTTCAATTAATATTTGAACGAAAAAATAGTAGTTCAATCATTTAATTAAAGTACTTAACCTTTTATTTAAGTAGTTTTTACTAAATTAAAGTACTTGAAAAGTTGCTATAATTTTAAGAGAAAAGGTGCAAATAGGCCCATGTACTAACCAAAAAAGGTCAAACAAACCCTTATTTAGGAGACTCTGTCTGGCCGTCGTCATTTGGGGTGGTTCCCGGTGAAATTTTTTGATGAAATTTTTTGAGCATCTTATTCATCAAGTCTAGTTTAGTTATACCAAATTTCAGCTAAAACTTCAATCCGGAAGGCATTCAAATGAATTCTTGAAGATAACCGCGCTTCTAACTGCGCAGTTATTTTCAAAAGTTCATTTGAATGCCTTCCCGATTGAAGTTTTAGCTGAAATTTGGTATGAGTAAACTAGACTTATTGAATAAGATGCTCAAAAAATTTCATCAAAAAATTCCAACGGGAACCACCCCAAATGGCGACGTCCGGACAGAGCCTCCTAAATAAGGGCTTATTTGACCATTTTTTGTTAGTACATGGGCCTATTTGCACCTTTTCCCAAATAGGTTTTAATTAGTTGCATTAGTTTTGTATTCATTATTATATTTGTTGCCAATTAATATTTATTACATTTTTAAGATGGAAGGTGGTAGATATTCGGTTGATTTGGGTAACCTCCAACGCAATCGAAGGAACGAGATTGGGAGGAAGAAATCCCGCAAAGGTAAAGAACTTGCCGGCTCTTCATCTCAAAGCCGAGATGATTTTGAAACGGGTTACCAAAGGCGAGATGGAGATGCGATGTCCGAAGAACAACTACAACAAGAATTGGCCCGACATAATAACCGCTTTCTACAACAACAACAAATCCCGACGACCATTGACGAAGAGGAGCTTGAGGATGAAGATGCGGAGGAAATGGAACCGGAGACGGCCAAGGAGGAGGGTGCCGGCAGCCACGACGCCGACCAGCCTGCCTCATCCCAAACCGCCACTGGTAATAAAAAAAAGTAAATCTGAACTAATGCAAAATAATTTTGATAAGTGAAAGGACCCACAAACCGGCTATTGGCACACAACTTGCAAGTGGTGCAACAACAATTATAGCTTGGGGACCTCCGACGGATACGGATCCGCCGCAATGCATCTTAAGGCAAAGCACCCTGTGGAGTATGCAAAATTAGGCGGGGGAACGGGGAAGCAAACTCAAATATCGAGGTTTGCGAATTCTCAACCTTTTGGTAATTTCTCCTACAATGATACGGGATACGGGATGCCAATAAAACATATGAAGTCCTGTGACAAAGGCAAAACAACAACGAACGGTGATGGAAATCCCAATTGATATTTATTAGAAAATGTATTTCGTATTGTTATTTTTTTCTCAATTCTCAAATGTAGTTCCTATTTCAAATAAATGTACTTGAACTTTGTTTTTAATAGGAATTTGTATAATATATAATTATTTAAAAAAAAAATTTGAACCGGCCCGGCCCGGCGGGTGGCCCGAACCGTGACCCGGCCGGGTGGCCCGGCCCGAACCGGAACCGGACATAGCCCGGGCCGGTCCCGGGCCAACCTATACCAGACCCGAGGCCCGACCGGGTCTTGGCCCGGCTCGGGTCCATCACTACTCACTCCTCTCTACAAAACCACCACAGAGCAAGTTGTTGATCTTTTCACCAGGGCCCTCAGTGCACGTCAATTCTCTTATTTACTTACCAAGATGGGCATTCTTGATCCTCATGCTCCATCTTGAGGGGGGTTAATATTTGTTGTTAATATTAATTGTTACGTTTTATTATTATTGTACCATTTTTTAGTGTATACGTAAATAGTTGTTGCATGCATATGGGACTCCTCTTGATAATTATCTTTCTCTAGCCATGCGGCAACTACTAGCAAATGATTAGCTGCATTTGTAAATAAATAGAGGTGCATTACGAATTGTACAGACGAATCAACTCTTTCAATAAACTATTGAGTTTATTTTTCATTCTTGCGCTTAATGGTGGACTCGGGCCGGGTGGCCCGACCCGGAACTGGCCTAGCCAGTGACCGGTCCGGGTAGGCCCGACCCGAGGGGTTTCCGGTCCGGGCTCGGGTCACCCAAAACATGAACCGGCCTGGCCGGGCCAGGCCCGGTTCCGGGCTTTTTTTTTCAATTTTTTTTTAAATTCCCGGGTTGGGCTGGGTATTTCGGGCCATTTGGGGTGGTTTGGGGGGTTGGGGGTTAGGGGGGTCGGGGGGTAATTAGAAAAAGGAGAAAAAATGTAAGAGGCCCGAGGCCCGGCCTGGACCCGGACCCGGTGGCTACCTGGGCCGGGCCCGGGCCCAACATTTCCTAACCGGCGGCCCGAGCCCGAACCGGCCCGAGGCCACCACTACCTGCGCATGTGATTTTTCACATTGACAAACAACTGACACGATCAGCTAACATTTAAGAGAAATGGTGGTAAATAGGAGTACAACTTATCATATATACTCAATGTTTTTAACTCCTAACTAGGACTAAATTTTCCGTCAGTTCCAAAATTGCCCCTGATATCCCCTGGCACGCTGCCCCTTTCTCTTATCCTCCCTCTTCCGGACAAACTCACCCGCTGATAAGGTCCCTCTTCAAAGCCAAAGAGATATGCTCGTACTAGCATAAGACAGGTGTTTTTGGTAGTTTAGACTACCTATTTTTGATGTTTTTCATTGATATAAATAGCCAAGTACCTGAACAAAAGAACGGAAAGGTGGAGTCATGGACTCCAAAAATGCAGGGAAAGGGAAAGTGGAGAACGTTCTCCCTGAAAATCAGGAAGACTTGTTCTCTTATTTACAACTGAAACACAAATAATACTGAAACTTATTTAAATAAGGTATTTTTTATTCTGCTTGCGTGGCCTTGTGGACCGTCTTACTGCCACCTCATCACTCTCATACACCGCTGGCTGTTGCTCCGCATCAATACTCCCCTTCTCCAACAGAACCTTGTCCTCAAGGTTCACAGGAAACTGAGGGAAGCTGGCCCTGAGCTGGTCGTACTCCTCCCATGTAGCTTCTTCCATAGGTAAGTTCTCCCACTTAATTAACACCTCAATTACTTGTCGGGACCCTCGCTGGACTGGCCGAGTGCTGAGGACCTCTTCCGGTCGTAGCAGTAATAACCCGTTCTCGCGTAGTGGTGGTAACTCTACTGTCAGTGGTGCAGCATCCCCAACTCGTTTCTTTAGCAAGGAGACGTGGAAAACCGGGTGAATGCGTGAACCCTCGGGAAGCTTGAGTCGGTATGCTACCTGGCCAATGCGTTCCTCAACCCGAAAAGGTCCAAAATACCGGTTGGTTAGCTTCCGTGAAGAACGTTTGAAGACTGATTTTTGGCGGTATGGTTGCAAGCGGAGGAACACCCAGTCACCTACTTCAAATTCCTCGTCCCTGCGCTTACGATCTGCCAGTTGTTTCATACGGTTGGTGGAAGTCATGAGGTGTCTTTTTAGTTCTCCCAACACTTGATCACGCTCCTGTAACTGAACATCGATTTCTTCTACCAAGGAGGACCCAAATTCATACCTGGGAATTGGAGGTGGTGGGCGGCCGTATAATGCTTCAAAAGGTGTCATCCCGGTCGATGCGTGGTACGTGGTATTGTACCAGTATTCTGCCCAGGGCAGTAAATCACTCCATTGTGTGGGTCGGTGCTGGACAAAGGAGCGGAGGAATTGTTCGATACACCGGTTAATGACCTCCGTTTGCCCGTCGGTTTGTGGGTGGTATGCTGAAGACATCCTCAGTGTAGTTCCTGAAAGTTTCCATAGATCTTTCCAGAAATGGCTCAGAAAGATGGGGTCACGGTCACTAAGAATGGACCTGGGAATCCCATGAAGGCGAACAACACAATCCACAAACCGCTTAGCCACCAGGGATGCGGTATAAGGATGGGTTAGAGGAATGAGATGTGCCGACTTACTCAACCTGTCAACCACCACGAGAATTGTAGTATGATTGTTGGATCGAGGCAGCCCATCCACGAAGTCCATCGACACATCCTCCCAAACCTGATTTGGTATGGGCAATGGTTGTAGCAATCCAGCTGGCGACATTGTTTGAGCCTTCGCTCGTTGACAAGTGTCACACCTGGACACATATTCTGTGACAGTCTTGTGCATAGCCGGCCAATAAAACTGGCGAGATAATCTCTTCATTGTGCGTAGTATTCCAGAATGACCACCCAACGGGGTGTCATGATGTTCCCGGAGAAGCTGTGTAATGAACCTAGAGTTAGGAGGTATTACCACACGGTTGTTGTAGCATACTAAACCATCCCGCCATGCGTAAGGTTTCCCTGGTGCAGCCCTAGCTGCCGCTCCTGCCCGTACCAAATATGGATCGGTTTCTGCCATTTTTCTCAATTCATCCCAGATTGTTGCATGTTGTGTGGAGATAGAGTTGAGCACAGGGCTATCAGGGACGCGTGATAATGCATCGGCAGCAGCATTAGCTTTCCCCGGCCGGTATATGATCTCATAATCATACCCAACTAATTTTCCCATCCACTTCTGTTGCTCTGGAGTGAGTATTCGCTGTTCGAGCAGGTATCGGAGGCTGCGCTGGTCGGTCTGGATGATGAATCTGCGACCGAGGAGATATGGTCGCCATGTTCGTATGGCCACGATGATAGCCAGCATCTCACGAGCATATGTGGACCAATTCCTCTTTGCCACCCCCAGCGTGCGGCTCATAAACGCTATTGGTTTATCATTCTGGGAGAGAATTGCGCCAATGCCTTCTCCAGACGCATCAGTTTGAATCACGAATGGTTGAGAGAAATCTGGAAGGGCTAAAGTTGGAGTTGTGGTCATGGCGTGCTTGAGTGCAGCGAATGCTTGTTCTGCTTCCTTGTCCCAGGTGAATTTCCCCCTACGCAGGCGGTTCGTTAAAGGTCTTGCTATGAGGCCATAATCTTTGACGAATTTACGGTAGTAACCCGTCAATCCCAAGAAACCCCGTAGCTCAGTGATGTTAGTTGGAGCTGGCCAATCCAACATAGCCTTGATCTTTGATTGATCCACCTTAACGCCTTTGTTGGTGATGATGTGACCCAAATACTCCAGCTCCTGTTTACCAAAGGCACATTTCTTGAATTTGACAGACAACTGGTTATGTTGCAGGATTTGGAACACTTCCCGCACATGCCTCAAGTGTGTCTCCCAATCGGGGCTGTAGATGAGGATGTCATCGAAGAATACTAACACTGATTTACGCAGCAATGGTCTAAATATTGAGTTCATAAGTGCCTGAAACGTTGAGGGCGCGTTGCACAGTCCAAAGGGCATTACCAAATACTCGTAATGCCCATTATGTGTTCTAAATGCAGTCTTGGCGATGTCTGGAGAATGCATACGAACCTGATGATATCCTGCCGTAAGATCGAGTTTGGTGAAGTAAGCTGCCCCGTGTAGCTCATCTAACATATCATCTACTATGGGAATTGGGAATCGATCTTTAATTGTTGCCGCATTTAGGGCCCGGTAATCCGTGCAAAACCTCCAAGAACCATCCTTTTTCTTAACTAATAGCACTGGTGATGAAAAGGGGCTGGAACTTGGACGAATGATTCCTGAGTTGAGCATATCCGCCACTTGTTTCTCAATCTCTTCCTTCTGATAGTGTGCGTAGCGGTAGGGACGAACGTTGATAGGATCAGTGCCCTCCTTGAGTGTAATGTGATGCTCAATCTCGCGGCTAGGGGGGAGACCGTCTGGGATCTGAAATAGTGTCTCAAATTCCTGGATCAAGTTTTTCAGTGGCTCGGCTACTGGCATCAATGGTTCTTCTGCTTCAGCGAGACAGATCGCATAAAGAGTGTGTCCTCGACGAGCTTCCCTGCTCATGTCATGTGCATCCGTGGCCTGAATCATGGCAGCTTTGAGTCCCTGGAACACATGAGTCCGGCATCCCCACTTAAATTGCAGCGTCTGAGCTTTCCAATCACAGGTCACCGGCCCTAAACCTTCCAGCCATTTAACTCCCAGAACCAAGTCTAGGGCCACTAACGGAAGTGCGTGTAAGGTCATTGTGAAAGTAACCTCACCAATCCGTACCTTAACATCGTCATACCTGCACTCACACCTCATTGGTTCACCGTTGGCGACTCGTACCAGGAATGGTGTCGTAGGTGTCTGCTTTAACCGGAGTTGCTGCGCTGCCCTTATACTGATGAAATTGTGGGTTGAGCCGCTGTCCACAAGGGCAACCAGTTTGCGATTACTTATGCCTGCGCGAAGACGAAGGGTTGTAGGAGCATCCCAACCTGTCAAGGCATGTAATGTGATCTCTGGTGATTGATCCATTGCCGCTAACAGTTCTTCTTCATGGTTGTCAGAATCTTGTTCGCTCTCCATGACAAACAGCTGTGGCTGCTTGCATTTGTGTCCCGGTGAAAACCGTTCATCGCAACTAAAGCACAGCCCCAAGCTCCGCTTCTTTTTAAGCTCCTCCCAACTCAGCCGCCGTGGACCCGGTGTGTGTTTATCACCCAGTGATGATGATTGAACATGATCTGGTGATGAGTTTCCAATTTGAGGCAAGGGTTTGGAATTGTAGGACCGCTGTCCACCCCATTTTCTTTCTTTCTGTAACTGATCGTCTCTTAATCTGGCCAGGTTGATGATCTCCATCAGTGTCTTCGGTTTGAATATTCTAATCCCACTGGAAATAGATGGGTGAAGTCCTCCCATGAACGCCCCCACCAATGCCTTCTCTGACCATCCTTCAACCTTGTTCTGCAGCCTTTCAAATTCTCTTTGATACTCAATTAGCGTCCCTTTTTGGCAGATGTGGCAGAGCGCTTCATCAAAATCTTCACCGTCAATTGGGCCAAATCGCGTCCACAGCTCAGCCTCAAATGTTTCCCACGAGATCCGATGGGGGTCGAAACCCCGAGCTCTTGACTTCGCTTGCCACCACGCGTTGGCTTCCTCCGTCAAGTGATAAGAAGCAAAGCTAACCCTCTGATCTTGTGGCATCTCATGATAGGCGAAGTACTGCTTTGCCTTGCTCATCCATTCCTCCGGGTCTCCACCGCTGAATTTTGGGAATTCCAGCTTCACCGGACGGGAATGTCCGTGTGGAGGGTTTGTGGTATACACGTGACTTTCCCCGTGCTCTTCCGTCCGACGATGGCCCCGTGCTGCGCTGGACCCACTTTCGCGGTTGGCCGCCATCAATTCCCTCATTCGGTTCACAGCATCTTCTAGATTTCGGTTGAACAGAGTCTCCAAACTCCGGAATTGGTCTCCTATGCCGGTGTTTATCTTCTGAAGCTCATCTTGCACAGTTCCGAGACTCTCCTGCATCAACCCAAGGCCTGCCTCCAAGTCGTCGAGTCTCTCCTTGTTGTTCGGCATGGGCTCGTCTCCCTGGACAACGACCCTTGGCTTGTTTGGTTTCTGTGATTTTCGGGGTGGAATGTTGTGAATTGGGGTGAGTGATACTGAAGAAAATTCTTGATGGGCGTTGATTCGTAGAGAATACCGCCAACAAGAACCAACCTGGCTCTGATACCAAATTGATAAGGTCCCTCTTCAAAGCCAAAGAGATATGCTCGTACTAGCATAAGACAGGTGTTTTTGGTAGTTTAGACTACCTATTTTTGATGTTTTTCATTGATATAAATAGCCAAGTACCTGAACAAAAGAACGGAAAGGTGGAGTCATGGACTCCAAAAATGCAGGGAAAGGGAAAGTGGAGAACGTTCTCCCTGAAAATCAGGAAGACTTGTTCTCTTATTTACAACTGAAACACAAATAATACTGAAACTTATTTAAATAAGGTATTTTTTATTCTGCTTGCGTGGCCTTGTGGACCGTCTTACTGCCACCTCATCACTCTCATACACCGCTGGCTGTTGCTCCGCATCACCCGCACACTTCAGCAAAACCTTTGCGGCTTTGCCGAATCACGCACGTAGCACAAAAAGATTAATGAGATAAGGTGAGACAGACACGTAGTCATGCGGAGGCAGTCCTGTTTTTCTTCTTCTCCTCGACCTGCTATGCTCCTCTTTATTCTACTCCTTTCTTTTCCTTGCTCGGCAGATGCTTGTTTTGTTGCTCCGTCTGCGGCGTGAAGCTTGTGCTTATTCCAATCATTTTTTTTTATTTGCCTTTTGCTTTATTTCATTCCATGTCTATGTTTGTTTGCCGTAGATGTACCTCATGTACGCACTAGTTTTTGGAGCTAGTTTGTTGTATCTTTGGTTTACTGTGCTGCTTTCATTTTCCCAGTCAAATTTTTTGGCCGACTTTTAGTTCAATCTTCTTCTCTGTTTTCAACAACAAAAAAAAAAAAACGATATGATAGTGCCTCATTATATAGTTTGTTTCCAGTTTGATTGTGAATAGATCAATACAATTGATGAAGTATTTTTTTTAAATAATGTCATTTTTATAATATTACATTGTCACGACCGTCATTGATATAGACATTGACATTGTCATTATTACAATGTCATTGTTATAACATTGATAGTAATGACATTGCAATTTCTGTTATTTGACAATGTGAAATTTTTCTGACATTGTGATAGTTTTCCACTTTGTCATTTTTTGTTTCAATGGCATGCTAATGTCACAATATTTCAATGTCATCAAGGAACACAATATAATTTCTTGAAAATATCACATTCTCATTGACATTTTGACATTTGTCATCGTTACAATGTCATTTTGTAGCATTGATGTTGACATTGTTATTGTCATTACTTGACATTGTGACACTTTTTGGACACTGTGATAGTTTTTCCGACATTGAAATTTTTTTGTACAATGGCATCACAATGTTACAATATATCAATGTCATCAATGAATATAATGTCATAACGTTAATATCATAATGTCACGTGCCAATGTCACATTTTAAGTATAACAATCACGATGTTAATATTTTGTGTTAATATTTTTACATTTTTATGACTTGCTTTTTTGTTTTTGTTTAACTCTATTATACTTAATTACTTATATTAATTTTCAAACAATAATGACATCATTACATGCATTGTCTTATCATAACATTGTATATTATATTCTCTTATAAGATATTCTTATACATTGGTTAACAATTTTTTTAATAGAGATAATGTCACTTTGTATAGATTGTACTCTGTAGTTGTTATTAACAATGTCAATTTATAAAATTGGCAATATCACAACAATCATTGACATTAACATTGTGATTGACATTGTTATTGTCAAATGTGACATTGTTTTAACATTACAATGATTTTCACTATATTTTGATAATGCTTAAAATATTGTGACATATTTCACCATTTTAACATGTTTTTGAAGCCTCAAATGTTTAAAAGCTAGATAAAGTTGCAACAGCTAACAATATAGACGTAGGTTTCATGATTTTCCATACTATCAGCTGTCCATCATTAATTAGTAACAGTGCAACTTTAATTTTCAGCAGCAGCCCGACAAACAATTCCCAAGAGACCTAAATTGCAGCAATCCGATAAAACTATTCTCAAAAGACCCAAATTGAACATGGCCCTCTGCAATTCCAGAGAATAATGGGATGAGGATGAAGCTTATTCAAGCATCAATGCTTTAGTCAAGAACACCGCCCACCCAACATGCTAGCAAATCTACCTTAAGCGTTGCGGTTCCTCCGTAAAACTGCTGGCAGAATCGTACTTGCTCCATCTCCCACCTCTCCCTTCTGCACGACGGAAGCATCGCCCCCATTTAATGATTGAGCGAATTTTGCAAGGTGGTGGCCGATTGTCCGGAGAGTCGGCGATGAGTGCCGATCTGTTAGGGCAGGTCGCTGAATGCCGCACTCACGACTTCAAGGATGGACTGGTCTAATTGGAGCGGGGATATTTTTGTCCCTTAAATTGCAAATTAGTCGAGTTTAAAAGTTCTAGGTCCTATTTACCTTCCCGTCTTTTTCTTTAGTCCTATTTAGGTCTAATTCCCAACATTTAATAACTATTTGCCAAACAAAACCTTAATGTCACATGTGCACATAAAAAGGAACGCGGACAAAGCTCACTACACCTTCAATGCTTGAGGTGCACAGCTTATTGGGTGAGACATATTGGGTTTGCACATTTTATTTTCTGGCAGTCCATACAAGTATACAACACTAGTTGCATCGCCTTTCACGAAGAGTGTAAGTCGTTATGGAGCTTAGGAAAAAGTGAAGTAGCCCTGGTAAACTTTTGGATGAAATCATGAAGATACTCCTCATTAAAACATTGTCAAGTTTGACTAATATGAGAAACAACAAAAAGGGAAAGGGGGAAAACATCAATATCACAGGTCCAATTTTTTCAAAGCACACACAGAGGCCAACAACATGTTGGTCAGATTACTGTGTTTCTTCACTTGACTTTCACCATCAATTAAAGTGTATGATTAACATATATGTCACTCAACAGACAACCCCCAAGTACACAAGAGAGTTAACCCAATGATACAACAACATGTTGGGTCAGGTTTATTTGAATAAGACCTTTGCAGCCTTACTAAACAGGTTTTGCACCTGCAGAGAGTCGAACACAAGCTGTGTAAGATCAAGAATCATTTTATACAGAACTGCAGATCGATAGGAAACTAACATTTACCTGTTTTGATGAAAGTCCCAACTTCTCCAAATCATTAAGCTGCAAGAAAACAGATCAGAAGGCAAAAATTCAACAAGCATGATACTTTCAAGTCTTCTGTTAAGGGTATTTGTTGTGAAAGAGGAGGTTCTTACAGATTTCAAAGGACTGTCTTGCCTTAGCTGAATTATATAGTCAGCGAACTTCTCTCCTATACCCTAATGATTTTTTAAAGTGAAGACCCTCAAGTTATTTACAAGAAAACTAAACAATTATCCATTACTTGTGTAATTTAGATAATTTTGCTTACCCTTATCTCCATCAATTCTTCCCTGCGAAAAAGGATGGAGTTTTTTTATGTCTCTGAGCACAAATAAGGCATAAAAAACCACATACAAAACGATAATTACCTGTTAGCTTTGTTCAAAAACTCAATATATTCCTCAGCAAGAGAGCTCTGCATAATGATACAGCGGGCATAAAAAAAATTATTATGGAAAAACATATGTTCATGACAATAGGGTTTGCTACATACCTTAAGGTTTAAACTCTGCGCATTAAATTTCTCGAGCGGTGTTCCAAGCACTTCTTGACATGTATTATCAACATTTTTCTCAGAATCTGAGAGGAACACACATCTCTTATTGGCTGAAGCACTCTCAGTGTTAATGTTGGTGTTAGTCGGAAAAAGGGGTTTCCTGGGTGGACTTTGTAATGCAATGATTTTCTTAAAAGAGGGTGATGATCCTAAAGGGTTCACTGTTTCAGCACGTGCATTATCCATACCCCTCACCACCTGATCATCTACACAAAACTCTGAGTTAATAGGGTAAAAGAGGAGGAAAAAGTAGTTAAACATGAAGCAGAAAACTACAAGAACAAGATTTACAATCATTACACTCTTGGTCTCTTTCTTCTGAATCTTCAAGCTTCTTTTCTGTATTCCCTCTGCCGTCAACAAGGTTTGATGCCTGCTTTCAGAGGTTCATCAGTTTTGTCTCTCAGGGTGGAACCAGCTTTAATAGGAGAAAGTCTAGCAATTTGGAAAGATAATGGATCCCTTATATACACCTAAAAGTCAATGCCCTTGAAGATAGCCCCACATACTACTATGATTCATCAGAATTTGACAAACCTCTGCTTACTACCACGTGTTAGAAGGATTTTGTCAAATCAACATCAAATACAGTATAAACTTGGATGAAATAACCTTGAAGGCTAATACACTTTTCAACTTGTCCAGCTATAAATTGCTCACCTCAATAGCTGAGATAAAACGATTTCCATTACAAAATAAGCTTCTACAAGCAAATTCATGAGCCCTGCAAAAGGAAATAAAGTAAATAGTGATTGATTACTGATAGTAAAAAGATGAAGTCGCATAATCAGCTAATACATGCATACCCTTACCCCTGCTTTAAACGTGAAGCACCATGGTTGCTAAACAGCTGTGGTTTAGATGAACTTGGATATGCATCAGCCCATTTTAGTGAGCTTAGTGAATTTGGAGTTTTACTAGTCAACGGAGATTCAAACACCTTTGACTTGTGTGCACTTTTTGTCTTGCCTTTGGATTCAAGCCAAGCATGGAGCTTAGCTTCCATATCAACTTTAACTTTTGGAGTTATGTTTCTAGATGAAGTTAGAGAATTAGAGATGTGCCTCGACCTTGCTGCTAAATTGACTGTATGAATAGACTCCTCATACTCTCCTGGGTTCTAGTGGGTGATTAAAAGAAAGCAAATTTGAAAATTTTAGTAAAATTCTTAAGTTCATACTGAATATTCAGAACATTTAAACAGATATGTGGAGTATATAGAATTAAAAGAGAACTCCTTACCAAACAAGTAACAACCAAAACAGGACTTGTTCCTCCAAGAGAATCCTGCAGTACACGTGTCAATTTGCTATCTCTAAAAGGTACTCGCATTTGGTTGTTATTCAATGCATAAATGACATTAAACAATGCAAAAAGAGACTTGTTTATCTTGGCGCTTTCGTGGAGGCGAAATCCCTCATTGCAACTTCTCCTGTTGTCTTCGTTTCCTAGTTAGATCATATAACAGTAGATATCATGTCAATTACCTAGTGCATAAAAATGGATGCAACCAGTCAGATTTATAGTGCTGCTAATCATCTGAAACACCTGCTAAATCAATGAGATTAATCTTCCCGGCGATAACATTTCCTGATTTTTCATGACAAGGTGTGTGCACATAAATGACAAGCACGGCGTGGCTTCGGCTAGAGAGATCATTAACACTAGTATGGGCACCTTTTCTTCTCTGGATTGCAGCAAGGAAAATATCATTAAAACCCGCCATTGAGTTAACTTCAACTTCTGCAAGTCCCTTAAGATGAACATTCCCATCTTTATCATCCAACACAGCAATTTCCTTATTTTTCATCTCTAGCAAATCATAGCATTTGTCCATGTAAATCTCATAGTAAGAGATGTACACAGTAGTACCAGTGCTTTGACAAATGGAAAGAATTGATGACATCGAAAGTGGGATTAGACCAGGTGTCTCAGCACTTCCCTGTACAAAAAAGAGAACGGAAGTCGTGCATTTTGCTATGAGCTATGTATATATACGTGAGTTGTATCATAGAAGGTTGACAGAATGAAGTGGACGTTAGTCGGTTTTTAGTAAGTTTATATATATATATATATATATATATATATATATATATATATATTGGTTTGTTATATCATATTTACCGCTTTGAGGCAATATCTTGAACAATCTTCTCATGACCAAACATATAGTCTGAATCATGTATATATTGATTAGTGCTTTTAATAGGTTCATGACTAGTCATAGTCTTCAATTGTTCGGTAGTTAGTTAGTAATAATTGTCACCAATTTTTCTTTTTTCAGAGTAGCCCATATCATAAAAGGAGGTTAGCTCGATAGTAAGTTAAGTAGCTCAAATTCTTCTATGGTAGTTTACTAGTTTGTTATTTAATATTTAGCAGATATGGGGTAATATATTCAACAAATGCCCATCTTTCAAGGTTGATGCTTGTGGCACTATGGAGTGACAAACAGACACCAAATGCAATTTGAATTTTTGGAAAAACATTAAAGGATACTTACATTTTAACAACTTCAAGAGGAACCTTTTGTGCTACACAATGGTAACTCACTCACTAAACATAATTTCACTCATGGAACTAGACTAAATTTGAGCTTAAAGAAATGAAAGAAAGAAAGAATAATGATACCTGCATAGTGTAGGTTTTCCCACTCCCAGATGCCCCATATGCAAATACGGTTGCATTGTAGCCACGAAAAATCCCGGGGATCAAAGGGCTAACCTCTTTGTGAAAAATTTGACTGACATTGTCGACTTCCTGTCCAAAAAAACCATCCAGCTTGTAGTATTCGTTTCGGCTGGTCACAAGCAGCATCATGTCATGTATTTCAGAATTTTACAAGTTCGAATAAAATAAAAACAAGTGCTCTCTCAAAATTTTAATACACTTGAATCCAAAGATCAGAAGAAGTACCTAGTTTCATTGTCTTTGAGATAAACAGTGACTTCATCTGATGTTTCAAAACCAGAGTGAAGGATGGACACACAAGAGACTGGGGGACTCCCGTTTCTGGCCGAGATTTCTTCAAAAAGGAAGGGGCGAACTCTTACTATAACTTTCACCTTAGAGGTTAAGTTAGAGTGTGACTCTGTACGTCTTTCCGGAGTGGAAATACTTTCCAATTGGGAGGCCTCAATTATACCTGAATCTTTGGCCATTATACAACCAGTTTTAACTTCCTGAAATCCAGAGTCACAACTTTAAGCGCACAACTCACATTCTTAAATGATACCAAACATAAATAAAAAAAATGAAGACCTAAGAGTCAAATTAATGATGCAAAAGTTGAAGTTAACTTCTAAATATGTGCTAACATATAAAACTAAATGGCGGGTTTTAAAACTTCTTCCATATAAACCATTCAATCTAAATATACGTAGTAGTTTTTTTTTTTTTACTATTGTGTGCGAAATCTCAGCCAACCGTAATTAGGATGTTTTTATTTGGACTTGTTTCAATTACAGATTCAACTAAAACCGACTAGATCATACTTAAACCGATCAGATTAGACCAAACTTAAATAAATTAAACCAGACCAGGCTCAACAGTTGTAAAATACACTTAAAACAGACATCTAACAGACTATACCGGACTATATCAGACTTGACTTAAACCGTTTAGACCAAATTAATACACAAAAGTCCAAACCAAATTTCAGCCGGCACTCCTCTTCTTGTAAGAAAAAATATATGTATACTTCTAATCAATTAGCAAAAAAGTGAGAATCACGACTGTAATAATGGAATGAAAAGAATTGCACAAAAATTAATAAGAAAGAGAATCACACATACTCCAACGAACAAGCTAATGCAAAGCAAGCGTCTACCTTTTGAGCGAAGCAGAGGATTCCGTGAATGGGTGTGTTACTCAAGATGCGGCGATCGATTTAGCTCCGGACCAGTAGAACTCGCACACACACTGATTGGCAGAAGGTTCGGGATGAGTGATATCCCTGATAAAGTTGGGACACTTCCAATTCAAATTCTCCAGATGCCGTTTAATTCGAATGGAGAATTCCCGCTATTAGGCTTTTATTTACCCCGGGTATAAAATAATTACATACTCCGCATTAAGGAGTATTATTTAAAATCAAAATTATTTATAAAATGTGACATTTTAAATGATGATATTAGTAATTTTATACTCCGTATTTAATTATGGAAGTTTATATATAATTTTTCCATTAATTTTTTATACATTGAAAGGATTACAATCACTTAAATGTTATGATATTATACTTTAGTAACTTTAATCATATTTTTCAAAAAGTGAAGTTTATTTTACTAACGTTTTTTTTTTAAATTTCTTTATTTATATTCAAAAAATCTCTTTATTTATTGCATTTATTTATCCCCACCCCACACCTACCCACCCCCACCTCAAGAGGGCCAAACTGGGCCCGGTCCACCACTACCGCTGTCCGGCCAAGGGCATTTAGGGCCTTCCCAGTGATTTTTTTAGATGAATTTTTTTTAGCATGTTCTTCATCAAGGCAGTGAAATGATTTTTTGAAAAAGACGGCGCAACTTATATATATATATTAACTGCTCAGTATTCTTAAATAATTTATTTGACTGCGTTTCAGATTGAATTTTTAACTGAAATTTGGTATGTGTGAACTATACTTGATCAAGAACATGTTAAAAAATTTACTAAAAAAATCGACCGAGAAGGGCCCGAAATGCCTCTGGCCAAACAGCACACCCACGCACGCACACAGATGATGTTTTTGCTTGGGCTGAAATTTGCTCGTCTGGTCTGATTTGTTTAAGTCTGATCTGAACTGGTCTGACTTAGGACTGAAAACAGTTCAACTAAAAACATGCTTGCAATCTACACCACAATTAAAGACTAAGAATTATATACTTATATATATATATATATATATATATATATATATATATTACTTTTTTAATGTCAATATTACTTAAAAAGTTAAATAAAAGTGGTAGACAAAAATATAACATAAGTTACTACTCCGTACAAGTTATCTTAGCCAACACAAAGTAAACTTCAAAATCACCTTGGCCACTAAATTACTATTCCGTATTTCCGTACTATAGTAACTAATGTATAAAAAGTAACATATTTATTCATCAAATCAACTTTAATCATATTTTTGTCATTTTTCTATTTTCTAAACAGAGGCAAAGCCACATAATATGAACAGTTTTATGTGCGTGTTCATAACTCATTAGCATGACGTATAATTTTAGAATGTTGGGTTCATAAAAATGATTAGGGTATTGTTCAGTTTCCAGTTCATTCAAATTCAAATACATTCCTAAAAGTAGTCTCACTTTCGTAGATCCTTAATGTTTTTGGAGACTCAGAAGGTGAGTTTTCCAAAAAAACGACTACCTTTAAACAATTGGAAGGAAGTCTGGCCTGAAATCAGTTCCAAAGTGGTGATCATGGAAACTAATTTTAAGGCTAAGGAAGCTTCTCAGCTTCAAAACTGCCAAGCGGGAAGTGCTGATACCTCGGGACAAGACTTAGTGATTCATAAAGATTCTACTGAAGCTCCCTACTCTACAACTGCACCGGGTACCATGGGAGATAACACTGAAACTTCAGATGGATTCACCCAAGTTAGTTATAAAAAAACCAAAAAGAAGAATGATTCAGAAATACCTGCCAGATTGACTAGAAATGCCTCTAAGAAGAAAGAATTAACATAACCAGCTTCTGGCTCTGTGTCACATGCTTACACCCACCTGTTTAAATGAATGTTTTATTTTGGAATGCAAGGGGTCTTGGTACAGCCTGTGCCAGACTTCACTCCCTTATTAATAAGTGGAATCTTAATGTTCTTTTTATCATGGAGCCTATTATTGACAACTCCAAAGCTGAACAGTTTAGATTTGAGTTAGGCTTTCAAAGGGTGGAATTCTCTCTTTTAAACAAAATATGGATATTCTGGAATCCCAGTGATGTTTGTATTTCTGATTTGATTTGGCATCAACAGTATGTTCATATGAGAATTACATTTGGAAGTTTTGCTGGCTGGGCTACTGCAGTATATGGTGGACACACAATCATATCTAGAAGAATTTTATGGAGTGCTATTGAGTCTTTTTCGGCCTCTATGTCGGAACCTTGGATTATTGGGGGTGACTTTAATGCCATTGCTAATCATGATGAACATAGAGGTAATGCTATCCCTAATCTTACTAGTATGATTGAATTTTCGGACTGTATTGGTAACTGTGATCTCATTGATCTACCTCATACGGGTCCTAAATTTACTTGGTCTGGTCAAAGATCTAATGGCAGGGTTCTTAGACGCTTAGATAGATGTCTAGTTAACTCTAAGTTTGTGGACTATTTTGGTCTAATACAAATTTCTATTCTAGAGAAAACCCCCTCTGATCATTCTCCCATCCTCCTGAGTTGTAGCCAGTTCACTCATAATGGACCCAAATCTTTCAAGTTTCAAAATATGTGGCTTTCTCATCCAGGTTTCTTAGATGTTGTAAAAAAAAGCTGGCAATCCAGCTCCTCTGGTGGAGGTATGAGAGGTTTGGTATCTAAGTTGAAGTGTCTTAAAAATGAGCTCAGAATCTGGAATAAGGAAGTCTTTGGCAATTTATTTGATGAAATTAAGTTCTGTGAAACTTTGGTGCAGCAAGCAGAAGAAAAATTTGATAATGATCCTACTGATATTAACAGAGAAAACTGGTCTCGCTTGAGAGCTCTTCTACTGAGAAAATACAAGATGGAAAGAAAGTTTTGGAAACAGAAAGCTCACATTCATTGGCTTAAAGAGGGAGATTCCAATTCCAAGTTCTATCATTCATATGTGAAAGTTAGAAACAGAAAACAGAATATTGCCTCTATTTTAAATGAGGGGGGTCAGGTGGTCAATACCTTGCCTGAAATAGGAGATGCTGCAGTTTCCTTCTTCTCCAAGCTCTACTCTGAGAACAGTCAAATTGAGGATACCAGTATTCTGCAACACATTCCAAATATAGTCAGTGAGGCTGACAATATTATGTTAATGCAACTTCCTGCAGAAGAAGAAATTAAAGGTGCTCTCTGGGAATTAAATCAAAATGGTGCTCCGGGTCCTGATGGATTTAATGGAAAGTTTTTCAAAAAATGCTGGGGCATTGTAGGTGTTGATGTGGTGAGAGCTGTGCAGGAATTCTTTATGGGGATGCCCATTCCTAAAGGTATGGCAAGCAGCTTGGTGGTTCTGATACCTAAAACTGATAACCCTGAAACTTTTGCAGACTTCAGGCCTATTTGTTTATCCAACTTTGTGAGTAAAGTTTGTACAAAAGTTTTAGCTTCTAGATTGAAATCTATTCTGCCAAAAATTATTTCCGTTGAGCAGGCAGGCTTTATGCAGCACAGGGACGCTTCTGAACAGGTTTTAATTGCCCAGGAGATGGTGCACTCCATTGACAAAAAAATAAGGGGCTCTAATGTGATGATTAAGCTTGATATGGCTAAAGCTTTTGATAAGCTTTCGTGGGATTTTTTACGCCTTATCCTGGCCAGGTTTGGCTTCTCTGACAGTTTTGTGCAACTCATTACTAATAATCTGAGAGCTACCTATCTTTCTATTTTGATCAATGGAGTTCCTCGGGGTTTCTTTCAGCCTAAACGTGGTGTTAAACAAGGTGATCCTCTCTCTCCCTTTCTGTTTATTATTGCTTCAGAGGCTTTCTCGAGAGGTCTAAAATGGAACATTGACCAAGGCTCCATTAAACCCTATTGGATGGGAAATCTGGGATTTCCGGTGTCACATCTGGGTTTTGCTGATGACCTCCTTATCTTCTTAAATGGAGATTCTAGATCAATTTTGAATTTTAAAAAATTCCTTAATTCTTATCAAGCTGCTTCTGGACAATCTGTTAATCTTCATAAAAGCTCTTTTATATGTGGCAAGTTTGCCAGAGCTAGATTACGAAACATACAAAAGATTCTTGGTATGCAGAAAACCAACCTGCCTATTAAGTACCTGGGGGTGAATTTACACAAAGGTTGTTGAGGTTTATTCCTTCAACCTTCAGGCCCAACACGTAAGCCCAAAGATTTCGAGTGGAGTGCGTGTGAGTAACTAGCCCAACAAACAGATGATAAGGGTCAAGAAACAACAAAGTAGCAAGTAAGTGATTAGGTATTATTATCTCTTAACAACTCCCTAATACAATACTCTTTGCTAAGGCTCCGTCGGCCGTTCGTCTTACAAGGCAGTAGAAGTGCTGCGAATAAGAATGCTATAGCTAGGGTGCTAAGAATAGAAAGTTGCCAACCCTTTACAATGAAATAAATGCTTCTATTTATACCCGCCAATGGGCAGGTGGCTATGCTGACGTGGAGGCCTGTGGACCGCTTGTGTTCCAACCACCAAATCTTCTGCATTAAATGCACTTCCCGCCAGAATCTAGGTTTCCCGCCTAAATAATGGGGACGTCCGTCCGCCCGGGAGTGAGCGGGGTCACTCCAAGTGACCTCCAAGAAACTTCAGCTGTTCGTCCCCCGACCTTGTGGATTCTCTCCATGTGGACTGGATCTCCTCCGACGATCATGGGCCTGCCCAGGAGACGTCCGTCGTTATCCTTGATGGCCAGTGGTCCTGCCCCTTACCTCTGCACAGACGTTCGTCGCGATGGGCCGTTTGAATCTGGACCCCCCAATTCCAGACGTTCGTCTCTTCCCAAGGGTCATGGGCCTGCGCCCAGCCTGGTCCTAGCATGACGTGCGTCTGATAGAAAGAAGGGGTTAATGGGCCGGACCTCGGCCTGGGCCATTATCCCAACACAAGTCCCCCACTTCTGATGTTCTGAGCATGCGCAGGACATAAGGAAGTATAGGTGCCCCGAAATGGACGTTCGTGGTCAAGGTGCTTAACAGCTGTCGACGGTTCAGGAAACGAGGTGACGGCTGCTGTAGCGGCGGTGCACTTTCCGAGGAAGTGCCATCATTACGCTTTCGTCTCACGCATAGCGCGTGAGCCGGAATACGCTCCTTGCCACGTGTCCGTCCCTCGTTGGTCCCCCCATCGGTGTCTCTCCTATAAATGCCGGGTTCCCCCTCTAAATTAGGGTTCCCAATTTCTGCTCTCCTGCTCTCGCGTTCCCGCAGCTCTTCAAGTCTTCTCCCGCTTTCAAGCTCGGCTAACCCCTTTCTAAGGTAATTTCCATCCTCTGCTTCTTTTCTTTGTCTTGAATTCTCGCCGAGATGGTTTCGATGGAGATCTCGTCGAGTTCTGGTTCGGGTTCGTCGGGTTCCTCCTCGGGCTCTTCCTCCGACTCCGGTTCACGCTCTTCGGGTAAAACTAGCACCTCCGGGAGTTCTGGCTCAGCTCCTACCGTGGGAACCGTTCAGGCCGGGGAGGCCCAAAATGTGGTTACTGTGACGGTCTCTGGTGAAGAAGGTGCTGATTTGGGGGAACAAGGGGATATGGCCCTTGATGTAGTGGACCCCGTGGCTGATGTCGAAGAACAGGAGTCTGCTGGTGAGGACGAGCGTCCAGACGGGTATGACTCTGGGGTTGAGGCTCAGGACGGCTCCGACATCGAAGTATTCGAGCTTGGGCTGAAGATAGATGTGGAGAGGCATCTGTGCCCGATTAAGAACGTCCTGTGCCATGAGCAGATCTTCTCGCAGGTGGCCCTCAACAAACTGAAGGTGTTCTTCCCCCCTCCGTCCGTATACAGCCTGCGTGGTGCGACCCACATGATGAGGAGACGTCCAGGGATGGTTATGGTGCTTCTGGACTCTATTGAGGCTGGGCTGCGCTTCCCTCTTCATCCGTTCTTCATGGAATTCTTCTGTTGTTACCAGATAGCCCCCGCACAACTCATGCCGAATTCCTATCGGTTCGTCTCCGCCTTCCTAGTCCGCTGCAAGGACAATGGGGTCACTGCCACTTTGGACTTGTTCCATTACTTCTACCGGCTCACTCCCCAAAATTCCGACGGTTTCCTGAGCATTGCAGCTCGCCCGAAACGGAGGCTGTTCAGCGGAGCACCGAGTTCCATCCATGACTGGAAGAATCGGTTCTTCTTCGTGCGGTATGCGGATGCTCGTCTGCCATTGCGTTGGAACGGCTATCCGCCCAAGATAGGATCTCCGGAACTGACCAACGACCTGCAGGAGGATATCAAAAAGATCTCGACGGGCGGCATCCGGCCCTTAGATGACTTCTTAACTTTCGAGGTGCTCGCCGCGGCAGGAATAGGTACCGCCCATGCTCTTGGACATCTCCCCTTCTACGCTCGTCTCGGGGTATTGGGCGGTCCTCTCCTCCGAGGTGAGTTCTTACCGACGCTCGTCCATCTAACCCATTTCCTTTGTCTCTTTCAGGTCTTCCCCCAACCCAGGAGCAGATGAATCACGAGAAGCTCCTCAAGAATCGGAAGGGGAAAGGGGCCGCGGCCGATGCTGCCCTTGCTAAGGCCAAGGCCGCCCAAGCAGCAGACTCTAATTCTTCCGCCTCCCAGGCCGATCGTCGCACGGTGGAGGCGGAACAGCATCTCATTGCCACGGTGATGGCACAGGGGTCCCAGGCCCCCGTCCTCAACCCTGTCGTTCCCGAGGTTGTGGCGCCCCTGCAGGCCGTTCATCCGCATGACGGGGAGAGGGCGCAGGACAAGAAGTCCAAGAGGCCCCGGGGGGCTTCCTCTTCGGCCCCCGAAGAGCAAGGGCTGATCCTTCCTTCCCTTGGGCGCCCGGCCCATGACGTCTGGCAGGAAATTGCCTCTCTGGTTGGCGTGGACATGCCTCCCCGGACGTCTTCAGAGGCCTCCAACGCGGTTCTGGCCGCCGCTCTTCAGGTGAGATTTGCCCTTGGACGAACGGTAGCTTTCTATATTCCGTTGATTTGAAGTCTCATCCTCTGTATCTCTTTTGTAGGTTGGGCTCTCTACCCTGCAGGCTGAGGCTGCCCGGGATGCTGATGCCCTTCAGGCCAAAAATAGGGCAGATGCGGCCTTGAAGAAGGCGAGGGAGGCCGCTCGTCTCCAAGAGAAAGAGCTGGCGGCCAAGGACAAAGAGCTGCAGGCCGCCCTGAGGGTAGCCCGCGAGTCCACCGCGAAGCTCGCGGTTCTGGAGAAGGCCGGGTTCAAGCTCGTCCCAGCTCTCCCTGCCCCCAAAGACGAAGCCCCTGAATGGCTCGTCGATGATTCTGGGTACCACAACTCCGGGGCCTTCATGATTGCCGCCCAGAGGTACCTCGGGGGCGCCTTTGGTGATGTATTCGCTGCCGAGCTGCAGAAGCAGGCGCCCAAGGATCGCCTCAAATTCGGGGTCCGAATCCTGGAGAGTGCGCCCCTGGCCGAGAAGTGTTTATATGACGTTGGGGATAGCTCCTTCGTCATCGGCTACAACGAGGGGGTAAAGGCCACGCTGCCGGTCTTCGCCGCTCTTCAGGGGCCCAATTTTGATCTGGCCGAGCATGCCTCAGATCCGGAGCTGATCCGAGTGGTGGGCAAGTTGAAAAGAGACGCCCGACGGGAGGAGGCCAGAGCCAGAGGGGAGGTCCCGGAGCCCCCGTCCCCCGAGCCCGAGCCCGAGGAGGAGGAAGAAACCATCCCTGGGGGGTCCCGGCCTGTGTCTCCAAATTTTGTGTAATGTAGCTCGTAGTTTCTTTGTTTTGATCCTGTACTTATCCGGCCAGTAGAGCCGAAGAATATATAACTCTTTTTGCCTCATCATTATCTCTACGTTCATGAACTCTTTTTACTTCCTTTCTTCGTTGGTGGCTTTTGTTTTCCTTGGGGACGTTCATTCCCACAACTCGCCAATGCATCCCAATCTTTCGGGATACGAACGTGTGCCTGAGAGCACCACCCATGTGGACCATCCCCGATGCCGTTCGTCGGAAGGAAGATGTGCGGGGATGCAACCGTATTCTTTCGGGATATGAACGTATACTTGGGAGCACCACCTATGTAACCTCTCCCCCATACGTACGGATTATGGCCGTAATCTCCCGGATCAGAGTTGGCGAAGACGCTCCTCCCGTGGCTACTGGCGTAACCATCCGAGTAGTGTGTGCCCAACTTAAGTTTGGCGGGGTGACGTTCGTCTGTTTGACCAGGTGTGGAGATATGAATGTGCCCCTCCGAACAATGCCTTGATGGAGGAGTTCGCCGCTTCCGGGGTAGCGTGACCTTTTACGCCGGCGCCTAAGCCAGACATCCTTTCCGGACGCGCGTCTGACGTGGGTCACGGGGTGCTCATGTCTACGTGCGTAATCATGGCCCGTATGTATGCTCTCTGTTGCCCCCTTCGGGGGACGTTCGTGACATCAAACCTGATTCCTTCGCAGCGACTGTAAGGTGCTAACATCGAGGAGCCTTTAATGCCGCGGTTGGTACCGGTATCCGGGTGCCACGTGTTCCACCGTGACTGGCGCAACCCGGCGGTGCTGCCTATAAGTACCCAAATCCTTGCGAAACCTCCATTTGCTCCATCTCTAGCTCTTGTGCTGCACAATCATTTCCTCTCTCTAGCTTTCTTGTGTCGCTTCCGACTTCAGCACCCGTAGGTACCGAACGTCGTCATGTCTTTGTCCATATCAGGGTCTCAAATTATTGATAGGTTCGACGATGGGTGCTCCTCTGGTGATGACCTAGAGTTCTATGAGCGGGGTATGCCACCATGGCCCCCCCGTCATCACCTGAATTTCTCCTGCGTTCGTCGTCAGCGCCAGCGTCTCTTGAACGCCGACCGTCGGTTGATAAGCCAATGGTTCCTTCCCCCAAGGGGTTACGACGATCGGATTCTGCGCAATCCAATGCGCCATTTGCCCGGCTACGTGGTGGTCCACTTGGACTCTGTCATAGCCGGCCTCCTGTTTCCCCTCCATAGCTTCCACATAGAGCTTTTTAGGGGCCTCCGGGTGACACCCGCTCAGTTCGTCCCCGCCGCTTATAGGATCATCGCGGGTTTTATAATTAGGTGTCACAGCGTTGACGTGACCCCCACCGTGGACCTGCTGCAACACTTCTTCCGGCTATCTCCCTTCGGACGTACGGGGTACTTAACCCTGATCGCGCGTCCGTCCATGGTCCTGTTTTCCAACAACGCCGGGAATCCGGACGGCTGGGAGGAGCGGTTCTTTCTTGCCGAAGTGGGCTCCCCGATGCCATTCTCCGATAGGTGGAACGCCTATCCGGTGAAGTCCATCCCGCCGCCCATGACGGATGAGGAGCTCGGCTACGCCAAGCGCATAGCTGGTCTTGGCGTCCAGAACCTCCGGTCGCTGGTGGCCGAGCCTTTTAAGGCCCGGGCCGGATTAGGTGCGTCTGTTTGCACTTGCATCGTCCTGTCATCTTCTAGTTGTTATGGTTTTGAACGTCTTGATTTTCTTCCTGCAGGAGTTTTCCCAACTATATCATCCATGGGGCGCACTCATATTACTTCGCATACCCATGGCCGCGATAACAGGCATGAGGATAAGGGCAGGAGGCCGGTCGTCCCCAAAGTTGAGCCTCGGGCGAGCAGGAAGCGGTCAGACGACGCGTCAGAGGTCGTGGCTTCGAAGAGGCTCCGCATCGATGGTACCGCCTCCAAAGCCATCATAGTGGCTGATGACTCCGACGGTGAGCCGGGAAGCCCTTTGAAGCGGAAACCCCCCTCCCGGAACAAGCCCCCCGTTTCCCCTCCGGCCAGTTCTGAGGTCCGTCGACTTAGGGATGAAGATGTCCATGCTACCAAGGGCTCTGACGATGCTCGTCCCCCTTCGCCCCCGGAAAACAACGGGTCCTCCCTTGGCCTTATCGAGTTCTCGGGGGTTGGCCCTCGCAAGGAATCGATGATGCTCTTTGGCCAGACCGCATCTTCGATCTGGTGTGGCCTCAACCTCAAGGTCCCCCAGGATTTCGCCGCCCAGGAAGCTCCTGAGGATCTCCTGGAGTGTGGGCAGAGCACTCTTGACAAGGCCGGGTTATATTTCCACCGGGCTCGGATGGCCTTCGAGAATCAAGGCAAGGAAATGGCCCGGGTGCGGGCTGAATGCGACGCCCTTCTGAAGAATGCCAAAGGCAGGGCTGGGACGCTTCAAGAGAAGGCTGACGCCTACGATAAGCTCGTCCAGGAGAGCGCTTCCCAAAAGGAACTCCTTCGGAAGCAGGAGGCCGAGCTTGTGGACCTTCGCAGCCGGCTGTGGGCTGTGGAACAGGCTAAGGTGGGGATCCGCCGTACGGGTGTGGATAACCATGTCCCCATCTATGAGGCCGATGTTTCGAAGATCAAGGAGTCTGGTTCCATTGAGTTCCAGAAATCCAAAGCCTATACCGGTGCGATCCAGACCATGGCCAGGAAGTTCCTTCCGAGGTTCGTCGGCGAGTTCTTGGCCACTTGCCCGGACCCTTACCTAGATGGTATCAAGTTGCTCCAGGCCACCCCCACTGGGGAGCGCTTCCTCGATGATCTTGCCGACGATACTTATCTCAAGGGTATGGTCGGCCTTGTGGCAGAGAATCTCCCGGCTTTCGAGCGTCACTTTGGAGCCCCCTTTGATCCTGCGGCCGCTGGGTTTGATTCCTTGATGGTAGACGCCCATAGGGGGGCCCTAGAGCTGTTGAGGGAACGTGAGGAGCGTGGAGAGGCTGAGGCCAGAGAAAAAGCCAAGCAGGTCCCCTTTACGGCCCCAACTCCGGATGCTGACGAAAATTGATTCTCCGCTCATAGTTTTGCATTCGTACTCATTCTTCCATTATATACATTGTACCTGTTATCTTGTACTTTCCGGTCATCAGTACCGAAGAATAAAAATCATTATTTGCTCCATGTCTCTATCTCTCTCTTTTTTTTTTTTTTTTTTTTTGGAGTCTTTTTATCAGTCTTTGCCTTTCTCTAGCTTCGTGGGTACTTGTCTCCTGGTTTCGTCGGAGACGTTCGCCATCCCGGCCTTGAGAAAAAACAGGTTTATCCACGTCGGGATTCCCTATCTCCGTTCGTCCCCGGCCGCGAACTACTAGTCTTCTGGCTTCGCAGAAGGCTTCGTTATGCGCTCATCAGGGGGAGGAACTAAGCTTCGTTCGTCCTTGTCGTGGTCCTACTAATCTTCTTACTCCGAAGAAGACGTTCGGTCATCCAACGATCGCAAGGAGGTCACTGGTTTATCCACGTCGGGACTCCCTGCTTCGTCGCCCCATACCTGTGGCCCTACTAACCTTCTGCTTCGGCAGAAGGTGTTCATCGAATCCACAGGTCATGGGAGGAACTGGTTTATCCTGCCGAGGTTCCCTTTGGTACGTCCAGCCTCCCCCACGTTCCTACTAACCTCCGCGTCGGGAGACGTTCGTCACGTGGTGAAGGAAGATCAGGCACACCCCGCCAAGACTCCCTCTCTCTTAGGAGCTTCTCTCCCCTTCTCCTCTCTCTCTTTTTTTTTTTTTTTTTTTTTTTTTTTTTTTTTGAGGAGGAAATCGTTTCAATAGCACTTCGGCTTTTAATCTCTCTGTAGGGAAGTGAAGAACAGAAATAATCCTTTCAATATAGAGACAACGATTGGTGGTGTTACATGGTACTTCGACCAAGATATTACAACGATCTATCTCTAATTATTGGTAGAACTTCTTCAAGTGTTCGACATTCCAAATCCCAGCGTGGTTCCCCTCCAGTGTATGGAGAAGGAACGTCCCCTGGTTGTATCTTCTCATGACCCTGTACGGCCCCTCCCAGTTTTTGGCCATTTTGCCTCCTTCGAGTGGCCTGCTTTTCTCCCTTTTTCTGAGTACGAGGTCCCCTGCTTCAATTTCGCGGATCTTCACCGCCTTGTTGAAGTATCTTTGAGTGGCTCGGTGATATTCCTCCATGCGACGAGCTGCTAGGTCTCTTCGTTCCTCAATGAAATGGAGCTCCGCTCGTAGGTTTGCCTCGTTGTCCTCCGGCTGGAAGTGTTTCGTGCGATGCGTGGGCACTAGCACCTCTGTTGGTACCTTGGCCTGGAATCCGTATGCCAAAGCAAAAGGTGTCTCGCCGGTTGCCGTCCGTGGGGTTGTTCTGTACGTCCAGAGTACGTAATTGAGCTGCTCCGGCCAGGTGGATGCGTAATCTTCCAATTTCTTTTTAATCCCATCCATGATGGTCCTGTTCATGTTTTCCACCTGGCCGTTGGCCTGTGGGTAGGCCACCGAGGCTTTGGAGTGCCTGATGCCCCACTTCGCCAGGTATGCCTCAAATCCTCTGCCGACGAACTGCCGGCCATTGTCGGTGATGACCTGTTCTGGAATCCCAAAGCGGCATATAACATTCTGCCAGAGGAACCTCTGGCATTGATATTCGGTGATGGAGGCCAGCGGCTCGGCCTCTACCCACTTTGTAAAGTAGTCAATTGCCACAATGACAAACTTCCTTCCGCCGGTCGTCGTTGGGAGAGGGCCCAGTAGATCTATGCCCCACCTGGCGAAGGGTAGTGCAACCGTCATCGGAGTGTAGAAGCTTGCCGGCCGCCCGGGGACGGGGGCATATTGCTGACATACTGCACACCTCCGAGTGTGGTTGAAGCAGTCCTGCTGGATGGTCGGCCAGTAATACCCCTGCAAGATGATCTTCCGAGCCAAAGTACGAGGGCCTTGGTGACTGGAACAGATGCCTTCATGTATCTCTTCAATGACGGCCGCTGCCCAGCTCGGTGGGAGGCACCTCAAGTATGGCCCTCCGAACGTCTTCTTGTAGAGTTGCCCATCAATGAGCTCGAAGTTGGGGGCCCTCCTCTTTATCCATGCCGCTCGTCCGGAGCTGCCATCATTCTCAGGCCCGGGGAGCGTCCCATCCCTGAGGTAGTCTGCAATCTCTTTCGACCAATTAGGTTCGGCGATGGAGATGGTTTCTACCCGGATGACGTCCGTCGCTGGTGTCGGGAGTGTCTCTTGCCTGACGAAGCCCCTGATGTGCCGGGGAATGCTCGTCGAGGGATCATCGGTCGGGGGATTGCCTAGCTTGGATAGTATATCAGCCTCGGCGTTCTCCACCCGCGATACCTGCTCGATTATCACCTGTTCGAACTGCGCGGTTTGTTCCTCCGCGAGCTCCTTGTAGGTCCTCATCCTCTCTTCCCTGGTCTCGGCCGTCCCATTCATCTGGGTTACCACCAGTTGACTGTCCATCCTCACCTTGAGACGAGCTGCGCCGAGTGCCTTTGCACACTTCAGTCCCGCAATCAGCGCCTCGTATTCAGCCTCGTTATTGGTGACTTTGAATTCAAACTTCATGGAGTAGTAGGCTTTGAAACCTTCAGGTGAGGTAATCACTGCTCCCCCGCCACAACCTTTTGCACTCGAGGCCCCATCGGTGTACATTTCCCACCAGTTGTTGAAATCATTGTCGCCTTGGGGATCGTCCTCGGTGCGAGCAGTGCATTCGGTAATGAAGTCTGCCAGCGCCTGTCCCTTGATCGTCGGCCTTGGTCTGAACTCAATGTTGTATTGGCCGAGCATCAGGGACCATTTGGTTATCCTCCCGCTGGCCATGGGGTTCCTGAGGATCGTGGCGAGAGGCTGTGTCGTGTATACAATCACCGGGTGTGCCTGGAAGTACGGGGCCAGGCGTTTGATAGATGCTATCAAGGCGAGGATCGTCTTCTCCATCAGTGTGTATCTGGTCTCCGGACCGTTCAGCGCTTTGCTCACGAAATAGATTGGTCGCTGAACGCCTTCCGCCTCCTTGAGTAGCACAGCACTCACAGCCAAGTCTGCCACCGCCAAGTACATGTATAGCTGTTCCCCGGGGTCCGCCTTGGTGAGGACGAGCGGAGAAGAGAGGTATACCTTGAAATCTTCGAAGGCAGCCTGGCATTCTGGTGTCCACTCGAAGGGATTTGCCTTCTTCATGATCTGAAAGAAAGGAATGGCCTTATCTGCCAGTTTTGACATGAACCGGCTCAGGGCTGCCAGTCTCCCGGTGAGGCGCTGCACGTCCTTCAGGTTCTTCGGGGCCTCCATGTCAACTATTGCCTTTACCTTCTCCGGGTTAGGCTCGATTCCTCGCTCACTCATCATGTAGCCGAGGAACTTGCCGCCCTTGACGGCGAAGGCACACTTCTTTGGATTTAGTCTCATGCTAGCCTCCTCCATGATGGTGAAGATCCTCTCCATATCCCGGACGTGGTCCTCCCTCTTCTTGCTCTTGATCAGGATGTCATCCACGTAAGCTTCCATTGTTTTTCCCAGTACGTCTTTGAACAACATCCCGATCATTCTCTGGAAGGTGGCCATGGCATTCCTCAGGCCGAACGACATGACCACATAACAGTACACGCCCTCCGCTGTGACGAACGCCGTTTTTTCTGCATCATCAGGATGCATGAACACCTGGTGGTAGCCTCTGAATGCATCCATGAAGCTGAGCAGCTCGCAGCCCGCCGTTTCATCTACGAGCAAGTCGATCCTTGGCACTGGATACGGATCCATCGGGCAGGCCTTGTTGAGGTCCGAGTAGTCGACGCACATCCGCCATGTGTCGCCCTTTGGGGCTAGCACTACGTTGGCCAACCACTCCACGTGGATGACCGGCCGGATGTGCTTGATGTTGAGGAGCGTAGCCGCCTCTCTTTTGATGAACTCTCGCCGTTCAGCTGCCATGTATCTCTTCTTCTGCTGTATGGGCTTGGCATCCGGCCGTACGGCGAGTCCGTGGCAGATGAGGTTGGGGTCTATCCCGGGCATGTCCTCCGGCCCTCTGGCAAATAGGACTTTGAACTTCCGGAGGACAGCTATGACCCCTTCCTTGATCTCAGGTTCGAGGTCGGCGCCGATGGACACTTTTCTGTCCGAAGGTTCATCCAGCTCCACCTCCTCGAGCAGGGCAGCCGGTTCCAGACGAGCGTCGAAGTCAGCCTGCCTGGCTTTCTCAGTGATGCTGTTGACCCGGGCTTCTCGCTCTCTGAACCTCTCCATGGCCTTGGTGTAGCAGGCCCTGGCCATGTGTGGATCCGTGCGGGCGACCCCCACCCCTGTCTCGGTGGGGAATTTGATGCATGAGTGCCGCACGGAGCAGATGGCCTCCAGATCCTCCAAGCCGGGTCGGCCTAAAATTGCGTTGTGAGCACATTTTAGGCGGACCACGACGAACGTCATCCGGATGCGGGTGGTGTGAGGTCCATCCCCGATCTCGACAGGGAGGCCGATGGTACCCTCCGCATCGATGCAGTCCCCTGTGAAGCCAGAGAGAGGGGTACGTAGAGGGGCCAGCTGGTCTTTCCTCAACTTCATTCCCTCGAATGCCTCCCAGTAGAGGATGTTCACGCTGCTGCCCGTATCAACAAGGACGCGTCGGACGATCGCATTGTTGACATCCATGCTGATCACCAACTCATCCCTGTGGGGGGCCGGTGACATCGGTAGGTCGGCCGGCCCAAAGGTGATGGCCTCTACCTTGTTCTTTTTGGCGGGGGGTGCTGATATGGAGCCCACATAGAGGGACCTCTCAAACTTCTTTCGTTCCGCCGGCGTGTCCCCGGTCTCTGCGCCCCCGAAGATCACTTTGATCTCCAACTTCTTCTTTCCGCCGTTCGGACCGAGGGACCCCTCCGGACGTTTATCAGCACTCCGATAGTCTACGTCCTTTGGTTCCGCCTCGCGCCGATCGTCGCGGCGCCATGATCGCGATCTCGGATTCGGCTGCCTCGGGCTATTCTTCTTCAGTAGTTGGGTGAACTCGCCCAGGTAGCCCTGCCGGACCAGCTCGTCGATGGCCATTCTCAGCTGTCTGCAGTTGTCGGTGAGGTGGCCGACCCTCTGGTGGTACTCGCAATATGCGGTCTCATCGTGACCCATAAGGGCCTTCTTGTCTTGGGGCTCCTTTAGGATGCCCTTGTCTTTGATTGCGTCAAAAATCTGACTGACGGGGTAGGCCAGAGGGACGTGGTATTCCTCTGGGCGTACGCGGCTGGCCTCCGGATGAGCCTTCCACGGAACCATGCCGCCGTCCGTCTTCTTCTTTTTGCTCGGGGGGGATGGCCCGCCTCCGGGGCCGAGCCTATCCGCCAATTTTCGGGAGGGGGCGGCAGGCGCGCCGTCCCGCAACCTGATCTCCTCCTCAATGGAGGCGTACTTCTGCGCCCGAGCCAGCACCTCGGTGTAGCTGGTGCTGGGGTTCCTCCGAAGGTCCCGGTATAGGTCCCCCGTTGCTAGAGCGCTGGTGAACATGTTCACTCCCAGCCGCTCGTCCAGGTCATCCACCTGAAGCACTTCATCTCTCCATCTGACCAGGAATTGGGCTAGAGGTTCGTTCTTCCCCTGCTTCACACTTGTGAGCGATGTGAAGCTCTTCTTGGGGGTGGTACTGGCAGCGAATTGTGCCATGAACTGCTGGGACAGCTGTTCGTAATTATCAATGGATCCGGGCCTCAGCTGCCCGAACCACTCTTGCGCCGGACCCCTCAGGGTGCTGAAGAAGAGCCGGCAGATGGCCTCATCGGATGCCCCCAGCATAGAGAGGTTCCCCTGGAAGCTGATCAGGTGAGCCTTAGGATCTCCGGTCCCGTTATATACTATTCCCTGGGGGGGCCTGCAGTCCCGTGGGATTTCCGCATTCATGACCCTCGGGGTGAAGGGTGAAGTGAGGGAGAAACGCGGCGTAGCTGGGGTGGCCTCCGCCCGTCTGTCCATTTCGGCTAATCGCCGCTCCATTGCCTCTAGCCGGGCCTCCTGTGCGGCCCTTCCGGGGGACACAGGAGGGGCGGCCTCGAGCGCAAGGTTCCTTCGTGGGGCAACCGCGTCGGGTTGCCTTCGAGTGATATGGGCGCCGTGTCTTTGGAAACGTCGTCCAATGTTACTGGCGGCGGGGGGTAATGGCGGTGTCCTGCCGCTCGGAGGGAATATCCGGCGTGCGTCCCCGGTGGTCATCCTGCCAACCATAGCGGGGGGTGCTGGCGCTGGTATGCCCCCCAGCTCCATGGGAAGACGGATTCTGGCCCAACCTCATGTGGATGGGCGTCCGGCGCTCGGCAGATTCCGCTGTCTCATCCAGGGACGGCATGCGGCGGACGGGGGATATGGGCGTCCAGATGGTGTTAGCTGAGTACACCTCTTCGTTCGCCTCCTGTTCGTCCGCCATTCGGCGCATCGTTTCCGCCAGCTCCCTCATGAGTTGAGGGTCATGCCTGGCCTCATGGGGGATGAGGTTTGTGAGGCCACCCTCACCCCCAGTTGCTCCCAACGTCTCGGAGCGTTCCGTGGTTTGCCCGCGGTTGCTTCGTCCGCGGGACAGCTGCTCGGAGAGGTCGCGTTGGCGATTGTTTCTTGTCATCGTGCTTGCTGTGGGTAGATTTAGTAGCTGTTTGGGAGAGTTTTTTGGAAACTTTTAGTTCAGTTTCCCACAGACGGCGCCAGTGTTGAGGTTTATTCCTTCAACCTTCAGGCCCAACACGTAAGCCCAAAGATTTCGAGTGGAGTGCGTGTGAGTAACTAGCCCAACAAACAGATGATAAGGGTCAAGAAACAACAAAGTAGCAAGTAAGTGATTAGGTATTATTATCTCTTAACAACTCCCTAATACAATACTCTTTGCTAAGGCTCCGTCGGCCGTTCGTCTTACAAGGCAGTAGAAGTGCTGCGAATAAGAATGCTATAGCTAGGGTGCTAAGAATAGAAAGTTGCCAACCCTTTACAATGAAATAAATGCTTCTATTTATACCCGCCAATGGGCAGGTGGCTATGCTGACGTGGAGGCCTGTGGACCGCTTGTGTTCCAACCACCAAATCTTCTGCATTAAATGCACTTCCCGCCAGAATCTAGGTTTCCCGCCTAAATAATGGGGACGTCCGTCCGCCCGGGAGTGAGCGGGGTCACTCCAAGTGACCTCCAAGAAACTTCAGCTGTTCGTCCCCCCGACCTTGTGGATTCTCTCCATGTGGACTGGATCTCCTCCGACGATCATGGGCCTGCCCAGGAGACGTCCGTCGTTATCCTTGATGGCCAGTGGTCCTGCCCCTTACCTCTGCACAGACGTTCGTCGCGATGGGCCGTTTGAATCTGGACCCCCCAATTCCAGATGTTCGTCTCTTCCCAAGGGTCATGGGCCTGCGCCCAGCCTGGTCCTAGCATGACGTGCGTCTGATAGAAAGAAGGGGTTAATGGGCCGGACCTCGGCCTGGGCCATTATCCCAACAAAGGTATTAACAGATTCAACTACTGTACTAATCTCATTACTCAGATTGAAAAAAAATTGTCCCCTTGGAAACAAAGGAACTTATCTCAAGGTGGAAGGCTGATATTGATTAAACATGTGTTAAGTGCCATCCCAATTCACATCCTGGCTGCTGATAAGCTGCCAAGAAGAGTGGTTAGCACACTAGAAAAAAAGATGGCAGCATTCTTTTGGGGTTCTCATGAAGGCAAGAATAGACACCATTAGATTAAGTGGTCTGATCTTTGTCTTCCTACTGAAGAGGGAGGTTTGGGCCTCAGATCTTTATCGGATTTGGAAAAGACTTTCTCAGTCAAGCTCTGGTGGAAATGGAGGACTGGCAGCTCTTTTTGGACTGATTTTCTTAAAGCAAGATATCCTAGAGGTCTGAATATGTCTCCAAAAATGAATGACTCTCCCATTTGGAGAAGGATTTGTGCCATTAATGACTGTGCTATTAATCAGTGTCAATTTAATCTGGATGGTAGTATTAGATGGTTACCTGAGGAGGATGGAGGCTTTTCCTTCAAGTCAGCATATAACATGGTTAGAAATGAATTGACATCAACCTTTTCTTACCAGCATACTTGGCATCCAAGACAATCCCTGCAGATTAAACTGATTCAATGGAAAATTCTTAAAGGAATTCTTCCTATCAATGACAATTTGAAAAGATTCTCAATGGTGCTTAACCCCTCAATTTGTCCTCTCTGCAGACAAAGTGAGGATTTTGTAGACCATTTATTTTACAGTTGCAAAGTTGCACAACCTATATGGGCTTACTTTATGAATATTCTGGGAATTCCTATTCCCACTCAGAATCACTCTATTAAGAGCATTTTTATGTCCTGGTGGCTCAGAGCAGGGAGTAACAAATTGACAGATATTTTTAAACACAATCTCCCGGGCATTATTTGTTGGCACTTGTGGAAGATTTACACTGCTTTAATCTGGGGTTCGGCTCTCAGTGCTCCTACTTCTGAATCCATAATTAGCCTAATTAAATTATATACTCAGAATTGGGTCACCAGCTTCTCTAATTTGAAGGTTCGAGATATAGGAGATATTCTTTATGAAGAGAAACTTATTCCATCTAATTTCAAGCTCAAAGGAGGTTATTTCAAGGTTGTGAAATGGAAAAGACCTTTTGGTAGTTCTAAGCTCAATACAGATGCTAAATTCTTACCGGGAGAAGCTGCTGGTGGTGCGATTTTAAGGAACGCGGAGGGGGTCATGCTGTTCGCTATTTCCTACCCTGTTTCTGCTCAATCGCCACTTGAAGCTGAGATATCAGCGGCGTTGTATGCTACGGACTTTGCGATATCAAAAGGCTACTCGAATTTCTTGGTTGAATTGGACTCAGCTGTGGCGTGGAGGTATCTTGAAGATGGCGGTGCGGCTAGATGGAAGGTGTGTTTTCAGGAGAGCCTGCTGCGTGCTAGGAGGAAAGAGGTCCGATTCTCTTATGGAGTCAGGGAGTGCAACTGGGTAGCCCATTTCTTGGCGGCCCATTCTATACATCATCAGCTTGTTTTTTGCCAGGTTTTGGATCTGCCAGATCCAGCCCAAAGGGCATATTACCGTGATCTGTTTGGTTTTCCTTCGTTTAGATATATTTTCTAATTGTGGTTTTATTTTGGATTTTGGGCCTTGTTCCCCCAAAATTTCGTTCTTATCTGTCTATTTTTAGGGAGGTTTTGGCTCGGTCCCCCTCTCTTCTTGTATTCTTCTCTCTTTTTAATAAAATATCGGCAAATGTTCCCCGGCATTTGCCCCACTGGATGCGGTGGTTTGCCTTCCGGGGTAAAAAAAAAAAAAAAAAAAAAAAAAAAAAAGCAGACGATGATGGAAAAGCACGCTCAATCCCCTTCACACTTGCCAAGTGCTTCTAAAAGGAAAGTTCATATAGAACCTCATTGCCTGTTTGGATCGAGTGTTAGGAAGTGTTAGTAATGGAAGTGTTAAGGAGTGTTGGTCCTAACATTTTGTTGGGGTATTAGGCACAAGCCCAATACACCCGGCCCAAAGCATAAAGAAGGCCCAAGGAAAACAGGAAGCCCAACGGAACCAGAAAGGTCCAAGACGTCCCGAACGGGTGATACCTGAACAGCATTCGCGTAGAATTATCCACTTGAACTAATTAAACAGGGGACTGTCATCAAAACACCCACAAAGGGGTCCCGCACTCCGAACGGGGTACCCGACCGGGGATCAGCAAGTGGCAAACTGTAGTTAATGCTAAAGTATGGCGGTAGCAAGTAGAGGTATGGGTAGTGCACTCGTAGCAGAGGTAACAACCTACCTGGTTCGGCCACGTGTCCATCTCACCTATCCCCTTTCTAATATAAATACCAGCGTTGAATACATTGTAAAGGGTTAGCAATTTCATACTCAGAGCTTAGCAATATAATCATCTCTCTTGTTCTTGTATTTGAACTCATACCGACCTACCGTTCGGGCAGTTTCAGTGTAATCACAGGATTACGTAATACAAGTTAGCTTCTGAGTTAAACTCTAATTCACTGTTTTTATATTTTATACACCTTTTAACTGAGACAAAGATCCTCAATATCCAAAGCGTGTGTTGGGCTTTCAGATCTACGAGACTAAATCTCAACATTGGCGCCGTCTGTGGGAAACTGAACAAAAATCCCAAACAAAGCTATTTGATCTAAGCACCACCTTCTTCAAGATGGTTAGAATCACTTCAGCAACACCAAGCTCTGCTACCAGGGGCCGGAGGGGCTACAGATCCTCCGGGGACTGGTCTACACAGGGGCACGCTAGCGGCAGTGCCTCACAAGGATTCGAGGACGTTATTTCAGAAGACGTTAGAAGAAACCCTCAACTGATGAGGGATATGGCAGCAGCCATGCAGCGCATGGCAGACGAATAAGAGAGGGGTGGGGCTACCTCCACCGAGGACACCTCCAACTCACTATCCCCCATCCGCTCCATGCCATCATTCGATGAGGGGGAGGACGATACCCAAACCACTACCGCCTCAGCCCACTCCCAGGCATATTGAGGAAATCAGTGGAGAGCCCACCCCCCGGCACATGCAACACACCCCGAGGGACCGAACCCCGATCAAGCCTAGGGGCGGGGCTCACTTCAGGGAGCCAACTCACATAATAGACCTCGTGGGACAGCATTTCCAATATGTGGAGACGGACAGAGAAAGATTCATCCGCTGAAGGAGGGGAACAACGGCACCTCCACCAGAGCAAACTCCGGAATTCATGGACCTGAGGACTCCACCTCCCCGAACGGCCCATGTGGAAGAAATCGCCGAAATGAAGAGGCAAATGGCCGAACTCAGGGAGCAGGTTAACCACACCACCCAACAGACCCCACCAGCTCGGGTTGGGATTACTTCTCCCTTCACGAGGGAGATTATGAATGTGGAAATATTAAGGGACTGCCGACCCCCGAACGGCCTGACTTACGATGGGGTGGGAGATCCCCACGTACATTTGAGGAGCTATGAAGGAGGCCTCACGCTCTTGGGAGCCACTGATGCTGCAATTTGCAGATTATTCTTCAGCACCCTTCGGGGACCAGCACAGGAGTGGTTCGGCACCTTGCAGTCGGGCTCGATCGGGAGTTTTGCTGAACTTTCCACATTATTCTTGGCTCAGTTCGTCTCGAGCACTACCCCCAAGTTACACTTCGGTTACCTGACCAGTGTGAGGCAGGGACCAAAGAAATCCATCAATGATTTCCTGACAAGGTGGAGGAGCGAGACCCTGAAGGTGACAGGTATGACGAATGAGACAGCGATCCTCCTATTCACCGATGCCCTCCAGACCGGGGAACTGTACAGGGATTTAAAGAAAAGCCCTGGTACGGGCTATGCCAATGTGCTGGAGAGGGCCAGGAAGCATGCTGCCCTGGAAGAGGAAATCAGGATAAGGGATCGAACGGTCCAGCAACCTGCCCTTACAAGGTTGGCTGACCGGTTAGGTCCCATGCCAGCAACTGCCCCACCCCATGTAAGGAACAAGCATTTTACTCTGTTTGTCATGACAATCGCGAGCGTATTCCAGAAGGAGAGAGGTACTATCCCCCTCCCCCCGACCGATACCAAACCTTTCATGGGGGCTGATCCCAACACTTTCTGTAAGTATCATAAGCGGTACGGGCACCTTACTGAGAACTGTCGGGCCTTGCAAATTGCCATTGAAGAATTGATTCAACAGGGTTATCTGAGGAAGTATGTGAATAAAAACCCGAACAACCCTTCCCCGAATCAGCGCCCAGTTGGGAAGCCGAACAGCTGGAAAAGGGACAACTAGAGAGACGCTGAACCCCGAAATGATGCATATATTCCTCCCAGGGAAGAGGCGGAAGGATCAGGGAACCCAGGGAAGAAGCCAAGGATGGAGGTGAAGGTCATCTTCGGTGGGGGAGAAACGGGAGACTCGGCCGCTGAACGAAAGAAGTTCGAGCGGGGGTTGTACGTAGCCTCCGTTTCTGCCTCGCCCTAGAAAAAAAGGAAGAACAGAGCCAATCACGTTCGGGGTGGCAGATTTGCCAAACTCACCTAGTCCGCACAGGGACGAGTTGGTGATTAGTATGTGTGTTGATAACGCCCTGATCCGCCGGGTTTTGGTGGATACGGGGAGTAGTGTGAACATGTTGTATCTACACACATTCAAGAAAATGGGACTCCAGAGGAGTCAACTGACAAACTTGAAGACACCGCTTGCCAGCTTCACCGGGAACTGTATCGAGGTTGAAGGAACCATTGGTCGGCTTAAACTTGCAAGTGTACAAGTGCCGATGTAGTAATAAAATCCGGTAAGAATACCGAGTCGAACACAAGGAAACGTTGTTTATATGATTCAAAGATTGAGAATAAAATTTGTAAAAGACTTGGTAAAAGAGTAAAGATTTTTGGTTTTTCAAGTGATAATAAAAGCAACCAAGGGTTCGGGATTACTCCTAAACGACTCCTAGCGATTAATGTATATTCTTTCACCAATTCTTATGAGTGGAATGTCGCTAAAGTATTCTAACTCCTGTTACGGCAGCGAGATTGTGATTATTTCTACGTGTGAATCCCGTCACGGTTCACATTCATCTAAAATTAACCCCATTGAAGATTAGGACATTATTACAACCACCATATTCAATTGAGGTATATTTCTATCCACAATTAGAATATGTCTAGCCTTTAAGTGCACGGTTTATAACTCAACGTTAATTGCTCAAATAAACCCAACGATATAATCATACGTTGTACACCGTAGTCATACACATTAAAATATAAAGGAAAGATCATAATAATTTGGTTGAGAACATACATCAAACACCTAGAGTGCGTAAACTTTCATCCCTAACCTTGGCTATGGAAAATTAGCTAGAACAACTCATAATGAAATTACAAGTATTGAAATGATGAAATACAATGAAATACATAAGAAGATAATACCACAACTCCAAAGCTATGGTGGATAATGGGATCCCCAAGTGTAGAACTTCTCCCAAGACCAAGGGGTTGATCTTGGAGTGCTAAAATGGAGGTAAAGTGTATGGAATATGGAATATTCACTTGAGAGGGCTTCCATATGCTTAAATATTGGGTCTTCAACGGCCATTTTTGGACAAGGAAGCAAGCTCCTTAATGGGGTTTGGAGCTTCTCTCGAATGATTGTGATGACCGTTGCCTGTTTTAATCAGTGCCAGACGAAAACCGGGCGACATTCGCAAAAGCCGGGCGGCTTTTGCGCGTTTAAAATAGCCTGCCTTCGCTCCAGGGCCCGAAAACCGGGCGTCGTTTACAAAAGCCGGGCGGCTTTTGTAATTTAATTCTGAACAATTCATTCGGCGACCAAAAGTCGGCCGGGTTTTACGAAAGCCGGGCGGCTTTCGTCCTTTCTTGCTCCGGATCAGTTTTTCCAGTTTTGGACGCGAAAATGAGCTTGGGGACCAAAGGCCGGCCGCCTTTGGCATAAACCGGGCGGCTTTCGTCCGTCTTGGGCCTTTTTGTGGTCTTTATTTGTTCCTCGGGATGCGTTTGGTTGACCTTTTTCCGTCGGTTTCTTCGTGTGTATTCTACCATCCTTGTATTTGATCCAATCGTTGATTTAGAACACTTCTAGCAAAACGAGGCAGATGTGTGAAGATTTTATTCTTTTTACACATGAAAGCGTTTTAAGGTGAATATATAAAACACGTTAATAAAACGCTTATCAAATACCCCCACACTTGAGCTTTGCTTGTCCTCAAGCAAAATTCAAAACTTTCTATGAAAATATTAAGGCAAAACCTTAAGAAAAGTTTCTTTTGAAAAAGGGTTTGAAGGACAAGGGTTTTGCTAAAAAAATTTCAAAAAAAATGGACCAAAAATGAACAAATTTTTCAAGTATAAAGTCACCCCCCCACACTTATTCCACATTGTCCCAATGTGAAGCACAAGAGTAATTAAATGCAAAGCAAGAAAATAAGCAATCAAACAACACATAATAGGCACAAAAGTAGCACAAGGAGTTTAAAGAAAAACAAAGAAAAGGTGGTTCAAGTTTAGTATTTTTAGTACACTTCCCTTTTCATAACCTACTCATCCCCTTCATTTCCATCTCCTTGGGGAGGGAAATAAAAGTGCGGGTCATAAGGTGGCGGTGGTGGAATGCTGAAGTGCCGCCCTAACTCTTGGCAATAGTAGTTCATGTTCCAAAGATGACTCCCCATGCCTTCAATAGCCCGCCGTTGGTCCCGCAAATCCCGCCGATGAACCGCAAGCTCCGTGTGAATTTGACCAAATTGTTCGGTCAAAAAGTCCATGTCGTAATGAGCTCCGGCTTGAGGTACGTGAGCCGCCTCCTCATGGTGCTCCTCATGGCCTCCCTCGGGCTCTCCACCTTGGGCTTCTCCTCCTTCCATCATCTCTTCTTCATTTTCTTCGGGCACGACTCTATGGAATCTCTCCACGCACCTCCATGGTCCTCCGTGCGGCGGTTGGACATAGCGAAGGTGTATCATGACACTATCATCAAGCACGGCGTGTGTCTCCCGTTCTTCTTCCCCTCTAAAGCTAACACCAAAATGCTCAAAAATGTTAGATAGTAGAATAGGGAAAATGAAGGCCTTATCTTGGTTATTGCTCAAGGCCGCGCTCCACAATTGTTTGATGATGATGCTTGATAGAGGAATCCCCTCACAACGTCCAAGCCCGGCAAGCATCCTATACGCGAAGTAGAGGTCGGCGTTTCGAATTTTGTTGTAGCCACTTGCTCTCGGCATGACGTTGAATGAGTAGAGGTACATCAAAAGTCGGGCCCGGATGTGTGGTTGACCAAGGTTCTTGGTCATAAGCTCGTGTCCTTGCAAGCCGAAATATTGCATCGCATCCAAGGGGTTGTATTCAACGTCGCTATTCATTGCTCCGGCTTGGGAAGGGGCGAAAGGGATGCCGTGGTTGGCAATGCGAAACTGAGATCTCAAGAGGTCATTTGTGATAGTGATTTTTACCCCTTTGACCCGGCTCTCAATCATCTTTCGGGGGCTATTTCCCTCGATATTTGCGAAGAATTCTTTGACGAGCTCCGGGTAGAAGGTGCCTTCAAGATGTAGCACCGGCTCCCAATCGATAGTAGCGAAGGCCTCGGTGAGACGGTACTCGTGGTCAATAGGTTGTGACACCGTCTTCTCAACAACGAAATCGTTGTCCCTAGATTCCAAGTACCGTTCATAGCACTTGGTGTTGACAAACCGGCTAGAAGGCAAGATGGTGGAGGAGGCCGCGGGTGCCTTGTTGTTCCTTGCCCGCTTGGGATTGCTCGGGCCAGCCTCGGTGCTAACGGACTTCCCCTTTGGAGCCATTTGAGCCTACAAACTCAAACAATTCTAGTCAATTTTCTTAAAAAGTTGTCAAAGTTTCCCCTAAAAATTGACTTTAATCACAATTCATCACAACCAAGACCAATATAAATACAACATTGCCTAACAACAGTTAATCACAAGAATACAATTGAAAATCCCCAAATTTGAACAACAATTTCGAACCATAAACCCCCAATTTTGACCAAATAGCAAAAATTTCAAATTGATGAAAATAACTACTTGAAAAGAGGTTGAAATGGTTCATACAAGCAATATAGGCAACAAGAACAAGATATCATGCAATGAATTAGGCCTAAAAGCTATCAATTTGCATAAACCCTACAATTCGAAATTTGGGAAGAACAACCAATTCTATCGATTAACTGAGGAAAAAGCTATGAAATTGAGTTTAAGAAGTGAAGGAGATGGAGAAATACCTGTTTTGAGCTTGAAAGAGGAGAAGAAACGTGAAGAAAGGGGGTTGTCGTTCGAGCTCTCACGTTCGTCGGGCGTCTTTTGGGAGTTGTGTGCGTGTGTTTGTGTTTAAACAGAACAGGTAAAATAACAATCGTCCCCGAAAGCCGGGCGACTTACGTGAAAGCCGGGCGGCTTTCGGTCAAACAGAATGTTCCCAGAACCCGTAAGCCGGGCGACTTACGTGAAAGTCGGGCGACTTTTGATTTAATTAATCTGGAATTACCTTCGGGGCCCAAAAGCCGGGCGACATCCACGAAAACCGGGTGGGTTTCGTGTGCGAGAAAATACCTGGGAAGCAGACCTGAAAGTCGGGCGGGTTTCGTGAAAACCGGGCGGTTTTCGATCTGAATAAATGAAATTAACCTACGGCGACCAAATGCCGGGCGGCTTTCGCTAAAGCCGGGCGGGTTTCGTCGCCTTTGCTAATTCCGCCCACTTTGTTCAAAATTTGCCTTGAAACCTCACATTTCTTTGCTTTGCTTCTCCCCCTACACTTGAATTGCATCGTCCACAAGCAATAAGAGTATAAAAGCATAATGAAAGACAAACATGTAAATAAAAAAGGATATGAAATTGGGTTGCCTCCCAATAAGCGCCTTCTTTAACGTCATTGGCCGGACGTTCTTCGTGATCAATCCTTCAAGGGGCAAGAGATGGTGGCAGAGGTGTTGTGGTGTTCCATGTAGTGCTTCAAGCGGTGACCATTGACAACAAAAGGTTCATTGTCACCTTGTTTGATCATCATAGTTCCATATGGTCGGACTTCGGTGATGGTGAAAGGTCCCGACCACCGGGACTTCAATTTTCCGGGAAACAACCGGAGTCTTGAGTTAAAAAGGAGCACCTTCTGCCCAACTTGGAATTCCCTTCGACAAATGTTCTTGTCATGCCACGCCTTGGCTTTCTCCTTGTAAATGCGGGAATTCTCATAAGCCTCCCTCCGTAGTTCATCTAGCTCGTCAAGATGTAATAGCCTTCTTTCCTTTGCAAGTGTTGGGTCATAGTTGAGTTGAGAAATTGCCCAACGAGATTTGTACTCTAGCTCCACCGGAAGGTGACAAGGCTTCCCAAAAACAAGCCTATAAGGAGACATACCAAGAGGCATTTTGAATGCCGTTCGGTATGCCCATAAGGCGTCATCAAGCTTCAAAGACCAATCCTTCCGAGAAGAGTTGACCGTCTTCTCAAGGATAGATTTGATTTCCCTGTTAGAGACCTCTACTTGACCATTTGTTTGAGGATGGTAAGTAGCTCCACTTTTGAAAAGGCACCCATACTTCTTTAGAAGACCGGTGAAGTGAGCATTCTTGAAATGCGTACCGTTATCACTAATAATGGTTCTCGGGACACCAAACCTTGAAAATATATTCTTCTTCACAAAATCTACCACCGACTTGGCGGTATTATCCGGCAAGGCTATTGCTTCCACCCACTTGGAGACGTAGTCAACCGCTACAAGTATATACTCCTTGCCATGGGATTTGGGGAAAGGTCCCATAAAATCAATCCCCCAAACATCAAAGATTTCGACCACAAGCATCATATTTTGTGGCATTTCATTCCTCCGGCTCAAATTACCGGTTCGTTGGCAACGATCACAAGCTTGAACATAGCTCCTAGCATCCTTGAATAAAGTAGGCCAGAAAAATCCACATTGAAGTACCTTGGCGGCGGTCCGATCGGGACCATGATGACCTCCACAAGGGAGATTATGACAATGCTCAAGGATGGGTAGCATTTCCTCATTGGGCACACACCTTCGTATGATACCATCCGCACAATGCTTGAAGAGGTAAGGTTCATCCCAATAATAATGTTTGACATCATTCAAGAATTTCTTTCTTTGATGAAATGTGAATTCTTGAGGAAGAATTTCCTTGGCAAGATAGTTCACAAAATCCGAGAACCAAGGTAATGGTACTCCACTAACCACCATGATTTGTTCATAAGGAAAATCATCATGAATAACTTCCTTGTGGGATGTGGTGTTAGCTTCGAGACGGGAAAGGTGATCCGCAACAAGATTTTCGCTCCCCTTTTTATCCCGAATTTCAAGATCAAATTCTTGTAGTAATAATACCCAACGAATTAATCTTGGTTTTGCATCCTTCTTGCTCATGAGATACCGGATAGCGGAATGATCGGTATAGACAATCACCTTTTGTCCAATGAGGTATGACCGAAATTTATCAAAAGCATAAATAACGGCTAAGAACTCCTTTTCGGTAGTGGCATAATTTAACTCCGCATCATGGAGTAGTCTAGAAGCGTAATAGATGGCATGGAGCTTCTTCTCCTTCCTTTGCCCAAGAACAACCCCAATTGCATGATCACTAGCATCACACATGAGTTCAAAAGGTAGTGACCAATCCGGTGAGATAATGATTGGGGCCGTAGTAAGAGCCTTCTTGAGAGTGTTGAAAGCTTGGAGACATTGTGGAGTGAAATCAAAGTGAGCATCTTTGGCAAGTAAATCACAAAGTGGCTTTGCAATTTTTGAAAAATCCTTGATAAATCGCCGGTAGAAACCGGCATGTCCCAAGAAGCTCCGGATGGCTTTCACCGAATGAGGTGGAGGTAACTTCTCAATAACTTCCACTTTGGCTTGATCAACTTGAATGCCTTGGGAGGAAATTTTGTGTCCCAAGACTATGCCTTCGGTCACCATAAAATGACACTTCTCCCAATTGAGAGCCAAGTGTGTTTCCTTGCATCTTATCAAAACCTTCTCAAGATGAAGAAGACAAGTGATCGGGCTGAACTTGCAAGTATACAAGTGCCGATGTAGTAATAAAATACCGGTAAATACCGGGTCGATCCACAGGGAAATCGTTGATATTATAAAGTCGAGTATTGAATGCAAAGAATGTAAATGATATATTTTTTTTTTCAGGAACTTTGCTTTTTGAGATTGGTTTAAACAAGAATGAGAATTACTAAGGCAATCGGGATTCACCTAAATGCTTTAATATTTGTTTAATAATAGTTCTTCCCCAATAATCATGAATACGATGTCGCTAATATATTCTCAACTCCGGTTAAGGCAGCGAGAGCGTGGTTTTCGTTACGTGTAAGTCCCGTTACGGCTTACATTCATCTACCGAAAACCCCGTTGAATATCAAGACATCACACCCGTATCATATAAGACCGGATATATTTCTATTCTCGGTACTATATATGTTTATCCTTTAATGTTCATAGTTTAGACTTCAACGTTAATTGCAAGCATAAACTAAATTTAACATACTTCTATGTTGTACACCATAGTCATAAACAATCAAAATATAAAGGATAAATCATAATTTATTGGTTTAGAACTTTTATCAAACACCTAGTGTGCATAGAGGTTCATCCCTAGCCTTAGCTAAGAAATTAGCCTCTAATGTTCATATTAATCAACATACAATATTGAAATGTAATGGAACATGAAATTACAAAGGAAATAATACCTAAACACCAATGATTTCGGAGGTTGAAGTTTCCTCCTCAAGAACTTGAAGAAAATACCAAGAACAAAAATATAAAAGCTAGGAATTAATCTATGGAATGGAATGTCATTGCTTGATGAATTAAGGGCTTTATATAGGCTAAAGAATGGCATCTTTTAGTCTATTCAAGCCTAACAATCGGACATGGAAGCAATATTTGATCAGATATGGAGGAAGATGGGTTTTTCCCATCAGAAATCTTCTGCACGTCGGACTGTTTTAGCAAAAAATCGGAACAACCGGCGCCGGTTATAGCATGTCCGGCGCCGGTTGGGTGCAAAAATGCACCGGTTGTGCTGCGCCGGTTGGAAACAGGCCCGATTTGGGCAAAAATCCTGACGACCGGCGCCGGTCATGGGTCATCCGGCGCCGGTCCTAGCGCCCAAACTTGTACTTTGCTTCTTTTCTTCGTTTGATGCCCGAAATTTATCCCGAAGTGCCGGTTTTCGATCCCTTTTGATTTTTGACCCTATTTTCATTGCTCCATGTCGTATTTCATGTTTCCGCTAACTCGAGAATATTTATCTGTTTTTGCTTCACATTTTTGTACAGATAAATGTAATTACTTTTGTAAAACATAAGTAATTATTGTGCTTATCAAATGCCCCCACACTTGAGCGTTGCTAGTCCTCGAGCAATGTTGTCGCCTTTTGATGCCTTGGTTAGTTCAACAAAAATATATGCACAAAATAAATTTTTTTAAAGAGAGGTAAAAAAAAATGTTTGTAAACTCCTTTTTTCGTTCTCGGTCCAAAACCCATTTTTCTATTAAACACAAAAAATATCATTAGATTTAGAAAAATTACTTATACTCTTGAGAGGAGATGAATGGATTGTGACTAGGATTTTTTTTTTTTTTTTTTTTTTTTTTGGGGTGTAGGATGGCTCTTTGGTGTATTTGACTTTTCAGTATAGAAGTGGATCAGTTGAAACTCTTGAAAGAGATCATGAGTTGTTTTTTTTTTTTTTTTTTTTTTTTTTTTTTTTTTTTTTTTAACTCATTTGAATTGGTCTTCAACAAGCATCTACTGAAAGTTATTTTGGTCATCCCAATTTATTTGATGAGATATGAGGGTGGCTTGTTTTCCACAATGGTTCTTGAATATTTAAGATGTACTTAAACCATTGTTGGAAATGAAAGAAGATGGTGTTCCTAATCACAAGAGTTCTTTTGGAAGTGGTTTTCAAGAGTAAAAGGTAGTGTAAAAATCCAAAAACAAATGATATTTTTATGTGAATAATAAAAAAAAAAAAAACTTTCTCAACCAAATACCCATTAAAAGGAGAATTAACATCATTTTTTTTTTCTTCCCTAAAAAAAAATATTTTGCACACAAAATTTTGTTTAGCTACCCTTGAGATGCACCCCCCCGCACTTAAGATACATTGTCCCAATGTATAAATCATAGGAGCATAAAACTTCAATCACCATCCACAAAGCATGTGTTTAGAGAAGAGTATGCAATAACAAGAATGAGAACCTAATTTTGTGGGTCGGGAGGGGGGTATCCATATTGACCATAGTAGTGTTGGGTGAATTGCCCAAACCTTCGGTCGATGTTGCCCAAGTGCTCTTCCATCCGTGTATGACGTGTGCGGAGGTCCTCTTGGTTAGCTTCATACACGTTCATCCGTGCGTGCATACGGTCCATGGAGTCACAAATATAGTCGATCCCCTGTGCCATAGTCCGTCGTGGCCGCCCTGCGGGTTGTGCTTCAGCCTCACCCATCTCTTGGTCGCCGTTTTCTTCCTTTCGAACCCATTCGTTACCCACCTTCTTGAAATGGAGGGCTACCATAGTATGTGGCCTCAAGACTTGGGACTCGGAGGTGTACTCCGCTTCTTCATTTGAAAGGTCGACGCCAAAATGTCTGAAAATCATTGTAAGTAAAAGAGGAAAAATAAAGTTTTTGTCACCTCTTTTTGTTTTGACGACGCCCCTCATTTCCGTCATGATTAAAGGAGCCAAAGGAATACCCTCGATTTGCCCAAGTCCGTTGATCATTTTATACATTAAGTAGAGGTCCATCCGCCGAAGTACATGCGTGTCACTAGCTCTTGGCAAGATGTTGAAGCTAAGAAGGTATGCGATAAGTCTCTCTTTTGCTTCAAGAACACGAGCCCCAAGATCTGCACCGAATCCATATTCGTTCATGACATCTACCTCATTGTAAGCGGGGTCGGTGATTACCACTACAGAGTTCATTTCAACTGGACGGCCGACGTTTGGGATATGAAGCAAGTTGCACAATCTTTGTTTGCTAATAGTGATTTTTGTGCCTTTAACAGTGCTCACAATATCCCCAAACGGGTCCATTTTCCTCTCAATATTGGCATAGAACTCCCGTACAAGCGTCGGGTAGTATGCCCCAGTCAAAGTAAGCATGACGGCCCATCCCAATTTGTCAAAAGCGTTGGAGAGTCGATACAGAGCGTCGATCTCAGGATGCACAGTCTTCTCAACCACTATCTTCCACTTCTTTCTTTGTTCGTACCAAGCCTCATTCTCCGGGGAGGTGAAACGTGGTACGGATGAAGAGGAAGAAGTAGCATCATTTCGTCGTTTAGGAGCCATGGAACCTGCACAATTAGTTCAATACATACACACACCACCATTTGTTCATCAATTCAAGGTAAGATTTGGAAAATTTCTTCAATTTTCTCAAATCTTATGTTCATTGAAGAATTCTTGCAATAATCATGTTTAAAAGATTATGTATCAACAACAAGTATTAGCAACATATCTCTAAGCATCAATTACAGAAAAGAATTCATCAATGAACAAGAAATTCGCAATTAGGGTTCTTGAGAAAAAATTTCAAGAATTTCCCCTAAATTTGAACTTTAATCTCACAATGTTGAACAAGAATCAAGTTTATATATACCAAATGATCATAAGGAATCATCATTCAACATTTATAAACATCTAATTTGTCAAGAATTGTAAAAGAAAAAAAATTCAAGAATTAGGGAAGATTTGAATTTTGAGCTACAATACCTTGGATTGATGTTCAAAGAGTGATGAAGAAGCTTTTTGTGATGATGCTTGATGCAAAAATGAAGCTTTTGGAACAATTTTAGCTTTGGGGGGCGGTTTTGGGTGGTTTGTGGTGGTGGCCGGCGAAGAGCTTTGGAGTTGGGAGGTTTTTTTTCGAAAATGTTTGCTCTGAATCGCGACCTGGTTGCTGTTTAAATCGCCGCGACCGGCGCCGGTTATAGGGCATCCGGCGCCGGTTCTTCCATTTTGTTGCGCCCCGGACTCTCTGTTTCGGACCGGGGCCGGTTGCTTCTGACCGGCGCCGGTCTCTCTTTAAAATTTATATTTTTTTTTTTTTTTTTTTTTTTTTTTTTGTTGTTGTTGTGTTGGGTTGCCTCCCAATTAGCGCTCAGTTTAACGTCGTAGGCCGGACGCAACGTACCTCTATTCTTCCAATTGGCATGCGGCGGTTGCCGAAGTGATATGGTACTCCATGTATGGCTTGAGCCGGTGACCATTTACAAGGAATGGTGTTTGGTCACCGTTTTGAATCATCATTGATCCGTATGGGCGGACCTCGGTGATTGTATATGGTCCTGACCACCGGGATTTGAGCTTTCCAGGGAATAATCGGAGCCGTGAGTTGAAGAGTAATACCTTTTGTCCGACATAGAACTCCCTCCGGTTAATGTTCTTGTCATGCCAAACTTTGGCCTTTTCTTTGTAGATACGGGAGTTCTCATATGCATCCCGTCGGAGCTCTTCTAGTTCATTGATTTGGAGCATTCTCTTTTCTCTCCCAAGGGTGGTATCAATGTTCAGTTGAGAGATAGCCCAATGAGATTTATGCTCAAGTTCCACAGGGAGATGGCATGGTTTGCCATAAACAAGCCGGAAAGGGGACATACCGAGTGGGGTTTTAAAGGCCGTCCGGTATGCCCATAAGGCATCATCTAGCTTTAGAGACCAATCTTTCCTTGAAGAGTTGACCGTCTTCTCAAGAATGGATTTTATTTCACGGTTGGATACCTCCACTTGACCATTAGTTTGAGGATGGTAAGTGGCACCGGTTTTGAACATGCACCCGTATTTTTTTAGGAGCCCGGCAAAATGGGTATTCTTGAAATGAGCACCATTATCACTAATGATACTTCTAGGAACCCCAAACCTTGAAAAAATGTTCCTTTTTACAAATTCTACTACCGATTTGGCCGTGTTGTCCGGTAGAGCAATGGCTTCCACCCACTTAGACACATAATCAACCGCAACAAGGATGTATTCCTTGCCATGAGATTTAGGAAAAGGGCCCATGAAGTCTATTCCCCATACATCAAATATCTCAACCACAAGAATCATGTTTTGTGGCATTTCATTTCTTCGGCTCAAATTTCCAGTGCGTTGGCAACGGTCACAAGCTAGGACAAAGCTCCTTGCATCTTTAAAGAGTGTTGGCCAAAAGAATCCACATTGGAGGATTTTAGCCGCGGTTCGGTCCGGTCCATGATGTCCTCCACAAGGAAGATTATGGCAATGATCAAGGATAGATAACATCTCCTCATTCGGAACACACCGTCGTATAATTCCATCGGCACAATGCTTGAAAAGATATGGCTCATCCCAATAGTAATGTTTGACATCATGTAAAAATTTCTTTCTTTGATGGAAAGTGAGCTCTTGGGGAAGAATTTCTTTGGCAAGATAGTTCACAAAATCTGTGAACCAAGGTAAGGGAGCTCCCTTTACTTCCATGAGCTGCTCATAAGGAAAATCGTCATGAATTACCTCTATTTTTGTGGTGGTATTTGGCTCAAGGCGAGATAGGTGATCCGCTACGAGATTTTCACTTCCTTTCTTGTCCCGAATCTCAAGGTCAAACTCTTGGAGTAAAAGCACCCACCGGATTAGTCGTGGCTTAGCATCCTTTTTATTCATGAGGTACCGGATGGCGGAGTGATCGGTGTAGACAATCACCTTTTGGCCAATGAGGTAAGACCGGAATTTGTCAAAAGCATAGATGACGGCTAGGAACTCTTTCTCCGTTGTTGCATAATTGAGTTCCGCATCATGGAGTAACCTCGATGCATAGTATATGGCATGAAGTTTCTTTTCTCTTCTTTGACCAAGCACAACCCCAATGGCGTGGTCGCTAGCGTCGCACATCAATTCGAACGGTAGAGACCAATCCGGTGAAATGATTATTGGGGCCGAAGTAAGAGCCTTCTTGAGAGTGTTGAAGGCTAGTAAGCAAGATGGAGAGAAATCAAAAGTAGCATCCTTGGCAAGTAAATCACAAAGTGGTTTTGCGATTTTTGAAAAATCTTTGATGAATCGCCGGTAAAAACCGGCATGCCCCAAGAAGCTTCTTATGGCTTTTACCGAATGAGGAGGTGGTAATTTTTCAATAACCTCCACCTTGGCTTGATCAACTTCGATGCCTTGAGGAGAGATTTTGTGCCCCAAGACAATGCCTTCGGTCACCATAAAGTGACATTTCTCCCAATTAAGAGCAAGATGGGTTTCTTCACATCGGACGAGCACTTTTTCAAGGTTATTTAGGCAAACATCGAATGAATTTCCAAAGACTGAAAAATCATCCATAAATACCTCCATATAATCTCCAACCATGTCCGAGAAAATAGCCATGACGCACCTTTGAAAGGTCCCCGGTGCATTGCAAAGACCAAATGGCATCCTTCGGTAAGCAAATGTCCCAAAAGGACAAGTAAACGTTGTTTTCTCTTGATCCTCGGGTGAGATGGCTATTTGAAAATAGCCAGAAAAACCATCCAAGAAGCAATAAAATTCGTGACCCGCCACTCTTTCTAGCATTTCGTCCATGAACGGTAGGGGGAAATGGTCCTTCCTTGTGCCGGCATTCAGTTTGCGGTAGTCAATGCACATTCTCCACCCGGTAACCATTCTAGTAGGAATTAGTTCATTCTTACTATTGGTTATAACGGTGATTCCTCCCTTCTTCGGGACTACTTGCACGGGACTCACGAAGTTGCTATCGGATATGGGATAGATAATACCATAGTCAAGAAGTTTGAGAACTTCCTCCTTGACTACCTCCTTCATATTTGGGTTGAGCCTCCTTTGATGTTCCACCGTTGGTTTGTGGTTTTCCTCCATGAGGATCCGATGCATGCATAGAGTTGGGCTTATACCCTTGATATCCGCCAAGGACCAAGCTATTGATGATGTGTGAGCTCTCAATACCCGGAGTAATTTCTCTTCTTGTAAAGGAGAAAGAGTAGAGGAAATTACCACGGGGTATGTAGAATTATTGCCAAGGAATGCATATTTGAGATGTACCGGTAGAGGTTTGAGAGTGGGCTTTGGAGGAGTTTGACTTGATGGTTTGAGAATAGACTTCCTTTGCCCAAGGTCTTCAAATCTTTGCCGGTAAGGTCTATGAACGACTTCTCCTTGTAAGAACATCATTTGTTGGAAAATTTCAGAATTTTCTTCTTCTTCGGAATGCCCAAGTGTAAGACATGCTTCAAGAGGGTCTTTTTGAAGTTCTTTTTCAAACATCTCCCGAGTTATAGTATCAATGATGTCAATACTAAAACATGTGGAGCTATCATGATGTTTCTTCAATGAATCCCACACATGGAATTCTTGTTCATCTTCTCCTACTCGGAATTTGACAACTCCGTTCTTCACATCAATGAGGGCAGCGGCGGTGGCTAGAAATGATCTCCCAAGAATGATAGGAATTTCCATTTCTTCCATTTCCAAGATGAGAAAATCTACCGGAAAATAGAATTTTCCCACCTTAACTAGAACATCTTCCATAACTCCCAATGGGTAGCGGATTGTTCTATCCGCTAATTGGAGGGCAATCGTTGTAGATTGAAGTTCCCCCACACCAAGCTTTTTAAAGAGGGAATGTGGCATGAGATTTATACTAGCTCCGAGATCACAAAGAGATTTTACCTCTCCAATTTTTCCAATAGAGCATGGGACGGTGAAGCTTCCGGGATCCTTCAACTTTGGGGGGAGTTTATTTTGAAGGATTGCACTACACTCCTCCGTGAGTGCTACGGTTGCAAAGTCCGCTAGTTTCTTCTTGTTTGAGAGAATCCCCTTTAGAAATTTGGCATAAGAAGGGATTTCCGCAATAGCCTCTGCGAATGGTATGTTGATGCTTAACTTTGTAAAAATATCAAGAAATTTCTTGTATTGTTTACCATCATCCTTCTTCTTTAACCTTTGTGGATATGGGATAGGGGGAACATAATTTGCCATGGTAGGGAGTGGCGATATATGTTCCTCCAACTCCTCCTCGTCTTGTGTCGTTGGTGCTCCCTCCGGAGTTTTAGGGTCCTCCGTTTGTTTGCCACTCCGCGTTGTTATGGCCATGACGTTTTCCCTTGGATTAACTTCGGTTGTTGTGGGAAATCGCCCTTGTTCTCGAGTGCTTTTTCCTTGGGCAATTTGCCCAATTTGGACCTCCAAGTTGTGGATAGATGCCTTGGTGTATTGTTCTATGTTGTCCATGCGTTGGTGGAGTTTCCGGTTTTGATCTTCAAACCGGAGGTCAAGCTTGGTGAATTGTGAGTGGAGATTCCCAATGGATGCCTCCACTCTACTATGATTCTCCTCATTTTGGGCTTTTACACTAGCCACAACATTTTGAGTGAGAGTCTTCATCATTTCCTCCATTGTTTGCTCTTTTTGTCCATGTGTAAACCCGGATGAGGGGTAAGAAGGACCTCCTTGTGGTTTACCTTGGTTAAACCTTTGTTGATTGTTGGAATAGTTGTTGCCTCCTTGGTACCCCCTATTTCCGTAAGAGTTCATATAATTCACGTCTTCAAGAGTTTGAGGTGAATTACCTTCCGGTTGTGCAATATTCTCCACACTTGCTACTTGACTAGCTCCTCCAATCACGGCTTGAAGAGCCGTATGAATAGAGGCTTGAAGATCTTTGTGCATAGCTTGTTGAAAATCAGCAAACCGCTTGTCCAATTCATGAGCTATGGACACCTCACTCACACCGGCTAATTTGACATCTCCTCCTTGTAGTTGAGGATTGGAAGCAATGGATTCAAGGATTCGCAAAGCCTCCGTTTCAGTTTTGTTGCCAATATAGCCCTCCGCACGGTTATCTACAATGGCTTGGCATGAAGAGTTCAAACCATTGTAGAATGTATCAATTTGAAGATCAAGAGGAATGCGGTGATGTGGACATTCCTTCAACAAGGCTTTGAAACGCCTCCATGCGTCTTGGAATAGTTCTCCAACTTGTTGTTTGAAGTTGAAGATTCGTTGTCTTAGCTCTTGAGTCATTGTGGGTGTATAATACTTGGAAATGAAAGCATTATAGATACCTTCCCACGTTGTGTAAGTTGCCGGTGTTTGCTCCAAGAACCATCCCCTTGCTCCCCCTTTCAAGGTATAGGGAAAGCTTTTGAGTTTAAGATCATCCTCGGTGAGACCATGCCTAGGGATTCCTTGGATGAATCCATAGAACTCGGTGATGAAGTTTAGTGGATTCTCCCCCGGAAGGCCATGAAATTGAGGCATAGCATTGAAGTAGCTATTTTTCATTTCATAGTCCCGAGCCGCCTCGCTTAGGACGATACATGAGGGAGTGGCGGCAACCACGGGCCTCTTCCTTTCATTGAGTGTTGGCATCATCTTCGCCTTTCTTTCCTTCCGGTTGTGTTTGAGAGTTCTTTCTATTTCAAGATCAAGAGGTTCAAGATGTTTAGAACCTTGACTTCTCAAATGCATTCAAACACAAAGGATAGTCTACACACATGAAATGAAAAGTACCCAAGAACAAGTGAAAAGCAATGGGAAATAAAAATTTCAGGATTTTGTTTGGTTGTTTTAACTCTATAATAACAAGCCGTATTTCCCCGGCAACGGCGCCAAAAACTTGATCGGGCTGAACTTGCAAGTATACAAGTGCCGATGTAGTAATAAAATACCGGTAAATACCGGGTCGATCCACAGGGAAATCGTTGATATTATAAAGTCGAGTATTGAATGCAAAGAATGTAAATGATATATTTTTTTTTCAGGAACTTTGCTTTTTGAGATTGGTTTAAACAAGAATGAGAATTACTAAGGCAATCGGGATTCACCTAAATGCTTTAATATTTGTTTAATAATAGTTCTTCCCCAATAATCATGAATACGATGTCGCTAATATATTCTCAACTCCGGTTAAGGCAGCGAGAGCGTGGTTTTCGTTACGTGTAAGTCCCGTTACGGCTTACATTCATCTACCGAAAACCCCGTTGAATATCAAGACATCACACCCGTATCATATAAGACCGGATATATTTCTATTCTCGGTACTATATATGTTTATCCTTTAATGTTCATAGTTTAGACTTCAACGTTAATTGCAAGCATAAACTAAATTTAACATACTTCTATGTTGTACACCATAGTCATAAACAATCAAAATATAAAGGATAAATCATAATTTATTGGTTTAGAACTTTTATCAAACACCTAGTGTGCATAGAGGTTCATCCCTAGCCTTAGCTAAGAAATTAGCCTCTAATGTTCATATTAATCAACATACAATATTGAAATGTAATGGAACATGAAATTACAAAGGAAATAATACCTAAACACCAATGATTTCGGAGGTTGAAGTTTCCTCCTCAAGAACTTGAAGAAAATACCAAGAACAAAAATATAAAAGCTAGGAATTAATCTATGGAATGGAATGTCATTGCTTGATGAATTAAGGGCTTTATATAGGCTAAAGAATGGCATCTTTTAGTCTATTCAAGCCTAACAATCGGACATGGAAGCAATATTTGATCAGATATGGAGGAAGATGGGTTTTTCCCATCAGAAATCTTCTGCACGTCGGACTGTTTTAGCAAAAAATCGGAACAACCGGCGCCGGTTATAGCATGTCCGGCGCCGGTTGGGTGCAAAAATGCACCGGTTGTGCTGCGCCGGTTGGAAACAGGCCCGATTTGGGCAAAAATCCTGACGACCAGCGCCGGTCATGGGTCATCCGGCGCCGGTCCTAGCGCCCAAACTTGTACTTTGCTTCTTTTCTTCGTTTGATGCCCGAAATTTATCCCGAAGTGCCGGTTTTCGATCCCTTTTGATTTTTGACCCTATTTTCATTGCTCCATGTCGTATTTCATGTTTCCGCTAACTCGAGAATATTTATCTGTTTTTGCTTCACATTTTTGTACAGATAAATGTAATTACTTTTGTAAAACATAAGTAATTATTGTGCTTATCAACAAGCATCAAAAGAGTCTCCAAAAACAGAAAAGTCGTCCATGAAGACTTCCATAAAACCTCCTACCATGTCGGAAAAAATGGCCATGACACATCTTTGAAAGGTCCCCGGGGCATTGCAAAGACCAAACGGCATTCTTCTATAAGCGAAAGTGCCGAAAGGACAAGTGAATGTGGTCTTCTCTTGATCTTCGGGTGAGATAGCTATTTGAAAATAGCCGGAAAATCCATCCAAGAAACAATAAAATTCATGACCCGCAACACGTTCAAGCATTTCGTCCATGAATGGGAGAGGAAAATGATCCTTCCTAGTGCCTGATGGTCCCGGAGAAGGGTAAGAGTCTAGAGGGGGGGGGGGGGGGGGGGGTGAATAGACTCTTAAAACTTTTCTGGAGTTTTACCCCTTTAGTTGATCTATAATCTTTTGAGAGATTAATAGATGCACAGCGGAAGTTTTTAATCTTTGGGAACTTGATATGACACAACTTTCTTATTTGGATATGCTATTAGCAGATATCTTGGTAGTTGACTGAATGATAGTGTACTGCTGAGACTACTGCTGTGTAGGAGAGTAGGAAACTACGGATGAAACTACTTAGATGACTGCTGAGATATAGGAAGAGATTCTGAAGGTGATATGAGCTGATTTCCTTTTTGTGAAGTTCAAGAGATATGAAAATGTGTGGGCAGTAGGGTCAGCAGCTGACTGGACAGTAGGGTACTGCTAAGGCAACTGCCAAGGCAACTGCTTAGCGGATATTTGAGTTGTGAAGATGTTGTGATCGTGATATTGCTTGATTTGAAGATAGCTTTATAACTCGATAGAGTTTGAGTGAATTTGTTGAAGCAGTATGCTTAGCAGTTAAGTGAGTGTGAGTGTACTGCTGAGGTTCCTGCAGTGTACTGCTAAGGCAACTGCTAGAAATGAGAAATTTTTGTTCAAGAGATTATCTCAAGGAGAGTGAGTAATTAAGCAGTAGGATAAGCAGTAAGGTCAGTTAAGACTACTGCTTAGGATGCTGCTGGCAGACTACAATCCTTTTGTGAGAAGTCTTTGGTGTGTGCTTTGTTAGCTTATAAGTAAATTGACGCACAGTGTATCCTGGTTCAGAGGTGGTGTAATCCTCCTACATCCAGTCCCATTCTCTTTCAAATGGATTTCCACTAAAGTATTCAGCCCAATACACTTAGTGTCAATCTAGCCTTTACAGCTCTTAGGCCTAGATTGAAAGGTGTTTCACAATGAGTATTTACACTTCTCAAAGTTACTCAATCCTTTGGATTTTCTCAATTGATCCAGTGGGGATCAAAAGATACTCTATCTACACTTTAGGATATGAACAACCGTTCTCCTAAGTGTTTACAACAATTTAATACAAGAAAGTTCTAACCTCCAACTAGATGCTAAACTTCTAGAATTTTGATGGATGTTTGTGACTTGGAAGTTTAGTGAAGCATGAGTCTAAGCAGAGAGTAAAGTTAAATGTGCACTTTCTCTTTTGCTAGATATCTCTTGTATGCTTAGAGTGATTACTCTACTTAGAAGACTCAAAAACTTGGTTTTAGAACTCATGCTTATGCCTTCTTTTATAGGCTTCTCCAGTAGGTTGATCTCCTCCGTTGGTTGAGAGGATTCAATCCTATTCGTAGAAATGAGGTGTACTCTTGTTTTCTTGTGCTGGAGCTGATATTGGAAATTTCCTTTGTCTTCACTGATTAGTAGCTAGAAGATCAAGTCAATGTTCAATCTTCATGATTTGGTGTGTGCGACCCATCTTCTTTGGTCTTCGTACTGTTGGGCATTTAATGCTTTTCTTGTCTTTGTCTTCAATCATACACATGCAGTGTATGTGTGTGTGTATGCCGTATTCTATTTTATTATGTACCAAATAAATTTGTACTGGTAGGATCAAAGTATCCTTCTAAGGTAAACAAATTTTACCTTATTGTAGTTTTTAGTTTCCAGTAAAATTTATTTGGTACAGAATTAATTTGTCATTTCTTGATTGGCTGATTATGTGACTTGATAATTTTATGTACTAAATAAATTTATACTGGTTGGATCTGAATATCCTTTTAAGGTAAAAAGAATACCTTATTGCATTTTAATTTTCCAGTAAAAATTTATTTAGTACAAAAATTGTACATTTTAATTGGTCACAGTTTGAGAGCCTGATCAACCTTTAATTAAAGTAAGAACGTAGGACATATTGACTTTTAGTATAGTGGCATCATCAAAATCTTATTAAAATTGGGTACTAACAGTGCCGGTGTTCAATTTCCGGTAATCAATACACATCCTCCAACCGGTGACCATCCTAGTAGGAATTAATTCATTCTTACTATTAGCCACAACGGTAATTCCTCCTTTCTTGGGCACCACTTGAACGGGGCTAACGAAATTGCTATCCGAAATAGGATAAATAATGCCATAATCAAGGAGTTTGAGAACTTCCTCCTTGACTACCTCCTTCATGTTGGGATTCAATCTCCTTTGATGTTCAATTGTAGGTTTGTGATTCTCCTCCATGAGAATCCGGTGCATGCAAAGAGAAGGGCTAATACCCTTAATATCCGCCAAGGACCAAGCAATAGAGGACTTGTGAGCCCTTAGAATTCTCATTAATTTTTCTTCTTGCAAAGAGGTGAGTGTAGAAGAAATTACCACCGGATATGTAGAATCATCTCCAAGAAATGCATACTTGAGATGACCCGGAAGAGGTTTTAGAGTAGGCCTTGGAGCAACTTCACATGAAGATTTTTGACTAGACTTCTTTGCACCAAGTTCTTCAAACTTAGGACGGAATTTGGTGTAAGAGCCTCCGGCTTGAAGGTACATCACTTCTTCAAAAAGTGCAGGAATTTCTTCATCTTCGGTGCATCCTAGCATGATGCATGCCTCAAGAGGATCTTCATGTATTTCCCTCTCAAAAACTTCTTGTGTCAAAGTATCAAAAATATTGATACTAAAACATGTAGAATCATCATGGTGTTTCTTCAAGGAATCCCAAACATGGAATTCTTGCTCCTCCTCCCCAACACGGAATTTCACAATTCCATTCTTCACATCAATAAGAGCGGCCGCCGTGGCCAAGAAAGATCTTCCAAGAATCACCGGAATTTCCATTTCCTCCATCTCTAGAATGAGAAAATCCACCGGAAAATAAAATTTTCCAACCTTCACAAGAACATCTTCCATTACCCCAATAGGATAACGGATGGTTCTATCCGCCAATTGGAGAGCTATAGTTGTAGGTTGAAGTTCCCCCACACCAAGTTTCTTGAATAGAGAATGTGGCATAAGGTTGATGCTAGCTCCAAGATCACAAAGGGATTTTACCTCCCCTAAGCTTCCAATAGAACAAGGAACGGTAAAGCTCCCGGGATCCTTCAATTTTTGCGGTAATTTGTTTTGAAGAATAGCACTACATTCCTCCGTGAGTGCTACGGTAGCAAAATCCGCCAACTTCTTTTTGTTGCTAAGAATATTCTTCAAAAATTTTGCATAAGAAGGGATTTCGGCAATGGCCTCGGCAAAGGGGATGTTGATGCTCAATTTGGTGAAGATGTCTAGGAACTTTTTGTATTGCTTTCCATCATCTTTCTTCTTCATCCTTTGTGGGTAAGGAATTGGTGGAACATAAGCCGTCATGGATGGTGGGGAAATATGCTCTTCTTCGCTTTGTTTTTCAATGGGCTCTTCTTCAATTGTTGGCCCTTCCATTTGTTTACCACTTCTCAAAGTGATAGCCATAACATTCTCCCTCGGGTTGACTTCCGTTGTAGTAGGAAATCTACCATGCTCCCTAGTTGTCCTTTCTTGAGCAAGTTGGCCAATTTGAACCTCCAAGTTATGAATAGAGGACTTGGTATATTGTTCAATATTGTCCATGCGTTGATTTAGCTTCCGGTTTTGATCTTCAAAACGCATGTCAAGTTTAGTGAATTGATTGTGGAGATTCCCGATGGATGCCTCCATTCTACTATGATTTTCTTCATTTTGAGTTTTGATGCTAGCAACATTTTTTGTGAGAAGCTTCATCATCTCCTCCATAGTAGACTCTTGCGATTGCCCAAATTTGGGGGCTCCGGGTTCAAGGTTTGTAGAGCCTTGACTTCTCAATAGCATGCACGAAGAGCTTGTCTACACAACAAAATTCAAAACAAAACCAAGTGAAATGTAAAGGGAAAATTCAGGAATTTTGTTGAACCGTATAAAACAAAACCGTTTCCCCGGCAACGGCGCCAAAAACTTGGTCGGCTTAAACTTGCAAGTGTACAAGTGCCGATGTAGTAATAAAATCCGGTAAGAATACCGAGTCGAACACAAGGAAACGTTGTTTATATGATTCAAAGATTGAGAATAAAATTTGTAAAAGACTTGGTAAAAGAGTAAAGATTTTTGGTTTTTCAAGTGATAATAAAAGCAACCAAGGGTTCGGGATTACTCCTAAACGACTCCTAGCGATTAATGTATATTCTTTCACCAATTCTTATGAGTGGAATGTCGCTAAAGTATTCTAACTCCTGTTACGGCAGCGAGATTGTGATTATTTCTACGTGTGAATCCCGTCACGGTTCACATTCATCTAAAATTAACCCCATTGAAGATTAGGACATTATTACAACCACCATATTCAATTGAGGTATATTTCTATCCACAATTAGAATATGTCTAGCCTTTAAGTGCACGGTTTATAACTCAACGTTAATTGCTCAAATAAACCCAACGATATAATCATACGTTGTACACCGTAGTCATACACATTAAAATATAAAGGAAAGATCATAATAATTTGGTTGAGAACATACATCAAACACCTAGAGTGCGTAAACTTTCATCCCTAACCTTGGCTATGGAAAATTAGCTAGAACAACTCATAATGAAATTACAAGTATTGAAATGATGAAATACAATGAAATACATAAGAAGATAATACCACAACTCCAAAGCTATGGTGGATAATGGGATCCCCAAGTGTAGAACTTCTCCCAAGACCAAGGGGTTGATCTTGGAGTGCTAAAATGGAGGTAAAGTGTATGGAATATGGAATATTCACTTGAGAGGGCTTCCATATGCTTAAATATTGGGTCTTCAACGGCCATTTTTGGACAAGGAAGCAAGCTCCTTAATGGGGTTTGGAGCTTCTCTCGAATGATTGTGATGACCGTTGCCTGTTTTAATCAGTGCCAGACGAAAACCGGGCGACATTCGCAAAAGCCGGGCGGCTTTTGCGCGTTTAAAATAGCCTGCCTTCGCTCCAGGGCCCGAAAACCGGGCGTCGTTTACAAAAGCCGGGCGGCTTTTGTAATTTAATTCTGAACAATTCATTCGGCGACCAAAAGTCGGCCGGGTTTTACGAAAGCCGGGCGGCTTTCGTCCTTTCTTGCTCCGGATCAGTTTTTCCAGTTTTGGACGCGAAAATGAGCTTGGGGACCAAAGGCCGGCCGCCTTTGGCATAAACCGGGCGGCTTTCGTCCGTCTTGGGCCTTTTTGTGGTCTTTATTTGTTCCTCGGGATGCGTTTGGTTGACCTTTTTCCGTCGGTTTCTTCGTGTGTATTCTACCATCCTTGTATTTGATCCAATCGTTGATTTAGAACACTTCTAGCAAAACGAGGCAGATGTGTGAAGATTTTATTCTTTTTACACATGAAAGCGTTTTAAGGTGAATATATAAAACACGTTAATAAAACGCTTATCAACCATCCAGCTCCTGGTTGAGATCAGGGATGAATCACACCGTGCAGCTGTCCGTATGACGTTCGTGGTGGTGGACATTAATTGTGCCCACAACGCCATATTGGGCCGACCGGGACTGGAAGATTTGGAAGCGATAGCTTCTGTTCGACACTCCTGCATCAAGTTCCCTACTGATACTGGTGTAGGAGTAGCGCGAACAGACCCAGCGACAACCCGAACATGTTATCGAGAAGCTGTGAAGAAGATGAATACCCGGGGAATGCGGGTAAACGCTATCGAAGTACAAACCAGAAGGATAGAGTTCGATGCACGTCCTGTACCGACTACCATGTTGGAGTACATTGAGATTGATTCACCCCCCGATCGGAAGGTTGCGATCGGGGCTGGTCTAGAGAAGGAGATTCGGGAAGGAGTGATCACAGCCCTAAAGAAGTTTCAGATCTTGTTCGCTCGGGGCCCGAGGACATGCCGGGGATCGACCTTGAGCTCATTTGCCACAAATTGGCCGTTCGGCCTGACGCAAAGCTGGTACAGCAGAAGAAAAGGTATCAGGCTGCCGAACGACGAGAATTCACGAAGCAGGAGGTGGCAACCTTGCTAAAGATCAGACACATTCGGCCAGTTATGCACGTTGAATGGTTGGCCAACGTAGTCATTGTTCCGAAGGGATCAACATGGAGGATGTGTGTGGATTACACGGACCTGAACAAAGCTTGCCCCATGGACCCATATCCTGTGCCGAGAATTGATCTGCTGGTGGATGAAACCGCTGGATGTGAGCTGCTGAGTTTCATGGATGCTTTCAGAGGTTATCACCAAGTCTTCATGCACCCGGATGATGCAGAAAAAACGGCATTCGTCACCTCGGACGGCGTGTTCTGCTATATAGTCATGTCGTTCGGGTTGAAGAATGCAATGACCACATTCTAGAGGATGGTTGGGATGCTGTTCAAAGAGGTCCCGGGAGTCACCATGGAAGCATATGTGGATGACATCCTCATCAAGAGCAGAAAGAAAGAAGATCACGTGCGGGACATGGAGAAGATCTTCGGGATAATGCAGAAGGCCAACATGAGGTTGAATCCCAAGAAGTGTGCATTTGCAGTCAAGGAGGGCAAATTTTTGGGGTACATGATGAGCGAACGAGGGATTGAGCCTAACCCTGAGAAAGTGAAAGCAATCATGGACATGGAAGCGCCACGGAACTTGAAAGAGGTTCAGAGGCTGACCGGGAGGTTGGCAGCCCTGAGCAGGTTCTTGGCCAAACTGGCTTACAGGGCAATCCCATTTTTCTAGATCATGAAGAAGGAAAATCCATTTGAGTGGACAGCAGATTGTCAGGCAACTTTTGAGGAGTTCAAAGCTTACCTGTCTTCCCCCTGGTCTTGACCAAACCGAGCCCGGGGGAACATTTGTATATGTATCTGGCCGTGGTTGACCTGGCAGTCAGCTCGGTCCTGTTGAAGGAAGAAGAGTGCGTTCAACGTCCGATTTACTTTGTGAGCAAGGCTCTAAACGGGCCCGAAACGAGATATACATTGATGGAGAAAACCATCCTGGCCTTAATCGCAGCTATCAAACGACTGGCACCATACTTTCAAGCTCATCCAGTTTCCGTCTACACAACACAGCCGTTGGCAACCATCCTGAGGAATCCAACGGCTAGTGGACACATCACCAAATGGTCCCTCCTGATCGGGCAGTACGAGGTGGATTTCAAGCCTTGTCCCACTATTAAGGGTCAGGCCTTGGCAGATTTTATAGCGGAAGGTTCCAATGGGGCGATCATGAACGACTGGTGGGAAATGTGACACCGCACCCGAACGTCCTTGAAAATTCGATTTAAAAATTCCAAAGTGATGTATTGAATTTCCGATTTCAAAACAATGGAAGAAACGATTAATATTTTACGAAGTATATGATTGAATATTGTATTGTTCAAACCCGCATTCGTTTGTAATTTTCATAATGTAAATTATTGGGATGAGCCTACACATATTGGAGATCAATAATGTGATTTAGGAAGTTGACTTGTTCTAAATAAATTAGGATGAGTACAAAAAGACATCTTTTGACAAAGATAAAACAATAGGACCCATTTTCCCCATTTTTGGAAGTATTGGTAGATAATTTGGATCCCAAATTAATTGGGATCAAATGGGGAACCACTCCACATGATTAGAGTACCTACAACACAAGAAAATTAAGTGAGGAGACTTACCTTGGCCGCACCAGCTGGAGGAGGGCTGCACAAGACTTGATTGGAATCAACCTTGAGACCCACCTTGTCAATTTCCGCACAAAATGGTGTGCTGTTTGTCTCCACTCATTATGGGAGTTATACTCGACCAAACAACGTGTATAAGGTGTCTTTGGATAGATTTTGAAGTCTATTTTCATATTTGAGTGGCCACAGTTCGAGAGGAGAAGTCAATCATCCAAAAATCGATCTGGAACGAGCAGAGGTCTGTGAACTCGAGCTGTGAGAGTGCTGAGACTGTTTGGCCGATATCTCGAGTTTTACCAATCCAATTAAGGCGTGTGAGATACCAAAAGAAAGCTCTCAAGACGAGGAATCCGTGAAGGTCTGGTTTGCATCAATCGGAGTAGAGGAAGGCTTCCAAATCGTCCGAGCAGAACGAGACCTCGCAGGGACGGATTTACTCTTCTAAGTGAGTTGTTAATCCCAAAACCTTTCCATTCATTTTCCAAATGATATGAACGATTGGTGGGACTATTATACACTACTCCAAGTGTATAAAACATCCCTATTAAGTTATTTTATTGATGTAAAGGTTAGATACTAACCTAGATGCAAACATTGGAAAACTAGGAATCGAGTTAGCCGGAAAACACCCGTTCTAGGGGCTGTTTTAGTATCAACGATTCGGGGTTGAAATAGCAACTTGAGGAGGCTATTTAGCACCCATTTTCAAGCAAGGAACTAGTTCCCAATCTTCCTTGGCCGAGGCTTTAGCCATTGGATCGAGAAGGAAGGTTTTAAAGCTCATTTGAGGTGAGGATCGACATCTAGTTGCTTACAACTTGTAGGTTAAGCATGAGATTACCTAAATGCTTAAATAATGTTTTCCATGGATTATGATGATAACCTATTGATGGAATATTGATCTATTTTCCAAAGAATGAAATAAGAAATGATTTGGTAAAGTATTGATGAAAATGGAGTTAAATGAACTATTGTGTGAAATAGGCATTTTACTCATGTGTGAATTGTGTAGATACATAAATGATTATTTATGTATTACATTGAATGATTAAGTTGCTGCTACATATCTCTAAATATGTAGGGTTTTACAAATGGAATATATGATTGATAAGAATAATCTTAATAGTATTGAAATACTAGTTAATGATTGTTGAAATTGTTGAAGAATGGAATCTAAGGATTTGATTGTAATTGATGAACTTGATTGTGATGCAAGTGACTAAATTGATGTAATGTGATGCTAAGACCATGGTTGGGCAGTCCGTAGGGATGTCCCAAGATAGATTATTGATATTACAATTCTAGGCCTAGTGAGTGCTTAGGAATTGGGGTCTATGCCAATGTAAGGAGATGTACTTGAGCCCGTGCTCATAGAATTGCATTGGGTAGACATGATGAGGTGATTGTGTGCATGGGGATGTAGTCGAGTTGGACTCGAGAATGCACGGTGGAGTAGTTAGCTTATGTTAATAAAGGTGCATGGGGATGTAGTCGAGTTGGACTCGAGAATGCACGGTGGAGTAGTTAGCTTATGTTAATAAAGGTGCATGGTGATGTAGTCGAGTTGGACTCGAGAATGCAAACATATGTGTTAGGGTTGGACCCTATGTATTGTTGTGACTAGGGGTCACGGGATTTTGGGGTATGTTTGATAAACAAACCTTGGGCCTACGGGCCGACTACTTGACTTTATATATAAAGTAAGTATATTTTAAAACGGGGTAACTTGGGGTTACGGCCTAGATTATATTATCACCCTATTTGAGGGTCTTGTGTTTGAAATACTTGTTGTATATCTATTAGATGCCATCCACACCAGCACTTTATAGCCGTATAGAGTGCTGACCCCCTTCGGGGGCGTCCCACCACCATTTTTCAGGTTGAGGCTAGAGCTTGCTTCCTGTGCTCGTTGCTCGAGGGATCATCTAGGAGGGAAGACTTGGTTCGTGCTTCCTCCATTCAGTTTTAAACATTAATAAACATGCTCATGGATTTTTACTTTAGAGCCTGCGTGCTCATGTTAGCCACGTGTGGCATTTGTTTTCAAACTATGTTTTCCGCTATGTATTCGATTACTTATTATGTTTGTTTATGGATGGCTTACGTGTGAATGATATTCGGGACGCCTTGTATAATATGAATGTGTTGGACTGCGGTTGACTATTCGTATTGTACGGCGGGTTGTTGGCGTGTCCGGGGAGGTCCGGGGCGTGACAATTAAGTTGGTATCAGAGCCTTAGTCCATAAACTTCATAATGAAGTCTCAAAATTCTCTTTTTGAAAAAGATTTTGAAAACCATGAGCATAGGAGTTTTGTACTTGGAGAGCTTTTGGTACTTGGGTTGCAAGGTCTCTAATTGTTAAGATGGTACCCTTAGCAATTGGTATGGCGGTGACTCGAGCCAAAATGTGTCTTAAGTACCTATCCGTCAATTGACATTTGATACGAGTCTAATGACTCTTTCCAAATTTCTTTCAGAAATGGACGGTGGTGGCAGGATTACTAGGAGAAACCCGACGGGCCGTGTACCAGTGGAGACTGGACAGGGCAGTCGAAGGACCTCTAGGGCGTCTAGGGGAGCTGGCCGTGGAGGCCGATCACAGACCGTGAGTGACGGTCATGTTGACACAGAAAGTGAAACCTACTGGTCCTATGAGGACTCAACTTACCAACCGGAGACCGAGCCGGTTGAGACCCCTTACGAAGGGGATGACGATGATATAAGTGATGAAGGAGGGGAGAATGACTCCCTAGCCAGAATCGAGGCGCTGCTCCAACAATATCAGCGGGAGCGCGAAGAAAGGAGGGAACGCCGAAGGCGCCGGGGAGGGCGAACTTTGGGTGGGGCTTCAAGAGGAAGAAGCCAAGGCGACTCTAGGGCCCACATTGAACCACATGGGGGCCGGGGTGATGGAGGTCCGATCATAAGGATCTCAAAATTTCTCAAAGAGGCGAGAGACTTGGGGTGCAAACCCTTCAACGGAGCAGGTGACATCTCGGTTGCCGCGGGATGGATCAAGAGGCTGAACGAAGCAGCCCTTGATATGCAACTCACCCCCGAGTTTAAGCTAAGGGTGGCGGTGAGGTTGCTTGAAGGGATGGCATCCACATGGTGGGACGGAGCCAAGGGAAAGTATGGCAACACGGTGACTTGGGAGAATTTCCGACAGGAGTTCTTTGCCCAATATTATTCTGATTTTGAGGTGAACGCCAAGAGGAGAGAGTATACCCTCCTGACCCAAGGGGGCAAAATGACGGTGAGGCAACTTGAACACAAATTCAGGGAGCTCGCGGAGTTCATACCGGAGTATGTGTGTGACGAGAACCGGATGGTAAATCACTTCTGGGATGCCTTAGACCTGGAGGTGCGTGAGAGGGCAACACAGTTGCCTAACATGACTTTTAGCCAAGTGGTCGAGCAAGGGTTAAAAGGAGAGAAAGAATGGGAGGAAAGAAAGTTGAAGAACGCCGAAGAGGCAAAGAAGAGGAAGTGGGAGAACCATGGGCATCAAGGTCCTAGCAAAAAGGGGAACCATGGGGGAGGGGGATCTTTTCGGACACCCCCACTGCCACCTAGGGGAAGTCATGGCCCGGGCGGGCAATCACAAGCCTCGGGGGTGACTCGTTGCAAGAATTGCAAGAGGAACCACCCGGGGAAATGTCGTGACCCTCCTAGATGCTACCAATGCGGGAGCACCGGTCACATGAAGATGAACTGCCCACAACTGGGCGGGACGAGGGCATCAGGGCCAAGTAGTGGTAATACCGGGACACGGAATCAAGCCGGGACTTCACAAGCGTCCAGGGGGCAAGGGGGAGCAAGCGCAAGCAACGCGCCGTCCGTGAATCAAGGAAGGACTCAAGCTAGGGTCTACGCGATGACGGAGGCGGATGCTCAAGCTAACCCGGATTCCGTTGCAGGTATTGCCTCTCGTATACTAGTGTTTTATCCTTAATTAGTCCATAAATTGAAGTTATAAATCCTAGAATCCAGGTGGGAGCAGACGTAAGATTGAAATGGGAAAGGAGAGCAAAACCATGCTACTACCCGATCGGGTAGGGCAATAAACCCTACCGGGTGGGACGAGTTTTTGCCCTCGTAAACCTTCTGGATCGCATACCCGATCGGGTTTGGTAATGAACCCGACCGGGTAGGACAAGTTTTTGCACTCATAAGTCCACTGGAACACATACCCGACCGGGTATGGTGGTATACCCGACCGGGTTTGTCAAAAATTTCTGCCCGACACCTTCTGGAACACATACCCGACCGGGTATGGTGGTATACCCGACCGGGTTTGTCAAAAATATCTTCCAGACACTTTCTGGAACACATACCCGACCGGGTATGGTGGTAAACCCGACCGGGTTTGTCAAAAAAAAAAAAATTCTGCCCGAACCCACTGGAACTTATACCCGATCGGGTATAGTATGTTACCCGACCGGGTGCACCTCGAAGTGTTCGTCAAATGAAAAAGTTGTCTTCATGAAAGTTGTAGATATTTTCATTGTCTAAATGATGGAATTTGAATCGAACGATTTGGTTAAGTATGTGAAGAGATATGATCAAAACGGTGAGACAGTGTCAATCTATATCTCAACTGCGAACGTCAACCATAATTGGGGGATTTTGCCCACTTTAAGGACATGATTTCGCATTATGTTCTTCGTAGGATTGGTCGGTATGTTAGAGAGGTATCTTACATGGTTTATAAATGTAGGAACACTAAAGATTAATGGGAGATGTGCGAGAATCCTCATCGATACCGGGGCGCAACGATCATTTGTGAGTGAGGCATTCGCCGGGGGATTCAACGCACCCCTGGTACCGATGGCTCAAGCCCTATTGGTATCCACACCCCTAGGGGAAGACATCGAGAGAGATAGCCACTATCCATCGTGTGAGGTGGAAGTGGAGGGCCAAAACTTGTCGTGTGATTTCGTGCCGCTGAGTATGATTGAGTTCGATGCAATCCTGGGGATGGATTGGCTTGAGAAGCATCATGCTAGGGTCGATTGTTACACGAAAGTACTTGAACTCGAAGGCAATGAAGGGGTAACCTTACGCTTCGAGGGGGATAGGGCAAAATCCAATAGTTGTATCATATCCGCCGTGAGGGCTAAGAATATGATGAGGAAGGGGTGTCACGCATATCTAGCGTATGTGGTGGACAAAACCAAAGAAGATACGAGCATTGATGATGTTAGGGTAGTATGCAAGTATCGGGACGTCTTTCCTAAAGACTTACCGGGACTTCCACCCGATAGGGAGATTGAGTTCGTGATCGAGGTCGAGCCCGGCACCAAACCAATCTCCATACCGCCATACCGTATGGCACCCGCTGAACTTAACGAGTTGAAAACCCAATTGCAAGAGCTTTTGGATAACGGTTTCATTAGACCAAGCCACTCCCCGTGGGGAGCACCAGTTCTTTTTGTGAAAAAGAAAGATGGGACACTTCGAATGTGTATTGACTATCGTCAACTGAACAAGGTCACAATCAAGAATAGGTATCCTTTGCCTAGAATTGATGACTTGTTTGACCAACTACGAGGGGCAACCGTGTTTTCAAAGATCGATTTGAGGTCGGGTTACCATCAATTGAAGATTAAGGAAGACGACATACCAAAGAGTGCTTTCTGCACAAGGTATGGACATTTTGAGTTCCTTGTTATGTCGTTTGGGTTGACAAACGCCCCAGCGGCATTCATGGACTTGATGAACCGAGTATTCCATAAATACTTGGATCGATTCGTGATTGTGTTCATAGACGACATTTTGATTTACTCAAAGAGTGAGGAAGAGCATGAAGAGCACTTGATACTCGTTCTTGAGACACTACGGGAGAAGCAACTTTATGCCAAATTTTCTAAATGTGAATTTTGGCTAAAGGAAATTGGCTTTCTCGGGCATGTGGTTTCGGGATCGGGAATTGCTGTTGATAATAAGAAGATAGAGGCCATTACCGAATGGGAGAGACCAAGGAATGTCAAGGAGATTCGTAGTTTCCTTGGATTGGCAGGCTATTACAGAAAGTTCGTGGAAAAGTTCTCTGTTTTGGCGTCGCCGTTGACGAAGCTCACTCGAAAGGGAGCTAAGTTTATATGGGATGACAAATGTGAGAAAGGATTCATCGAACTAAAGAAGAGATTGACCGAGGCACCGGTACTTGCATTACCCAAACAGGGTGTGGGGTACGATGTCTATAGTGACGCGAGCATCCAAGGGTTTGGGTGTGTGTTGATGCAGGAAGGGAGGGTAATTGCCTATGCTTCACGACAGTTGAAGAAGCATGAGGTAAATTATCCTACCCATGATCTGGAGCTGGGAGCAGTGGTGTTTGCACTGAAGATATGGAGACATTATCTCTACGGGGAGACATGTCACATATACACTGATCACAAGAGCTTGAAGTACGTGTTTACTCAGAAAGAGCTAAACATGAGACAGAGACGGTGGATGGAGCTGATAAAAGACTACCATCTAGTGATAGAGTACCACCCAGGCAAGGCAAATGTGGTGGCAGATGCTTTGAGCCGGAAGAGCTCGTCTGGGGCATTGCTAGCTAATTTGAGGGCATTAAGAGCCCAACTGGAGGTATCCAGCGATGGTGCCTTATTGGCACGATTTGAGGTGAGACCTACTTTACTTGATGAGATCAAGAAGGGTCAGGAAACCGACGAAGAAATTATGAAGATCCGGGAACGCATGCAAGCGGGACCGGTGGAGGACTTCAGAGAAAGAGATGACGGTCTCTTATTATTTCGTGACCGAGTGTGTGTACCGGCAGATGAGGAGCTCCGAAAGTCCATCTTAGAGGAGGCTCATTCATCGGCGTATGCCATGCACCCGGGGGGCACGAAAATGTACCGTGACTTGAAAGAAAGTTACTGGTGGTCTGGGATGAAGAGGGAAATAGCCGAATACATTAGTCGATGCCTTACTTGTCAACAAGTTAAGGCGGAACATCAGCATCCAGCAGGCTTATTGCAGCCACTTTCCATTCCTGAATGGAAGTGGGAACACGTGACTATGGATTTCGTGGTAGGTTTACCACGGACAATCAGGAACTATGATGCAGTTTGGGTCGTTGTGGATAGGCTCACAAAGAGTGCACACTTCTTGCCTATCAACACTACCTACCCACTTGAGAGGTTAGCCAAATTGTATACGGATGAGATCGTGAGGCTGCATGGGGTCCCAGTGACCATTGTATCCGATAGAGACCCACGATTCACATCACGTTTTTGGCCGAAATTTCAGGAGTCTATGGGAACGAGGTTGAAGTTCAGTACTGCTTTCCACCCACAGACGGATGGACAGTCTGAAAGAGTCATACAGATCTTGGAAGACATGTTGAGGGCTTGTGCATTGGAGTTCCAAGGAAGTTGGGACAACCACTTAGCACTTGTGGAGTTTGCCTATAACAACAGTTATCAGGCAAGCATCGGCATGCCTCCATACGAGGCATTGTATGGGAGAAGGTGTCGTACACCGTTATGCTGGGACGAGGTTGGCATGGCCAAACTCGAGGGTACTGAGTTGGTTGAGGTCACCAAATCAAAGGTGAAGTTGATTCGAGAGAGACTCAAGGCGGCTCAGGATAGACAAAAGAGTTATGCAGATAAGCGTCGAAGAACCTTAGAGTTTAAGGTTGATGACGAGGTATTCTTGAAAGTTTCTCCTTGGAAAGGGATCATTCGGTTCCAAACCCGAGGAAAACTTAACCCACGATATATAGGTCCATTCAGAATTATAGAGAGGATTGGGGCCGTTGCATATCGTCTACAGTTGACTCCTGAGTTAGAGAAGATACATAATGTGTTTCATGTATCCATGCTTAAGAAGTATGTGCACGATCCCTCTCACGTATTGGAGAAGCCACCTGTAGAGGTACGTGAGGATTTGAACTACGCTGTTCAACCTATCAAGGTCACCGATAGAAAGGTGAAGAAGCTGAGGAGCAAAGAAGTCCCAATGGTTAAAGTCCTGTGGAAGAGCGATCGGGTCGAGGAAGAGACATGGGAAACAGAGGCTTTGATGAGGAAGCAGTATGCTTTCTTATTCGAGTAGAGCTGTGAATTTCGGGGACGAAATTCCTGTTAAGGGGGGGTGAACTTGTGACACCGCACCCGAACGTCCTTGAAAATTCGATTTAAAAATTCCAAAGTGATGTATTGAATTTCCGATTTCAAAACAATGGAAGAAACGATTAATATTTTACGAAGTATATGATTGAATATTGTATTGTTCAAACCCGCATTCGTTTGTAATTTTCATAATGTAAATTATTGGGATGAGCCTACACATATTGGAGATCAATAATGTGATTTAGGAAGTTGACTTGTTCTAAATAAATTAGGATGAGTACAAAAAGACATCTTTTGACAAAGATAAAACAATAGGACCCATTTTCCCCATTTTTGGAAGTATTGGTAGATAATTTGGATCCCAAATTAATTGGGATCAAATGGGGAACCACTCCACATGATTAGAGTACCTACAACACAAGAAAATTAAGTGAGGAGACTTACCTTGGCCGCACCAGCTGGAGGAGGGCTGCACAAGACTTGATTGGAATCAACCTTGAGACCCACCTTGTCAATTTCCGCACAAAATGGTGTGCTGTTTGTCTCCACTCATTATGGGAGTTATACTCGACCAAACAACGTGTATAAGGTGTCTTTGGATAGCTTTTGAAGTCTATTTTCATATTTGAGTGGCCACAGTTCGAGAGGAGAAGTCAATCATCCAAAAATCGATCTGGAACGAGCAGAGGTCTGTGAACTCGAGCTGTGAGAGTGCTGAGACTGTTTGGCCGATATCTCGAGTTTTACCAATCCAATTAAGGCGTGTGAGATACCAAAAGAAAGCTCTCAAGACGAGGAATCCGTGAAGGTCTGGTTTGCATCAATCGGAGTAGAGGAAGGCTTCCAAATCGTCCGAGCAGAACGAGACCTCGCAGGGACGGATTTACTCTTCTAAGTGAGTTGTTAATCCCAAAACCTTTCCATTCATTTTCCAAATGATATGAACGATTGGTGGGACTATTATACACTACTCCAAGTGTATAAAACATCCCTATTAAGTTATTTTATTGATGTAAAGGTTAGATACTAACCTAGATGCAAACATTGGAAAACTAGGAATCGAGTTAGCCGGAAAACACCCGTTCTAGGGGCTGTTTTAGTATCAACGATTCGGGGTTGAAATAGCAACTTGAGGAGGCTATTTAGCACCCATTTTCAAGCAAGGAACTAGTTCCCAATCTTCCTTGGCCGAGGCTTTAGCCATTGGATCGAGAAGGAAGGTTTTAAAGCTCATTTGAGGTGAGGATCGACATCTAGTTGCTTACAACTTGTAGGTTAAGCATGAGATTACCTAAATGCTTAAATAATGTTTTCCATGGATTATGATGATAACCTATTGATGGAATATTGATCTATTTTCCAAAGAATGAAATAAGAAATGATTTGGTAAAGTATTGATGAAAATGGAGTTAAATGAACTATTGTGTGAAATAGGCATTTTACTCATGTGTGAATTGTGTAGATACATAAATGATTATTTATGTATTACATTGAATGATTAAGTTGCTGCTACATATCTCTAAATATGTAGGGTTTTACAAATGGAATATATGATTGATAAGAATAATCTTAATAGTATTGAAATACTAGTTAATGATTGTTGAAATTGTTGAAGAATGGAATCTAAGGATTTGATTGTAATTGATGAACTTGATTGTGATGCAAGTGACTAAATTGATGTAATGTGATGCTAAGACCATGGTTGGGCAGTCCGTAGGGATGTCCCAAGATAGATTATTGATATTACAATTCTAGGCCTAGTGAGTGCTTAGGAATTGGGGTCTATGCCAATGTAAGGAGATGTACTTGAGCCCGTGCTCATAGAATTGCATTGGGTAGACATGATGAGGTGATTGTGTGCATGGGGATGTAGTCGAGTTGGACTCGAGAATGCACGGTGGAGTAGTTAGCTTATGTTAATAAAGGTGCATGGGGATGTAGTCGAGTTGGACTCGAGAATGCACGGTGGAGTAGTTAGCTTATGTTAATAAAGGTGCATGGTGATGTAGTCGAGTTGGACTCGAGAATGCAAACATATGTGTTAGGGTTGGACCCTATGTATTGTTGTGACTAGGGGTCACGGGATTTTGGGGTATGTTTGATAAACAAACCTTGGGCCTACGGGCCGACTACTTGACTTTATATATAAAGTAAGTATATTTTAAAACGGGGTAACTTGGGGTTACGGCCTAGATTATATTATCACCCTATTTGAGGGTCTTGTGTTTGAAATACTTGTTGTATATCTATTAGATGCCATCCACACCAGCACTTTATAGCCGTATAGAGTGCTGACCCCCTTCGGGGGCGTCCCACCACCATTTTTCAGGTTGAGGCTAGAGCTTGCTTCCTGTGCTCGTTGCTCGAGGGATCATCTAGGAGGGAAGACTTGGTTCGTGCTTCCTCCATTCAGTTTTAAACATTAATAAACATGCTCATGGATTTTTACTTTAGAGCCTGCGTGCTCATGTTAGCCACGTGTGGCATTTGTTTTCAAACTATGTTTTCCGCTATGTATTCGATTACTTATTATGTTTGTTTATGGATGGCTTACGTGTGAATGATATTCGGGACGCCTTGTATAATATGAATGTGTTGGACTGCGGTTGACTATTCGTATTGTACGGCGGGTTGTTGGCGTGTCCGGGGAGGTCCGGGGCGTGACAAAATGTATGTAGACAGAGCGTCCAGTGCCAAAGGTTGTGGTGGGGGAGCTGTGATCACATCCCCTGAAGGGTTTAAAGCATATTATTCTATACACTTCAATTTTAAAGTAACTAACAATGCGGCCGGATATGAGGCACTTATTGCAGGTTTAAAATATGCTAAAGCCTTGGGTGCCGGTTGGCTGAAGGTCCGATCAGATAGCCAACTGGTAGTCAGCCAGGTGAACGGGTCCGCAGAGGCCAAAGAAGAAAGAATGAAGGCATACAAGGAACTGGTCGAGGAGCAAACCAGTAAATTTGAACAAGTGGTGCTCAACCAGATCTCCAGAATTGAAAATGCCAAGGCAGATGTTCTGTCAAAATTTAAAAATGCTGCGTTGGACGAACGAGCTCATATGATCCCCGCGCACATCCAGAAATTTGCACACCGGGAGGTATTGGCCACACCAGCAACGATGGTCCTTCAGGTAGATGCTATATCCTATGCAGTTCCAAGTTGGGTCATAGACATGACCAACTACCTGAAGGATGGTACCTTGTCGAACGATAAGAATGATGCGTACAACATAACATGCATCCAAAGGAGAGCCTCAATGTTCGAACTGGTGGATAGACAACTATACAAGAAAACGTTCGGGGGACCTTACCTAAAATGCCTTCCGCCTGGTTTGGCAGCTGCTGTGATGGAAGAAATACATGAAGGGATCTGTTCGAGTCACCAAGGGCCAAAGACATTGGCCAGGAAGATCATCCTACAGGGATACTATTGGTCGACTATCCAGCAGGACTGTTTTGCATATACCGGGAAGTGCAAGATATGTCAGCTATATGCACCAGTTCCCGGACGGCCTGCAACCTTCTACACTCCAATGACTATTGCATTGCCATTTGTGAGGTGGGGGATCGACTTGCTACAGCCCCTACCTACAGCTTCGGGAGGAAGGAAATACGTGATTGTCGGGATTGACTATTTCACCAAATGGGTGGAGGCCGAACCACTGGCCAGCATCACCGACTTTCAATGCCAGAGGTTTCTCTGGCAGAACATTATCCGCAGATTCGGCCTCCCCAAACAGGTGGGAACTGACAACGGAAGGCAGTTCGTGAGCAGGAACTTTGAAAACTTCCTCATCAAGTGGGGGATCAAACATTCCAGAGCTTCCGTGGCTTACCCTAAGGCGAATGGATAGGTGGAGAATATGAATAGAACCATCATGGATGGCATGAAAAAGAAACTAGAAGATTACTCCTCCATCTCACCCGATCAGTTGAACTACATTATCTGGACATATCGAACAACACCCCGAACAGCCACATGGAAGACGCCGTTCGCCCTTGCCTACGGTTTCCAGGCCAAAGTGCCAACTCACCGACCGATCCACTACAATCCGGAAAGGAACGAAGACAACTTGCGTGCCGAACTTCACTGTATAGAAGAAAGGAGGGATTTGGCAGCCTTACAAATGGAGGAGTATCACCGAGCAACGCAGAGATACTTTGAGAAACAGGTCAAGATACGTTCAATCCAAGTAGGCAACTTGGTCTTAAAGAAAAGGGAGAAAAGCAAACTGCTGGAAGGCGGAAAAATGGCGAAAAACTGGGAAGGCCCTTACCAAGTTTGCAAGAAGTACGCAAAAGGAACGTTCAGCCTTCAAGATACCGAAGGCCGACCGGCAGGAACATGGAATGCCGAACACTTACGGAAGTTTTACCAATGAAAAACGGCTATTGCCACCTCTTAAAAAAACTGGGTCGAAATGACCAAACGACACTATCACAACCATGGCCAAAAGCCTCACCTCGACCAGCTTGTTCGAATGAGAACCTTCATCTTGATCTGAGGGAGCCACCATTTCAGCTAGGATTTGACCTTATGCTCCGGATTATCGAGCGAGGGATTCAGGCCAGTTAGAGATGGTGTAAAACCATGTGTAAGACAAACCGGGCGGCACTCGGTAACACGGGTGACTGAGCGGGGGATCGGGACTCTGGCTTTTAAATCTTGCCTCAGCTATGCAGCTCGAACGAACCACGATGAAAGGAAATCGTTATGATGGAAGCTGATGGATAGTCTACCCGGGGGGTATCTTATCCGAGGGGTTATTGTGGGAATAACTAGAGAGAAGTCAGAGTAAATAGGAGGAGAGAGAGAGTCGATTTTATTAAATGAACTCAGCGTGGTTTACAATGAGAATAAGGGCTGCTATTTATAGCAGCAATAAATGCGATGAGAGGACACGTGTCAGTAATCCAACGGCCGAAGGGTCACATCAGCCTGGTGGCACCGGCAGTGGTACGTCAACCGCATTGAATGCGGTTGGCGGATGTGACGTGGCATTAAATGCGGTGGTTGGCTGTCTCTAAAAGGAATCTTGATGATTAAGTTTGTTCAGCCGAGGGTTCCTTGTTCAGCCGAGGGCTCCTTGTGCAGCCGAGGGCTCCTTGTGCAGCCGGGGGCTCTTTGTGCAGTCGAAGGCTTCTTGTGCAGCCGAAGGCTTCTTGTGCAGCCGAAGGCTTGGTTCAGCCGAAGGCTTCCCTTGGTGCCGAGGGCATGAGAGTGCCGAAGGCTCATGTCTTCGCCCGTTTTCTCCCAGCGGCTTCTTATGCCAGAGAAGGCTATCCTGTGAGTTTTGGAGCCTTCGGCCAAGGAGGCCGAAGGTACCCCAGCGTGTATTCTGGGCTACTTTGGGGCTTGGGCCGTTGTATTTGGGCCTGAGATGTTCTCTGGGCTCAATGGACTTGTGTAGGAGAAGTAGGGGTCTATGGGCCGGGGGTTCCTGGGCCATATACTCCATCAGGAGTCCCTCACTCCTTTTGCCGAAAGGTACTTGAGGGAAAAGGAGTAGATGTGTTGATTCTTCTGGGGGCTTCATCATTTCGCTGGGTGCCTTTGCTGGAGAACTTTGTCTACTGCTGATTGCCGAAGGCTTCCCTCAGTCCCTCACATGTCGAGGGTTTTCTGAGGGAAGTATAACACCTGTATGACTGCAGAAGGCTTTCCTCAGTCCCTCACATGTCGAGGGTTTTCTGGGGAAAGCATAGGTGTATTGCCTGCGTGTGTTGTGATGAGGGCTGCTTTATTTCCGCAAGTGACTTGGAAAAAATTTTGATACTCTACCTCTGCCGAAGGGGGTATTGAAGTATGTACCCGAGGGGTGTATCCCAGTCCCCCACTCCTTTAGGCCGAAGGCAAGTTCGGGCTGAAGGAGTTATGATGAGTTGATGACCTCCCGAGGGTTGGTAACATTGATAAGCCTGGAGGCTTATGCTGCTACGGGCTCGAAGGCGTTTGGTGGAATTCGCTGGCAGAAGGGTGTGGTGAATGATAGCCGGAGGCTATCACTCGGGGGCACCCTAGTGTCACCGAAATATAGCCGTTGTAATATAGCCGTTGGAAGAAGAGTTGACGTGGCATGCCCCCGTTGGTTGGTGGGGGGCGGGCGCTGTCCATTGGTTGATCCAGCGGCCCGTAATGATGGCCTTTTTAAATCGAGGCCCAGTTCTCGAGGCTGAAAGCCTATATATACCCCAGAGCCGAGCTCAGTTTCCCTGTGCGATCTTAAGTTATAGCGAAGCTCTGGCATTTTGTTTTCTAGAGAGAGAAAGCTTATTTCAATCTAAACTTCGAATCTCAGGTTAGTTCTTCCATTGTTCTTGCCTTCCTAAGTATACTTTGCTTCCATTCCTTTAGATTTAGTGTTTAGAGCTTCTAGGAGCCTTCGGCTAGAGTGCTTGAGTAGTATTCTTCCTTAATCCTTTCAAAACTTCCCCGGGTGAGATGTCTTCGCAAAGCGACTCACAAGATATCTCGAGGGAGCCGTCGGCACAGCAAGAAAGTTTATCGGATGCGGAGTCCTCTAGCGAGCAGTCCTCGGCGAATAATGACTCAGCTGTCGCCGAAGAGGTCCAAGATAACCTTCGCACCGAGCTGGAGGCGGAGGAGTTCGAGCAGGTGATCGAGGACGAAGAAATGGCCCTCGCGCTGCAGGTAGCGGAAGAAGAGGAGGAGAAGGAGAGGCAAGAAGTCACAGTTGCTGTCCTCCCACTTCGTGGTGCCGGTGAAGCAAGCACCTCCCGGCCCCTAGATCCGGAACCCCTCAGTGTCGCCGTGGGGAAGAAAAGGAAGAAGACGAAGGCTCCACCGAAAGGCAAGCAAACCGCCGTTGACTGCGGGAAGCCTGTTGGAATTCCCGAGGGGCATTCATGGCTGAATACTGCCGCCCTCGCGCTGAGATCGAAGGCTGATCGGGCAGAATGCTATGTCACGCAGTTGCATGTCGGCCCTTCGGCGACTGTAATTGAACCGGGACCCGATGATCTCCTGTTGCGGGCTCCGGAGGGTTGTTTTGCGGTCCATGTGCTGTCGGTTGCCATGGGCCTCCGGTTCCCGCTTCACCCGTTCCTTCTCGAGTACCTTAGGTACGTGGGGTTAGCCCCCTGCCAGCTAACCCCCAACAGCCATTCTTACATAACCGGCTTCCTTCAGCTTTGCCGGGCTCGGGGGGTAACCGCGACTCTGGACTTGTTCTTTCAAAGCTTCAACCTGTGCCGAGGGGGCCACTCCAACTCCGAGGGGTTTGCAAATCTTCAACAGCTCGCGCCCTGGAGGCTTTTCGATGACGTTCCTTCGTCCCACAAAGGATGGAAGGATCGCTTCTGCTACATTAAGATGGCGGAAAATCCATTTCCGAGGGAATTGCGGAATCACTTCAGGAGGCACCCGAAGGTGGGAAGCGCCGTACTCTAGAGAGAGGGGAAGAAGATTGCCGCTCTGCTGCCGGGGGCCACAAAGCATGTGACAGTCAAGGACTCCACTCTCCCCGAAGACTTGCTGGCCCTAGGCTTCAGGCGGTACCGCTTTCTGGGTGAAAGGGACGAACAATACCTTGTCCTTGAGAGAGCCTTCGGTGGCATTGGAGGTAGTTACCGGAGGGTCTGGTTTATTGTACTTAGGATTTTTGTTGTTTCCTTATTTCCTTTCTTTGGTAATTGACCCCTTCGGTCTGACTTTACCGTTGTTTTGCAGGTGTTAGCATGGACGTCTCCAACTTTGCCGCGCTGAAGAAGAAGCTGGCCAAGGAGCCGAAGAGGAAGAAGGAGACGGGGGTTCAGAAACCTGTCGATGAGTTCTTCCGAAAGGGAGGGGATGCTCAGGTCCCGGAGGGTGGGGGACCCTCCCAAGCTGCTGATACCGGTGCTGGTGCCGGGGGCTCCAAGGCGGAGCACAAGAGGAAAAACGCGGGGAAAGGCGTGGCTCCTCCGGAGAAGAAGAAGAAGGGGGGGGCCCGAGAAGACGGACGCCCCCATTGTTGCTGTCGAAGAGCACTCTTCCTCCTCCCCCTCGCGAAACGTCCTTCCTCCTCCCGGGGGCCAAGATAGCAGCCTGGCCTGGCCCCGGGATGATGTGCAGTTCTCTATCACCAAGGGAACTGCCATCATGCATGGCACCCTCAACCCGAGGGAGTTCCTGAAGGGTGCCACTCCCCCGACCGACAAATCGGTGCTTTCGAGGGCCAAAGATGATGCCCTCAGCGCAAAAGTGCTCCAGGCCTCCGTCACCGTAAGTCTTTTCCTTCTCCTTTTTCTCTGAGTTGTCTTTGACATATCTTTATCTTGATAACTTAACCCTTGCTATTTGATGGTTTTGATTCTTAGGCTGCCCTCGGTCTCGGAGAATTGCTCCAGAGGATGGAGCGTTACCAGGTGCAGAAGCTGCAGGCCGACGAGGCCCTGGCGGAGTCCCGGCGGCAACTCCAGGAGGCCCAAGAGACCCTCCGGCTAGAGAAGATGGCGTTCAATTCTATTCTTGAAAACAACAAAGCAATCGCCAGGGCCGAGGGGAAGGCCGACGCTGAGAGAGCCGCCGCCGAGGCCTCCAGGGCTGCCGCGGAGGAAGCCGAGGCCGCTAAGAAGGAGGCCGTCGCCCAGGCAGAGAAAGATGCCGTCGATGCCTTCGTTGCTGATGGGTGGAAGGCGGAAGATCGGAGGGCATGGGTGGAGTCAGTGGTGGAGGCCTCGGTGGACGAATGGACGAAGGGTCCGGGTGCCATGTGGCTAGCCCAGAAGGGCAAAGATTATTATGATGGCGGCGAGTTCTTTACTCAAAACCTCATATACAGGAGGCTAGCCAGGCACTTCAAAACTGAGCCGAAGGACTTTGACCCTGCAATCTATGGTCTTCCCCCCTTGCAACCGGACGTAAGAGCTCCACTCCCCGAGGGCGTAGAGAGGCCAGATCTAGAAGATTCTGAGCTGATGGGCGAGGGCGATGATGAAGGAGCCGAAGATGATGCGGCCTCCAAGCCGAAAGAAGATGTCGCCCAAGAGGCAGAGGCTTAGAATTTTCCATATGTAAACATTCGTAACAGTAGGCTTCGGCTTCGGCCCACTGTATTTGTAAACAAACATCTTCTGTACTTGTGTATTTCGGTGATGAATGTTTTGCCTTCGGGCCTCATTTTTTGTATGAATGAATGTATGTCTTTGCTTCTCTTCCATCCTTCGCATTTTGGATGTATGATGTTCTCCTTGGTGGACTTAGAAAAATTCCTGAGTGCGATTCCTCACAAGCCTTCGGCTGTAGTGTAGAATTACCGGGGGCTTTTCGTTGTGGACTTAGAAATTTTTCTAAGTAAAAACTTGATCACATCCACCCAAAGCTACGGACTCAGAAAACTTTCTAAGTAAAACCTGATCAGAACCCTTCGGGTGTAGAGTAGAATCACCGGGGGCTTGGAAAGTCCCTTAAGTAAGATCCCAGCGTATGCCTTCGGTGGTGAGGTATTGGAATTAGCAGTGTAGCTTTAGGTCACTGCCAAGTAGTTCGGGGGGCCATCGGCCGCAACCCTGTAAGTGAAGAGGGCATCCCTGTTCTCTCCTGAAGGGTCTCCAATTGTGGACTTAGTCAAATTTCCACAATATTCCAATAGTAGTTGTAGTGAACCTTCCGGTATGGGAACTGCTCTGAGCCCCCGGTACACATGGTTGCCGAGGGGTTCGAGATTATGGACTTAGTGAAATTCTGAGATGTGTTTCCAACAGATCTTGTGAGTAGCCCCCCGGTTCGGTGAGTGTTTCCCTAAGGATACCAATACGTGGACTTAGAAATTTTCCCATCCTTGAATGAGCCTGGTGACATTCTGCCTTCGGCCTGAGGCCTCCGGTTTGTGCGCATATAGACTTAGTGAGGTTCTGCTTGTGAAGCTTTCGGCTATGTAGCCAGATGACTCGATGTTGAGAGATTTTCTTGTGCATTTGTAGCAGCTTTCGGCAATGTATATCCGAAGTGTTGAGCCTCCGGGGAGAATAGCATCCGGGGAGTTCCTTCCCCCCTACACATCTTTTTTTTTTTTTTTTTTTTTTGATGGTGTAGGAGAGGCATCTAGAAACTTGGTTTCGAGGAAAGGCTTGGCCTATATGGGAGGCAACGGAACAAACCGTTGGCTCCCCCTTCGGGAATGACCTTCCGATATCCCGAAGGGTTTGAGGGTCGTTTCCTCGGCCCGAGACATCGTCTGTTGCCTGCTTCCCCTTGGGAGATAGCACGGAAAGCGCCTCGGTTTTGAAAGTCGTCCCCTCAGCCCGAGACATGGTCTGTTGCCTGCTTCCCCTTGGGGGATAGCGCGGGGAGCGTTTCGTTTGTGGAAGTCGAATCCTGGGCCCGGGACATGGTCCGTTGCCTGCCTCCCCTTGGGGGATGGCGCGGAAAGCGTTCCTGGGAAGGGTTTTATTTGTGTGTGGGACACAAATAGCCGGGGGCACTTGGTACCAGCCGGAGCCGAGGGGTATTGTACCCCCGTTTTTTTTTTTTTTTTTTTTTTTTTTTTTTTTTTTAAGGAGAGTATGTAAAAGTTTGTGAAAACACTTGGTGTTTTCAAAAAGTGATGGGGGTGACCCATACACCTGGTACTTGGTACCTAAATTGCTGTTCCCCTCATGAGAGGGGGAGGCCTTGGGCCCATTTTGGTGAAGCGATGAGGGCTTGGCCACTCGTTTGTAGGAGAGAAGGGGGGGCCTTGGGCCGCTTGTACAATATGTAGGTGATGAAGGCTTGGCCTTTTGATTATTCTTCAAAAACAGATGGGGCCTTGGGTCATTGATATTTACACTTGTTGAGGATGAGGGCTTGGCCGCTCATTGATAAAACTTGACTAGGTGGTGCACATTCCAATGTCTAGGAATCTCTGTCCCATTGGGACGTTTTAATTTGTATGTCCCTGGTTTGATGATGGCCGAGATGACGTAGGGGCCCTCAAACTTGGGCGCCATCTTCCCTCCTTCGGTGGGTAGACTGGCCTCCCTTCGTCGGAGAACGTAGTCTCCCACCTGGAATTCCCGGGAGCGGACTTTGGCGTCGATGTATCCTTTGACTTGTCTCCTATAGTTTTCGGCCCTGAGAAAAGCTTGCTCTCGGCGCTCTGAGATGAGATGAAGGTCGAGGGCCATGTTGGCTTCGTTTGCCTCGGGCTCATATTGCTCCACCCTTCGGGTAGGAAGGGTAACCTCTGTGGGAGCCTTAGCCTCAAAGCCATAGCATAGGGAGAAGGGGGTTTCGCCTGTTGCACGCCGAGGGGTGGTGCGGTAGGCCCATAAGATGTTGTGGAGCTCTTCTACCCAGCCTCCCCCTTCGGCTTCCAGCTTCTTCTTCAACCCTTCGAGGAGGGTGCGGTTGGCATTTTCTACTTGTCCGTTGCCCTGAGGGTAGGCAACAGAAGAGAACGTGTGCTTGATGCCCCAAGCCTCAAGGAGGGCACAGAAGGGGGCTGCCTCGAATTGAGTCCCGTTGTCGGAGATAATTTGTTGGGGAACGCCAAACCTTGTGAGAATATTTTTGAGAACAAAGTGGCGGCACCGGGCTTCAGTGATGCTGGCGAGGGGCTCGGCTTCCACCCATTTGGTGAAGTAGTCAATGGCCACAATGATATACCGGTTGTTGGAGGTACCCCTCGGCAGAGGGCCTACTAAGTCGATCCCCCATCTGGAGAAGGGTATAGCGGTGCTGATGGGGGCATAGTTGACCGCTGGTCTGCCGGGGGCCTTCTGAAAGTGTTGGCAAGCGGTGCACCTTCGGGCTAGGTCAGCACAATCTCTAGCCATCGTGGGCCAGAAGTAGCCCTGAACTATGAGCCTTCGGGACATGGAGAAGGGTCCCTGGTGAGCTGAGCAAGTGCCACTGTGCACTTCCTCCATGGCGACTTCGGCCTCATCTTGATGAAGGCATCGAAGGAGAGTGCCGTTGTAAGATCTCTTGTAAAGCCTCCCGTTTTCGAGGGTGTAGCTGGGAGCCCTCAATTTTGCTAACCTGGCGCGGGCTTCGTCTTGGGGCAACCGCCCTGTGGTGATGAAGGCGATGATGTCAGAGATCCAGTCCTCCGGCCTCAGGTTAACGTTCATAACGGGGCTCGCGTGGATGCTTGAGAGGCTAAGTTCCTCAATTCTTGCAATTTTTGAGAGGTGCTCGGGGGATTCATCCGAGAGCTTGGATAGAATGTCGGCCTCGGAGTTTTGAGCCCTCGGTATTTGGGTAAGAGAATGTGCCTCAAACACCTTGAGCAACTCCTTAGCCGCTTCTTTGTATTGTTTCATCCTCCCTTCTTTGGCTTCGTACTCCCCGGAAATTTGACCCACGACGAGTTTGGAGTCACATTTGACGTGGATCATTCTAGCCTTCAGATTCGCCGCCAGCCGAAGGCCACAGAGGAGGGCTTCGTACTCGGCCTCGTTGTTGGAGACTTTGAAGGAGAAGCGGATGGCATAATAGGCGCGGAAGCCCTCGGGAGTAATGAGGACTACTCCTCCTCCACATGCTTTGGTGGCCGAGGAGCCATCGGTGTAGAGGGTCCACCATTCGTCAAGGGGTGCCGAAGGCTCCTCGTCAGTTGCTGATCTCGCGGTGCACTCCGTTACGAAGTCTGCCAGGGCTTGGCCCTTAATGGCAGGCCTCGGACGGATGTCTATGTTGTATTGACTGAGGAAGATGGCCCATTTTACCATTCGGGAGGAACTTGTAGGGCTTCTCATGAGGGCGCCGAGGGGTTGATGAGTGAGCACCTGGACCGGATGAGCTTGAAAGTAGTGGCCCAACTTCTTGACGGTCCAAACGATGGCTAGCACCGTCTTCTCGATGGGAGAATACCTGAGTTCGGCCTCCCGGAGGGTTTTGCTGACGTAGAAGATGGCATGTTGGAGGCCGTCTTCCTCTCGGATCAGCACTGAACTGATAGCCGCGGGGCTAACACCGAGATATAAGTATAAAGTCTCCCCCACCTTTGGTTTGGAGAGCACTGGGGGAGAAGAGAGGTACTTCTTGAGTTCGTCGAAGGCCTCTTGACACTCAGACGTCCATTGAAAGCCCGCCGTCTTCCTCATGATTTGGAAGAAGGGGAGGGCCCTCTCGGCTGATTTGGAGAGGAAACGGTTGAGGGCCGCCAGGCGACCCGTCAACCGTTGAACTTCTTTGACGTTGCGTGGGGGCTCCATGTTGATGATGGCCTGAATTTTCTCGGGGTTGGCCTCAATACCCCTTCGGCTGACCATGTAGCCTAAGAACTTTCCCCCTTGCACGCCGAAGGTGCATTTCTTTGGATTCAACCGGAGATTGAACTTTTGCATGATGGCAAAGATTTCCCGGAGGTCGTCGGCGTGAGTGCTTGCCTTCTTGCTTTTGACGATCATGTCGTCAACGTAAGCCTCCATGGTGCGTCCTAGGACAGCTTGAAAAACCCTAGCCACCATGCGTGTGTAGGTGGCGCCTGAATTTTTGAGGCCGAAGGCCATCACAAGATAGCAGAAGATGCCTTCGGGTGTCATGAAGGCAGTTTTTTCAGCGTCCTCCTCATGCATGTAGATTTGATGGTATCCGCGGAATGCGTCGAGGAATGACATAATTTCGCATCCGGCGGTCTCATCCACCAATTGGTCAATGTTCGACAGCGGGAAGGGGTCCATGGGGCATGCCTTATTCAGATCTGTATAGTCCACGCACATGCGAAAGGTAGGAGGCTTCTGTGCGAGGACTACGTTTGCCAACCAAGAAGGGTATTTCACCTCCTTAATGTGTTTGATGGAGAGGAGCATAGATACCTCCTTTTTCACGAACTCCCTTCTCTCGGCCGAGAGGGGTCTTCTTCGTTGTTGTACTGGTTTGGCCGAAGGGTCCACCGCAAGGCGGTGGGTGATAACCCCTCGGTCAATTCCTGGCATGTCCTCCGGCCCCCATGCAAAAACAATGGAGTAGGCGCAGAGAGCTTTGGTGATGCCAGCCTTCAGGTCTTCGGGGAGCTTGGCTCCGATCTTCAGGACTCTCTCCGGCTTGGCCGGATCGAGTATCAGGTCTTCAGTCTCCTCGGCAGGCTCAGCCCTCGGCCTACTTTCTTCCTCCTCCAAGGCCTTGGTGGTGATGGTGTCTATACGTAACTCTGTTTTACTAACCTTCTTGGTGAGCTGAAGGTAGCAGGCCCTGGAGAGTTTCTGGTTCCCCCTCGAATAGCCGATGCCGGTGGGTGTGGGGAACTTGAGGCAGAGGTGCCTCATGGAGATGACGGCCTCCAAATCCTCGAGGGCGGGCCGGCCGAGGATGATGTTGTGTGCGCAGTCGAGGTTGACGACGACGAATTCCACTTCGAGCTTGGCTCTATGGGATCCGTCGCCGAATTCAACCATGAGGGTGATGACGCCTTCGGCGTCTATGCTGTCCCCCGTAAATCCGGAGAGGGGGGTGTTGATGTGCCGAAGGGACCCCCTATCGAGTCCCAACTCTTGGAAAGTGCTGAGATACATGACGTTGACAGAACTCCCCGTGTCAACGTAAGTCCGGTGAATGATGGCGTCATTGATCTCAGCGCGGATGACGAGGGCATCCCTATGCGGCAGAGATCCCGAGGGGAGGTCCGCATCTGTGAAGAAGATTGGATCCACTCTCGGCCTTTTAGTTGGGGGCATGTGATTGACTTCCCCAACGTAAAGGGACTGAGCCCACTTCTTTCGCTGGCTGGTGGAGTCTCCACCAGTGTTGCCGCCGTTGATCATGTGAATGTGGCGCTTGTATTGCTGATGGGAGCCTTCCCCCTCATCTTCGAGGCCCCCAATTTCTCGCTTCTTTCCCTGTGGGTTCCCCAAGGGGATGGTGTTGGGATTCACCCACTTGTTTGCCTTTGGCGGTGGCCCTTGATGGTGAAGGGGGCCCTAGGGAGGAGGGCCCCTGATAAATTGAGACAAGTGGCCCGCCTGTATCAGCCTCTCGATGGCGTTCTTCAGCTGATGGCAGTCGTCGGTCTTGTGTCCATGGTGGTGGTGGAAGCGGCAATAGGGCTCGTCAGGACCGATGGCATAGATCTCGAGGGGTGTACGGGAGTCTCGCTCAACGAGCCCCCGCTCTTCCGCATGATCAAGAATGACGCTGACGGGATGCGTCAAGGGAGTGCGTGGGTGCTCCAGGAGGACGGGTTGCGCCCATGCCTTCGGATTATTCTTGTAACTGCCCCCGGGTCTGGCTTGGCCACCTCGGGAGCGATCATTGTAATGGGGCTCTCGGTTGGCCGGAGGGGGAGGCCCTCCGGGCCGATTCCTACCCTCATTCTTCTGAGAAGGATCCGTGTTGCGGCGGTCCTTCTCGATCTCCTCCGCTTCAGCGTATCGGTCCCCCCGCTGAAGGGCCTTCGTATAATCGCGGGGGGGATCAGTGATAAGGCTCCGAGAGAAGTTACCGTTGCGGAGGACGGTGTGGAAGAGGGCCATCAAGGTTCTGTCATCAGCACCTTCGACCTCGAGGGAGGCCTGCCTCCAGCGTTCTAGGAAACTCCGAAGGGTTTCCTCCTTCTGCTGTCTCACGTTTAGGAGGTGGGAGAAGTGTTTCTTTGAGCGGTGCCTCCCTGCAAATTGTGTAAGGAAGCGGTGGGCAAGTTCTTGCCAAGAATCAATGCTGCCCTCGGGCAACCAGTTGAACCACTCATACGCGGGTCCTTCCAAGGTGGAAAGGAACCAACGGCATAAGTATTCATCCGAGGCCCCCATCATCATCATACTATTTTGATAGCGGCTGTAGTGTTCTTGGGGATCCGTCTTCCCCTCATACGGCTTGATGGGTTGCCCCCGATATTTGTGGGGGATTTTGGCCGCCAACACCCTTGGGGTGAAGGGGGTCCTAGTGCGGAGTTGAATGAGGGGCTCGCCTGAGCCTTCGGCAAGTTTACGTTTCATTTCCTCCATCTGTGCCCGGAGGTCAGCGTACTCCGGATCTGGCCTAGCTGTGGAAGCCGTCGGCGGTGCCTGACGATTCTCCTCAAGTTGGCGGAGGAGGGCCTCGATAATTTCGTCCTTGGGATCCTTCGGGGCAACCCCTTGGGAGTTGGCCCGGAAGGATTGCGCCTGATTGATTTGGTGCCTGGCGTCATCGGCGTGGAGGAGGGCTTTGCCTTTGCTCCGGGGGGGAGGCACGCCCTCGGCACCCGAAGCGGAGGCTCCGCTCTCCTGAGGCCTGCTGAATTCCTGTTTGCCGAGGCGGTCTTGGACCCCTCGGCGTATGGGAGCTCCCCCAAGCCTCTCAAGTGCAGAGGTCCGGGGTTTCTCCTTCATCAAGGGACGTTTATCCCTGGATTGGGCCTCTTGGGAGGCGGTGTCCTGTGCCATGACCCCTTCGGCGTTTCCAATCCCCGGGGGAGGATTGGTGAACAGAGGAGGGAGCGGTGGTAATTGAATAACATTCCCCCCAGCGTAGGGCTGGAGGGGTGCCTGAGAGGCGAGGGCTCCGGAATTGAGAGCCATGTTTTGAACAAAGGCCGCAAAGGCAGCCTGAAGATCGATGGCCGAGGCCGGAGGAGGAACTTGGTTCTCACTCCGATCCCTCCTTCGATTATCAAGGCCAATGCGGGCATCGGGGGTGTTCTTCTGCAGCTGCTGACGTAGGTCAGCGGTGGCTTGCTCTAATTCGAGGATGACACCACCCTCGGGTACTAAGAGCCTGTTGGAGGCCTCAGCCCCGTTAGTTTCGCCGGGGGCTACGTAGTTTTCCTCAAGGGTCTTGGATTGGGCACGGGTGGTTCTTCCCATTTTTGGTAAGGGTTTGTGTTTGGTAGAGGGGGAGGGTTTCTTACTTGATAGTTCAGACCTCTCAACGAGAGCACCAAATGATGGATAGTCTACCCGGGGGGTATCTTATCCGAGGGGTTATTGTGGGAATAACTAGAGAGAAGTCAGAGTAAATAGGAGGAGAGAGAGAGTCGATTTTATTAAATGAACTCAGCGTGGTTTACAAGGAGAATAAGGGCTGCTATTTATAGCAGCAATAAATGCGATGAGAGGACACGTGTCAGTAATCCAACGGCCGAAGGGTCACATCAGCCTGGTGGCACCGGCAGTGGTACGTCAACCGCATTGAATGCGGTTGGCGGATGTGACGTGGCATTAAATGCGGTGGTTGGCTGTCTCTAAAAGGAATCTTGATGATTGAGTTTGTTCAGCCGAGGGTTCCTTGTTCAGCCGAGGGCTCCTTGTGCAGCCGGGGGCTCTTTGTGCAGTCGAAGGCTTCTTGTGCAGCCGAAGGCTTCTTGTGCAGCCGAAGGCTTGGTTCAGCCGAAGGCTTCCCTTGGTGCCGAGGGCATGAGAGTGCCGAAGGCTCATGTCTTCGCCCGTTTTCTCCCAGCGGCTTCTTATGCCAGAGAAGGCTATCCTGTGAGTTTTGGAGCCTTCGGCCAAGGAGGCCGAAGGTACCCCAGCGTGTATTCTGGGCTACTTTGGGGCTTGGGCCGTTGTATTTGGGCCTGAGATGTTCTCTGGGCTCAATGGACTTGTGTAGGAGAAGTAGGGGTCTATGGGCCGGGGGTTCCTGGGCCATATACTCCATCAGAAGCCGAGCTGTAACTTGGAGGTGAGCCTCCATTTTAGCTAAAACAAAAGGGTAACCTGAGCGGGGGATTTTGTTTCTAGTTTGAAAATGGACATCTCAAACCCTTAGTATGGATGGCCCGGAATGGAAGAACCGAACGGGTTGCATCGGAACTATGGGTTTGGAAGATGACAGGCATTAGCTGAATACTTAACCTAAACTTGGTTAATGTCTGAACGATCGGGTAAACAGCCTTGAGTCAGGAAAAAATGTGTTTATTCTTCAGCACTACCGGTCGGGGAGTACAAAAGAATAAAAGAATAAAGTACAAAAATAAAGGCTACGCTGCGGGAGGATCCTTGGACGGGGAACAAACGGGCTGGGAATTTGATGGCTCAGCATGGTCCTTGGCCTTCTACCTTTTTTCCATCACCCACTTGTAAGCACGGTAGAACAACACGTCAAAGTCTTCCTCTTCGGGATCAAACGCTAGGGGAAGTGCTCCATAATCACCTCGAGGTTTCGATCGACCAGCATGTCCTGGCACTTAACAAGCATGTCCTTGGCCAAGACATTGGCAAATTCTGTTCCGGCGGGCGTTTCATCTAGGAGCTTGAGGCCGTCGGTCAGAGGATCCTCGCACTTTTCCAGAAACTCCCCAAGATGCTTCTCAAGGAACTCCCGAACAGTGTTCTCCAGGGCGATGTTCAGCCCCTTCCCTCTTTGAAAATCTATCACCGCTTGTTTGATGATCTTGGAAACATCGACCGTATAGGGGGCATGGGGATTTTCATCCTTGGCCTTCTCAATTTTGAGGCCAGTGGCTTTAATAGCTTTCACTTTGGCACGAAGGGCGCGGATTTCCTGATCACGCCGCTGGATTCGCTTCTCCATTTCGGCCAGTTTGGCCACTGCCTTATCACCTTTAGTGGCTCGACCCTGAAGATCGGTAACCATCTTAAGAGCGGCAACAAGAAGAGTTTGGCCCTCATCCCGTTCGCGAGCAAGGAGCATCATCTCCCGCTCGGCTGCCAGGAAAGCCCGGTGATAATATGTACCAGCCTGGAAATTGGAAGAAATAAATTAGCAACAGTCCAGGAAAGGCGAATACTAGGAAAACTGATAAAATACATACCTTGATACTCTCCAAGTGGCCTGCTTCAACCAGATCAGACCAGTGGACCAAGTTGGTGAAATTCTCACCAGCCTTCAGGGAAGTGCTGCACCAAAGGGAGGATGCAGTTTACCCGTACAGCGTCCGGCCCTCGGCACGAGGGCCCATGGCGGAAAACTCCACAACCAGTCGATCACTAATTGAAAGGTTGGCAAGAGAGGGATCATCCTTCTTCCCAAGAGCAGAATCATCCTTCTTGAGAAGAGAGGAGGCAGAGTTTCTGGGATCCAGTTCAGGAATGGTTAGATCAATTACATGGTCGATCGGGACCAGTTGGCCTCCACTCTCAATCCTGCGGCGTTTCCGGGACTGATCAGAAGCTTGAGCGGCAGAAGGTCATGATGGCTGAACCAGCTTTCCGGCAACAACAGTTACCTTCCCTTTCCCTTTGTCCACAGGAACGGTCGAGAAAGGGGTGGGAGCCGGACGTTTTGTAGAAACATGAGGAATTACACCTGCGAAAAATGATAAATGGAAATCAGCAAAAGGAAAACAATCATGCCGAACGGCCCGAAACGGAATAAGATTTACCAATGCCGGCGGTCAGAAGTTTGGAGGGGGTGAGGTAAAATCGAAGGTTCTTCGAACCCTCCAGACAGAGCCGATCGTACTGACAGAGTAGAGCGGCATCCAACACAAGGGTGGTGTCCCGAACGAGATATGTATTCCACCGTTTAGGGAACGGAAGCGGCTCGTCCACGTGGACGCACAAGAAACGCTCCTCCCATTTCTCAGGGGGAGTGGAGTTGTCAATAAACAGAGCCCGGTCAATGCGGGCAACCAGCCGCAGATACCCAGTGGTCCAATACGGCTGGTAACTGTAGCAGTATAAGAAGAGGTCAATGTTCGGGGCAATCCCAGATCGTGGCACCAAACGATGAAGCCGTTCAGAATCATGTAAGTGTTAGGCACGAACTGTGCCGACAACACTGACACCCGGCGGAGAAATTCAACAACAAATGGATGTAGGGGGAACCGAAGACCGGCTACCAAGGCATCCATATGCCCAGCACGCATCCCGAACGATGCCTCATCGGATGTTTGATGAAACCCGCATAGAATTGGCGGGGAGGAGGCAACAATTGGCGAAGCAACTGTTCAGCATCCGCAGGAAGGCATTGACGCTGCTTCCTCATACAGTGGAAATTCAAACTGTAACGAGGGGGCCGTTCGGGCACCCCCCCCCCCTCTCATAAATGGCCAAGTCATCACCAGATATGCACCCATCATCTGGGAGGGGCTATTCGGTTTGAGGGGAAGAGGAAGAATCATCGGAACCTGATGATCGGGCAGAAGGGCCATCCTAATTGCTGTGATGGGTTTTTCCCCTGGGGCGACGAATTAACTTGGGTGCCATTTCCACTGAGTCAGATGAGCTGAGGAAACCAGACATAAAAGGGGAAGCAAACGCCTTTAAGCAAATTTCTAGAGAGAGAAAGCTTGATTCTGTTGGGTTTCGGGTAGAAAAACGCAGCGGAATAAACGAAAAATTTACTACCCAAAAGTAAACAATCGGATCTGAGGTTCATATTATAAACGAAATTACAAGACATAAGAGGGACTTACATAGTAATCTTAATCAAGGATGTCAGACTGTCCGAGAAAACGATCCCGAGCTCTACCGGTATCCACACGCACGTGACTGGATCGGCCGCAGGGAACGTTCTAGCGTTCTCTTCTTTCTTCCTCTCTACTCTAGGTTTGAGAAGTGAATTTTAACTCTTAAAATTCGTGGGTCTCCTTAGCCCTATTTATAAGAGGTGGAAAGAAGGGGTTTTATGGCTAATAAAACCCTTAAAGAGGCCCTAGCCCAATACCATTCGAAACCCTCTTTCGAATTGGGCTAATCAAGCTATTTTAATGTTATTAACAAACATTAATGATCCAAATCACTTAGGTGTGTGACCCTGTAGGTTTATATATTATTGGCAGTGGGCTAGAAATTAATTCGAGCCTCACAAATCATAAGCGGTCTCTAGCAAGGCATTATGACTATCCAAAATATATAAATGTCAATTAAATCTAACATAACCTTTTAATGATTAATTTGTGCTAATAATTCTCTTTTGTCAAACGATATCTTAATTGAGACAAGGTTAGGTCGTGTCATCCTTGTTATTCTCAATTAATATTTCTTGATTACCATGTAAGATTAATCTTGATCAAATGACACCTCATTTGAGCATGGCCATGCTAATTAATCTTACTTGTCAAGGGGCCCAATAGATATCTTTCTCTCGATGTACAAGAGTGACAAAAACTATCTTGATAATTCACATACTACTACATGGTTCATAATATGTACAATCACCACCTTTATAATTACCCAGTTAAAGATAACATTTAATGGTGTTAATACATATTAATTCTCATGCTAGTAACCATGATTATCTCAAGTATAAGAATATAGCACCTCATCATTATTGAGGACAACATTGATGACATATAACCTAGCAGTGTCCTCAAGTTGGGTCTGTCCAATGAACTTGTTCCCTAACAAGCATCTATGTTATTAACTTGATATCTCTATACCCATGACTAGTGGAATATAGCCATCAGTTAATCCACATACTGGTCTATTAATCATTAATGTCCCAAATTAATAATATTAGACCAGGGACAATAAGAATATTATGTTTATTTTAAAGTGTAGCATTCCACAATTAAGTCACATACTTAATTAGCTACTAAACAGAATATTCAGGGACTAAATATTAATAAAGAAAACTCACAATAATAATTAACATAAAATGAGTTTGTAACTTTATTAATTAATGAGCATTAAATATTTATTAATAAATCATAAACTATGATTGTCCTAGGGCATATTTCCAACAGATTCACGCAGAAAGATGAGAGAAGCAGCAGGTGAAAAATGAGGAAGTAGCTCCCTTATAAAGGAAAATTGCCACCAAGAGCCCAAATCAATGGCAGACACGTGGCACAAAACGGTTGAGAGCAATTAAGACGTCACCAGCAGCAGAGATACCCGAACGTTCATTCAAACCAAAGATCGGCAGCAAGCAAGAAATGAAACGGTCAAAAGCACCGAACGGGAAATAAACCCCAAAGCTATTTAAGTACATGAGCCGTAGATCGACCACAACCAAGGATAAAGATACCCAATCAGCATCACAAGGATATTCCATACGATCGAGATTGCTAGGAGAACGAATAGACTCTGTATCCATGCTTAGTGAGTGTTGGTTCCTTGCCCGAACGGGTATGATGGTGTTCCTAGAATACCTGTATCAAGACATCTATCATGTCCGAAGGCCGAACATGCACCAGGGTAGAGGTAAAGGACACACTCCCGAACGAAGTGGAAAAATCAGGGGAACAACGAAGTCCTAAATATTGGGCTTAGACCAAACCTCTACCACAGCAATTGTGAATTGCTAAGATCGGGATCCGGAACAGGATGACCTACAGTTTCTATTCAAATTGGCAAATCCCCCGACCAAGCTGGTAAGGATCATGAGAATTGATTCCACAAAAGCAATTAAGGGTGGCTAAGATTCGGATCCCGAACAGGCGAACTGACAATTATCTTAGGACTGGACACATCGGTTGAGCAGATAGAGATCACGAAAAATCGAAAATGACTAAGTCCACAGGCGAAACAATAATAAAAGAACTACATGTCAATTTGATAGGCAAAAAAATTAATAGGCAAAAAATTCCACTTATATTCATCAGCTCTTGATAAGTACAACAATTATCTATATTTTATATAGGTAATTATGATTATGTGTACAAATATTCAAAGATAAAACAGATAAAAATCCCAATTTGAGCGAAACCGCACTGAAGCGTCAAAAATGAAGAAACGGGAGTCAATGGGGAAAAAGGGACCAAGAACCGGCACCTCGGGGTCAACAACGGGCGTCAAATGGAGCGAAAAGTGAAGAAAATACAAAAAGGGGAGATACCCGGCGCCGGCCCACCCTATACCCGGCGCCGGCCCGTCGGATTTTCGCCCAGCCAATCCAGTAGCTTACCCGGCGCCGGGTAGGCCTGATGGCCGGCGCCGGGTAGGTCTGATCCTGCAAATACAAAAGAACGTGCTGAGATATATTGATGGAAAAAACTCACCTTCCTCATGAGCTAATCAAATATATCTTCCATGCTTGATTGTTGGGCTCGAATAGACTAAAAGATGTCAATCTTTAGCCTATATAAAGCCCCCAATTCATCAAACAAGATCATCAATCCATCCTTGAAGCTTAAATTTCAGTTTTTATATTTTATTTTTGCATTCTCTTGAAGTGTTGGAGAAGAAGCCATTTCTCTCCTGTACAATTGGTTCTAGGTATTATTTCTTGTATGTTATTGTATTTCCTTTATCTTAGTTACACTTTTGTAATTAATATGAGCATTAGAGGCTAAGTTCTTAGCTAAGGCTAGGGATGAACTTCTATGCCCACTAGGTGTTTGATAAAAGTTCTAAACCAATAAATTGTGATTTATCCTTTACATTTTGATTGTTTATGACTATGGTGTACAACATAGAAGTATGTTAAACTTAGTTTATGCCTGCAATTAACGTTGAGGTCTAAACTATGAACATTAAAGGATAAACATATATATTACCGAGAATAGAAATATATCCGGTATTATATGATACGGGTGTGATGTCTTGATATTCAACGGGGTTTTCGGTAGATGAATGTAAGCCGTAACGGGACTTACACGTAACGAAAACCACGCTCTCGCTGCCTTAACCGGAGTTGAGAATATATTAGCGACATCGTATTCATAATTGTTGGTAAAGAACTAATATTCAACCCTATTAAAGCATTTAAGTGATTCCCGAAGCTTTAGTTGTTGTTATCAATCACTTTAATCAAATTAATTTAAGTTATATCTCTGAAAATTAAAAAGAAGAACCAAGTTGTTGTTTTCACAACAACACACAACTCAAAATCCCTGCACCTTACTCATTTATTTATTTAAATTCATCTACTCTCGGACTAAATTAAACAACGTTTCCCTGTGGATTCGACCCGGTATTTTACCGGAATTTATTACTATATCGGCACTTGTACACTTGCAAGTTCAAACCGATCAGCTCTACTGGCCGGAAATTACAAAACTTTGAATGAAGGCAGAAGAGGGGAGTACAGATACAGGATTAAATCTATTCTACTGTCCGGGGCCATCTTCGTCGTCATCCTTATCATCATCTTCAGCCTCCTCATCCGCAGCCTGGTCAGACTCCATCCCCAAAGCCTGTCTGCACTTGCCCAACTGGGCCTTTAGAGCATTAAGGTGATTGGAAGCTAGATGAGGGAAGTCTGAGGGCTGCACTGATCGGCCTAGAAGCTTCTCAAGAAGGGGAAGGATAGGCTGCAACATATGCTGGCATCCGGCAGAGTAAACCTTCCGAGCAAGGGTTCCAGCCCACTCTTTGGCTACGGGATCCTGATCGAGCATCCGGACCCCCTCTTTTTGGCGTGCCTCCCCGCTCAGTTTCCCCAGATGCCGCCCGAAGATAGCGGGGAGTTGCTCGAGGGCATAATCCTCCTTTAGAGCAGCAAATTCTTTGGAAGCCATGAAATCCTCCCGGACGGAGGAAAGATCCACGCTCACTTCAGGAGGACCGTCCAGGATTTGCGAAGGCGCCTCCTTGAATTTGATTTGTGTGGCCTCAGCAGCCGCAATCTTCGCCTGGAGGGTAGCCACCTGAACACGGAGCTCCCCCAGCCCGGCCTCGAGTTTCTTCCGCTCCTTAGCGAAAGAGAGGCGTTCAGACTCGGCCGCCTGCACAGCTTTAGAAACGACATGTTTGGCATTTTCTTGGGCCACGAGCAGCTCACGCTCTTTAGCCAGCCGAGCCTCTCGCACTTGCAGGTTGTACAGCCCCATCTGGAGCGTTGAAGAATAGTTAGAAAACTCATCACGTGATTTAAGAAAAATTACACAATGGATATCACAGGAAAGGAAAATACCTTAAGAGCAGTCAAAGCAAGACATTCCTCCGTACGCTCCACTGGAAGCTAAGTGAGCGGGAGGCCATTGAAGAAAGTCGGAGTGGACCAAAGCCGGGATGTTGTTGCTCCACTGCGCTCCAGAATTTCATGAGCAGGATCTTCCAAAGAAATCCACTCGATCCGCCCCACCAGGTCACCCTGATGGGCCTCTGCACTGGAACCCGGAGCAAAGCTAAAGTGCCCGAGGAACTCCTGTAACTGCTCAGGACCGAACAGGTTGTCCATGAACATGTCAACCATGTTAAGCATGTTCGGGGGCGACTTGATGAATGGGCTAAACGTCCTGAATGGACTAGGATGAGACGTCCTGAACGGGCTGAGATTGTTCCATGCCCTGCGAAACGGCCTCAGAAGATCCTGCCTGAACGGTCTTCTTCGACCTCTTCCGCTTCTTTCTTTGTTCATCAGCAAGCTTTTGTTGTGGCTCCTTATCACCACCACCTACAGAAAACAGCCTACTGTCATCCATAACCTCTGCGGGATGGTTGGCTTCTTCGGGATCTGGAGTTGCGTCTGGGTTGAGAGCTGAAAAAGCAAAGAAAAAGTTTAGTACCGAGCGGTTCCAACGTGGATGAACAAAGTGTTTCTCACACGGGAAGGACCGCCCGGGCCATGGCACTTGGGTTTCAATCAAGTATATCCAGGGATACGGGCAGTACCTATCCCGGCCTTGATAAGCCGATCAGGGGTCAAGTAGGCCCTGATCTTGTAAGAGCCACCCTACTCCACAGCAATGATAGCCTTGTTAAGATCCTCATAGATGAACGGCTCAGGAGACTTTGGAGGGAAAGCATTCCATTGCCTTGGAATCAAACCGTCCGGGACGGAGACATAGAAGAACCGATCTTTCCATCCCTTGATTGAGGAAGGGGCATCGGAGAACAGAATATGCCCCGTTCGGGCACTTACCACCAAAAACCCACGAGCCTGCTGGGGAATGACCGAGAAAAAATAGTGGAAGAGATCTAGGGTGGGTGTCACCTTAACATTCACACAGCGGCAGATGAAACCGGCCATGGCCCGATAGGAATTCGACATAATTTGAGCCTGCACCACTTTGTGAAAATTTAATAAAGAAACAAAAAAGGGGTGGAGCGGGAATCTAAGACCGGCTTTCACCGAGTCGAAATGGACTACCACCATCCCGGGGAAATGACGCATTGGGTGGAGCCCAGCTTGGAAGCGGAAGTCCACCGGGTCAGGAATTAGGACTGGAATTTTGGCCCTATTCTGGACCGTGAGTTTCTACCGCCTGAACCTAATAAGTACTAGGTCAAGTTTATGGCGTGGAACGTCACCCGGAGGACCAGCCTCCATAATGTCTAGCTCATCACTAGATTTGGTACCATCGGAATAGGTATTGGAAGAGGAGGCGTCATCACCAGGAACCTCCGCGTGTGCGTTAGTATTTTCCGCCGCAGCATCTTGGGCCTCCCCTTGGAGTACAGACCCAGAGGTAGAAGGATCGGGAGAACGTAGGCGAGGTGCCATACTTACCGAACAAGAAGACAGAAGAGATGAAGTGAAACCGGGAAGTATCTGAACAAGAACCGCTAGAGAGCACCTAGAGAGAAGGCAGAGCAAAGGAACGAAGAGATTCAAAATTTGGAAACCCGGAACCGAAACCATAAGAGTTTATTTATAACCTAACAGCATCGGTTCGTCAACCAATCAGGGGAGGACACGGCACTAAGAATGATTACAGGGACACGTGTCACGCGGAGAGACACCAACAAGTAATCATGACGATTATCGGGAAATTGAAACGGCAGCCGCAGAAAACCGTCAAGATTATGCCTCGGGAACTGGCGAAATCCCGTCCGCTACATACCCGAGCAGCGTTCGGGAAATATTCTTCTACTTCCTTATGCACTCACTATTGTTCGAGACATAGGAAGTGGGGGACTCGTGTTGGGGTATTGGGCCCAAGCCCAATACACCCGGCCTAAAGCATAAAGAAGGCTCATGGAAAACAGGAAGCCTAACGGAATAAGAAAGGTCCAAGACGTCCCGAACGGGTGATACCTGAACAGCATTCGGGTAGAATTATCCACTTGAACTAATTAAACAGGGGACTGGCATCAAAATACCCACAAAGGGGTCCCGCACTCCGAACGGGGTACCCGACCGGGGGATCAGCAAATGGCAAACTGCAGTTAATGCTAAAGTATGGCGGCAGCAAGTAGAGGTATGGGTGCACTTCGTGGCAGAGGTAACAGCCTACCTGGTTCGGCCACGTCCATCTCACCTATCCCCCTTCTAATATAAATACCAGCGTTGAATACATTGTAAAAGGTTAGCAATTTCATACTCAGAGACTCGGAGCTACCGTTCGGGCAGTTTCAGTGTAATCACAAGATTACATAATACAAGTTAGCTTCTGAGTTAAACCTTAATTCAGTGTTTTATATGTTAAACACCTTTTAACCGAGACAAAGATCCTCAATATCCAAAGCGTGTGTTGGGCTTTCGGATCTATGGACTAAACCTCAACACACTTGTTTGGGAGAGAAATTAAAAAAAAAAAGTTGAAGTGTTAGTAAGTGTTTAAGAGTGTTAAGGAAAACCTTCCCAACCCTTCAATAGATAGCTTTTTTTAACACCCCAAATTGGGGCGTAGGGAAGTGTTGGACACGTCCTGCCCTTCAACAACATGGAAAGCTGGGTTCACATATTACATCTGTAGTATACGTAGATTCACACTTCACCCAGCTCTTCCCACATCCATTCCAACTGAAATGGCATTAGGATTTAGGAGGAGCTGCTCCACAAATAGGAGTTGCGGCCGCTGCACCCGTCAACATGCGTCGCAGGACTGCAGGCGGCGACAGTTCTGCCGGATTTGGCAGCAACAGTTCTGCTAGAGCTGGCAGCGGTAATACATCGATGATGCTCTGGGGTTGATGATTTCGCCCAATTTCGTACTGGTCATAATCATTGGCTTGCTTTATTGCATTTGTTGGTGTTCTTCATGCCATGGGAAAACTGGATTTTTTGCCATGCCAAACAGGCCGTTAACGTTTGTGAAATTATATTTTTACTTGCTTTTTAAGTTGATGTAGGACGGGAGGTGGGGTGGGGGGGGGGGTTAGGCCTCAATGGAATTGGACCAATCAAATTCAACGATTAACCGAGCAGTCGAGCACATGGTATGATGGACTGATGGTATAAGAAACTCATCCCTTATTCATTGGAATGGAATTTGTCACTATACCCAACTAATGTTGCACTAGAAATCTATTAATACAACAATAATAATAGTAAAAGGGTTTGGTAAAGAAATGGAAAGCAAGCAATCAAAACTGTACAGCTGTACAGCTGTGTGTGTAGGCAGGCAATCAATCAGTGGCCAACCAGGCATCCTTTACCCTCCATGCCAAAGAAAATCCAAGCTCTAAATGTGAAACCCAGTATCTGCCACACACAAATGAGCACACAAGACTTTAAGAATGATGCACAAATTCACACCTACCTTGTTCAAGAGCGCTTCTCCCTCACGTCAGATGCTGTGACTCACTAGAACGAAATAGACTTCTTGCACTCGTGTACACTAAAAGAATGAAGAAAATAATCCACCAACCTCAATTGAGCTGTAGATATGACTATATGAGGATAATGGATAACACTGACAAGCAGATCCTCTTGATTTGAAACATTTACAACTTGTTTACCTGCTACGCCCAACCGTAAAATTATTACAGCCATGAATATCAACAACCAACTAACCCCCCCCCCCCCCCCAAAAGAAAACGAGAGCACAAATGACTGCTATAATAATTTTTTTAGTATCAGCACCTCTCTTAAGGCATTAAGTGCTACTACTGCTATCACAGCAGTTGAAGCTACAGTATGTAAAAGCCAACAGATGTTTGACGAAGCACCTTGGGACTTCGATCAATGCCATGAGAAGCCACCTGGAAAGGTTTACAATAAAATTATAAGATCTTATGCCTTATCGCCTAGGCGACAAGTCTCACCATTGTGTAATACTTAAATATAATATATAGACATTTATATTATATTACTTAAATTACTCGTATACTTATAAATAATATATATACTTAAATTACTCCCTCTGTCCGGCTAAGATGGTCCATCTTTCCTTTTTGGTCCGTCCAACTAAGATTGTCCCATACAAAATTTGGTAAAATTTATGTGATTCTAAATCGTTCTTACTTTATTAATTCAATATCAACCACATAAACCCACTTTTCTTAATAACTGCATCACCTCCTCATGTCCCAATCGATAACCAGTGGGCCGTCTTGTGACGGCTCAAAGGACTAAATGTCGCATATTTCCGGTTGGGTCGGAAAAACTAGATCTGGCGATGCCATAATGGATGACGACGCCTAATTGTCGCCGCAATGCCTAGGAGGCTTCAGGCGAGTCGAATGAGCATGGCAGCTCCCCTCCATCGCCAGAACGCCTAGTCAGTGCCTAGGTGATGCCGTGATAACACTGGTAGCAAGCAACTTTCACCACATAATCATCACCGCTACATTTGATGTTGGTGAGTCAGACAGAAACTAATTCTGGGGAAGGAGACACATTGGGGGTAACAAAAGTCAAGTATTTAAATGCTCTGAAAAAAGTATAATTTCTTTTTTCTGAAAAGAAATATATCCCCTGCAGTCCACAAGAACAACAAAAATTTTCATTCAACCTCTTCCATATTCCATATTACATGCAAACAGAAACTCAGTATAGAGGTTTTAAGATACCATGTGTGTTAGATCTGCATAGCGCTCCTCATTCAGATACAAAGGCTTCCCCCTCTGCATCTCAATGTCCTACATTACACAATGTCAGGAAAAGAAAAAAATTGACATCATTACTGATGAGAATCCCTTCAGAACAAACCTAGAACCATATCATATTATGAGAAATAGATATGATACTAAGGCTAGCTTTACCTCTTCACCAAATGCATCCAAGTAAGGGGAATGCCATAATGCTTGACGAGCAGATCGTTGAAGCAAGATTTTAGTTTTCTACCATGAGATCAAGAAGTGCCATCGGATGTTATTTTAACTACTATATTGTATGTAGTAGGTATGAGCTAAATAATGAACTACAAGAAGAGACCAAAAAACTCACTCGAATTAACAAGAACACCCCAGTACCAGCACCACAAGCAAATGCATGAGTTTGGCAAATGTTTTTCCTTGAGATTAGAACCAATCATTATGTCACACTTTAGTTAAAAGAGAACAGAAACTAAAACCAACACACAAAAATGTGTAGAAACCTGCAGCACGTTCGCCAAGAAGGTGAGCATAATTTACCACAAAGCAGGCACAATGCAGGTTCCTCAACAACAGTTCCACAGTCAGGGCAATGCTGCTTAATATACCTTAAAACAGCAGTATGGCAATAACCAGTCATATCTTACAATGAAAGAGATTAAATACTTCACCAGGCGGCGTATCTCAGCTGGTGGGAAGAGGGTGTCACAAGGGAGAGGTTCCAGGTTCAATTCCAGGCAAAGTCCTGGTCTGGAACCCCACTCTCTCTCCACCAGATTGTGATCAAAGCTCAATTAACATCCTCCTAGATATGTGTCCGGCTGGCCCTGGCCCCTTAGGGACAGGGTATCATCCTTTGTTTAGAGAATAAATACTCATGTTTTTGAAGAACACTAACCTTCGCAACAAATCTTGATAAAGATGAGGTAAACTCATTAATCTAAATGGAACAGCAGGGGTGGAAAGCAAGACACCCTGTCGATTATGTTCTTGAAACTCCTTGGAAAGGCACAAGAACCATCTTGGAACTACAAACCGTAAAACCTCATCATTAAAAATAACATCAAGGGGTGGAATTTTAAACATCTTTTCCAACTTTTCTATTTCAAAGAGTTCCTCTCCATAAACATCAACGGTTTGCATCATCTCATCGGTTGAATAGGATAATTCATCTGATATGAATGAACCTTCACTAAATGGAATCAAGGTTGAATAATGAACTAATTTCCATAATAGTGCACATCTTCGTAAATATGGAAAGCTCAGGCTACGAATTGCCTCCTTGATATCACAAGAAGTTTCGATATAATTAGAATCAAAATAATCGCCAGCAGCTCTATGATCTTGCATAACTTTGCAAACATCTGTAATCAGGTTATCATATTCCCCTAATTCACTCAAACTGTATTGCCTCTTTTTGCAGTATGTTGCTATTCCCTGCAACCAAAATAAAATATGTCACACCGGCACCAACTAAGGGAATAAATCTTTACAGATTATTCAATGTTCAGAAGAATAAAAACTTCATGTGACCTGACTGATGGTGACAGCATAAAAAAGATGAACAATAGATAAAAAGGTGCCCTCGCATGAAAGAACAGGGCAAGGAAGACAATAAATTGTCCACATCAATGATGAAAAAGCGTCGTGTGCAAGGATAGGATTGGAAGCCTGGTTCCAGAACTGGATATCAGGATACTGAACTTCTATATCAGAAAGTTCCAAGATTTCTTGTATATTGCCTGTAAAGTATATTTCGAAATTGTACTTTAGGAAAAAATCTCTTGTTTTCAGAATCGGCTTAATAAAATATCCTCTATCTTGAAATATAAGAATGACCTGACCCTGGAGCTGTACCTCTGTATTTGTTGCTTGTAGTTTCACTTGCCAAAGTGCTTGAGCATATAGATGCTGCTAAAAGCTGGATGCCTCTTAATCTTAGAAGAACATCAAGTGAGTTCTTTGTTCTTGTGTTATTTACATTACATAGCAACAAAGATAATATAAAACCATTGGAAGACTTGAGCTCCTTATAAAGAGCACCAAGGGTGCAGTTTGACGTCAATGAGGTCTTCCTGGACCGAGCAGCAATTTCAATTGACATAATGGAGTGCTTGAGTGTGTCATACAAAATTATTGAAGGGCTTAGCCTATCTGATTTAAAAATCTTGTCGCTCCCAGGATAATGCATTCCACCAATTACACGGGTAATGGATTCAAGATTTGATCTTAGCCTTCCGCGTTGCAGTGGGAGCTCTCTGAGAACCTCACTCTTACCAGCAACATCAGCCACACTCAGCAGGAGGGATACGGCTTCCTTAACATGCAGTGAATCTGCCACTCCACTTGATGAGGTTAAGCAGCTATTAGGATCAAATATATAACGAGAAGAATCACCTGGTGGTGCCAGTTTCACATCATTGGGCAGTTCTGGAAGAACTGCATTTGCAAGCCCACGACAAACAGGACAGAGGAACTCCCCCTGGTAACAAACAGGATATCACATCATTGAAGCTTGAATCAAGAGGTCAGTGGTTTAAAGAGAAGATGGTACCTGATCCAGATCAACAATATGACCACCTTCAAAAACAACTCTTTTTGTATATCTGCATAGCAGTTAAGAAATATTTTGATGATGACTATGATATACAGATACAGAAACATGAAAACCATACATGACTAACATGAGAAAAGAGAAATGGAGAAATGCCACTTTCTAAAAATGTAGGACAAAGAACGGGGTTAGAAGGCTATGAAAACGTTGGAATATTAAAAAAAAATCTACATGCATATATTTACAGATAAGGTGTGTGCAGATACAAACTGAGAAGTTCACTAAATACCCACAAACAAGAAATAATAGTGCTAAACACACCAATTTAAAAACTTTTAAGTTTTATGCATGACACAGTTTTCAAGTTTCATAATTTGTGGAAATAGCCCCAAAGTTTTTGGCTTCCAAACTGTTGTTGGAAGAGGGGGAAAGCCGCTGCTAGAAGTTTTGATGCAACATAGGATGATGATATCAGAAAATGATACATTTGAAGTTCCAAAGAAATCTGTGGTCATTGATGAAATTTTTACCTTTCCTTGAGTGATTGTAAATAGCGATCCAAACACCCTTGATGCACAGCATGCCCACAGGAAGAAAGATAGATCCCATCACAATCTGAGGGTCCAAATACATCATATGCTGCAAACTGCTTCTTAGCTTCAGATACTGTTTTGTATTCATTTCCTGATCCAGAAGGATTATCCCGTGTTTCTCTAAAAAGTGCAGCAACGTATTTCCCAAGCACTAATGATTCGTAATTTTCACTGCAGTCCAAACACTCATGAGTAGAAGACGATCTTTTGTTACTCCATGTATATTCTAAACTAGCCAAACTGGTGTGCATTCTTTCCTGAGCCAACGAGTACACGTACTCATCAAATGACTGAAAACCATCTGTTTTTTTAACATTTTCATTTGCAATACTCACAGTACAAGGAAGCTTAATGCTATTCATTGTAGGAAAGTGAAACTTGATAAATCCCACTAACATTTCTACTTCTTTAGGATGCCCTCCTAAAGCAAAACCATCGACTGCATTTTGAACTAAACCTGTTGAGTGAAATGATGATATCATGTCTAAACTGCTTGAAACATTTCTTTTTGGAGAAACATTTTCTTTATCTCCTACAGTAAACATTGGCTCCTTTCCCGAGCGGTGAGTTTGTTCCCACAACGGAGGCCCTTTGTCCACAAGACTTAGAAGCTTGGATTTCTGGTTTGAAAAATAAAGAGCAGTTCAGTGCAAAACTACAATGGATTACCCAGTTTAGTTTAGTTAGTTTAGTTTAGTTTAATTAAGATAGAAAACGCATCAAGATTGCCAGTTTGTTATCCACCTGAAGATGGATTAGGTATGATAGGGGACTTTTAGAGGTTGAACCATGGCAGAGGGAGCAAGTGATTAACATTTCTTCAGAAGTATGTCCTGCCCGAGAACCACATACTTCTTTTCCAACTCTAGCATCATTGTCTTCAGCATCTTCTGTGGAGCCAATGCTTGCCAGAAACATTGATTGCTGAGCCCGCATTTTCTCCTGCAAGTGAGAAAGAAAAAATAGTAGTGAGACCAAGCTCCCAACTGGCATGAAACTGTGATCTGTCAAAAAGGGACCAAAGACACCAAACTTCTGTAGTAGACCAATAGTTCCACACATCCAGTTGCCAAAGTTTACAACTATAAATCTCATGTATTTGAAAAAATATGTCGTACAAAAGGTATATAGAGTTGCAAATTACATGATGAAACATATTACTTTGTGGTACTTCTGAAATGGGGCTGCAGGTAGGAGAACATTCTATTTTTGCCTATTCCTATAGGGGTGCACCCTATACCTCTCTGGAAGAAGAATTTGGAGGGGGGCACAATGAATAAAAGAAACTGCCAGATTTTGGCAGAATTCCAATACTAGTGCCTTAGTGCGGACTATAGTGCTGTTGGTCTGCTGCTTGAAGAAAATTGCTTATTTCAGATTTTGAAAGTGTCCCAGCTACTTTCCTTATATTTCCTAATGTCTAGTATTTCAACTAGTTTTCTTTTCCCCCGGCTGAAATGTGTGTGAAAATTCTCTCGACAGGTGTGATGATTTAATAACAATTTATTAATTTAGTATTTTTTACTAAAAAGATAAGTATATATATTATATACTATATAATTTGTTGGCCATTTAGTAGTTTTAATTGGAATGACAAAAGTGCATAATTATTGCATAAATTGATGCTCCATACTATCATTTGAATTTTGAAATTGTGATTTTAATGTGATTTCGAACACCCAAAATGTAAGCGATAGATCCGCCACTGCAAAGGACTCAATTATCGAATTTTAAAAAAAAACGTTTACGCAACCCAACTCCCCAAGCGACGTACCTGAGTGACGACCAGACTCCAATAGCGACTCACCTTCTTCTTCTTCTTCAGTTAATCAGTTCTATAAAAAGGCTGGGGGGTGTCGCACTATAATAGTGTACTCATCTCTGTCCATCTCCAGTTCTCCGTTTAATATTTTTTCAAATAACCGCATAGAGTTCTCTTCGTTCCTCTCTGTTCAACAAACTTTATTCTCTGCTAACGTTGCTCGTTTGGAAATATCTACTAAAAATACTGATCAAGTTCCTCAAACTTCATCAGATAGTGCTTCTGTCCAGGTTGCTCAGTTCAGCAATTCTGAAAATCAATCCTATAGAGGCAGAGGTCGTGGAAACTTTGGCAGAGATCGTGGAGGTCACTCTGGTGGAAGAAGTTCTGCAGTTTGTCAAGTTTGTGGAAAAACTGGTCATCATGCACTCATCTGCTACCATCGCTATAATCCAGCCTACTATGTTACCAATACCTCTTCTCCACATCAATGGAATCAGTACTCACAGCACTCACAGTTCCCCAATTCATCACCTACCTCACAATCACAAAGGCCACCTTCCCATAATTCAAACTCTTTTGCTCCAAATCTTCCCAGTTCAAACCTTACTGGTCCACCTTTACAGTTTTTCAACTGGCAACAACAACCTCAGAATAACTGGAATCAGCAAACCTACAATCCTTCACCCAGTGCTGCTTAGGCCTGTGCTACTCCATCTGTCTTAGGACCTGCACCACAAACTCAAACCTGATTCCCTGACTCTAGTGCTACACATCATGTTACTTCGGATCCTCTCAATCTCCAACATAGTGAGACGCTTGCTACTACTGATAAGCTTTTTATGGGTAATGGTCAAGGTGTGGATATTAAGTCTATTGGTTTTTCTAAGTTTCCTTCACCCTATCAATCATCTCTATATTAATCATATTCTTCATGTTCCTTCTATTACTAAAAATCTTCTCAGTGTTAGCCAGTTTGCTAAAGACAACAATGTCTTTTTTGAATTCATACTTATCATTGCTTTGTCAAATCACAGGTTTCTAAGCAGGTCCTTTTACATGGTTCCCTGGGAGAAGATGGTCTTTACAAGTTTGAGTCAATCACAACCCTTAGTCTACACCAATCTGCTGCACCAGTTCAATTTGCCCTTGTTTCATCATCATCATCTACTTCTGTTTTGTCTCCTTGTAATAATTCAAAGTCTTGTAATGTTTCTCAAACATGTAATCTGTGGCATTTAAGACTAAGTCATCCCCATTTTGAGGCTTTGAAATCTATTCTTCAGCAATGTTATATTCCTTACATGAATAAAAGCACTGTTGATTTTTGTTCAACATGTTGTCTTGGTAAAGCTCACAGATTACCATCTCTTCCTTCAACTACTGTTTTCAATTCTCCCTTTGAACTTGTGTTTACTGTGATCTGTGGGGACCTGCTCCTATTACATCATTTGATGGTTATACCTATTACATATTTACATCTCATTTATAGATGCTTACACTACATACACATGGATACATTTTCTCAAGAGAAAGTCTGATGCTCTTCTTGCCTTTACCAATTTTCATCAATAGATTCTTAATCAATTCTCTGTTTCTATTAAATCCATACAATCTGATTGGGGTGGTGAGTTTAGATCCTTCACTAAACTACTTTCTGAAAAAGGAATCACTCACAGAACTATTTGCCCTCATACACACCATCAAAATGGTGTTGTTGAACGCAAGCACCGTACAATTGTTGAAAAGGGTCCGTCTCTTCTTGCTCACTCATCCATTCCTCTCAAATTCTGGGATGCAGCTTTTGCAACCTCTGTTCATCTCATCAACAGAACCCCTTCCAAATCCATATGTAATTCTAGTCCCTATCTTAAGCTCTATGGCCATAATCCAGACTACTCCTTTTTAAAGGTGTTTGGTTGCTCCTGCTTTCCTTTCATTCGTCACTATAATAAACACAAAATAGACTTTCATTCTGAAGAATGTGTGTTTATAGGCAATTCCTCCAATCACAAAGGATATAAATGCCTATCACCATCTGGCAAGATATATCTTTCTCTCGAGATGTCATCTTTCAGGAATCTAAGTTTCCTTATTCCACACTTTTTCTTCCTTCTCAGCAACGACTTGTTTCCAATCCTATTTCTGCACCGTTAACTATTCTTCATCATAAACATCAACCATCCTTCACAACCTCATCATCCTCTTCTCCAAACCAATCATCTTCTTCAGCCCCAACTGATTCATCCAAATCTGACTCCAATAATCCTGATGCATCCCAATCTGTCTCTTTACATACTAACAATCATGAATCCTTATCAGTCTTCTTCTTCTCTAGATGTTTCTCCATCCCATCATGAGTCTATCAATCTTCTCCCTCTACAGTCCCTTTAGTTCCTCTAACCAATACTCACCCTATGAGAACTAGGGCCAAGCAAGGTAGTCAAAAGCGCTCGACCCAGCGCTTAAGCGCACCAGGTGCAGCGAGCAGGGCCTTCAGCGCTTGGGAGAAGGGGAGGCGCACGTACCTGGGTCAGGCGCAGCATAAGCGCATTAAGCGCATGAAGCGCTGAAGCGGAAAAGGCGCACGCCTGGGTCGCCTGATCTGGAAAAGGCTGACATGCCTTATTTTTTTGTTTAAAACTTTAAAAAATAATTAGCCCATATCTTTAATAACACTCAGCCCATCTAAATAATAGGGTAAAACCATTTAAACCTACGTAAAACCTTTAAGTAAAGTAGGTAAAAACATAAAACCTTGTGTAAAACCTTTAAGTTATATCGCTAGCCATCATCGGCTCTTCAGCGTACTCACTCTTCTCACTCAAGTTGCTCTACACCAGCCAGTTCTTTCTTTTTTCTTAATCATCTTAAGCCAACTCAGTTCTCCCTCACACCACTAAAAAAGATATGTGCTCTTATAGTATATTTCTATGTATATAATAAAGTACTAGTATACTATATTACTATGTATATACTAAAAAAGATATGTGCTCTTATATAATAAAGATATGTGCTATTATATTACTATGTATATAATACTCTATATTACTCATAATAATGTATTAATACTCTGCATTACTCTATATTACTCACAGCACTAGTATATTGTTATGTATATAACAATGTAATAGTACTCAGTATTACTCTATATCACCCACAACATTAGTATATTGCTTTGTATATAATAGTCATAATACTCTGTATTACTTTATGTTACTCACAACATTAGTATATTGCTATGTTATTAATAAAGTAATAGTACTATGTAGGCTCACAAGTTTAACAAGGGGAAATAGGCTCCAATTTGATTGTCTTTCATTTATAGTTTTAGTATTAAAGCCATAAATTCTGAATTTGGTGTTTTATTTTTTGTGAATCATGACTTTATTTTGGTGAATCCTGAATTTTATAAGCATTTGGTTCAATATGATGTTACATACGAAGTACATCATATTTGGTAAGTATAGAATAGTATATGTGATTTTATCTAAGTAATGCGCTTCACCCGAGTCAGGCGAGCGCTTTTTTGCGCCTTGCGCCTCAGGCGCTAGAAGACCCCTAGCGCTTCAGGTGCGCCTTTCGACTTTGACTACCTAGGGGCCAAGTCTGGAATAGTAAAACCTAGACTTAATCCCACTTTACTATTAACTCCTACTGAGCCTAAATCAGTCAAGCAAGCTCTATCTTCACCTCAATGGTTTGGTGCATGCGTCACTGTTTAACTAGGTCAAGAAATGTAGGCATTAGGCAATAAGTAGGTTTGTTCTGCAATAAGTAGGCTTGTTCTAAACTTATACCTAGATAAGGCAGGTTCTAAAATAATAAAATCTGGCTCTGAAAAGACAGAACCAGTCTCTCACACTGCAGCACAAGCAGTGAAACAATATAATCGAATCAGGGGATAAAAAATATGAATTTAAGTATTGCACCCACAAATAAAATAGGTGCTTGCACCTAAAAGAGCTGGCAAATCTAACTTTTGGTCACTGATTTCAAAGCATAGCATCTTACCAGTATAGCAGCTTGTCTCTCTCGAGCTTTAGCCTTGCGCTTGTCACTATCCGAAAGTGACCCCGAGTCATTACCATTACCACCAGGAAAAGACTGCAAGAACTGAATGGTTATTTCAGGTGAAAGGCTTTGGAGTTTGGTCATGCACCCAGGTTCAAGTTCCACAAACTTCTTCAGCAAACTCTCAACCAAAGATGAAAGGTTTAAGCTACCAGTTTCCATTAAATCATTCACTCTCTGGTATTTCCTCATCAGTAAAACAAGAAGAGACAGCAAGCTCTGGTCACCATATTTACTCATTGGAACGTCTTCACAAGCATGTGCCAAAAGGGGAAACACACCACCACCGTAACAAGGATGGCCATTAGACCCCTTATGTGCGTAGCAAATATCCAAAGCTAGTGACAGTAAATGCAGCACAGTTAAAAGAACATCATCAGGAGCACGTGACCGATTTGATTTACTCGGGAAAACAGCATAAGCTAGACTAGCGCGGATAATTTGAAGGGTTGCCCTACAAGTTGCTATTTGTGCAATCCCACAAAGAGGAGGATATATCTTTGTCCATTTTGGTAGCTGAGTGGTTAACGCAGATACATTACAGAACTGCATATATCTTTCTTCTGAAACTTGTAAGTCTCTTGAATTCCAACGAGGATGATACAAATCAAGTTCTTTCCAATATGGCAACCGCAATTTATACATTCCCTGCATCAGGAAAGACAAAACGAAAACATTGTTCAGGTCACTCAGGCTCGGCATAAATAATCAAACCCTTTCATAGTTTCATCTTAAGGGTCTCCCAATCAAATGAGGCCTCAAAACTGAAACCAACCTGATTTGTGCCAGAGGGATTAGAATACACAGCTATGGAATCTAAAACTTCCTGAAGTTTATCACTCTTTGATAGATCACGAGGAAGAGACTGCACCAATTGACTGCGAGTAGCATCTCCAGTGGATAGCCGATATAACAATTCTCTTTGCAAACACTCCTGGCTAGATAACCCACAGAACCGACGTTCTTTAACTATTTGTATAATAAGAATCAGCATTTCTTGCACCAAAGTGGGCTCATACCTGTAAAGTGTTATTAGAGTAGTAGGAATTTCATAAATTGCCTCAATAACAATGGCAATAAGAATGAAAGAAAAAAAGAAGCAGCTGAGAAGTATGTAAGCATTGATTTCAGCTGTCCTATGTACAATAATGTATGAAAATCTGAACACTCGAAATATATCTTGAAACTAACTCAGAAGATACCTAGGAAAGACATTATTTAGGTGCAAATGTACAAGAAATTTCAAATTTTCATCAAAATGCCCATCCATTTGTGCTTCTCTGTGTGTTCAGACACATAGAGGATCAGGAATGGAATGCTTTAAAGTTTAAAAACAAATAGTTTGAGAAGAAATGAGAAGTCAGAGGAAAAAAAAATTGGATACATCACGCAACCTTTTTAGTTTGGTAATAAACTAATAATAGAACCTTCACTCTTCTATTCTTTCTGAAAAATGAAAATATCATTGACCACCCATGTCTTATGCCATAATATCACCCACACCCATACAAAATATAATAATAAAAAAGTTTAAAATTGATCACGTTTATAAACTTATTCACTTCAATTTAGAGTTTTAAACTATAGTTAAATAGAATAAGTGAAGTTTTTTATTACTCTAATAAAATTTTATTATAATTGTATGTTAAAATTACTATTATACGTAGTAATTCATACATGAATGCAGATTAATACATGAAAGCAAATAGACAGAGGTGAATTTGGAGATACATAGAGAGTAGTACTCTTATACACCAGTAGTAATAAGAAGTAAGAACAAGTCCTACCCACTTATTCATATGTTGTATATACAGGGTATCAATTGTTTGAAATTGTGAACAATAAAAAATGATCATTGTTGGCTTCAATATTTAAATATAAACCTTTACTAATTCTGACCTCTGTCCTAGTAAACTTTGCCAACTTTACTTAATCGGCTTTCCCAAAAACCTCGCCAATTTCCTTGTGACAAATTTATAGCCAATATAATTTCTCTCTCTTCTGCACAAATCTCAACCACGCAATTTTTACTTATTCCACATGCCAATCAGCGTTGGGAACATTTTATGGGACGGATGAAGTTTTATTTTAGATCATCATCATCATTATCATTACCCCAGTGCCGCAAAGGCTCCCACCTACGGTGGTTTAAGGGGGGGTCGGATGTATGCAGTCTTACCCCTATACTAAAGCACAGAGAAAATCACGTCAAAAATCGCATGGACTGACTGCTGCTCCATAACAAGAAGCGCAGACAGTTTATTGAGCCACTTTGCTTTATTACATCATATTCTTGAGCCAAAAAATAGTGAGTCTTTGGGTCCATTGAAAATGATGGAAAATGAAGTTTTGTTCTAGATAAGTTCCAAATTTAATATTTTGCATTTGATAAAACTATTATGTATTTCAATATTTTAATATATATATATATATATATATATGCTTCAGTTAATGAAATAAATTATGATTTTTTTTTAAAATAATGTGATTCATTATATTTGGAAGATAGGACATAAAACAATTATTCTGCTAATTTAAGTTTATGTGTTTAGTTTGTCATTATTTTTTATTTGTTGTTTTACATGACATGAGGGTTTACTGCATTACAAAACATTGCTAATCAGGGTATTACCATATTAGTCAAAGACACACAATTCTATCTTATGTCTAATCCATCATATAAACCACCATACGGTAAGTGCTTATTTATGAAACAGTAGGGGTGTGGGTGATTTAACGACAAGTTTCAGAGAGGTCTATAATGCATTCCCTTTGAAAAGTAAAACTCTTACAAAGTACGATATTATACCAGATCTAAATATTAAACGATTAAATCATTGCAATTTCCTTAAATAAATATGTCTTTAATACGTAAAGTAGTTATATGTTATGACATTTAGGTTTAAAATGCTAGAAAATTTTAGGGTACAGAGAGGTAAGCATTGCTCTGGTACTAGGACAAGGAAGAACAAGAATATAATTAACTTTGGACCCACAACTAAAAAGTCATTTTTAATCTTGGTACTCAGCTTTCATTTTTCATATTTTTGGAAGTACGGTACACAAGTACAGATTTCATGTCACATTTGGTCCTTATGATTCCATATCCTTAAATGGTTGGGAGGATCAAAGTCGTAAGAAATCCATAGTCAGACTAAAGGTACAAAAAATGAGAGTCAGGCTATATGTTCTGACTAACAGAGATATATTTTCATTACACAGTTAAGAAAGAGATAATTAAGATTCAAGAGTCATGTCCCCATTCAGAAGCATAAGAGAAGAAATGAACATACTCACTAGACTGTTCGAAATTCAACGAGAGGTAATTTGATAGCTCAAAACGTTCTACAACTCTCTTGACAAAAAGATCAGCAGGAGCAAGGGACGCACAACATTGAAGCATAAAGAGATCAAGCTCTAAACCTTGTTCAAACCTGCATGATGGAACCAATAAAAGTAATCGACATAAACACAAGAAAAGAAAAGCAAGCAAAACAATACTGCTAGTTCTTCAATGAATGCAAGCATATCAAGGATCAAAATGAAAAAATTCCATACCACCGCACAGAGCGGTACCATTCAAATGAAAGAATAGCACCATCACCATTCTTACGCCACATTCCAGCATGTACTTGGGCGCAAAACACCCTAATCCGAAGAGGATGCTCCATAGCCAATGACGAGAATCCATGTGGATGGCAACCTCCCAAAACATAGCCAAAAAAATCATGATGTGTGGGGAATGATGCAGCAGCACTTTCACCATAACAATTTTCTAGTGCCCTTTGTATAATCATAGAAAGTAGTCGGTGCAATGGAATGTGAACAGATATATCTTGCACACTAACAGCATATGTAATATCTCGCCAATCAGACAAACTTAGCACATGGAGGGCTTCTAACTCAGGGGCATAATCTTGATCACGTTTACTGTCATTAGAACCATCAGTGGCAACGTCGTGTTCCAAAATTTGACCGTCCAGGTTACCACAGTAACTATGAGAATGATGTTTACTTGCAATTTTATTGTTATCACCTAAAGGGGAATCGTATAATTTAAGAACGTGCTTTGCATTTCTAAACTTGGAATGTGTTCTCTTCAATACAAAGTAACTATTGCCAGAACTAAGACTAGTATTTTGAGATAGGAGGTAGAGGAGTTTCCCTGATGCATCATCTACTCCTAACCAGATTTCTATAGCCCTTAAACACTCAAAAGCTAACCCTGAAACAGATGGTGGAAATGGATAATTATCAACTTTTATTTCAGTGGCGCTAGATGCATGATCAAATGAGCTACGACTTGTCATACTACTAACAGAAGCTTCTTGTGATAACCTTCCAACTTTGGCATGCCTCTGGCTATCATGCTCTTCAATATCTGGTTCGCATGAGCTAAGCAAATTATCCTCTTCCGTCTCATTACATGTGGAGAATGCACCACCCACTAAAAGAGAAAGAATGTTTCCAATGAAACGACCCAAAACAAATGGTAAATGCATACTATCATTTTCCACTTCCACATGAATTCCAGTTTCTCTCTTTTGAGGGTTCATTCCTTGCACAAAAGACAGCAGTTTCATCCACACTCTTAGTATATCTTGCCTGTCATGAGTCACATATCTGGTCACAACAGAATGACTCATGACAAATCGGACATCTTCAACAACACGAAGAGTAGTCTCATACAAATGTTCCCATCTCTCAACCTACAAATAATGGATAAGGTCAGACTTTCATCTCCTTAAACACTTACATCTGTTCAAATATACAATAAAGCGAGTGAAAGATTGATTAATAAGATGACCTATATATAAAACACAAGTACGATAGGTCGTTGAGTCGTTGATGGAACCATAAAATATGAATGGTATCTTCAATGAATCAGTGCAACTTTTAAGTAGCAGTGTATGGTAATTGGAACTTTTCCCACCTAGCTAAAGCTAAAACTCTACAACACGGTATGATAGAAACTCTGGTGTGATAAAAAGCAGCTTGTTGGGTCCAGTGCAAGTTAATAATCATTGGAGTATGATTATGAATCCTTTTTTGAAAAAAAAAAATGTATGCATCTATTGCTAGTCATTGCGATTTAATCTTAAACAAAGGTGACTAAAATAAGTTCCATCACGTTTTATAAAACTATGGAAAGTTATGCACTTGCTACCACTCCGTTAATAAACATTAACTGTTTGCTTCCTAGAAAATTAATGCTATCCCCAGGTCGTGCAATCACTGTAACAAATTTATTAGGAAAATTTAGTGCCTGAACCTCAGTTCTTATACATTATACATAATCAAATGATAATTCTCATTCCTTATGCCTAACATAGGGCAACAAACATGTCATCCTATAGAGAATGAAACATCTAAAGTCAGAGGACTACCTGGAAGTAACAAAATATATGCAGTCCTAAACAAGACAATATCAGTCCTCCTAAAGCACATTTAGCATTCAACAACTATGACAGGGGCTTTTATACAATGGAATTATGGTACATCAGGTGCATGTACACACACATGAAACAGAAACAACAATGTGATATTAGAACTTTACTAAATAAACAGAAACTATGGAAACAGATCTTCCTCAGGATGGTACTTAAATCTCATTGCAATACCTGTAATTGACCACGTTCTCCAGAACAAGAAACAAATATGTCTTCTAGACATCCCAAGAGCATAACCAAAAGATTCATTTCCTTCACAAGACGTGGGGTTAGAGTAGGCACTGTAAATATCTGCACAGAGAATGTACATAGCAGCGGATACTTTTTTAAAACTGTATCAGTACAATCTTTTATGGCTTCCTTGACTACAGTTGGATAATAGCTAAGAAATTTTTTTGCAAACTCATATTTAAACCGGGGTTCACCCAACAGTTTCAGTAATAACTCATGAAGCTTGCGGACAGTATCATCATCACTAATTAACCTCTCTGCTCTCACTAGAACTTCTAATAAACCTCCTGAAGAAAACACCTTCTCAGAGATAAAACCAAGTAAACTCTCACTCGAGTTGCAGAATTCCAAGAGCATCTCCACCACAACAGATGTCAGCCCCTCTGCAGGCTTTTTAAGCTCTGTCAGCACCTCTCCAAAAAGCAGTCTTTTCCTCCAACAAGACAGTAAAGAATCCAGGACAGGTCCCAAGGAGTTGGCATAAGCAACTGGAAGTTGTTGTATCTGCTCTGCACCTCTATGCTTCGAGCAGAAACCCTCACGTTTCCAAGCAGTGACATCCCCACAATCACAGCAACCACCACCGGTATATATAATAGAATAGTCATGGTCCTTGTGGTTACCATTCAGGAAACATGGTACACAAATTGCACATGTAGGATCATTTTCACATGTCCGGCAACGATAAGCAATATCATTGTTTCCCCAAACAGACCCACAAACGCCGCGTTGACCAACATTCATACGTGCTAAGTGCTCTAATGCGGTGCATGGTTTGCCCTCAAACATCAGCCATTGTAACCAGACAATGCTTTCATGGAATAAATCTTCAAAACCTGAGCCACTGCTTGCTTTTGGAGATTGTACTGCAGTTTCTTGATCGGCCTTAACTGCTTCATTGTCACTGGGCAAGATAGCTGACACAATCTCAGGAATTTGAGACTTATTGTTTTTTACATAATCAACTAGTCCAGGCTGAAGCCGTTTCAAATTCTCCTTAGGGACTCCAAGTATCTCCAGCCTCTGATAACATGTCAGGAGAGTTCATAAGTCATCCAAATACTCTCTCTCTCTCTCTCTCTTCCAATATATCCAAATCTAGGAACCAGAGCTGTAACTAACTAGAGACTAAAATAGGTTGAAGAGAAGTATTCTTTCTTAGTGCCTAGTTAGTATTTGATTATTGTTAATTGAGTAAGTCTAATAGTGAAATGGAATTAGTTCAGCAAAACGTGTATTGCTTTTAATCTTCACAATTGCAAAAATCTGATTGGAGAAATAGAAAATATTTGGTTGAAAAGTATTACACGTTTTATTGTTTCACTAAATTAGTTACACCTTTCTTACTATACGGATTGATTTCAACCGCCAAAAGTAAGAAGAAAACTCCATTCTTTTGTTTTCATTTAGTGGCAGGTTCTGGCCTACTAGGAATCATTCTACAATCGCAAGCGATGTATTCCCCAAACCAATCATCCACACAGAAGTATTGATCGTATCAAAGATTTTAGTAGAAGCCGTACCTCAAGGATACATAATCGACTGAGAATATTGTCACCGGGGATCAGCGACACTGGAGAATCGATATCCATTATCATTAGCTAATCCAAATGGCGAAATTATAGAAGCGTCCGATTCCTGAGATTTCACTCCCCGGCGTTGAGCCACACTGACACTACCTGTATTTCGGCATCCATGCGCATACTTATATCAAAATGTCAACGCGGAGTACTCGTACTATATGACTCCGTATACGTGTATCAGTGTATGCATATGGCCAGGAATTGGAAGAAAAACGTTGTTAGAATCCCTAACAACAGCAGTACGGCGACTCTAGAGTCTAGACCATCCGATCCATTGAATTCGAGACGAATGGTCTTTTAAGGAATGACAGACACAAATCATTGGTAATGTGATTTTGCATGATAAAAAAAAAAGAGAAAATACATAAATGATCCTTAAATTTTTTTTTTCGAATTAATGTTAATTAATTAATTAATTATTTACAAAAATAATGCTGAAAAAAAAGTTATTACCGATCTAGTGCTAGCCTTAACCATGGTCAGGGGTAAGTCGTCCAACGGTTGGGCGACTTATAAGTCACCAAACGGTTTGGTGACTTATATGTCGTCCAACCGTTGGGCGACTTACCTTTTGTATATGAGCGAAGGCCAGCAGCCACTGCCAACCAGGCACGATCGTGCCTAAGTCTGAAAACAGCATTTTAGCAGGTTTTTCGCCCCGGTTCAACCCGGACTCATCTGTTTACTATAAATAAGGTCTCTCTTCTCCTGTTTAAGTGTCACGAGCCAGACACAACACATTATAAAACATACAACACACGTCTTCACAATCACATACATAACACCTACTCTCAACAACATAAAAAACACCTTGTAAATACCCTTTACAAATCAAATACAAAACATTACATTCATAACCGGTATAACACAGTACAATCATCCAATATTCATAACAAGTAATCATCTAATATTCATACTCGAACACATCAAGACAACATACAAGACTTTACAAGAGAAAATACGTCAAATGTTGTAAATTGTTCCTACAACATCTACTGTATAAGAAAAACTGCAATACAAAAGACAAACTACAAGTTCCCATCGTCAGCTTCGTCATGGAGATGTTGTTGCTCATGTCTACGCTTACGCCGTTGTCGTGGTTGAAGAACCATTCTCTCATGCTGCGTCTGGGATGATGAAGCCGCCGTTGCACTAGACGTGGATGGCATCTCCTGAGATGGGGGCATGTGTATAAGATGACCGTAGTCGACTCGCCCCAACACATCTGGACACAAGGAGGCAATGCCTGTCAGAGCCTGTCCATACATGTCCACATCATGACTATCAGTCACTGTGGCAGTAGCCCGCTGATGTATGCGCTGCAAAGCTCGTGTCTGAAATATGAAACACAATTACAATTACATAGAAATACATACAAATATTACATAAATAAAATGACTTACTTTACTACTTACTAATATACTCACCGTAAGATGCAAAGCCAAGGAGCTAGGCTGATAATGATGAGTAGGGAGTCTGAACGAAGGAGACACAAACAAACGAGTGATGCTGTAATACCATCCCATGTAGTCTCCTGAAACAGATGGGACAAATGTCGGTGTCCCAGCTACAACTAGCTCAGCTCGCCTTTCCCACGTAGTGACGTATCGCAACACTCTATCAGGCAAATGAAGCTCAACAATGTCAAAGCATATCAACGGCACACGTGCTCGCCATATGTGAGTATGCTCTCGTCCAGCTGGGGGCAACTCTGCTAACATCTCAGGTGTAAACGACATCCATGTAATCTGTTTCATAAAGATACAAAATTAGGAGATTTTATATACATATTATAGTTAATGATATATTACCCACACCATACCTGGTCCTCAGACATCCGATCAAATGCATCCTTGTACACACCGAGCCCAGTAGCGGATGACATGCGAGATAGACCAGCATATAGCCATCTAACCATTCATGTAACAGTATCATTAATATGGATATTATTAATATATTTACATTCAACATACAATCACATAAATACCAACGATTGAAAACATACCGACGGCCTAGAGGGTCCTCGCCCCGTACATGATGTGGTCCTAGAAGACGTGGAGGCTCATCGGGCAGTGGGTGTCCATCAATGCCATGATATGCGACTATAAGGGGACGCCCAATGTGGATATACTCCCATGACCAAATCTGGAGGAGTAGCAAAAATCCCCCAAGCTCTGTGCTCCCTCTCTGGCAGCCGCGACAAAGCTGTCTGTACAGATAAGCCAGCGTGGAGATCATACATTCTAGTAAACCTTTTCTCACCTGATCCACTCATCCACGCATCCGTAAAGCCTTCAGGGAGATCATACATTCTAGTAAAGTGGCTAGACGGGGCAGTTGCCGTGATAGTATCACCATCATCTTCATCAGATTCTGTCATGTCATCACCATTGATGTTCTCGTCAGCATCATCATCACGTCCCTGCCCATCCACAAATGATGCACCGTTGTGCAAATACCTACCATCTTCCTGTATAACCATGTCCAGTACAAGAGCCTTTGAGGAGTTCCCTGCATTGACATCATGCGTAGATACAACAACATTTGATGTTGATTGAGTACCATAAACGTCACAGGATTCCTCAATGTATATCTCAAGCGTCGACATATCCTCCATCTGAGTTATGCCCCACATATTTGTTATAGCTAGCTCATCAATGAGGAGCATAAGCATTTACTTTCCCCCGTTCATGGGAAATTTCATTTTCAAACGCAAAGAATGGCTAGGATGAATCATTGTGGCTGCATGTATTTTTTGAAGGATCTCGAGCATGCAAGCGCCACGAGAAACAATGACAAAGCAGGTTCTACCACCTTCATGGCATATTTGTCCAGCATCCTCATAATAGTTCCCTCCCCAATGACACACGATTGGGAAGCTTGAGAAATCCATATTCTAATAACAATTCATTGTCCAACATTCATGAGTAGGCATCAATATACACACTTTATACACATTCAAATTTTCAATAGAAAAGCTACCAAAATTGTAATATATCCAAAAGTCAAAATTCACAAACAATTCACATTTAAATATGAAACTATCCAAATTTTTATATCTACATTCATTGCTACATTTCAATACCCAAATTTACCTACATTCAAGTCCACCCAAATGCCCAAATGTAAAAATGCACATTAAAATTTACAATCAATTTAAAACCAAATTTCAACATTTCATACATATCCACATTTCACAACAACTGAATTCACAATCAATTAATAATCTAAAATTTCGAAAATTTTAACATTCAAAACCCTAAGTTCAAAATGAGATGAAATGGAGTTTAATTTACCTAGAAGAAGGAAGAAAGAGTGTTGAAGAAGAAGATAAAGGTTTGCCGGAGTGGGGTCGCCGGAGATGGAGGTTCGCCGGAGTTGGAAATGGTCTCGGTCGTCTTCGTCGCTCGTCTGTCGTCGCTGCGCCTTGGGGGAATTTGGGGATGGAAGTTCACGAAGTGTTCTGTTTGGGGCGAGACCCGTTTTTACTTAAGGAAAAGTCGCCCAATGGTTGGGCGACTTATAAGTCGCCCAACCGTTGGGCGGCTTACCCCGACCATGGTTAACCCAACAGTATTTTGGTAAATACTTTTAACCCAACCCTATTTTCGTAATTAATTAATTAATTAACATTAATACGGAAAAAATCTCCCTTAAACTATCATCACCATATCGTTTTGGTCCTTCAACTAATAAATCTATCACCTTAGTCCCTATTCTATTTAATGCATCTTAATTTGGTCCTTCGGTTAGTTTTGGTCGTTTCCATTCACGTGGTCAAACATACACTATTTTATAAATTATTATAAGACCCATCTTTAACTAAATAATTTCCTTTTTGCCAAAAAAAAACTGAATAATTCCCTTGTTGATAAATATTAACCTTAATCAAACATATTTTTAAATATTAATATGTTGCCCTTACTTAACAACCAATTGCTCAAATATATATATTATGTAGTATTAAATACTACTCCATATGTATTAAAACGTTTTTGTTAAGAATACTCAGCTGGGTAATAATTTTAAATTTTAATAATAATAATTATAATAACTTTTATGTTATTAATATTATTAATAATAATAGTAATAATAATATAACTAATAATAACTGAAATCCTTAATTTTTATCAAATTTGATTCTGGTTTTTGCGACTCTGTAATGCTTTTAATTTAGTTTCTGAATATGTAATTTTTTTTCTAAAAATAATATGAGTGCGGGCAAGAGTCTGTTCGATTTATCGTCGATCAAACATCGTAAATCATAAAGTGCCTTACAATTCGATACGGAGGGAGTAGTACATAATTTTTTTGTTAAATGACTCTAGTAGTAGTAAGAAGTGGGTTTGTATCATTTTCATTAAAAACAAAGTGATTTGTATAAGCTCTCACTTTCTATTTAATGAAAATGATACAAACCAACTTCTTACTACTACTAGAGTCATTTAACAAAAAAAATGTACTACTCCCTCCGTATCGAATTGTAAGGCACTTTACGATTTACGATGTTTGATCGACGATAAATCAAACAGACCCTTGTCTGCACTCAAATTATTTTTAGAAAAAAAAAGAATTACATATTCAGAAACTAAATTAAAAGCATTATAGAGTCGCATAAAAAAAGAATCAAATTTAATAAAAATTAAGGATTGTAGTTATTATTAGTTATATTATTATTATTATTATTATTATTATTATTATTATTATTATTATTAACATAACAATTATAATAATTATTATTATTAAAATTATTACCCTGAGTATTCTTAACAAAAACATTTTAATACATATGGAGTAGTATTTAATACTACGTAATATATTTGAGTAATTGGTTGTTGAGTAAGGGAAGCATATTAATATTTAAAAATATGTTTGATTATGGTTTATATTTATCAACAATGGAATTATTCTGTTTTTTTTTTGGCAAAAAAGGAAATTATTTAGTTAAAGATGGGTCTTATAACAATTTATAAAATATTGCATGTTTGACCACGTGAATGTAAACGGCCAAAACTAACAGAAGGACCAAATTAAGATGCATTAAATAGAATAGGGACTAAAGTGATATATTTATTAGTTGAAGGACCAAAACGATATGGTGATGATAGTTTGAGGACCATTTATGCATTTTACTCTAAAAAAACGAAAATGCTAAGTGTACATATAGTGTACACATATTGTACACACTATATAAAGGGTTTTAGTTTTTACCATTCCAATTGTAATTTTTTTACCCTTTTCTTCTCTCACTTTCTCTCGTTCCCCCCTCTCTTCTCTGTGTCATTTCTCGTTTCTCCTCTCGTTCTTCTTTCTCGTTTTCCTTTCTTTCTTCTTCATTTCTTCATTGTTGTCCTTCTTCCATTTAACAATCAAAGGTCATTTAATTTGTCTATGTGGTTTCTCGTGAATGAATCGGGAGCGCTGTAGTCTGTAGATCTGGAAGCCATCGCTGCCTGGACTCATCGCAACGACCTCAAAGTTACAGAGCCGACCACCTGCGAGCGAGTCCGACATAGAGGATCGATTCCCCACTTGGTTAATTGCCGCCAATGGTATTCATTTCTCCTTCATCTTCCTTCAATTCAACCTCCTTAACCCTAACTCATTAGACAATAATTTCCCCCTTTTTCATTATTGTGGTTTAGGGATTTAACTATGACTTTTTGTTCTTTTACGGGTAAAATGTTGATTTTTTGTTCTTTTAAATTTTGTGTTTGATTGATATCTAATGTTATTTGCTTAAAACTTTTGTTTCACTATATTATTTGAGAATATTATTCTTTTTGTTCATTATGTGTTTGATAAGCTGTTGTGATGAAATGATGTGTATATCTATGAGGCTATATTATTCACATTTTCTCTCTATTGATTAATCGGGATTAAGTAATTGAATTATGTTATTTATTTTCTGTTAAATATGAAGATGTTTATACTTTTTGCACCATATATGAAAGGAAATTGCATATTTATTTATATGCTTGAGTTAAGAGCACTTTTTAATGATTATATGCTTCTTCTTTAGGAGTTTTGGTCGTCTTTAAAGGAACACATGTGTGGGTATTAAATGAAAGGAGTTTTGGTTCTCTTGAAATTACTATGGGACTTCAAGATGTAGCACTACAACGATATGTCCAACATTCGTTTGGTGGAAGTATTAAATTGCGGTCCGGTGCTAAATCTTATCGCTATAGATTAATTCATCACCTTGGCATGATTAAATTAATGAATTGTATTAATGGCTATATTCGTAAATCTGCACGACTAGCACAACTGCATCGTGTCTGTCATAAGCATGAGATTCCTGTTATTGTGCCCATCACATTAGATGCTCAATCAAATTGGGTTGGAGGATTTTTTTTATGCTAATGGTAGGATTGATATCACTATGGGGAATGAATTGCCCCAACTCAGTGTTCGAGTAACTAACAAAATGCTACAAGCCTTACAAGGCCATGTTTGGTGGAGATGTATACTTTGACAGTGGTCGAAATGGTTTCTATGAATGGTTTGTGCAGAGTCCTGAAGACGTTTTATCATTTGTTGGTTACTTTAAAACAAGTACATTGAGAAGTCAGAAATCAAGACGATTCTTTCTAACAGATGAATATTATCATCTTTATGGTCTCAAAGCATTTGAACCTTCCAGTATGAACCATAGAGCATGGTTGGCTTTCTTAAAGAAATGGAACAACTTGGTAGCGTCGCTCAACTTTGTTTCTATTAATCCATTTAATGTATTGCTTGGTATTGCTTTGGAGCCATTTTTTGGCAGCGAGGTAGAGTTACTACAAAAATAGATTGGAGAATGTGATTACTAATATATGCTTCTTTGTTAACCAATCTGTGCTTTCTTTGAAGTGGCGTGTATTGTATATAATCTTGAATCTTAAATTTTACCAGAGGAAGCTCAAAATTAAAGTATTTGTTTGATGTTAGTAATCTTATGAGCTTGCTTAATGCTCACTGGCTTTTCTTCTTAGATTTTAAAGTACCTTGCTTGATCCAGTAAGATTTTTTGTATCCAGTAAAACTTGCATAAAAGGCAGTTTGTTCATTCTTTAAACAATTCCTTTTTAGCAGTGGTTAAGCCTTTATGATATTATCGTTTATGCATTCAGGTTAATTTAGACGTTCTGGTCCGGTGCTACTCATTTGTGTAGGTTTACTTGTATTAAATTACAAGTAGAGTTTAACTATTGAAAAATAGAGCATTCCATTTTGTTTATTCATTGAGTTAGAAATGTATTAAGCTCATTGGATTGCTTATTGATTATTTATCCTGGTGTGTAATGCAGGAGCTTAGTACCATACAAATGATGTTGGAGAGTGAAGAAGCCGACTTGTGTATTAATTTTTTGTTAGTGTTTACTTTGCGATAGTTTTCACCTTTTCAGTTGTCTTTTCGCTAGACAAAATTTAAAGTATGGCAAATGTACACACTTAATGTTGTTTTCATAGTGTTGGTTTTTCATAGTATGGCATATCTTCTGCAAAACTACTTAGTTTAAGGCATTTTCTTTAGCACTTGCTTTTATGAGAACTGAGACTGTAAATAGTGTAAATCAATTTAAGAAATAGATCAACATCAAAATCTTGATGACATGCCCTCATTCAGAAAATCATAATACCAAATTTTATGTTCTCTATTCTGGGACAAACTAAATGTCATTTTCAAAAATCTTTTCATGAGAATCACTAGCCTATCTAATGTGCATCAAATATTCCATATGCAATAATGTGCTAGGTGAAGTTGTTTGTAAACCAAACATGATATGTCCGGCCACAGGCAATAGCCACTGGAACGGTCAAATGTGTTAATTAGTTTACTCGGACAATTCCAGTTACTATTGCCTGTGGCCAGACATTTCATGTCTGGTTCACAGACAATTCCACTTAGCACATTAACTCATTTCAGTGGCTATTTTTTGTGGTCAGACATTCTAATAGTACATTTGTCCATTCCAATGGTTATTGCCTGTGGCCGGAAATTTCATGCCCGGTTCACAGATAATTCTACTGAGCAAATTAGTCTATTTGGATGGCTATTGTATGTAGCCAGACACTTCATATCAGGTTCACATACACTTTCACTTAGGACATTAGTCTGTTCAAGTGGCCATTGTCTGTAATCAGACAGTTCATGTCTGACTCACAGACAATTTGACTAAATAGATTAGTCCATTAGCCTATTTCAATGGCAAATAGAATAAAACATCTGATATATGTTGCTAATGCACATTAGTGTTTAATGAGTCATACACTCTTTTTTCAGTTTGTTGTTTTACTATGATATACTACGTAGTAATTTTTTATTGAATATTCTTTGATGGTTATGAGTTTGGTAGATGTTTTTTATTTTGGGCTATATTTATGTCTATTTTTTTAGATTTTATGTTTGTTACTATGGTGTTCAATGTTTGACTATTTGGCTTCATTGTATTTAGACAGCGATGTAACTCATAATACAATGAATAGTCAAACAACATATAATCAAACACAATGAGATAGGCTAATGGACTAATGCGTTTAGTGGAATTGTCTGTGAGTAAGCCATGAATCGTCTGGTTACAGACAATGGCCACTCTAACAGACTAATGTCCTAAGTGAAAGTGTCTGTGAACATGATATGAAGTGTTTGGCCACAGATAATACCCACCGAAATAGACTAATGTGCTAAGTAAAATTGTCTGTGAACCAGACGTGAAATGTCCGGTCACAGGCAATAGCCACTGGAATGGACAAATGTACTTTTGAAATTGTCTGTAAATATGGCATAAAATGTCTGGTTACAAACAATAGCCACTGAAATAAGTTAATCTGCAAGTTAATTAATTTCATAAAAGCCTATTGTCCATAGACAAAATAGAGATTTTAGTATGAAAAAAGTTATTTAGGTAACACAACTATTGTCCATAGGTAACCATTGCAAGTTTCTTGTTAACACAAATCATTTTTATTTGGGCATATTAACATAACTTGTGTATGAGAAAATTCGAAGTGAAACTCCCAACTGAGACCATGTATTGTCTTTTAACTATTTTGCAAAGTAATTTACACATTCATGATTTACATCCATTTTCTATTAAACTAGTAATTATAATGAATACAAATTAACTATAGCAATGTATCATAATGAGAGTAAGACTACTAATTTTGCTTTTCCACTAACTTACAACATAATTATAAACATAAATCTTTTGTGGTCCTCTGGTTTCATGCTCTCATTCTTCACTTTCACATTCTTTAATGTTGTCATGATTTGTTTTATATCATGCTTTGTCCAAATATATGAAGAAAGAGAGTCATCTTGAATGAGGGGAATCAAAGCAGGTTTAGCTATGAAGACACTCCCATATTTTGAAACCACCATATGTTAGACCAATGAGCCATCTCAATCATCAACTTGCCTTCTATTTTGCCCCCGCAAAGTCCCGTGGTGAAGTAAATTCAAAGAAAATCAAATTAAATAATGAAATTAACTAATTGATTGAAATTTGAGCAATAAACATCACCAATCCATATCAATGAAGCCAAATAGTCAAACATTGAACACCATAGTAACATACATAAAATCTGAAAAAATAGAAACAAATATAGACCTATAAGAAAAAACATCCACCAAACTCATAATTATCAAAGAATAGTCAATCAAAAATTACTGTGTAATGTATCATAGTAAAACAGAAAAATCGTAAAAATGGAGTCTAAAACTCATTAAACGCTAATATACATTAGCAAAAATGAGAACAAAACATAAATTTTTACAAAAAGTTCATTGAGTCATTTTAACAAACATGTTATGGGTATAAATGAACTAGAGTAACTATCCTAAAATTACAATATTTAACACTTCATATCTCTTACAATAAAATTTATTAATCAATTATTCAAGGTTATAACATACACGATATACATAAAATTGGAACAAATACATAAAAAACGCAAAGCAAACAAAAAAAATGGAAAAAGATATTACCTCATGGTTTGAGAAGAATCATCAACTATGGAGACAAATGAATCGTGTATGACAAGTAAATGGGGAGAAGGATTGAAAATGGTTTATAATTTAGAGAGCTTGAAAATGAAGAAAGAAAAAGAGAAAGAAATGAGAAAGAAGGGAACCATGGTCACAGAGAAGATAACGAGAGAGAGAAGGGTGGGAGTGAATCGAGTGATAGGAGAAAGAAGAATGGGTAAAAAGAAAAAGTGAATGGTTAAAAGGATAAAAAGGTATATATACTGTGTACACTTTGTGTACACTTTATGTACCCCAAGCATAATTGAAAAAAAAATTACTCAATTTGATTTAGTGCTTTTTTTAAAAGGGATTAAAATAATGATAAGATAGACTATAATTATTTTATTATCAAAATAATATACATTCATTCTTATTTTAGGAAGTTTTTAATCAATTTATATATCTTAATATAATAACAAAGAGTTTCTTCTTGAGAAAGTTGCACCAAAACTGATTGGATCATTCTTTAGGATAAAACCTCTTCGCTTGAGGCTTTGTATAAAACTCTTCACACATAGATTGATGGACATTAAGAGGCCGTTTGGCAACACTGTTTTTTGACTTATCAGACTTATCAGCCAAATTTTTCACCAAACACTTAACTTTTACTTTCGTGCACTGAATTGTGTAATAAGCAGAAAAAGTAAGGTCGGGGTTACTTTTCTGGCTATATTGGCTAAAGTTACTGTAGATGACCATTTTAGCTATTTTTACATATAATTTTTTCTTTATTTATTAATAAAATACATTTTAAAAATAATTTTTTCTTAAATCAGTCAATGCAACCACTTCAGCCAGAACTTCATACATTTCAGCAGAATCAGCCGAAACAGCCGATTTTCGTGCTACCAAACGGTAGGGATGTCAAAAAAACCCGACCTGCAATGACCCGCCCTGGCCCGAGACATTTGGGGCGGGTCCGGCCCGCCCCGTCTTGCAAATGGGGCGGGTCCGCCCCGCCCCGCCTATACAATGGGGCGGGTCCGGGTCTTAGTATTGACCCGTGCTGCCCCGCCCCGACCCGCCCCGCTCAATATAAAAGTGTACATACTTTTTTCTTAAATTATACTACAAATATACTTCAACATTCATATGTGTGTATACAATAAATATAAAATTTTTTGATCTTATAATATATTAATATATTAATATACACACACACACACACACACACACATATATAAAGAATAAGATGAACGACGGATTATCAATGTATGCATTATATATAGCATTTTAATACATATATTCAATTATTAATATAATTAAATAGATTAACTATTCAAGTCTGAGTAATGTTTCCTCAATTTTTGAAATTTTTAGCGTATCATGAATTTGATTTAATATATTAATTTTTAATTATTATTCAGAGATAAACTTTATGTAGATTCAATTGGTAACAACTTCCCACAAATAGAAATACATATTAGCAAATTAGGTTACGGCGGGGCGGGGCGGACCCGCCCCGCATGGGGCGGGTCACGGGTCAACAAGTTTGGACTCGTGCAGGTCACGGGGCGGGGCGGACCCGCCCCGCCAAGTCATGGGGCGGGTCCGGGTCTTGTAGTACCCGCCCCGCCCCGACCCATTGCCATGCCTACCAAACGGGCTCTAAATGGTATGTAGCCCAATGTTTCTAGCTTTTCACTTCTCAATACATTTAATCCACTTTTTCGTATTCCAAGTTTCCAACGCCAATAAACATACTTATATTCATATTTCTGATAATTCCATCTTTAATAAACACACTTATTTTTAAAGTTCCTGAGAGCTTCCTAGATAAAATTTTCTAACATGAATATAAAAGGTTACGTTGTAGTCTGCCGTTTGCAATTTTATGTTTCTCAATGTATGTTTTCTTTATCTTTTCGTATTCCAGATTTCTAGTATATATAGCTTGAGTATACAAGCACAAATATCATAGGGATAAGGGTCAGATAGGGCCTCGAACTTCGAAAAAAATGTCAAATAAGGCCATATTTAGGCTGCTATGTCCGGCTAACGTCATTTGGGGCGGTTCCCGGTGGAATTTTTTGATGATTTTTTTTGAGAATCTTATTCATTAAGTCTAGTTTACTCATATCAAATTTGAACCACCAATTCAATCGGGAAGGCATTCAAATGAATTCTTGAAGATAATTGCGCTTTTAACTGCACAGTTATCTTCAAGAATTCATTTGAATGCCTTCCCGATTGAAGTTTTAGTTCAAATTTGATATGAGTAAACTAGACTTAATGAATAAGATTCTCAAAAAATTTCATCAAAAAATTCCATCGGGAACCGCCCCAAATGGCGTCGGCCGGACAGAACATCCTAAATATGACCTTATTTGACATTTTTTTTCAAGTTCGAGACCCTATCTGACCCTTATCCCAATATCATATGTTACTACCAATTAACATTCTCACTTTTGTAGTACATATTTTTGTCATTTCTAGTTGACAATTTAGTTGGGACATTTAAAAAAAAAAATTGGTTGGGACAATGGCATGTCGAGCTAGAATAAGGATATGTCACTCAAGAGAGGTTTATTTGGGCCATAAAGGTGTGCATGTGCTGCATATGTACAACGTTCTAGAACGCGATAAATTTAGAGCATCTAGCATATTTCACCATGACTTGGAAAGAAGCACATTTTTTATGTGTACTTTCCATTTCTTTTATGTGTTAAGTTACAACTTTTGAGTACCTTACTAGCACATACTATTTCTCATATATAACTCACAAATATTTCATTTGTGCTAAATTACATTTTTATGAGTAGACTTATCGCATATAACCCACATGTGTACTTTGTACTCCTTAATCCATTAAGTAAGGAGATATTTAAGTATGTATAGCTCACATACTCATATTGCGTATATGTAGCTTTGAAGGTGCTACCATTCTAGCAATATCCATAAAAACTGATGAGAAAATTAACAAACTCTAAAATCCTATCATCATACAAGAGAGATTATATTGGAGTGGACCTTCTATAACTGCATATATAGCTGCAGTTTTCATTCATACACTACATATCATTTATTCAGCCTTTAGAAGCTATCAACGCAAATAATTACACTTGCACCCTTTTCATTTTCTTCCAAAAATAGCTTCAATGTCTAGCTTAAAAGTTACCGGCTAATATGTAACGTTTCATATGTTAGATGAACGGTTTGCTTTTAAATTTACTTTTTTTTTATTCTTGGATATATATTGTGTCAATGGAGGGATTTTTGGACAAAATTTGACTTTTCCATTCTTATATTTTTTTTAAAAACTTTTTTACTGAAGGTATATTTCATCATTCTTGATGGTTTCTCTATCTCTATCAAATATAGAGAATTTGAGAGGTGAATATGTTAAGCATTAACAAATTGTTGTTGGTCATATTATAGGTTTTTAAAATGTAACAATTAGATAATGTAAATGACAATATAATCTTTAAGTATGTTAATTTTTCAAATATTTGAAATTTTAAATTTCTAGTCCGATGTTTTTGATTGTATATCTATGAAATTACTTATAATCTCTTCAGCTTTTTCTTAAATAGAGCCAGGAATAAACGAAAACTCCAAGTATTTGAAAAATCCTACTTGATTTGAAGGGAAAGGAGCTTGCATATATAAGACCATTCATGAAGCATTTCCATGCACTCCAAACATTTCTTTTAGCTAGATTCATATCTTCAAGAAGTTTTGAGCAACATGTTGAGAATGTATCATCTTCTACGATGAAAGAAGGGATTTAGATGAAGACGATGTTGGCGATGAACGTGTAGACTATTAAGAACTTCCAAGTATTACAAATGATTCATCCAAAGTTCTTTTGAATATGAAAATTTGTTTTTACTTTTGATCTATATATTGTTATAATAAAAACCGAATATTTAAGGACTTCTGGGTTTCAGGTGAGAGTTCAAGAAACATTCACAATGAAAATCAAACTACTTACTTTATTGTACACGTGAGACAATGAAAATCATACCAAGAACAAGACAACAAATGTTGCCTACAAAGAATTGTTTCAAAATCATTAGATTTTTGTGTGTTATTTTTGTTTATTAAACTTTTCAATGTGTATTAACATCAGATTTTAACTTTCTTATATTTAATTTTTTACATTTACATAAAACAATTAGATTTATACATTTTGAATTAAATATTCCAACCGTGCATCGCATGGGTGCAATACTAGTTCTTTTATTAAGATGACTAATTTGATCTTACTTAGAGAATAAAACACACTTAATCTCATTTTCATACCACATGTTCATACCCGCCCGTAAGAGTGGGCCGGGTAATCCACCGGGTCATTCGGCCCGAGAAAACTTTAATTTTTTCAAAATCATCAAACCAATTTCTAACACTTTAAAAAATATATTACTGTTATAAAATGGAAGGAAATAAACAAAAGATTAAGCAGAAATGTGACACTCCATAAATTTAATAAAATAAAATAAATAAATTTCATTAGTTAGCAAAATATTACGAAAGTGATTTTTTTTTAAAATCAAGTGAATCAGATAAAATTTTTAACATCTGTGACATTTTTAGCCAAGTAAAAATGTTTATAACAAGTGATAATTATACATACGAAATGTGACATAAATAAATAAAAGTGTCCTTTTAACGAACTTTGATGTATGAATTAAATTTATAAGTATAAGATATGCAACCATTATATTATTGTGACCTTTTGGGACCAAGTAACAAAATAAATATTTTATGGGAAGTCTTATAATGCTAGCTAGAATGATTAAGTCTGATTGACTATTCTATAAAGAACATACCCATATGCAAATTGACATGCCCACATGAAGTTTGCCGAACAAACCCATATGCAATGACCATAATAATAGACCTCCAATAACATACATATCAATAATATACAAGTACATAATGATAATATATCCGACATACATCATACTACATACATGGGTACCATAGCTCCATGCGAGACTAACGACCGACATACCCACATGCAACGAAGCAATCTTCAGCAACTTGCAAGCTAGAGCTTCGGATAGGGCTTATAAATACACGAGCTGCCTACTAAACATCTCCACACCTCAAGCAACGCCTATGCTTAGTCATACTCTTGTATAGTCATATATATATACATATATACTCATCATACTACACTGCGGCAAATTTATTTACCCAAAAACAAGAGCTTACACGTTTCTAAAAACCTTCCCCATCGTGAGGGGAATCCAACGGAGAAAGAATCGTTGAAAACGGTCGTGAAACGAGGGAGAAAAGCTTCACCGGAGTTCCGCGGGAGCTATTGCCGAACTGGGTCTTCGCGTCAGAGGAAGAGAGTTGCTGCCGCCACTGATTGACCGTCTCCATCTTCGAACGACTCCCCTACCGTTGCCCTTCCAACAGTCCGTCGTCTCCAAGGTAAGCCATCCCGTTGACCGTTTTTCAATTGTTTCCGGCCTTTCCTATGTTCGAACAACGAAGAAGACAGTCTGTTGCATGCTATATATATTATTATCAAACTCATGCTAAGTGAATTATTACACTATTGGAACTAGTTGTTAAACATTAATATAATACGGAGGGGATGAGAGTAATCCTAGAAATTCACCATAACCCCCGAATAATGAATAATACTCCATAATAAATAATACTTCGTACTAATCATAGGCAAAGCTAATACTACGTAATATTTTGAGATAGCAATATTGAAAGATGGAATTAAATTGATTAGTTGATAATAATCATTTGGATAAACTTGTCATTTTTTAGACGGGGAAACTACATAATAATGGATGAATTAACTTGTTAAAAATAATACACGAATTAAACAATATTTTAAGATATATGACTATTTTAGAACTATTAAATTAATAATTTCTGGCTGTTTATAAAATTAATTACTAAGTAACGTTATTCGGAGATATTTATAAGTATTCTGAATGTTTAACATTTATGATTCGGACATTTTACAAGAGAAGATTAATTTAATGGCTGTTTTAGTATTAAGATATAATGAAAATGATTCGGGCATTTTAATGTTTTGAGTATAAATTAATTCGGATATTGGATTGGGTTAAACTAAAGTACCAAGTTAATAAATAAAAAATGAACATATAAGATGAGGACTTAGATTACGAAATAAAGTAAGCTTAATAAACGCCATTAACTAATAATTAATAGATAACCTAAATTCGAATAATAAAAGAGAAAAATCGGGTAGATTATTACAAATAGAATAAGTGACTGATTATGTCATCTTAATTAAAAAGGTGATTATTTAGAGACCCGAGTAGAGGAGGAGAATTAGGAGCGTCAGGACCTACTGTAAGTTTCTCTGCCGATCCAAAATGGTTTCCTCGTATTATATGCTTATTATGCATTTTGTGATTAAGTGTGAATTTTGAATTATGTGTATGTGATTTTGAGGAGATATTAGATTTATGGCATTTTTGAAGTGCAAACGATGTACTTTTGGGTATTAAATATTTTTAAATACTTTTGAGACTATTTAGAGAGATTGAGAAATATTTTTGAAGTATACTTAATTCAAGATAAAATTAAGGATTTCATAAGAGGTGAGCACCCGGGAGAAATCCGTGGTGTCGGTTTTCCACATCCGGATAAATGTGGAGGGTGATTAAGGCTGCTACTACTAAGAAGTACAGTTTGAGTTTGAAGTGACATTTGGATCTATGATCCCTTTTAAGAAGAAGTTATAGTAGTAGTAGTCCCTAATCATTCAAGAATTTTAAAGGTGGGGTAGTTGGTAGACTGAGTCCCGATTACTCGTGACGACTTACTACTCAGAGGGCTTGGAATCCCTTTTAGGGGGTGTGCACACTTAAGGTAGTCGTTTCGTTTCCATTAGCAGTTGTGGTACCGGCAAAAGTCCCGGGGTGGCCGTACATAACAACGTAACCACCGGGCTCAACCAGAGTGTTGAGCACCGCCCTTCTAAATTACTAGGAAGATAGAGAAGAAGTGAATTTTGAGAAGTTCTAAGAGAAGAGTTACTATAGTATTTTCGAAGAAAAGTTGAGGACTTTAGTAAAGAAGTGATTTTGAGAAAAATCAAAGAGAAAAGAATTTTGGTGGAGGGTGTCATTTTTATATAGTATTATATGAAAAACTATTTTTAGCCAAACCTGATTATTTTACGGGGTTGGGTAGTACTTACTTAGCTCTAAAGCTAATTTTTGTTTCCTTTTCTTTGTTTTGTTTTCTGCACTTTATTTGTGCAGGTGATGATGCTTATGTGGACTGATGATTGTATGACCACGAGAGCGGTTTAGAGATGTTTTAGTCAAACCTAGTCATAAATAAACAATCCAATTATGTTGAACATTTGTTTTACTTTGTTTGGTGATTGCCTGTGCATTCGGTTAAGAGATGACCGGATGTGGCGGTAACACCCATTTCCCAATTAATGTTATTTCCGCTGCAAAACTTTTTATCTGTTTGAAAGAATGAATCAAGATATTATCAATAAATCTATTATTTCAAGTATTATTTTGGGAGGGAAAATGGGGGTGTTACAAGAAATTATATTAAGTATAAAGATGTTCTAGAGAGTGTGATAATGATTGTTGAGGTTTAATCCCGTAGATCCCAAAGCCCAACACACGCTTTGGATATTAAGGATGTAAGTTTTGAGTCTAAAAGTGTATGAAATATAAAATAGTGAGTCAACTGAACTCAGGAGCTAATCTTGCATTAAGTAATTCTGCAATTACAGTGAAACTACCTGAACGCTATGTCGGTATAAGATCATATGCAAGAACAAGAGAGATAATTCTATCACTAAGCTCTGAGTATCAAAATGCTAACTCTTTACGATGTATTCAATGCAAGTACTTATACTAAAGAGGGGGTAGGTGAGGTGGTGATGTGGCTGGATCTGAATGATTGTTGCTTCTGCCGCCTTCGTACCCATGCATCCACTTGTTACCGCCATACTTCAGCATTAAATGCGGTTGCCAATTTCTGATCTCCCGGTCGGGTTCCCCGTTCGGAGTGCGGGACCCCTTTGTGGGTGTTTTGATGCCAATACTCTGTTAATTAATTCAAGTGGATAATTCGACCCGAATGTCGTTCAGGTATCTTCCGTTCGGGACGTCTTGGATCTCTCTGACTTTGTTGGGCTCCTTGCTTCCTCTGGGCCTTTCTCATGCTTTGGGCAGGGTATGTTGGGCTTCGGCCCAATAGCCCAACACAAGTCCCTCACTTCCTATGTCTCGAACGGTAGTGAGTGCATAAGGAAGTAGAAGAAGTTTCCCCGAACACTGCTCGGGTATGTAGCAGACAGGATCTCGCCGGTTCCCGATGCCATTATGTAGATCCGAAAGTCCAACACACGCTTTGGATATTAAGGATGTAAGTTTTGAGTCCAAAAGTGTATGAAATATAAAATAGTGAGTCAACTGAACTCAGGAGCTAATCTTACATTATTAAGTAATTCTGCAGTTACACTGAAACTACCTGAACGCTACGTCGGTATAAAATCAAATACAAGAACAAGAGAGATAATTCTATCGCTAAGCTCTGAGTATCAAAATGCTAACCCTTTACAATGTATTCAATGCAAGTATTTATACTAAAGAGGGGGTAGGTGAGGTGGTGACGTGACTGAATCTGGATGGCTGTTGCCTCTGCCGCCTTCATACCAATGCCTCTACTTGCTACCGCCATACTTTAGCATTAAATGCGGTTGCCACTTGTTGATCTCCCGGTCGGGTACCCCGTTCGGGGTGCGGGACCGCTTTGTGGATGTTTTGATGCCAGTACTCTGTTAATTAATTCAAGTGGATAATTCGACCCGAATGCCGTTCAGGTATCTTCCGTTCGGGACGTCTTGGACCTCTCTGACTTCGTTGGGCTCCTTGCTTCCTCTGGGCCTTTCTCATGCTTTGGGCCAGGTATGTTGGGCTTCGGCCCAATACCCCAACAATGGTGTATTTACAATGAAGGAGAAAACTCCTATTTATAGGGGGAAATGTAATAATGTCTAGACCAGGGGCTAACTGTGAGCCATACAATCACCATCTAGAAATCATAATTATGGTATCTTATATTCTTATTTATAATAACAATGATGATAATGCGTTCCTGATCATGAATACTTGGAAGATGACTAATTCAATTATATTTCAACACTCCCCCTTGAATGATCATCTTCTAATTATTCTGGGGTATTAGTTTCATAGTATTATAATGTACCGTCTCGTTAAAAACCTTGTCAGGAAAAACTCAGTGGGATAAAAAAAACGACGAAGGGAAAAAGAGTGTAGTGCATTATATTACTCCCCCTCAATTTTAACATACATCTCGAAGACGACACATTCCGATTTTGTGGACCAGTTCTTCGAATTTATTCGGTGCCAATGACTTTGTGAATTAATCAACAAGGTTGCCACAAGACTTGATTTCTTTGACATCAACCGTTCCTTCTTGCTCAAGATCATGTGTGGAGAAAAGTTTTGGTGCTATATGCTTTGTTTGATACCTTTGATGTAACCTCCTTTGATCTGAGCTATACATGCCGTGTTGTCTTCATAAATCACAGTAGGATTACAAGTAAAAGATTTTAGGGAAAACGGAAACTAATAATCCAACCTTTTAGCGGTCTTCTTATAATGGTCCCACTTTTTCTTTATTCATGAATAATCCAACCTTTGCACCTCATCTTCATTCACTGGTCCCTGACCGGTTGATGACCTGCTACTCCAAGTTATTTTCTTATCTTTGCAAACCATTATACCATAAATCTCACCTTTCACAAAGATAATGTTTTGCAAAGATAAGAAAATAACTTGGAATTGCAGGTCATTAACCGGTCAGGGACCAACAAATGAAGATGGAGTGCAAAGGTTGGATTATTCTTGAATAACGAAAAGGTGGGACTATTGTAAGAAGATGCTAAAAGGTTGAATTGTTAGTTTCCATTTTCCAAGATTTTATACCGCATTCATTTTGTATGTGTTGGATCATTGATCTCAACCAGACACACTCTCTGCCTACTTCATAAAGAGCAATTAATTGTGTGTGATTTGATGATGTGACGGTTAATGTTTGTTTCATTGATCTCCACGAGATAGCGGTATCACCATAGGTGAATAAATATCATGTTTGTGATTTTGCCTTTTGTGGATCAGACAAGTATCTTGCATTGGTATAACCAATTAAAGTGGCATTTGCACCATTCTTGAAATACAATCCAAGGTCGATTGTACCATTGGGATAGCGGAATATATGTTTGACGTCATTCCAATGTCTTCTTGTTGGGGAAGAATTGTACCTCGTTAATAAGTTTACAGAAATAGCAATATCTGGTCGGGTATTCTTAGCCAAATACATTAATGCTCCAATGGCACTCAAATATGCTATTTCGGGACCAAAAATTTCTTCATCATCTTCACAAGGCCGGAAGCGATCATCATGCACATTGAGAGATCGAACCACCATTGGAGAATTGATCGGGTGAGCTTATTCCATGTAAAACCACTTCAAAAGTTTCTCGGTATAATTTTATCGGTGTTTAAAAATACCATTTCTCAAATGTTCAATTTGAATGCCGAGACAAAATTTTGTTCTCCCAAGGTCTTTCATTTCAAATTCTTTCATGAGATATTTAGCAATATTTTCAATTTCACTAGGAGTTCCCATAATGTTTAAATCATCAACATATACTACAATTATGGTGAATCCCGATTCAGATCGTTAAATGAAAACACATGGACTGATAGGATCATTTTTATATCCTTCTTTAATTAAATATTTACTGAGACAGCTATACCACATGCGTCCAGATTGTTTTAATCCATATAATGACTTATGCAATTTTATGGAAAATAAATCTCGAGATTTCGAGTTATAAGCATCAGGTATTTTAAAGCCTCCAGGAATTCTCATATATATATCTGTATCGAGTGAACCGAAAAAATATGCGGTCACTACATCCATTAGGCGCATTTGCAGCCTTTCAAAAACAGACATGCCACTTAAAAAACTTATAGTAGTAGCATAAACTACTGGAGAATACGTCTCATGATAATCGATTCCTGGCATTTTAGAAACACCTTGGACAACAAGTCGGGCTTTGTATCTCACGATTTCATTTTTCTCGTGACGTTTACGTACAAAAACCCATTTAAAACATACAGGTTTTATGTCTTTTGGCGTATGAACTATTGGTCCAAAAGCATTACGCTTTTCTAGCCATTTTAATTCTAACTAAATTGCTTCATTCATTTTGGCCATCATTTACACGACGACATTCCTCAATAGATTTAGGCTCATTGTCATCGATTTCATTCATTATATTTGTGGCGATTGCATATGGAAATATACCATTAACATCAATATCTTTTCTATTCCATTGTATTCCACTAGAAAGGTAATTAATTGAAATTTCGAAATTATTGACGTTTCTATCTATCTCGAATATTTACCTCTTCAAAGGTGATTGAATCCTCTTTTGAGGTATCATTATTATTGATGTTATCTTCAAAGTCGATATTTTCAAAATGTTCATTTTCTTCTTGAGAAGGTTGAACTTCCTTGGCATCACAAGCTACATCTTGTTTTTTTAAATCTTCTTGGTTTCAAATCTCTTGAACCAAGTGGTCTACCACGTTTTTACGTATCATAGATTCATTAGTAAGAGTTCTTTCACTATTCTCCGCAGGAATTTCTATTCGAGAAGGAATATTCATAGCAACAATATGTGACTTTGTTACTTTATTTGTGTTTGTGAAGGCATCAGGAAATTGGTTTTTCAACATTTTGTAAATGAATAATCTTTTGAATTTTTTGTTCACAAGCATTTGTGCGAGAATCAAGAAAAAATAACTTTGTTGCATTCCATGTAATATCTTTCGTATGTGGGTCCATTTCTCTATTATCTCCCCCTAAAGCTGGGAATATTGTCTCATTAAAATGATAGTCATCAAACCGTGCGGTGAATATGTCATCAGTCATAGGTTCAAAATCTAAAATATTATAATGGTGAATGGGGGTTATGCCCTTTTGGGAATGAAAAAAGTGTTGGTGTAACACTATTGTTAAATACTTCGTATATTTGTACATCAGGCTTTCTGATTTGTACTCCTAACCAATACCCTAGCGTTACCGTCACCACTCTTGTTACGGTGTCTCCCGTTAGCACGGGTACCCTATCTCTTCGCAATAGATTGGATATACTGATTGATGGCGGCGTACAAGTTTACCTCCCAATGTATGGTAGATTTGAGATATATACTTCGTTTGATCTTGTTAAAAAAGGAGGATTCATCCAGAAATTTTGAACGCTTTTTCTAACCCAAGAACAATACAAACATCAAACTAGAGTTTTATCGATGAAGAAAACTTCGCTAGATGCCATTGCTTCACAGCTTCCAGAGATTGGTGCTACCACCACTTTTAGCACTTTGCGGCCTCCTTTGTCAAGAATGATTTTTGGATTGCTGGAGACACAAGTCTCAAAGCCAATCCAATCCAAAACTCCTCCCAACACTTCTATCAGCTATATAGATCATTGAGAATGGGGTAATGCAATTTAATTAAATTGTATCGTGATTGAACGATGGACTAGATCATAAGGCAATGCAAATTTAATTTTGTTCAACCATGCTCGGTATATGTGAATTAACTTAACTAAGGTTTTTGTGATATTTAAGTGTCATCTAGAACTTAATTGGTATAAACAAGTAGAAATTCTTTGAAGTATACTAGGTGCTTGTGAATATGCCTGAATGATATTTAAGGGTTACATAAATTGTGTATCCCCTTCACGATTATGTGTTCTGATTAACTCCTTTGTGTATAGTAGTAGTGCATCACTAGGCTATTTTAAATGAGTTAATATCGTAAATAGTACTCTGTCAAATTTTAGCAACTAAAACATTCCGTCAAGGTGAAAATTTCTTGTATAGATTTGGGAAGAAAAAACAGGGTTTAATAATGAGTAAAATAGATAGGAATTAAATACCTTTAGTATATAATTGGTATATGAGATCGAAGCCGTGTATTATACATTTCTATCACTGTAATAGGAAACGTGTTTTGTAAAACATAGCTAAGCAAAACTTAAGAATCCACAAAGTGCGATTGTTATGGATGGAATAATTTTAGCCTAAAATTGTATTCCGTCTCTTTCATATTTTAGCAAATTTACAAATTACCGCTGAGATGGTTATTTAAAATTTGCATGCAAATTGACAATAATGTGTTCTGTTTAACTTATGTCAATGGAATCAACCCATTTGAATCTTCTAATATCCTTCGGATATCTCCGAAGTCATAGCCTCTGTCATTGGACTATTTAAAGTAGTTTTGTACCTTGTGCTTAATTACTTATTAAATATACAACCAACATTTTCATGTCTCGATCTGCGGAGACGCAAACCAAAGCACCTTCTCAAGGTATATCCAATTGCATTCTTGAATGGTTCTTTGCAGCCAATAAAATTTAGTATAAGCATATACAACACTATGTTCTTAACACAAAATAAATTGTGGTGGATAATGAAGCTTTAGTGGGAACTGATGCCATCTTTATTTTGTAGAAAGATATTTTCTCCATTAGTGTAAAATGTTCATATGTGTAGCAAAAAAGTCATTTGAGGGAGAAATAGAAAGCAACAAGTGGGACATTTTGTTAACCTTTATTTGTGGCTTTGAATAGAAAAGGATCCCCAGTATTACGAAATAGCAGACATTTGAAAGAAGCATTCATCTCCTACTTGTTTTTACATTTATCTATACTGCATAATTCAATTACATTTCATGCTTGTTTAGCCCAATTGTTTCAATTGTTTTACACGTTTCAAGCATACGAGGAGATAGCAATGAAGGGTAAAAGTAGGCCATTGTGTTAAACACCATTTACTTATGGTTCTTGACAGGAGAGAGTCCTACTATATTGTACTGTGTGTAGCCGAAAACAACTTTCAAATACTACTTTTTCCTAAATTCATCTATATTGCACATTTCCATTATATTATATTTCATAGGTTGTAAAGGCAGAAGTGTTGCAGTCTATGTGGAGTGATTGTAGTACCTATGTGTGGCGAACAATATGACACTTTTCTTGACCTTATTTTCAGTTAATTTAATATGAGATTCAGTTACAAAATGGTCCTCTTTGGCAATCTATATGTTTCTTAAAGCGGTAATCTATCCACGAGTCATTTTAAAGAATAGTATGTTTATTTCTCACATTTTATGGTGATTTTGGCTACAATTTTGCATCTATGCTGATTTTACTAAGGTAAATTGAAGAATATGAAAGTCAAGAATCAAACATGAAATTAAAAAAAAAAACTGTTTGCAATTTTTAGTTGTTTAGTGTTAATTTTTCTTGTTCCCTATTGTGAATAGACCTCATGCGTTAATATTTTATCTGGTTATTTTAGTTTCATGTTAATTTTATACGTAGTATCTTTTTCCCTGTTGACCCTGTTTGTCATAACTATTAATAATAATTTTATTAAAATTGATTATGTTTTAACCCTCTGAATAAGAAATTCTTTCAAACTAATAGATTGCCATTGTATTTTTGCAGCATCACCCTCTCATCTATCAGAAGACTGCATGTAGCAATGTATTTTATTTGATACACCAGTTTTTTATCCATGATTTTAATCCAAAAAAACCGCTCATTATAGTATTATACCATTTAGTTTGACTACTCATTATTGTATTTATTTATTTGCTTGTGTTTTCATAAACTTACACTTCCATTTTGATTCAATTATTAAAGAGTTGGTTATTTATGTTTAATATGTCATACTAGAAATCATGATTAGCCTGCTCCTACAACTATACAAGTTACATACTTACATCGCATAATGCCACCAAATGCATGTCATTGGAAATAGAATTAAATGCTTATGCAGCACTCTCATTACGAGGCTACAAAGAAGAGGAAGCCCAAAGAACATGGGCTATAAGTCCTCTCAAAATGATTGTTACAAATGTGAAGAATTAATATTTCGTTCTTCCTCTAAACAATGTAATGGAATTATTAGATAGCGCTAAAGAGATGTGCAGTTTAGGTTAACTATTTTTTCTTATACTAGGAGAGAGCACATACACATTTGTGCAATACGTTACCTCCTACCTAAATGCTCCGTATATATCTTAATGCATTATTAATAAAAATCCACATTACCATCATCTGCATGGGGATATGCTATAATGTATGCTGCAAATTTAATTCGGCTTAGGCCAACTGCATATCATAAATTTTTTCCCATTGCAATTAATATTTGGTAAAGGACCAAATATATCACACATTAAAATATTTGGTTGTGTTGTGTATGTACCAATTGCTCACCTTATCGTACTAAAATGGGTCCTCAAGGAAGGCTGAGAATTTATGTTGGATTTAAATCTCCCTCATTTATAAACTACTAGTTTTTTACGACGCGCGTTGCGCGATAAGATAGATGCCCAAGAGTACATATGAACCATAAACATTAAGATATATGCGGAGTATTTAGGTAGGAGGTAACGTATTGCACAAATGTGTATGTGCTCTCTCCTAGTATAAGAAAAAATAGTTAACCTAAACTGCACATCTCTTTAGCGCTATCTAATAATTCCATTACATTGTTTAGAGGAAGAACAAAATATTAATTCTTCACATTTGTAACAATCATTTTGAGAGGACTTATAGCCCATGATTTTTGGGCTTCCTCTTCTTTGTAGCCTCGTAATGAGAGGGCTGCATAAGCATTTAATTCTATTTCCAATTACATGCATTTGGTGGCATTGTGCGATGTAAGTATGTAACTTGTAGAGTTGTAGGAGCAGGCTAATCATGATTTATAGTATGACATATTAAACATAAATAACCGCTCTTTAATAATTGAATCAAAATGGAAGTGTAAGTTTATGAAAACACAAGCAAATAAATAAATACAATAATGAGTAGTCAAACTAAATGGTATAATGCTATAATGAGCGGTTTTTTTGGGATTAAAATCATGGACAAAAAACTCGTGTATCAAATAAAATACATTGCTACATGCAGTATTCTGATAGATGAGAGGGTGATGCTGCAAAATTACAATGGCAATCTATTAGTTTGAAAGAATTTCTTATTCAGAGGGTTAAAACATAATCAATTTTAATAAAATTATTATTAATAGTTATGAAAAACAGGGTCAACAAGGAAAAAGATATTACGTATAAAATTAACATGAAACTAAAATAACCAGATAACATATTAACGCATGAGGTCTATTCACAAGAAAGTATTCGGAAAGATCAATGATGTTAAGGTTTGATGTTGCTTTGTATTTTCCTTTTGATGATGATCGTCGTTTAGATGATAAAGGGTTTGAGAATGTAGGAACTGAAGCAATTGCTTGAGCTAGTGGAACTTTAGTAGCAATAATAGAAATAGATAGAATGGGTAAACTCACACCGGGGTCACACAGACTTACAGTTGTCATCATACTAGAGACTAGCTCGTTCTGATGGCCTGAACACAATGGTGATTCATATGTTGCATTGTAAGGGCTTCCTTCCAATCCTGGGACTACATCCATAGTAGATGAGCCTATGGAAGTTATCATGAGGACACACAGTCCTGGCACAATACTTAAAAGATCAACTAGTTTTGTTTTCATATAATAATTATTACTAGAATCGATCGACGGATACACTTGTTATTCGTTCAGTTCTTTCAACGGTAGTAACCTTGGATTATTAATGCATGTGTCTCATGGTTAATGATCTAAAAGAGATTAATCATGTCGATTAAACCAATAAACCGCTTGTGTTGAGGTTGTCAATCTCAATTGATTTCATCTAAAGTTTTAATGCTACTATCGGTTCAACATAATGCGTGTGTTCTATATTGACCAGATAGTAAGTTTTATTAATGAACGCGTCTCGTTATCAATAACTACCCTCGATGAATTGAAAATACTCCATGACTGAGTATTCGAGAGGAAGTTAGTTAAAGATATAACCGGGATCGACGAACATTTCATTAAGTGGAAATAAGCAAAACCAAGTCTCCATATCTATTAAATTAAAACACATAAGTCGTTCATCTTAATGTTTAAATACTCTTAAGTTCAAAACAATCTTACAACCCCCTTGTTACAATTTCATAAAAAAGATATTTTTTTACATGTGGATACAATCCTTACTATGTTATACCACAGTATTAATGCAAATATTGAATTTATTTTGGAGCACGCAATGACTTTAGTGTTTTAAACAAAAACTAAGATCCTGAAGGGCTATCTACCTGCGTATTAGCGTATACTGTTATGTAGGGAATATATTGTTATTTCACGAGTTTGCGAAAGTTATATTCCTAAAAGGGAAAAATAATTAAAATATCCCAAACTTTGAAGAGGTGTGGGATAAACACCCTAAACTTGCATATGTAATTTAAATACCTCAAACTTTATATAAAAAGTTATTTTAACATCATAGTCAAATATTATTTCTTTCAAAAATGTAAATGTATGGTGTTAATTGCGTAATTTAAAATATTTTAGAATTCATGAAGACACAATTAACATTCTAAACTTCCATTCCGGAATAAATATTGTTACCCCCAATCTATATAATTGCAACACTTTTAATTTGTTATTTTAAATTATACAATTAACCCTATAAATTTACATTTCTGAAAGAAATAATACATGACAATGGTGCGAAAATAACTTTTTATATAAAGTTTGAGCTATTTAAATTACATATTCAAGTTTGGGGTTTTTATCTCACACTCCTTCAAAGTTTGGGGTATTTTTATTATTTTTCCCTTCCTAAAAGGGTAAATTAGATATTTAAACTCATTTTTTATTTATTAATATTTAATTTGGGAGTTGTCTTTAGTAAAATAAGGATCGTGAATAGAATCTCCCTTTATATATCTAGTGTGTAGGCCCAATTTAGTTTATTCACCTTGTAGATTCAAAGTAGATTAATAGATTTAATGCATCAAACTCTTTCGTGATGTAAAAATTATGTGCATTAGCCATTGAAATCGGCCAACTCCATGTGTTATAATTAATCACACGTCTAATCCCCTTGAAGAACAATTTAATTGTCGGGTAAAAGAAAAGTGATTAGCATTTTAATACAATTTAGGGATCTACACAAATTTTATTGGATCCTCTATCATAATATTAGGATGCATGTTTTTCAAAAGACAAAATTTGTTGCTTGAGGGTATTATGCATGTGATTAGTTATAAGACACGGGATTTGATTTATTATTCTAATGAAGTGCTAATGTGCATAATTTATATAGGCCTTTTCTATCAATATTATTAAAATAAATAGAAAAGACAAAAATATGACCTATTCTAAATTTTCCCAAAAGTGACTAAATATTCATCTATTCCATTTACAATAGTATTTAATATTGCATTTATTATAGTAGTATTCCTTTTATGTAATTGATAAATTAGTCAATGTTCTATAGCGACCACAACAACTGAAACCGTCAGCGTCGTCGCCGCCACCAATATTGCCGCTCAATGATCATCGCCACCCAACACCAGTCACTAACCCAGTAACTTCCACCCAACTCCAACACTAACCCAATGACTTCCCGCAACACCAGTCACACTGACCTACCCCACCCAGTGGCGGATTTGGACTATAAATTTTGGATGTTCAATACTTTTTTATAAGTAGACATTTAAAGAGTAGTATATAAATATAATAATATTAACACATATATACCTAAAAAAAATTTAAAAAATGGTTGTTCATGTGAAATACTTTGAACAAGAGTGGCTCCGCCACTGACCCCGTCCACTAAAATTGCCGCCCTGCCAGCGGCGGTGATAGCCATTATATTTACTTGTGTTTAACATAAATATTTATAAGTATTTGTTGAAGAAAAGAAGAGAAATCGGGTAAATACCTCCAGAATGAGAGCTTGATCATAAAACATTGCGATGAACGACTTTTTGGACCAAGAGAATGACGTTCTGCCCATAATTTGAGTATAACGTATTCTATAGAGCTCGAAATCACTCGATTCGAGTTTCATGTGAATTCTAACTCAATAAGGTACAAATGTTATGAAGACGTCATGACCAAAATATGAAAGGAACAAGACTCAATCAACCAACAAAGTCAGATGTTGCTGGTGGGATTTCAGGATGCATACCTCTCAGTGTTTTATCTATATCTCTTGATTGGCTGAATAAAATCATGTCATTCAAGTTTTGTTGGATAGAAGACTTCATTATCTACAACTTTAGTGAAGGAATCATGTCCAAATTGGTAGCGGAACATCCCCAAAATCCCAGGACAAAACCGGCACCGGAATTTGCACCAAACCGGCGCCCGTTTGTTGATTTTCACATGTACACAAACCAGTAGCTTACCCGGCGCCGGGTAGACCTTATACCCGGCGCCGGGTAGGCCAAAATTTCAGATTTCCCTGCGCACAATGAAGAACCGGCGCCGGGTAGGCCTGAACCCGGCGCCGGGTAGGTCTGATCCTGCAAATACAAAAGAACGTGCTGAAATATTTTGATGGAAAAAAACTCACCTTCCTCATGAGCTAATCAAATATATCTTCCGTGCTTGATTGTTGGGCTCGAATAGACTAAAAGATGTCAATCTTTAGCCTATATAAAGCCCCCAATTCATCAAACAAGATCATCAATCCATCCTTGAAGCTTAAATTTCAGTTTTTATATTTTATTTTTGCATTCTCTTGAAGTGTTGGAGAAGAAGCCATTTCTCTCCTGTACAATTGGTTCTAGGTATTATTTCTTGTATGTTATTGTATTTCCTTTATCTTAGTTACACTTTTGTAATTAATATGAGCATTAGAGGCTAAGTTCTTAGCTAAGGCTAGGGATGAACTTCTATGCCCACTAGGTGTTTGATAAAAGTTCTAAACCAATAAATTGTGATTTATCCTTTACATTTTGATTGTTTATGACTATGGTGTACAACATAGAAGTATGTTAAACTTAGTTTATGCTTGCAATTAACGTTGAGGTCTAAACTATGAACATTAAAGGATAAACATATATATTACCGAGAATAGAAATATATCCGGTATTATATGATACGGGTGTGATGTCTTGATATTCAACGGGGTTTTCGGTAGATGAATGTAAGCCGTAACGGGACTTACACGTAACGAAAACCACGCTCTCGCTGCCTTAACCAGAGTTGAGAATATATTAGCGACATCGTATTCATAATTATTGGTAAAGAACTAATATTCAATCCTATTAAAGCATTTAAGTGATTCCCGAAGCCTTAGTTGTTGTTATCAATCACTTTAATCAAATTAATTCAAGTTATATCTCTGAAAATTAAAAAGAAGAACCAAGTTGTTGTTTTCACAACACACAACTCAAAATCCCTGCACTTTACTCATTTACTTGTTCAAAGTCATCTACTCGCGGACTAAATTAAACAACGTTTCCCTGTGGATTCGACCCGGTATTTTACCGGAATTTATTACTATATCAGCACTTGTACACTTGCAAGTTCAGCCCGGTCAGGCGGTGATACCATCACTGTCCAACAGCCACCCCAAACCCCATTCCCATCACTGGCACACTGACACGCATCTCCGGCCACAGTGACACTCCGTCTCCAGCCACAGAGACACACCGTCTCCGGCCACAGTGATGTGCCGACTTCGGCACAATCACCAGACCTCAGCCCCATCCCTAACCCTAGTTTCAAAACTGGCGCCGTTTGTGGGAACTAATCCAACACTAAATAGTAAATATAAATATAAATGTATATGAACTCTATGTTTTAACGTAGAAACCCGAAAGGGAGAAAACCAATAGATTTTTGGGCTAATGTCCAAGCCACTCTCTTTTTATTAGTCTCTCATCACCATTGTTACATGTACAAAGCTTCAATTAATGAAGTTATTGAGCTATTCTAGAGAGAGGGTGTATAGAAGGAGAAGAGAAGATAAAAAGTAGAACAATAAGAGTAATTGATTGTTTTTGAAGGAAAAACTTTCAAAAAGAAAAAGTGTAACAAACTTTTAAATACATCCAAAAAATAAAAGTGTAGCAAACTTTAAAATACGGAAAGAGAATGATTTTTATATACCACTTTTGTATTTATTTTTAGTAAATAGTGTTTTCTCTTCCATTAAATTTATAAGTACGATATCATAATATTTTTCCCCTCAAATGTTTTGTTATTTATAAATAATTTTACATCCAATTTTTTATGTGATATCATAGATTGGTTCACATTAGACAACCCCAAAATCTTTTGAAAATAAAGCTTGAATTGAATTGAATGAATAAATAACTTTACAATAATTTTTCTTAATATGGTCATTACTTGTGAGTGGTGACATATGTGAGATAATATTCAATGTGAAATCACCCCCACGTATGAATAATTCCTGGATACGCCACTACGTGGCCTAGGCAACTTGGCAAAGTACTTGAAATTTTCGGGAGCAAAACCAACAAGGCGACATTTCGGACTTATTACAAAGCTCACTGAGAAGAAAATAGAACTTCCAAAGGACAAGTACTAAAGTACACATTTACGATACATGCAGTATTGATGGAGAGAGAAATCATGTCAGGCCGGCCTAACCGGGAGAGCCGTCCCACCGAGCCCTGGCGACCTTCCCGGTAGAATTTTTTGATGAAATTTTTTGAGCATGTTCCTCATCAAGTCTAGTTTGTCCATACCAAATTTCAGCTCAAAATTCGATCGGGAAGGCATTCAAATCGTTTTTTGAAGTTGACTGCAGTTTTATATGTATATTTTGACGCAGTCAACTTCCAAAAATGATTTGAATGCCTTCCCGATCGAATTTTGAGCTGAAATTTGGTATGAACAAACTAGACTTGATGAGGAACATGTTCAAAAATTTTCATCAAAAAATTCCACCGGGAAGGTGCCCAAACGGGCTCGGCCGGACGGAGCAGCCCGTCAGGCCGGCCTGATGAGAAGAGCTCTCTTGATGGAGATTAGAGAATATAAGAAAATACTGCCTATGATGTTAATTCAAAGGCCAAGGCAGATGTGTTTTTTTGGGAGAAACAGGCTTACATTGATAACACATCATCCAGATAGTAGGTAATCCGACAAAATGAATCCTGACAACCGCCGTCCCTCGAGTCAGATTCAGAATTAATCACCTCAACAAAAGCAATGTAACTCGTTGAACTCTTTACAGGCACAACTAAGCCAAAGGCGGTTACCCCATTCCTTTCAGAGTCTTACAGCAAATAAAAAGGATCAAACAGAGAGTACAACACCTAAAATTATCACGAAAAATAAAAATAAAACACAAAGCATAAAAATTCCGTCCCAGCATCATAATTAGCAGCACCTCCCACGACCTGCTCTTCAAACCTGACTTAACCAATATAGGCGGGCTTACAGAGCGAAGCCCGCCCCCCTCCCCGTTTTTTTTTACTGTCCAAAGTCATGCTCTCCCTCACGCGTTTGTCCTATAGGGCTTCCCAAATGCGCCTTCTTTTCTGTTCACCTAATGCCTCCTCATCTGTCTCACCCACCGCTCCCTTAGTAGTGCTCTGCGCTGTTTCTGATATGGATTCCTTCCCGCCTCCACCCGTTTTGCCATCTGAATTGTTATCTTCCCTGCCTCTGCGGTCTTTACTAGAGCTAGAAGACCCATCCACTAGCCATTTATTGCCTCCCATTAGACTAGTCTTCACTCTTCACCCGCTACCTGCTCTAAGATGGACTCCAAAATTCTTTTCAAGAATCAGATCTTCCTCACACGTTAGGGGACATAATTTATATAAAGAAATAATTACATAAACATAATCAAAATAAAGATGATTTACAAAAATATGATTCATTACTAGAGTAGTAATGAAATCATAGTAATTCATGTTCAAGTTTTGAACTTTAGTTACCACAGCACTACGTTGTAGTAATGAATAGTCATATTTATGTAAATAAGTTTTATTTTAGTAATATTCTCGTAAAAAACCCTTATATAAATGCCCTATCAAACCGCATATGAAACAGAAATTGGGCAACTTTTCATACTTAAAGTCTACCTAGTAACTCCTCCCATCTTTCTTCAAACTTGTGCCCCTTTCAACGGCTTTTCCACATGCATACAAACTCTCACTCTCATATAAGATCTCCACTTCTCACTATACCGATTATCATCATACTTGATAAATTTTCCAATGTGATTACCCACCCTCCTTGCAGTCCCTAAATTCACCAAACTATACGGCACATTGTGAACTTGGACCTAGAATTCAGCCTCATTTAAACATATTTTATGTGGTAAATCAACAGATTACGTTCAAATTGCTAAGGCCCCCCGTCTAACACACGTTTCATATCAATGCGATGATGAAAAGTAAATAGATACATCTTTTCACCTACTTCTTTGATTGAGATACTCTTCCCCGACCTCCACAAAGAAACCATGAGCTCCTTGAACGCTGGAAATTTGACCTTCCTATATGTTAATAGCAACCCCACCACCGGAAAACCTGGCTTGGATTCCTCGACCAGAGAATCCTCAATCGCAGTATCGTCTAGATCGAGTTCTTCTTCCTCCGCACCGATTGCCATCTTTTTATATTGATCAACAATGTTCTCCATAAACTCTTCACCTTACCAGCCAATTGGGAACTCCGATACCCTCGCTTTCAAAAAATTCGTTCACGGTGTTGCTGCGAAAAATCCGACGAGGCCACCCCCGAAGCCTCTGCTACCCAATTCTTCCTCTGTTAAACCTGAACGGTCCTCGGATAAACCGACAAGGTCGTCTTCTGCCACCCTCCGCACTGATCCGAAATACCCGATTGACCGGCCGAAGCCGACAACCCTGCTCCTCGGGTTAACCGATAGCGGACACTCCAAGGCTAAAGATCGCCTTGCGGCAACCCTAGAGAGGGACTTTTTTTCGCAGATGTGTTGTTTAAGGCAAAATCAATCCCACACTTCATATGAAATTCAAAAATTGCACGAAACAATTCATGAAACATAAGAGATTAATTGCCATACAACCATATCATTTATAGTAGACAAGCTGCCACAAAATCAGGAAAAGACAGCCCGTTGATAGAACCCATCTTGCAATTCAACATTAATTCCTTCTATAAGGATTTTGTTACACAAGAATATATGAACATATCTTTCCATGCGGGGCAAATGCTTTATAAACACTTGGCTTTCCTCAACTGAGTAAACCTTTGAGAATCAATCTTGTCAGACACCCAACATCAAACTAAACCGAAACTTAACTTAGAAGACACCATTTCCACTTTGATGTGAAACAATCTGTCAATCTGATATGGACTCTGATCAAAGTATTTCCTCAACATGACTACTTAATGCCATTTTTTGCTGAACTCTTCAGCAGAAACCAACTGCTTTCTTCACAACAGGTCCCATAGTTGTGCAAGTCCAATAACTGAAGACTATGTATTGTAGCCATTGGTAAGCACTTGAGAAAATGGTCATCAGTCCTTCAGTAGGCTCTTTGCAGTGCATCTCCTCTGCAGGCAATCAATATGGGGAAGAGCACTGCTGTGCAACTAAAACCTCCTTAAGAGAGAGAATATCATCACGAGGATGAGCTTTTTCAACTTGAACTTCTAGTTCATCCCCTATCTGTTTACCAATAGACACCCAAACATTAGCTTCTATTCCTACCTGCAAAGAATATACCATCATTAGTCTGCATGTTAATCACTGTAGCGTCCATCTCCAAAAAAGACTTTCAAAGGTCAGATTTAGATATCTGGAGGGAATTTGCACCTAACAGCTCTTTTACTTTCAGCATACAAAAAAAAGTTGTCCTAAATATCTTAACATCGAGTATCCTGAAGAACACAATGGAATCCATAAACACCATCTTGCGAGAAAAGTACTGGACATGGGGAGGGGGGAGGGGGGAGGGAGGGGTAGTAAAACAGGTTAAGCCTAGGATGCCATCAGGGCAGGGATTAAGTGCTCAATTGCCAACATTCATGACACTTGTCACACAAGTGGTATTAGTAGTAGGCAGTTGATCATTTTTTATTTTTGAGCGAATCAAATGTATTACCTCCAACAAGAGTACTGATGCATTCCTATCTTTGATGAATTTGAGGATAACAGCACAAAATTTCACATCTTTTGATTGCCTTCTCAGGTACTCCAATACCCAATAACGAAGACTGCTACTGCAGAGCCTCCTTACAACTCTAGTTGTCATGTTAATCGTAGATGCCATCCCTTCAAGCTCCCCTGGCGAGAAGGGAAGAGGATCACCTCTAATGAATGCTTTCACCTATAAATGTAAAATCAACTCAAATCTACACACATCTTACAGCAGTAGTTCAACCACAGGTTTAGACACTTGCAAATCACATCTAACGGTCAGAGTAATTATTTAACCCCCAAAATTAAGCTTGGATCAGTTAAATGAAATTTGAGGTTTTTCTCTAAATATTACTAAATTGAAGTCAATTATTAAATAGTGATGCATTTATCTAGAATATTCTATGTAGAAAAGGCTAGAGATGTTCTAGAGAACTATAGCTACAAGTATTCTAGAGAATTCTCCACTAGAGAATTCTTAGGTAAAATCTAGAGTAATTAGTCATAGTTGTAGAATACTCTAGAATCATAGCATTTAATAAGAATCTAGAATGATCCTCTAGCTCCTATAAATAGGACTCATTGTACTCATTTGCTAACCAAGCAAACCCAAGCAATATCAATACAATACTTCTTTTCTAGAGACAAGAGCTTTAGAGCTCTACTCTAAAACACCTCCTCTACACTACACCTCACTAAAATCACTTCTAACATCAATATCCTAAAATATCACTGCACAATTTTAATGTCACTGCATTTTTTATGTCACTAAGAGTTGGTCACTGTCAGATTTTTATGTCACTTACGGATGTCACTATGGCCGCCAAACTTGTTATGTTAACACTACCGATGCGCGCAAAAATATGACTGCAAAAGGTTTACACCGGATACCATGCACTTCCAGTCACAACCTTCTAAAGAAGGAATAATGAGATGAACTTGCACAACTTTCATCATCATAAGTTGTTTCCAATTGAAAGGGAAATTTAATGAGTATGAGACAACAACGAGTTCAGATGGTTAAAGTCAAACCCCATTGCATCTTGATATTGTGAAATCAACTGAATATGGGAAAAAACTCAAAAAAACACTCCTTATCGAAGAAAAAACTCTAACATGTAAGATCACATAAAGACCAAGAAATTCCAGTATATTCCCAAACGTACATCAAACACATATCAAGCACAAAAAAGTGCAGTTTAAGTTCGCAGTACTGTGTTTTAATGTAAAAGCAATCAAAGCAAGCTTCAAATAAAGCTATGTGAAATGCAATGAGATTCATTGTCATAAAGCAGCACAAAGTCACCTGATAATGAGCCAAAAGATCGATGTATCTACGTATAGGCGATGTGAATTGGACATATCCGGGAATTCCCAATGCCCCGTGACGTATTGGCTTCCTGAAGTCCATTTGAGCTGCATGCATGATTCGAACAATAGCAGAACTTCTAACAGGCCCTTCAGGAAGATGTGCAAATGCAGATGTATCAATATTTGATTGTGGGTGTCCTCTATAGGGCAACGGTATCATATTGTAGGAACCATACATGGCAATAACCTCTCCGCAAAGTATCATCATCTCAGAAACAAGTCGCATAGCTGGGTCACTTTGATTGCTAACATAAATCTTCATTGAAGGCTCTGGATCATTAGGATTCGTCACCTTAATTCTTGTTTGTAAGGTACATGTATCTATTGCACCCTGTAAAACCATTACTGTTATATCCAGTTTCATGGAGAGCAACAATAACTAAGATAACTTAACAGCCCTACTTCCCTAAGAGAAAAACATGGGTCATGAATTGATGCTAGTTATTGATTTTTATCAACTAAAATAGCATGAGCTTTCCCACAAATTCAATAAAGAGCTAAACTTATATGAGACCTTCTGTCATAATGAACTTTATTATATTTAATTTAGTACAACATTTTAATTCCATAAAAATGCATGCACCCTCTAAAAACTGCAGGCAAACGCTATCAAGTCGAAAATCAAACGCGAATCGGGAGACACGGTTTCCAAGTCGTGAATCATATCTAATTTAAAAATCATGTGAAGGGCACATGTGAGTTAATATGCTACACTGCCTGGTGAAATTTTGGCTCGTGAATCACAGTGCAACGATAAGCACATAGGATAGGAAGAAGTAGTTTGGTAAAATGGTGATTGAATTTCAGTTGGTGAAGTCCATGAACAGTGAAGCTACACTGAACAAATTTGCCAAGTCCACGAAATTGAATGTTTACGATAGTAAGGGGTATTCAGATACTTTAACCATATAATCATTTATGTAGAAAATGTTATATTAATTGTTAATTATTAGATGTAGTACATATGTAGCCGTGTAGATAAGTATTAGAGTTATTAGCCTTCATTAATTATTAGATAAGCTTTGTAGTTAGCTAGATTCTATTTTATAGGATCTCCACAGCAAGGTTGTTACTTGTACATTGTATATATATTCTGGCCGGATGGCTCAATGAAAATTTATTCCCAAAACCTACATGGTATCACAGCTCTCGGTTTAACATCACAATGGTGGAAACCAGGCCTGCATCATCATCTTCTTCCCAGACCAGTAGCCCTAATTCCCAAATTAGCTCGATGACAAATTATCAGTCTTCTATTCATTCATCTATGCTTATAACTAGTCATAGGCTGAGTGGAAAGAATTATCTGGAGTGGCCTTGGTCTGTCAAATTAGCAATAGATGGAAGGGAAAAGCTGGGATATCTAACTAGTGAAATCAAAGAAAAACTCAGTGGCGATGATGGCTACGGCTGGAGTCAGAAAACTCTTTAGTTACAGCCTGGCTTCTCAGTTCCACGGATGCATCAATTGCTAAACCCCACATGTTCATGAAGACAACAAAGGAGGTGTGGGGATTCCATCGGCGAAACATATTCAGATCTTGAAAACTCCTCTCAGATCTTTGAATTGAAGACCATTCTCTCGAAGCCCAAACAAGGAGATAGAGATGTCACCACTTATTACAATGAGATGGTGGCTCTATGGCAATAATTGGATCAATATCATGATGATGAATGAGAAAGTGCCAAGTGCCAAGGATCTGGCTAGGCACAAGAAAAAAGGAGAGGTGAGTCTATATGTTTTTAGCAGGAGTCAATCGAAGTCTGGATCTGAAGGGAAGGATTCTGGGAAAGAAGCATCTACCCTCAATCAGAGAAGTATTCTCTGAAATGGAAGAAAGAAGGAAAAAGAACATGAATAACAATCCAAGACTTAATGATGACAAAGGAGACTCCTCAGCATTGGTGATCAAGGGAGATGAGAGGAAGAAGCCATGGTGTGATCATTGCAAGAAGTTGTGGCATACAAGAGAAACTTGTTGGAAGATTCATAGGAAGCCACCAAGAGCACGAAAAAGAAATTTGAGAAAGCTCCCAATACTACTGTGACTGAAACTCAACAAGAGTAACAAGTCAATTCCAAACAGCTTCCTTTCACAAAGGAAAGGATAGAGCAACTTCTACAATTTCTAGCCACCAAAAAACCTTCCAACCAGGAAACCCCCTCTTGTTCTTTTGCCCAAAAGGGTAAAATTGCATCATATTTCTGTTCTGAAAAATAAAAAAACACCTGGGTCATTGACTCAGGTGCAACACACCACATGACTTCTATTTCAAAATTCTATTTCTCATATAAACCATGTGCAAGAGATAAGAAAGTAAAAGTTGCAGATGGCTCTCTATCAGCCATTGCAGGGATAAGAAATGTCAAGATTTCCTCATCCGTTAACTTTTTAAAAGTCATACATGTTCCAAATCTTTCTTGTAACCTTGCCTCTGTTAACAAGTTGACCAAAGATCTTCAGTGTTGTGTTAAATTTTATCCTTCTTATTGCATTTTTAAGGACCTGGCATCGGGGAACATGATTGACAGTGCTAGAGAGGAAGATGGACTCTATATCTTTGATGAAGGGACTGAATTAAATAAAAGAGGTCATGGAAATTTGTCTGCAAACTATTTCTTTTTCTAGTAATAATGAAGATTAATGCACTAGAAGTCTATTTAATGCACTATAGATTAGGACATCCTAGTTTTTATTATTTAAAAAAGTTGTTTGCTCAATTATTTTATAATAAAGACCCTTCATTGTTTCATTGTGATATGTGTGCACTTGCAAAACATCATAAGAATTCTTGTATCCCTCATCTTGGTTTTAAAAGGCGTGAGGCGGCTTGAGGCGATTTCATTGACTTACCCGAGGCGCAAGGCGATGAGGCGCTCGCCTCACGGTTCTCAGCCACATTTCTTTGGTGAAATATTTTTTTAGTACTTCTACATGAAGCACTCTTCTAAAAAATACTTCAAACTATTAAAGAATCTTAATAAACATCATAAGAGAAACTAATATTTATTAAAGACGATAACACAGAAGCAAGAAATATATTTAAAGGCATAATTGCCAAAAGTCAAGTCACAAAACTCAATGTTAAAACTTCAAAACATAATTAAAAAGCAAAGTAGCAAGCTCGCAAGCACAATTGTGAAATCTAGGCCTAGAATTCATCACTGTCATCATCCCCATTTTCGAGAGTAGCAAGCTCAACATCGTCATTTCCTTCATCATCTGTTACTCCCAAGTCTTCCTCCCAAGTTTCTTCAACAATCCTCTTGCCTTTGTCATTGTTTGATGTGCTAGCTCCATCATTCCTAGTTGCTGACCTAGTGACGTAACTAGGTTCATATGCTCCAGCAGCTCTAGCAACTGCCCCCCAAGTCAAAGTGTCATCTTCAAACACATAATCATCGTCTTCATCATCATTCTCCATTCTTCCGAGCAACCACTCATTACTTTCATCAATCTCTTCTAACAGAATGGGATCAATGGTGTCTTTCCTCTCATACCGTTTTTTCAAAGCACGGTTATATTTAACAAAAACTAAGTCATTTAAACGACTTTGCGCCAATCGATTTCTCTTCTTAGTATGAAGCTGTCAAAATGAAATTATGTAAATATTTGAAATTTAAAATCTATGAAAATCAACATGTTTAATTTGCGGATTACAACTTACATGCTGAAAAACACCCCAATTTCTTTCACAACCAGTAGCACTGCAAGTAAGGCTAAGGACTCGAATGGCGAACTTCTTCAAAGTAGGAGTAGATGATCCAAAGGAATTCCACCAATCCGCTGGTGTTTGAGTTTCAAGAGTTTAAAAAAAATAGTTAATTGAAAATCATTTGAATTTATAAACATAAAATTATAATTTGTTATAGAAAGATTTGTAAGTTCTAAAAGTACCAGGAGATTTAATTTTTCTCTGCCTTATGGCTGCCGGAATGCCAAATAAGCCTTGGGCATTCGAATATGCATCCAACTCCTTGATGACTTTATCTTGGTCTTCAACATCAGCAACCAATCTAGCAATACAAGCGTACAAGCCATTCATCACCTCTTCATCATTCGTTATGCGTTCAGAATCATTATAGAAGAGTTCCGGGTTCAAGTAATGACCCGCAGCATGCAACGGCCGATGCAACTGACATTGCCACCTCTCATCAATTATTTCAAATGTTTTCTTATAAAGGTCTTCTTTTTCTCCAAAAGATTTTGCAATGGTCTCCTTAGCCCTATCCATGGCTTCATATATGTATCCCATGGCCGGCTTTCTTTCTCCATCAACGATCCTCAACACTTTCACAAGTGGCCCCGCCAACTTCAAAGCATATACAACACCTTTCCAGAAATGACGCAACTTTCTTTCCAGCTGCTTCTTTAGACCATTTGCTTGATCACCAGTCTTCTGAGGTCACCAACTTCCTCAAATTGTTCTTCTGTTTGTGATACTGAGAGAGAGTGATAAAAGATGTAGCAAATCTCGTGATGCCAGGCCTATGCAAATTCCTTTGGCCCGTGAATCTCCTCATCATATTCACAAGAGGAACATAGGAATAAATAAAACCATTCATAAAAATTGCCTTCTTCAAAATATTGTGAACTTTGGGAATCTTCCCAATGTCCTCTAACATAAGGTCAATGCAATGCGCAGCGCAAGGAGTCCAATAAAGGTGTGGGCGTTTCGCTTCTAGCAATTTTCCTACGAAAGTTTTATAACACAATTAACAATTTAGCTTTTTGTTAAAAATATTGAAAAAACATTTGTAAAAAAGTAAAATTGATATGACTTACCCGCTTTCACATAAGCGGATGCATTGTCAGTTACAACTTGGACTACATTCTGTTCACCAACTTCTTCAATCATTTCGTCAAGAATATTAAACATAAGATTTGCATCTTTTGAAACTTCTGAAACATCCATGGACTTGATGAACACCGAACCCTTTGGAGAATTAATTAAAAAATTAATAATCTCCTTTTGGGCAACGTTATCACGCCACCCATCAGATAACAACGAGCAACCTTTTAATGCCCATTCCTTCTTGTGCTCGTCCAGCATTGTTTGGGTATCCTCCACTTTCTTTCTAAGTAATGGAACTCTTAACTCGTACATGCTAGGCGGTTTCAATCCAGGACCAAATTGCCCAATCGATTCAATCATAATTTTATAGCTATCATAATTCGCAGCATGAAATGGAATAGCTGCATAAAAAAACCACCTAGATATGTCTCCACATACTTTAGCCCTTAATTCCTTTTTACAAATTTCATTGATTGTTTGTTGTTTCCCGCCTTTCTTTTTTTTTTTGAGAACATCTTCGGGGTTAGGTCTAAAGTAAACATCAATTGGACCCTTTTGTCTTGGTCTTTTGGAAGATGACAATTTATTTGTGAGATCCACACAATCTTCTTCCTCATCACCATCATACTCATCAAATTGGGCCATTTTTGGGAGCAAGTCGTTTTCTTCCTTGGAAGCTTGTTTTTTCAACATATATGCCTTAATTTCTTCCCGAACATGTTCGGGACATTTAGGGCATTTGATAACATTCCTAAACCCCCCAACAAGATGTTGTTTTAAACGAAAAACCCCTCCCTTAGTTACTTTCAAACAGAAATTGCAAGTGAAATTGTTCCTATTGGTAGGATCCGGTATCCCATATTTTCTAGCAAGGTCTCTAGATTCGGAACAACCCGCGGAAGAATTTGAATTTGAGTCCATTGAATCCCTAACAAATATATGTTATTGAAAGAAATAATCACAAACTTTGAGTTCCTATGCATTGTGGACTGTTGAAGTAATACAGTAAGATATGACTACTAAAACAATGCAAGTAATCAATGTAAAATATACTGTTATATCCAAACTACAACAGTATTAACAAATACTCAGTTTACTGTTGAGGTAATACAGTAAGAACTAACAAATACTCCCTCCGTCCCGTTGGAATGTTCCCACTTTCCTTTTTTGGATGTCCCAATGGAAAGTTCTCATTTCCCTAAATGGAAAGTTATCCTACATCAAAACAGTGTCAAACAGTGCAAAACAGTGTCAAACAGTACCAAACAGTGTCAAACAGTGTCCAAACAGTAAAATTTACCCCCTGGTAAGTTTATTTCCTTAATATGTGTGTAGGTCAAACCGGGAACATTCCAACGGGACGGAGGGAGTACTCAGTTTTAATACAGTAAGAAGTTAAGAACTTGGTAAACAGTTTAAACAGATACTCAGTTCAAATACAGTAATACTTAGTAAACAGTTTAAACAGATACTCGGTTTAAATACAGTAAGAACTAAGAACTTAGTAACAGATACTCAGTTTAAAACTTAAAATACAGTAAGAAATTAGTAACATATACTGAGTTTTAATACAATAAGAACTTAGTATTACAGTGAGAACTTAGTAATACTCGGTTTGGTAAACAGTTTGATTCCAGTGTAATACAGTAAGAACTGAGTGTATCTGTTGTAGTAATATATAGTCTGATTCCAAACTGAGTATCTGTTAATAGTAATTTAAATAATTAATGTAATAAACTGTTATATAAAAAAATTCTTAAAACTACAATATAGTCTGATTCCAAATTGTATATTGTTCAAGCTTATTAATGAACACTGCTTGTGTTCAAAAGTCTGATTCCCTGCCAGTATATAACATGCTTGAATATACCAGTGTAAAACAATATATAATTGTTAAAAAATTGTTAATAAACCAGTGTTCTAACACTACAATATATACTATATACTTATATAGTGTTTGATATTATCATTGGCATGTAATATGTAATAAACTAATAAACTACAGTATAAAATAATACATATTAATTAATAAACTATCACACAAATTCAATTCTGTAAAATTAATTACAGACAGATTTGTAAATATAAATAATTTAAATAATTTTATAAATATAAAACTTAAAATACTTAAAAAACTTAACTTTTTTCAGTTATCTATCAAAACTTATAAATAGTGAAAGATAATACTACGTATATATCAGTTATCTAACTTTTTATTTAAATAATATTAATATTTAAATAAATATAACAACTTAAAATAAAAGAGAATAAATAGCAGAAGACCAAAAAAAAAAGTAAAGAGGCTTACCTCTGCGACGCGAGATACCAGCTAAAGAAAAGTCGGAAGACTCAAACGCGAGATATAGCGGATGCAGGGAACCAAACGCAGAAGGCAGAAAGGAAGGAGAAGACTAGAGAGACTTGGAGTGAGGAGTGAGGACCTTACCTTATCAATTTATAATACCACGGTTACCACCTACGAATTTTCTGGAAGGAGATCTGAATCGCCAAAACAATTGGAATGGGAATCGGCAGAGACACTTCCATTAGGCGCGGAAAGCGCTCGCCTCTCAGTAGCGCAAAAGGCGCTAAAAAGCGTAAAACGCGCTCGCCTCTGAGAACCTAAGCCGCCTGGGTATGTAGAATGCGATGAACCAATCGCCTATATGCGCCTAGCGCCTTTGCGCGCCTCAGGCGTGCTTTTTTAAACCAAGTCCCTCATAAATACAAACCTATTAGTCTTTTACTCTTGTGCATAGTGGTATTTGGGGTGCATCTAGAGTATCTACCATGAAAGGAAAGAGATGGATTGTAACAATTATAGATGATCATGCACGGGTGACATGGGTATTTTTGATTAAAGAAAAATCTGAAGTTGAAAGTGTGTTTAGAATATATTATTCAATGGTCCAAACTCAATTCAATATCAACATCAAAATGGTAAGAAGTGATAATGGTTGTGATTATTTTTCTAAAAACTTAAACAATTTTTTTGTTGAAAAAGGGACTGTTCATCAAAGTTCTTGCATAAATACACCTGCTCAAAATGGAATAGTTGGTAGGAAAAATACACATTCACCTAAAGTCACTCGTGCAATCATGTTTTCAACCAAAGTTCCAAAATATCTGTGGGGAGATGATGTTTTACAGGCCACCTATTTAATCATTAGAATGCCATCAAAGACTCTAGGATTTAAAACTCCTATTGATACTCTTCAAACATGCTTTCCTAAAACCAGGCTAATCAACTCTCTTCCTTCGAAAATTTTGGTTCCACTGTATTTATTAAAAATCCCGACAAAAAAGCAAGCAAATTTGATCCTAGAGGTACAAAATGTGTTTTTAGGACTTTCTTCAACACAACATCATCATCATTACCCAGTGCCGCAAAGGCTCCCACCTAAGGTGGGGTAGGGGGGTTGGATGTACGCAATCTTACCCCTGTACTAAAGCACAGAGAGACAGTTTCCGGATGACCCATAGTGAAAATCGCGTCGAAAAATGCATGGACTGACTGCTGCTTCATAGTAAAGAAGCACAGACAGCTTAGTGAGCCATTTTGCTTTATTCCATCATATTCCTAAGCAAAAAAATAGTGAGTCTTTGGCTCCATTGCAACTGCTCATGATTCTGACTCAATGGTATCAAGTGAAAAGGGTAATAATTTCAGTGACCTTGACTTACCAATAGCTCTCAAAAAGAGAAAAGATCGTGTGCCAAATATCCTATCTCAAACTATGTGTCTTATTCCCAGTTGTCCTCATCATTTGCAACCTTTACTTCTAATATTTTCTGTATTGATATTCCCTTAACAATACAGGAAGCTCTATCTAAACTTGAGTGGAAGAAAGCTGCTTTGGAAGAGATGGATGCGCTTGAAAGAAATCAGACATACAAGATTGTAGAGTTATCCAAGAACAAACCAACAGTTGGATGTAGATGGGTTTCTACCTATGAAGTTGTTTGGCATCTGTGAACTTCTTTGGATCAACAGAGTAATCTCAGAACTGAAAATGGAGATGGATCTACCTATGAAGTTGTATTGTGATAACAAAGCAGCCATTAGCATTGCTCATAATCATGGACTACATGATCGTACTAAACGTATTGAAGTGGACAGACACTTCATTAAAGAAAAGATTGAATATAGAGATGTGTGCACACCATTCATATCTACCAAAGACAACATCTGATATCTTCATCAAAGGATTGTTTACACCAATGTTTGAGCTACATATAAGCAAGTTGGGGATGTATGATATATTCACCAACTGGAGGAGGGGTGTACAAAATGTTATATTGATTGTTAATTATTAGATGTGGTACATATGTAGCCGTGTAGATAAGTATTAGAGTTATTAGCCTTCATTAATAATTAGATAAGCTTTGTAGTTAGCTAGATCCTATTTTATAGGATCTCCACAAGAAGGTTGTTACTTGTACATTGTATATATATTCTGGCCGGATGGCTCAATGAAAATAAGGAAATTTTATAGCCCGTTTGGTAGCACGGAAATCGGCTGATTTGGCTAATTCTGCTGAAATTTATGAAGTTCTGGCTGAAGTGGCTGCATTGGCTGATTCTGCTGATTTAAGAAAAAATTATTTTTAAAATATATTTTATTAATAAAATAAAGAAAAAATTATATGTAAAAATAGCTAAACTGGTCATCTAGAGTAACTTCAGTCAGAAAAGTAACTCCAACCTTACTTTTTCTGCTTATTACACAATTCAGTGCGCGAAAGCAAAAATTACGTATTTGGTGAAAAAGTTGACTGATATGTCTGATAAGCCGAAAAACCGTGGTTCCAAACGGCCATGGTTTGAGAAGAAAATTGTATGCTTTAAATATCAACTTTTACTAGAAATAAATCAAAACCTGTTGTTGACGCCACCTAAACCGAAGTTTAGCTGCCTCAGCAAGAATCTTTAGCTCTACCTCCTCTTCCAAGTTCAAATGAAGAAGTTCAGATGCACTTTCATATGTCAGCATATACGTTGGTTTAATGATAGAGTTTTCCACGGAGTATTCTGAAATGCTAATAAATTCACAAGGAAACAATAAGATTAGGAGGAAAACACATTTATCATTTTTGCATCTTCATAAAGCAACTGTGCTGTGCTGATTATCTGCTTAAAATCCATTTATTAGGAAGATGAATCACGTTAAGATTTATTTGAAGGAGATCAAGAAATTAGCCCAAATGCAATCAAGACATCAGTATGACCACATTGGGCTCATGACTGAAAATAACAACATCCAAGCCTTAATCCCAAAAGATTTTGGGTTCGGCTGCAGCGTGAAGACATACATTAAAAAATTAGTAGTACTAGTCACGAGACCCACGACCAAAAAATTAGTGAAGTTAGAATGTTCCTGCAAAAAAGGGAAGGAATCAAGAAAATGGGAATAATTTTTGTGTACTGGGTTTAGGGATTGAGGCCCTATAAATGCTCTTTATATATGTGTTAATTTAGGAAACAGTCTTTCTAATATCATGCTACACTATCTAAATATTTTTTTTTAAAGGAATGGATTTAATTAGCATTAATCAAATCGTTCGCTAACGCAGATACAATGAAAGAAGGAGGAGAATGAAACCAATATTGCGAATCAGGTAGAGAACAAGCCGCCCTAGCTGACAAATGAGCAGGCTTGTTCGCTCATCGCTTCACATGACTAAAAGAAATGCACGGAAAGAACTTCGTCAAATCGTTAATGTCTTCTCTCAACAAACCCACCGTTGAACTGCTCGATCCATTTAATATTTCTGATATCGCTCCCGCCGAATCTGATTCAACCACTACCGAAGTACCCCCGAAATCTTTTAGCCAACTCAAAGCTTCTCGAATACCAGCCAACTCTGCCACCAAAACCGTCAAAATCCCCGGCCACTTGTTGCGCCTGTAATAAAGTCACCATCATGATCTCGTAGACACCACCCGAAGCCGCCCATGTCCGTCCTGACAGCCGCATCAACACTATCTAAATATTTATTCTATGTGATTTATCATATATCTACGACCATAATCACCATATATTTCCCAGACTACCTCAAGTTGGAGCATGAATAATCAACCCCTATCTCATTTAATGCATTTGCTAATAGATCACCTAGCTGTTCACATTTCATCATATATCCAATATAAATCAGATATTCCTATATTTTCTTTCAAATAAAATAATCATCTATATGTTTTAGTCTCACTTTAAAAATTGGACTGGATGTAATGTGTATAACAGCCTCTCATTATCACACCACTACATAGCAGGAGCGACTTTGAATCAGATTTCATCCAATAGTTGGTTTATCTATTTTTAACGCACGTGCTAACAGTGTCATAATCTAATATTTTGAGTCGACACTTTAACTAGAAATTACATTATGTTCATAGATCAAGATCTTTTATACTGAAAGTTTCTGACTCGGTCCGAAATAATCTTGTCTAAACAGGTCAATTTGTGTCTGGTCTGGCATGGATTGTTTACAAATCTAGGCTGGTCTGGTCAGATACTTGTTCATAATACTGTACTATATTCACCATATTATAGCTAGTGGTATTTACTCAAGTCTTGCTACCTACGACCCCCTAACATTGGTACAATAGGATGTGGTGGGGTTACCAAGAAAAGTGTGTTTATGTGGTGGGTATTGAATTGATAATGTGAGAACAAAGTAAGAACGATTTATAACCACACGAACATTACCAAATTTGGTATGAGACAATTTAGCGGGACAGAGGGAGTACTATATTGAACCTTAATTCAAAAAAGTGATTAAATTCAGATATGGACAAAAATATGACTCAAAAGATAATAAAATTTGAAAACTCTGCATGTCATTACAGTTAATTATGTTACCGACTCAGCAGTAATGGTTATGTCTTTACAGCAGTGACCGGTATCATTCACTTCGATCATGTCCTATGGCCATCACCAGCGAATTACGATGATTGTTTGGGTGACAAACTTTCCGATGTGCATTTTGGAAAGCATTCCGGTAGTGAGGGCTGGACTGCCGGTGTATGAAAACGGTTTGCGGGAACTTTTCCAGCGAGTGTTTAAAACGTTCCTCGAAAAATCCAGCGGATTTAGTGGCTGGGGCAACTAGAAGGGGAGCAATTGCACAGAAGTTTGAAGGAGAAAACTTAAGCCCATTGAAACCTTTGAAAGCGATTGCTTAGAAGATCTTGAATAACTCTAATCCTTGATACACAATTTCAAATAGATCTCAAATCAGTTTGTACTCGTTCTTTGGAACCCTAGGACCAACTCTCACGCATTAGTGAATAGCAATATATTTTGCTACAGGATTTATTATAATGGCTAGTACACTAAGGATGTTTTTACTTGGACTGTGTGAAAACCCTAGTAGTATTGGGCTTAGCCCATTTGTATATCTTGTATAGGAAACCCTAGTACTCTAAATATAGCTATAAATATAGCTTCTTGTATAGCACTTTATCATCAAGTATATAAAATACAACAATACTTGTTCACATGGTATCAGAGCAAATATAGTTAGCTAGTTAGCGTTATAAACTGTCGCTCCGAATCTGGACAGAAGTTCAGGCCATAATTTCCGGCGTGAATAGTGGTCGCAACTCACTTGAGTGCTTTTCGTAGTGATACAAGCCTACCATCGTGCTCAACTCTACATAGCAACTTACCACCGGAAGTTTCGCCGCTGCTGCCTCACCCACGCGCCGCCATCCACCGCTGAAAGTCCGCACCTGCAGGTACACATCTTTGCAGATCTGCTCCATCTTACTCATCTGCGAGCGACACCGACAGGTTTTTCAGAAACCTAGGTCCCTGACGACCTAGACCAGTCAGTCTAGTCCGCCGCCGCTTCCTCACGCGCTGCCGCCGCTTCCACACGCGCCGCCGCCGGTCGTACTCGCCGCCAGAAATGAGCTGCCGGTCCAGACTCGCCACTACCATCGCTGCCTTCCACGTGAGCAGACTTGCTCCGCTGCTTGTTCAGCTGCTTAGGTCACGGTAGTGTTGCTTCCATATCTTTGTGTTGTTTTAATTTTAAGCTTACTGTTCTGCTGCTGTCCATACGTTTGTGAGCAGATTAGTCACCTTACTCATCTGCCCTGATATTTTATTTGTAAAAATAGAAAAAAAATGTCTTTTGGTTTTTCTTCATTTGCTTCGGTTCCTATTATTACAACGGACCGTTTGGTTGGAAGTGCTAATTATCAATCATGGGCCATTTCTGTGGAGATGTGGTTCAAATGTCAAGGACAAATTGATCACTTGCTTACGGATAAGAAAACGGAATGGGCAATGTTTTGTGGCAATCCATGGACTCCAAACTTCATCTTACATATCAATCATATCGGACGTGTAAACAGATTTGGGAGAAAGCCAAGTCTAATTACACTAATGATGTTCAAAGTCTGTTTTCTTTTGGATCCAAAATTGCCATGCTCAAGCAACAAGAATTGGACATCCAGGATTTTCTAGGCCGGGCTGAGGCTTTACTCTTTGAGGCTTTACTCTTTGAGTATAATACCATTCAACCTATCACAGAAGATAGAGAGAAACAACTAGAACAACAACAACTTGTTATGGTTTTAGCTTTGGCGGGTCTTCACCCAGAGCTGTTATCTATACGTGAACAAATTATCTCTAGTTCTACTGTTCCAACTATGACAGACGCTTTTTCTCGAATTCTTCGTGCGGCCCCAATATCTGCTGAATTGGGTTCTACTGATTCTACCATTCTTGCATCACAAGGTGTGGGGCTCGACGGAGGAAACAACAAAGGATATCTGCGTCGAAGCCGACCTAAGTGTGACTGCTGTCATAAGATTGGTCATACTAAAGATAGGTGTTGGAAGTTACACGAGAGACCTCCTAGCTCCACTGTTTCTCATATTTCGCCATCTCCGGTTGTTCTACCTCCAGACGAATATGCCGCATATCAGAAATTTAAGTCTGCTAATGTGCCTTCATTTGCACCTGGTACGTCTACCGTTTGTGTTTCAAACACCACAGGCTCATGGATCATTGACTCAGGTGCTTCAGACCATATTTCTGGTAATCCCCATCTTTTATCCCATATTACCAAGCACCAACACCTTCCTTTAATTACTTTGGTTAATAGCCATCAAACTTCGGCCACGGGTATTGGGCAAGCACTGCCACTTTCATCCTTACCATTACATTCAGTCTTATATGTTCCTAATAGCCCCTTTAACCTTGTCTCTGTTAGTAAAATTACGCGTGCTCTTGATTGTTCTATAACCTTTTTTGTTGATTCTGTAACTGTGCAGGACCGTCGTTCAGGGAAGACGATTTGCGTCGGGCATGAATCTCAAGGCTGGTATCATCTTCATCCTGTTGATCCAATCGTTTGTGTCTCCGTTGAACCTGCATTAACGTTATATAACCGTTTGGGTCATCGTAGACTCTCAAAGTTTCGACGCATGGTTCCAGATTTCTCAAGTCTTTCATCTTTAGATTTTGAGTCATGTCACCTTGGAAAGCAACCTCGTAAATCCTTTCCAAGGCGTGTTAATAAACGGGCTGCGTCCCCTTTTGATTTAGTTCATACAGATGTATGGGGTCCGTATCGAGTCACTTCTACTTTAGGATTTCGCTATTTTGTTATTTTTGTGGACGACTTTTCCCGTTACACATGGTTGTTTTTAATGAAAGAACGTTTTGAATTATTCCATATTTTTCAGACTTTTTGTGCCGAAATCCACTCAGTTTGGTCATTGTATCAAAGTTTTACGCAATGATAATGCTAAAGAATTTTTTGCGGCACCCTTTAATGAATTCATGACATCACGGGGTATGCTTCACCAGTCTTCTTGTGTACACACGCCTCAACAAAATGGGGTAGCTGAATGCAAGAACAGGCACTTAGTTGATACTGCCCGTACTCTGTTATTACATTCACATACACCACCTCAATATTGAGCGATGTACTCACTACGTGTTATTTTATAAATAGAATGCATTCCTCGGTTATTCATAATGAAATTCCTTATTCTGTCTTGTTTTCTAGTCGTGAGTTATTTCCATTACCACCTCATGTATTTGGGTGTGGTTGTTTTGTCCATGATTTTACATCTGGATTATCTGAAAGGGAAAAGTACGGAAAAAGTATTTGTGGTTGGGCCCGTTTTCAGATAGGGTCATGTGTTTCATTCTTTATCAAAGTGGTTCATGTGTTTGAATTTCGTTATCACAAGAGGGTCACTGATAGGAACCCATTAGTATAATAATACTAATAATAATAGAAGTATAATAAATAATTGTGATATTGTAGTAAAGGGTCCTGGGCTAGGTATTAGTTAATATTGGGCTGACCCATAAGTAAGTATAAATAGTAGGGAGGGGGAAATAAGAAGGCAGGCAAGTATTCAGTTGGGAATAGGCTGGGAGACTGGGCATCTCGAATCGTCCAAGGCTACTGTATTCCTCTTTGTACTGTTCATCATCGATAATAAGCATTTCCGATCCTTTCTTCTTTATTTCCTACTGATTCTATACAGTTTTGAGCTAGCGATTATCTCTGTTCTATCAATGGTATCAGAGCAGTAGCTCCTGACGATCTGAAGTGAATTGCGACTTCAACAACATCTTCGTTTCTGTGGTGGATGGTCAGAACCAGAGCGAAGATGGAGATGCGTATGGATACGATGGAGCGAAGATTACTGGAGATGCAATCTGAGTTGAAGGAGGATAGGAGAGTCATGAGGGACGAACTGCGTACAACAATGAAGAACTTGGCGGCAAAGATCACCAGTCAGCTAGAGGCGATGAAAGAACAAATTCAGGAGAGAGGGAGATCGCGAGTGGTTACTACAAGGTCGAAGATGTCTTCACCAGTCGCTTCGCACCCTTCCAGTTCTCCGTCGCAACTTGTTCCTCATAGATCGTCATCGCGAGAGATGTCGTCTTGTGCGCAGGTTTCTTCCAAGTCTCTAGCCGCTCCTCACCAGTACTCTCCGTCGCGAGTCGTTGCTCTGAGTTCGCAGAGGTTTCCGCGAGCAACTTCAACAAATTCGTCAGATTTGCGGCAATCAGAAGTCTCCAGTTCGCTGGTTTCTTCTCAGTCGCGAACAGCTCCTTATAATTCGTCGCCAGATCCTCGACATCATACTTCTGCGTTCGCTTATCCTCACAGTTTGCAGACTTCCTCTCTATCTGTTGATCTGAGTTCTCAGGATGAGACACAATCGGCTTCTTCCAGTACGCCAGCTTCGTTGATATCAGATTCACTGAGTTCGCCCAATTTGCCTCAGTGGCAAGCAACTTCTCCCAGCTCTCACCTTATGTCACAAATCACTTCTCACTGTGCGCAGGTATCAACAGTCCGGCAGGAGTCTGTGAGGGAGCAGCAACCATCCTCTGAAGATAGGAATGCTCCTCTGGTCAGAGAAAATGCAGAGAAGTGCACTAAAGGTGACGATGAGAGCGAGGAAAAAGCATCAGATGCTGCTGAACCTAAAGGTAAACCCCATGCCATTTCTTCAGGAGGACCTTCAGATTGCTGGAATGTTAAAGCTGAAGTTCTAAAGAAATGTACTGATAGAACAGCTGAAGTTCGGATGGGTGTCCTTGAAAAGGTTAAAACTGGTTTGCTCAGTGATCCCTTTAGAGATGAAACTCATGGCTGAGAGACTCAGAGACCAGTATCTTCTTGTGAAAAGATATACCTTGGAGAGATCAGATGCTTTTGAACTTGTTCAAGGTCTTGTCCAAAGTGAGGTCATTTCTCTTGAAAAGATATTGCAACAAAAGCAAAGGATACAACAGGAAACACAGATACTGGAAGATTTTAACCTCTGCAACATGGTGCAGCAGGATGCAAAACAGTCCTTGCCTTTGCTCTCTCTTGCTATGCTCTTTCTGGTTATGGAAGGAGTGATGTTGAAGGTTCATATCAGGAAGCTAGGGGTACACAAAGCAGTAAGATACCGGGAAGGAAGAGGGTCCAGGATGAAGATGAAGTTCAAGATCAAGGCTGTGTCCTATCACCCACCTTGAGGACAAGGTGGTTTTTCAAGGGGGAAGATATGATAGGAACCCATTAGTATAAAAATACTAATAATAATAGAAGTATAATAAATAATTGTGATATTGTAGTAAAGGGTCCTGGGCTAGGTATTAGTTAATTGGGCTGACCCATAAGTAAGTATAAATAGTAGGGAGGGGGAAATAAGAAGGCAGGCAAGTATTCAGTTGGGAATAGGCTGGGAGACTGGGCATCTCGAATCGTCCAAGGCTACTATATTCCTCTTTGTACTGTTCATCATCGATAATAAGCATTTCCGATCCTTTCTTCTTTATTTCCTACTGATTCTATACTGTTTTGAGCTAGCAATTATCTCTGTTCTATCAGTCACGCCGTTAAAAAAACGTCTGAAAAAGACCGTTAACAGCAACTCCGATTTTCAAAAGTGCCCGAAAAATTAAAAGAAAAATATCAGAAGGTGCGCCTCAATAAGACGACCGCTAGGCCATATTTCTTTTTTTTGTTTTCAGCCACCCGTCACCGGAAAGTCCACCGGAAAAGTGATATTAGTGAAATCATTTTTAAAAATTAATTCAAACAGATCTGAAAAATCCAAAGGCGAAAGTGGTTTGGAGGTCATCTTGACGAGGCGCATCTTTCGGTATTTTTCTTTTAATTTTTCGGGCACTTTTGAAAATCGGAGTTAATTTTAACGGTCTTTTCAGACGTTTTTAACGGCGTGACCTACTTGTGATAACGGAATTCAAGCACATGAACCACTTTGATATAGAATGAAACATATGACCCTATCTGAAAACGGACCCAACCACAAGTACCTTTTCCGTACTTTTCCCTATCTAAAATGTCAGCTAGGTCAATAAAATGCATTTTTCTTGGATATTCACGAGTCCAAAAGGGTTATCGTTGTTATTCTCCATTACATAAGAAGCATTTTATTTCGGCTGGCGTCACTTTTATCGAGTCCTCCTTTTATTACCCATTATCTTCTGCTGATACTCCATCATGTTTGGACTTCATCTCATATCTCCGGCCCATCCATACAGAAACTGTTCTTTCCCCTCCATCTGATGAGCACCCCCACTGCCCTCTTGTGGTAGACCCTCCTCCATTACAGGTATACCATTGTCGTCCTCGACCTCCTGCCATTGAGCCTATCGTGGCCACGCCAGTTGATTCCCCTATGACGGTTCGTCCATCATCACCATAAACTACCGCACCACCTGAAAACACTCTGGATGATTTGCCCATTGCCCTCCGAAAAGGTACGCGTTCTACACTGAATCCACATCCCATATATAACTTTTTGAGTTATCATCGCCTCTCTACCCCGTACTATGCTTTTATTTCCCACCTGTATCATATATGCATTCCTAAAACCACACATGAGGCACTGGCACACCCAGAGTGGCGTAAAGCCATGTTGGCTGAGATAGAGGCTCTTCGTTCTAGTGGGACGTGGGACTTAGTCCCCCTTCCCGCTGGCAAATCAGTGGTGGGATGTTGGTGGATTTACACAGTTAAAGTTGGGCCTGATGGGAGATTGATCGTTTTAAAGCACGCCTTGGGGCGAAAGGGTATACTCAGATATATGGTTTGGATTACACCGACACTTTTTCTCCTGTAACGAAGATTGCATCAGTTCGTTTGATTTTATCCATGGCAGCAATGAGCCGCTGACCATTGTTCCAATTGGATATCAAAAACGCATTCCTTCACGGAGATCTACATGAGGAAGTTTATATGGAGCAACCACCCGGATTTGTTGCTCAGGGGGAGTCTGGTATGGTGTGCAGATTACGTCGTTCATTGTATGGCTTGAAGCAATCTCCACGTGCATCGTTTGGGAGGTTTAGTGCCGTTGTCTGTAGCTTTGGCATGATTCGCAGTGCTGTTGATCATTCTATATTCTACAGATATTCTGCTGACAACAAATAAATTTATCTTGTTGTGTATGTTGATGACATTGTCATTACAGGTAGCGATGATCAAGGAATTGTGCTCCTCAAGCAACATCTCTTTAGCAAATTTCAAACAAAAGACTTGGGAAAGTTGAGATACTTCCTTGGCATTGAGGTCGCACAGTCTGAAAATGGAATTGCTCTCTCACAAAGAAAGTATGCCTTGGATATTCTTGAGGAAACAGGGTTGCTAGATTGCAGGCCAGTGGATACACCAATGGGTCCGAACGCTAAACTCTTATCAGAACAGGGAGATCTTTTGCCCAACAAGGAAAAATATAGAAGACTCATCGGCAAATTGAATTATCTTACCATCACGAGACCAGATATTTCATTTGCGGTAAGTGTTCTTAGTCAGTTTTTTGATAAGCCATGTACTGGACATTGGGATGCAGCTATCCGAGTTTTGAGATACATCAAGAAAACTCCAGGACAAGGATAGGACAAGGATTGTTGTTTGAAGATCGAGGCCACCACGATATTTTGGGATACTGTGATGCAGACTGGGCCGGATGTCCGATGGATAGACGTTCCACATCGGGATATTGCATCTTGATTGGTGGAAACTTAATTTCATGGAAAAGTAAGAAACATGATGTGGTTGCCAGATTTAATGCTGAAGCAGAATATCGTGCAATGGCCCTTGCTACATGTGAAATCTTATGGTTGAGGCATCTCCTCCAAGAGTTAAAATATGGAAACACAAAACCGGTTCAACTTATGTGTGATAATCAAGCTGCAATGCACATTGCATCAAATCCGGTATATCACGAGAGGACGAAACAAATTGAAGTTGATTGTCATTTTATCCGAGAGATCACGAGTGGACATATCATCACAAAATATGTGAACACAACTGAACAACTTGCAGATATTTTAACTAAGACTCTCAGAGGTCCTAGAGTGGGATATATTTGTAACAAGCTTGGTACATATGATTTATATGCTCCAGCTTGAGGGGGAGTGTGAAAACCCTAGTAGTATTGGGCTTAGCCCATTTGTATATCTTGTATAAGAAACCCTAGTACTCTAAATATAGCTATAAATATAACTTCTTGTATAGCACTTTATCATCAAGTATATGAACTACAACAATACTTGTTCACAGACTACTTTCAGTCCCAGACCAGACTTGGACAATTATAAAATACACAGAAACCAGACCAGTTCAGACCAGACCGCAAGGTTGTTAAACTCGAGATCCTAGCACGGATCAGATGAGGATTGGAAAATCGTAACTCGTGGATCGTAAGATCTTAAAATCAAAGCTCATATGTAATATTTATAAAACATACATCTGTATTAAGTTATATTTAAAATTCTTTTAATTCACTCTTAATAATAAATTACTTAAATAACTTCATGACCATTATAAAATATGCATCTATAATTAATTAAATTTAAAATTATTTTAATGTACCCTAAGTAATGAATAACTTAAATAGGTTTATGGCTATAAAATAAGACTTATTAATATGGATATTAAGAGATTAAAAAATACGAAGTATGTCTCAATTGTGGATATGAAGAACTGGTATCTAGGGGACAGAGTGAAAAATAAAAAAATATTCTCGTCTAAGAAGAGAAACAGAGGAGTTGCAAATGACCGACTTATACATTAACTGGGTATTCACATTAACTATGACTTTTCGTAATTTACGTTCCATTTTAAGACTTTTAGGACATTGCGACTTTTGGAGTTCCAATGTCAGATCTTTTCCATATTCGCTGAACAGTACTCGACCCAGCCTTGCGGCTTCTCTCTAGCAGATCACACGGAACGCTGATCCGGCGTTTTTACGATCCAGCTCGTCGATCCCACGATTCAGCCATGTTTTCCGATCATTAGCACGATCCAGATCGTCCAAGTGCACTTTACTCGCAAGATCGGACGATCTTACGAGTTGACACGCGATCTTAACAACCTTGCCAGACCCGACCAGAAAATTCCAGTCCAAGTAAAAGCATCCTAATATAATATAAAATGGAACTATGTGTTGTGGGTGATGCAAACCATGAACTTATTGTTGTAAATAAGCTATGTGACACCTAATTTATAATGTTGTTAGACAATAACGTATAACTTTACCGCTCAAGTAATCGAATTCAACTATTCAAGAGATTGATAGGTTTAACATTCTTAGCATATAGGAATGTGTCAGTTTTTTCAATGAAACCCCACCGGAGCCATACTGGTAAGTTCTAAGAATAGATGCCTACTATTCTACTACCTCTAGAATTTTGATTTAAAATTGTGCGGTGAGTTTCTTAAAAGCCTCTTTTCTCACCATCCAGGTTCTGTATAAGGCTATCACTACTTGAAGACAGTACAAGAATAAAGAAAACAAAGGTCTTCAACAGCTCACCTGCCATCGGAGTGCAGAATGACAGATACAGTAACAGCATTGCACTGTTTCCCTTGCTTAAGACTCATGCCTTGCATGGCCAAAGTTTCAGGAAACATTGGATAAGTAGCAGTGGGCAAGAACAGGGAAGTTCCTCTTCTCCTAGCTTCTCTGAGAAGTAACAGAACTATCAAATAGAATCTAAATACTATTACCTCCGTCCCGAAAAGGTTCGCCATATTCACTTTTCTTGGTCAATGATGACAAACTTTGGATAATGATTTTCATTATTATATTTGTATTTACGTTATAAATTTTATACTAATGAAAATATTTTGAATAAGGAACATATTGATATAATTTTCATATTCTAAATAATTTCGTATTAAACAATATTATTAATCAAAGTTGATAGTCATTGACCAAGAAAAGTCAATTTGGCGAACCTTTTCGGGACGGAGGAAGTAGCTGTTTTCTAACTAAATTAGCATGCAGTATGATTATAATGTACTTGTCTATAATGCTCCCTGACTGAACTAAGCTAGTTGGATCTGCAACATGTACCCAGACTCGTATCCGGCCATCATCAAGCCTTGTTGCGCTCAATGCATCATCAAGCTGCATGTGCTCACACATTGGCTACTTTCTGTAGGGCTGCTTATATTTGGAGAACAAACATTACATCAGCAAAACAGAATCACGTACCTCATCAGCTTCATCAACATCTATTGCGTAAACCTTCAGGTGAGTCAGATCTATTCTATCAACCTAAAAGTAAATGCTTTTGTAAGCAAATAAAATGATAATTTTATCCCATTATACCCTTCCAAAGAGTAACATTGAGATTTGTTTGATGTGAGTTTTAGTTTATGAGCAATTTTGCATAGTAATGTGTACAAAAGCTGTTCATTCAAAGGGCAGAACAGTGATTTCTCAAAGCAGACTAATGTCATCCATTCATTGATAGAGAGAGACTGTGATCTGGATCCGGGGGAGTTAATTTCATGAGGAGATAATATGCAAACAAACCAAATTGAATCCAGATGATAACATTGATGTATAGATGGAAACGATTGGTGGAGTAACTTAACTCGAAATAGTTACTAGTGTGGTGGCTACCTCATTCAAGATCTAGGGAGAAAGAACAGGAAAGAGGAAGAGCCAATAGGGACTTCAGTAGTTCAGGATATATGATTTTGAGATAAAATAAAATAAGCCTAAAACAACAACATTTAAGCCTAATTCCCGAAAGACCTTGGGGTCGGCTAACACGAATCAACATATGATATTGGAGTTAAAAAATATTGGATAGAGAAAGAGGGAGATGTTGAGGTGTAGGAGCAGCAGCCAGCCCTAGCTGGGTCTGTTTTTGGTGGCAGTCAGGCCTATGTTTAATTAAGAATTTACCCTAATTGTTTGCATATATATACTGACCCCCGTGGATTAGATCAGTAACATCTACTGGCTGAACCACGTTAAATTCATGTGTTTTTCTTTTCTTGTTTTCCAGATTTGTGTGTGTTCTAACCCTAACAACTGGTATAAGAGCCAGGTTAGCCACCGCCACAAATCCAACCACCACCACCGCTGTCACCCTGTGTCCTCTGATACCATTTGTAGGATTGAAGCGTTTGCCGCTACACTAAAAACGATTACCACACTGTGTTCTCTGATACCATTTGTAGCTTTGTAGGATTGAAGCATTTATCGCTACACTAAAAGCAAACGCTAATAATGTAGCTCGCTTTCTCCCCTTATGGCCCGGGGAGACTAGCATTTATGAAGGGCTGAAGCTTAAGAGGAGACAAACAATATAAAATCAAACCTCCACACATATACTCTTCCTAAACATATGCCTCTCATACCCAAGTAGTATCATATTATTCCAAGGTAAAATAAGCCCAAGGTAGCTCGGCCTAGTCAAGACACAATATTTAACTCTTGAAAGATAAGCATATTGAAATTTGAGGAATTTCTTTTAGCTATCACAAGAGCCCTAATCATAATAAGAAACATAAAGCTAAACGCTAAAAGGCTAAATGAGAACATGACTAAAACTGAATAAGGAAATAAGAATAATAAGACTTCATGGCCCTCCCGTTGTCCCTAACAGGAGACACACCTGCTTCATTACTGCCCTCATTGACATCTAGCGTGTCTGCAAGCTTTAAGAAAGTAATAAATGCCAAGTTTGTCCACAATCAAACGGCACCATTATAAACCAATGATCAAACGAAAACATTAGATGTTGTAACGGTCAAAGATCTCGATGTGCTCCCTCATGATATTAGGATGGGAAAATACATTGAACTTAACTGCAATGTGAGTTTAGACCAGTTGTTCCTCATCAGCTCCCAAATGCCTTCATTTTTAAAATACCCGCAGAGAGTTTTGTGCGATTAGAGAGGTATGGAATTGTTGTGGTGGAGTTATTGGCAGCCACAGCAGGACGGATGCCACTCATGAGGGTAAAGGTGTCTTGTGGTGGTTACAACTCCAATGCTATTGTGTCATGGAAGATTTAGTGTTGGTTTTTTTATAGAGAGCAAGGAGAGCAAGGGGGTGGTACGGAAGAGGAAGGTCTGATATCCAGGACTCTGTTGGTTTACTGCAGGCGGGAACAGGCTTGGGCCCACCTCCGTGGGCAGGTAGTGGACTGAGGTTTTAGTTTTATTTATTATTATAAAGTTTATGTTATGTTTTCTAGTTTGGGCCTATTATTAGTAGAGTATTTAGTAGAGTTAAATTGGGCCTAATTAGGGTTTACTTAATTTGGGCTCGACTAGGGTTTCTGTTGAGTCTGTTACTAGAAGGGTATTTATACCCCTTGTTAGGATTCATTCTTGTCATTAGTTAATAAAATTGAATTTCAGCCTCTTGGCTTCTGGGCAACGGTTTCTACCGTTGGTTATTCTGGGCAGCAGTTTATTCCGTTTTGATTTTTATTTTATGTTCTCATTAATTGGGTGCCTGCTGGATCCCGTCCCGCCGGAATGAAGAGATCACACATCGATGGTTTGACAGAGCTGCGGTCCGAGCAAGCCAGGATGAACGAGAAGTTGGATGCGCATGGCATCCGACTGGAGGAGATCAGCTTCTCTCGTTGCACACATGAAGGCTGTGGTCCCGCCGAAGAAGGAGCCCGTGTCAACCAGTGACGCCGCATCTACGCATGCGGTCGACGGAGGGTCGCGCAGCACGGCAACCAACCTGCTACCCGCGTTTGATGGCGAAGACCCCATCGGATGGATGGCTAGGGCTGAACAACAATTCGAAATCAATCAAACCCCACCTGGAAGAAAAGTGGCAGCAGCTATGGTAGCCATGGAAGGGGCTGCCCTGTGCTGGTTGACCTGGTTGAAGGCACGGAAACCGGGCATGGCTTGGGAGGAACTGGTTGACCTGATAACAATGGTTATAATACTGATAATAATGTGCATCTTCCGTCCATATCAGACACACAAGAATTAATTATTTAAAGATAGTACATTTCTTGGAAAGCAGGCGTGGAGAGTAGTGAATGACCCTGATGCTCTGGTGAGCCGTATTCATAAAGCAAGATACTTTCCCAGGTGTTCTTTTGTTGAGGCAGCAGCTGGCAGTGATCCGTCCTTCATTTGGCAGAGCCTTCGCAAGGCTCAGAAGGTGATACGAGAGGGACTTAGATATCGGGTGGGAGATGGCAGCACAGTAAGTGTTTGGAATGACGCATGGCTGCCAGATGAGAAAAATGGAAGAGTGGTCACTATCCCACCAATTCCATTACGAGATATCACGGTATGTCGGTATCTCAGCTTATGTGTAATGGCGGGGATGCCTGGGATATTGATGTTGTTAATGATATTTTTGAGGATCGAGATAAGAAAATAATTCTCAGTATTCCCTTAAGCAATCGTAGAGTAAGAGATGGTATTTATTTAGCATGGGAAGAGAGGTATTTATACGGTAAAGAGCTGCTAAAGACACTTGATGGAAGAGTTTAGGCCGGATGGATGGCTGGGGTGGGTAAAGATGTGGCGGTACCGGATTCCTCCAAAGGTAAAACACTTCTTTGGCAAGTTTGTTCCGGATTTTTACCCACAGCGACAAGATTACGAGGGAGGAAGTAGATGTACCTGTGATGTGTAGTCTCTACAATGGAGGAGAGGAAACCGAGCTTCACTTGTTTGTTCCAGATGTTTACCCACAGCGACAAGATTACGAGGGAGGAGAGTAGATGTACCTGTGATGTGTAGTCTCTACAACGGAGGAGAGGAAACCGAGCTTCACTTGTTTGTTGACTGCCCACTTGCACATAAAGTGTGGCACCTTGCGCAGCCTACCGGAGAGCTTCCTCTTTTCTTGATTGGGTTAAGATAATGTTTAGTCAGAAAAGTGAGGAAGAATGTTGCAAGTTGATCACTCTTTGTTGGAGCATTTGGCAGGCACGAAATGACAAGGTTTGGAATCAAATTAACAGAGAAGCAAAAAGCATCATTACTCATGGCGAGGCTTTACTCTCAAGTTGGCGGGCTGCTCAAAGACCAGTAGCTACTAAAAGTATAAACAGCCAAGTTGGGTGCGATCATTGGGTAAGGCCAGATGCGGGGTGGATTAAACTGAATACCGATGCAGCAATTTGTGATCAAAATGGTCAAAGGGGATTTGGGTGGATTGCCAGGAACGCAGCCGGCCAATTTCTGGCTTGTGCTTCAACCCCATGGCCTGGTATCTGCTTGGTTAAAGAGATGGAGGCACTAGCGATTCGGGAGGCTTTGCTATGGTCAAAGTCACAGGAATGGGAGAAAATTGTAGTGGAAACAGATGTGCTTCATGTGGTTTCTGGACTAGCCGAAGGACTAGCCGAAGAACCTGGAAGCTCCTATTTTGACCTTATTTTAGATGATATTAGAGTCATGACCACGTCTAACGTGAATATTAATATCTCACATGTGAAACGATCTTCGAATCGGATAGCTCATAAGCTTGCTAGAGTTGTCATTTTTTTGTCAAATAGTAGAGTTTGGTTGAATGTTTCTCCTTCATTTATTGTAAGCCTTATGGCTAATGATTTGCTTAATTAATTTATAGAATTTTCTTTACATTTCCATCATTTGCAATGGAGCCAAAGACTCACTATTTTTTTGCTTGGAAATATGATGGAATAAAGCAAAATGGCTCACTAAACTGTCTGCGCTTCTTTATTATGAAGCAACAGTCAGTCCATGTAATTTCTGTCGCGATTTTCACCGTGGGTCATTCGGAAACAGTCTCTTTGTGCTTTAGTACAGGGGTAAGGTTGCGTACATCTGACCCCCTTACCCCACCGTTGGTGGGAGCCTTTGCGGCGCTGGGGTAATGATGATGATGATGAATTTTCTTTACAAGAAAAAAGGAGGAGGAGGCGGAGGCGGAGGAGTAATAATAACAATAATAATAATAATTAGCCCTAAGTGGGACTAAAAATAGTCCTAAATGCAACAATAGGACTATAATTTTTTTAATCAGGAGAGATGTATGTTCTTCCTATTCTCCCCTCTTCCTATAATTCCTAATATACTCCGTATTTATTTTATTAATAGGAAAATCATAGTTTTATTTATCATAAAAATATTTAAAAAATAGAAAGTAATATAAAAGCGGAAAAAAATATAATGAATACAAAAAATCAAAATAAAATAAAGATATAATAATTTAAAAAAAACTTAAAAAATCTAATAAAATAAAATACCTAAAAATATAAAAAATATGTAGGCCTCTGCCACCGCATCTTCCACCTCCCAGCACCACCAGCTCTGATCGCCAGAAAAAAATGTTATCTTGTGTATAAAAGGCGACATTCCTCTGAAAATGTCATGAAGATGACATGTTTACTTTTTGAAAATATCCAGCTTTCTTTTCAAAATTGCCATCATGATGACATTTTTTTTCAACTTGGCATTCTTTTCTGGGATCGTAGGTGGCTGAGGTGGTGGTTGAGGCCTGTATATTTTTTATTTATTTTACTTTTTTATTTTTTTATGTTTTATTATTACTACGGGGTATTATTTAAAAATTCCTATTAAGAATGACAAGGGAAAGGATAGAATAGGAAGCGTTAGTACCGTTGTGACTCACACAGTCCTTTGTGTGGTCCTAACACAAGACACACCCGCAGTTACACATCAGAAGTTAACTCCACCAGATCCAAATTTGAGAGACTCATAGGATAAATGGTTCAAGCAAAAAAATTGGAATCTATCTAAATTAGGGATTTGAGTCACATGATACCTTCATACCTCACACATGCTAGTTGACTCTAATAAAATATTGTCTGCAGCCAATACAACATCATCCCGATGATCAGTAGGAAGGTTCAGTTTTAATAAATCAAGATTGACATGTACAGGGAAATATCCAATATTCATAAGAAGAGTAACTGCTGAGGATGACGTTTTAGCCATGCCCATGGCTTTGAGGATCTGACAGTGGACAAAACAGACAAATAAAAACCCCAGTATGAGCATGTAACCTCTGCAGCATCGATTAGAAAATTATCTGAAAAGGTAAGATAAAATTGGCATCCCAAAACCATTTACACGTGTCTTCCCTAAACCACCTTACAATTGAAGACAAATATAGTAATTGGCAAAAATAAATAGATCAGGAAAGTAGGAAACAACTCATCTCACCGCCCCTGCCAATCTCTTTCGGTCATCATTGATAAAATTATCAACAGCAAAATCTTCAAGAGACTGGATTTTCTCCCAATTTTTTGTTTCAGTCATCCACATAGCTTTTGGAGGTTTGGCATGTGGAGGCCTCTCTTTAATAGATTTTAGCAACTGAATGAACTCCTCAAGTTCTGTCTCATCAGCCTCTTTAGCAATCTTCCTTTGTAGAAGTTCATGTACCTTTAAAAAAAATAGTTAACATTGTTAACCACTTAACTCTAAGAATATCATCGGACCCAATTAAAATGAAACATTTTGAATTACACAGCAAAGTAATAACCATGATTTACGTTGTTGGTAGACAACTAGAAGAGCAGAAAGTATAAACTTAAAGTCACTGTTCTAGCATTATGAATCATGCTTCATGCCCATATGTTGATGACACACATTAAGGTAAAACCGTAAAATACTGAGCTAAGTAAAATTACAATATAATGCACAATGAATATGGCATATTCTAGTACTGAAAACACACGTAGCATGCAAGTAACATAAATAGTGCAACAGGATGAACCAAAATTTTATTTAACGTACTAACCAGATCGTCGAAACAAGAAGAGGAATGATAATATGATAATATCAGATGTGACCACAAAGAAAAAACAGAGTACCTGTCTAGGGGGTCGAGGTCCATAAATAGAATGAGAACCTTTAGTCCCCAAACGAGTGAAGTATATGTCATCTCTAGATAATAAAAGATGGGTACAATAGCTCTCAAGAGGTTCCGCACTACCAAAAATCATCTGTTAAGATAGAACGCGGTCAATATTAAAACAGAACAGCTGAATTACAAACAGATCAAATCTACACCTCTGCCAGTTCATCCAGCGTGACAGATTTATTATTATCAAGAAGCTCATTCCATGCAAACTCAAGTAGAGCAGGATCCTTTAAAAGAAAAACATTGTAAAACAAGGTAAGCTTTAAAACAAAAAAGAAGAGAGGAGGAAGTGAAATATATACTTTCAGATCACACAAGTCACTACCAGGTTATCACACGCTTTCTGGACAAAGTTTGATATGTTGATGGGGTCAAAATTATCAATCCCAGGAACAATAAAAGTAACTTGCTGTGGTTTAATTGAGGCTGTTACACCATTCTGCACCATTAGGAGTAAGAAAATCAGACCAATCACTTCAGTGAGACTAATAACATCTTATACATGTCTTGCAAACCTGATCCAAGACCATCCAATTCTTTTTCCCATCAGGTCTGAGAGCAACTGCTAGCAATAGCCTTTCAGTGTCCTTCTTGAATTCTAGCAGCAACCCCCTTTGCATAGTCCGCTTTTCTACTTTGTCTTGGAAAAGCTCATCAGTGCTTGTTAATCCCAATCTGCATTAGGCTACTAATCATTTCTGACACATGATATGTAAAGATAAGTTCACCACATATGTATGCTTAACACAATCATAAGATTATAGTTGTGACCCTTTTATTTGAAAATAGTAATGGTTTAGTTCAGCAGTAAAGATGCATATATTAACAATCATACTATAAGAGTTTCATTTCTTGATATGTAAATTTCTTGTCAAACTCCATGTCTTGACTTAGATTGTAGGGTAATTAGATCCCAAAAGGTAAGTCACATCTCCTCGTGACCTCATCGGTATGAAATACTAGTCAATCCCATGATTCTTTTATTCCAAGAACAATGTAGCAGATGGGTGTCTGTCTTTTCGGATGTACCCAAAAAGATTGTTGCCTAAGTCTGCAGAAACTTATTGGCATCTTTAAAGTAAATCCTATACTCATTTTCTCAATTCAAATCCAATGCAATGCAATGGGCTTCTATTTTAATACTTGTATAAGTTTAGTCTATAACGAATTGCGAAATGGAAAGACTTGGTATGCATATGGGGGGTCAAATGACAGAGAGGTACTCGGAAGAAGCATGAATTTGCCATTGTTTGCGCATCGATTGCAGCTCTTCCATGACGGTTTGAAATAAGATTTGGACAGAGTAACTCCGAACACTGCCACGACCGATCGAACAAAGTTCGGAACGGGGAAATGAGAACCGAGAATGCAAACTATGGTATCTCTGGAACCGCCGTATACTGAACTGGTGCTGGGTATGCCAGCTCTGTAAGTTCGTCGCCAACAACGGCGGATGAGACGAAGCGGAGCGGCAGCTATTCATGGCGCGGGCTGCCATTGGGCTATTCCATGGGTTCCTATCCTCTGCTCGATCTATATATAATCTGGAAAATTCTATGGTACATGCATTAATTTCTGGAAAATTTGATTATAATCCCCCATTTATTTGGAAAAATAGTCTCATTTTTATTGTGAAATGAAGAAGATGAAGACTAAATTTAAGAGATAGATATATAGATAAAAACTTCTAAATTACTTCTTCTTAATATCTGAAATTTCTGAGTACCTGAATGAATTTACAAGGTCATCAAGCTCCTATTTATAGTGTTTAAGCTTGATGATTAGTTACCTAAATGATGAGTCTACAGATTTGGTGGCAATAACAAATTGAGCCACCTATTCTAACTAGGTTACAAGTATCATTACAAAGATCAGGAACATCTTGGTGTCCTAGTGACAAGGATGAATAATTCACACTTGTCAATTTGATGGTTTTACAACACTCCCCCTTGAATGTTCATCCTTGAGAATAGTTATTTGTATTTAAAAATTTATTGTGAAAATTAGTGTGAAAATTAAGGGGTAAAGATTATGACATATAATGTCGTTGTATTTGGATGTACCGTCTCGTTAAAAACCTTATCAGGAAAAACCCAGTGGGATAAAAACCTGATGAAGGGAAAAAGAGTGCAGTGCATTCAAATACTCCCCCTGAATTTAGCATAAATTATTAAGGCGGCGCATTCCGATTTTCTGTACAAGTTCAACGAACTTCTTCGGGGGTAAAGATTTGGTGAAGAGATCGGCTGGATTTTCACTGGATCTGATTTGCTGAACGTTGATCGTCCCTTCTTTCTCAAGGTCGTGAGTAGAAAAAAAAACTGGTGATATGTGTTTCGTTCTGTCTCCTTTGATGTAGCCTACTTTAATTTGAGCTATGCACGCAGTGTTGTCTTCGTAGATCACGGTCGGGTGATAAGTAATAGGCTTCACACCGCATTCATTTTGGATGTGTTGAATCATAGATCGCAGCCATACACATTCTCTTCCGGTTTCATATAGTGCAATTAACTCCGAATGATTTGATGATGTAGCTGTCAACGTCTGTTTCATAGATCTCCACGAGATTGCGGTATTACCATAAGTAAATACGTACCTGGTTTGTGGTTTTGCCTTTTGAGGATCTGATAAGTATCCAGCATCTGCATATCTGATTAAAGCAGTTTTTGCATCTTTGTGGTAGAATAGACCGAGATCAATTGTACCACGGAGATAACGGAATATGTGCTTGATCCCGTTCCAATGACGTCTTGTTGGACATGAGCTGTACCTAGCTAATAAATTTACAGAAAATGCAATATCTGGTCTAGTATTATTAGCTAAATACATTAAAGCTCCGATAGCACTCAGATATGGTACTTCGGGACCGAGTATATCTTCGTCGTCTTCTCGTGGACGGAATGGATCATCGTGTATGTTGAGAGATCGAATGACCATTGGTGAAGTCAAAGGATGAGCTTTGTCCATATAGAATCTCTTCAACACTTTCTCGGTGTAATTGGATTGGTGGATGAAAATTCCATTCTTCAAATGCTCAATTTGAAGTCCGAGACAAAATTTGGTTCTCCCGAGATCTTTCATTTCAAATTCTTTCATAAGATATTTTGCAGTGTTTTCAATTTCATCGGGAGTTCCAATAATGTTTAAGTCATCAACATATACTGCAATTATGACGAATCCAGAATTTGATCGCCGAATGAAAACACGTGGACTAATTGGATCATTCTTATATCCTTCTTTGAGAAGGTATTCACTGAGACGATTATACCACATTCGTCCCGATTGTTTTAGTCCATGCAATGACTTTTGTAATTTAATGGAAAACATGTCTCGAGGTTTCGTGCTATAAGCTTCAGGCATTTTAAATCCTCCGGGAACATTCATATAAATGTCTGTATCGAGTGAACCGTATAGATAGGCGGTCACTACATCCATTAGGCGCATTTGCAGCCTTTCAAAAACAGACATGCCGATGAGAAACCTTAATGTAGTTACATCAACTACTGGAGAATAGGTTTCTTCATAATCAATTCCCGGCATTTGAGAAAAACCTTGGGCAACAAGTCGGGCTTTATATCTAACAATTTCGTTTCTCTCATTGCGTTCACGCACAAATACCCATTTAAAACCCACAGGTTTTACGCCTTTTGGCGTAGGGACTATCGGTCCAAAAACATCACGTTTTTCAAGTGATTTTAATTCAGCCTGAATAGCTTCATTCCATTTTGGCCAATCTTGTCGTTTCCGACATTCTTCAATTGATGTTGGCTCATTGTCATTGTTTTCGTTCATTACATTCGTGGCAACGGCATAGACAAATATCTCATTAATATCAATATCTTTTCGATTCCATTGCATTCCAGTAGAAACGTAGTTTATTGAAATTTCATAATTATCAACGTTTCTATCAGTATCTGGAATATCTTCCTCATTTAAGGAAGTTGGATCATTATTTGAGATGTTTGTTCTGTCAATATCATTTTCTATGCCAGTATTTTCAAATTGTTCATTTTCTTGTTCAGAAGGATGAACATCTTTGGCATCACAGATCAATTCCTGCCTTTTAGTTTTTCTTGGTTTTATATCTTTTGATCCAAGTGGCCTGCCACGCTTTTTGCGTATAGAAGAATCAATTGCAAGAGATTTTTCAGAATTCTCCGCTGGAATTTCAATTCTGGCAGGGGCATTCATAGCAGGAATATGTGACTTTGTCACTTTCTTTGTGTCTGTGAATGCATCATGCAACTGATTTGCAACATTTTGTAAATGGATTATCTTTTGCACCTCTTGCTCACATATATTTGATCTAGAATCAAGGTGTGACAATCCTGTTGCATTCCATGTTATTTCTTTCGTACTTGGGTCCGATTTATTAGTTTCTCCCCCTAAGGTTGGGAATACTGTCTCATTGAAATGACAGTCAGCGAACCGTGCGGTGAATAAGTCACCAGTCATCGGTTCAAGATATTTGATTATTGAGGGAGATTCAAATCCAACGTAAATTCCCAACCTTCTTTGAGGACCCATTTTTGTACGATGAGGTGGAGCAATCGGAACATAAACAGCACAACCAAATATTTTTATGTGTGCTAAGTTTGGCTCTTGTCCAGTATCTAATTGCATTGGGGAATATTCATGATATGCAGTCGGTCTAAGCCGAACTAAATTTGCTGCATGCAAAATAGCATGTCCCCAAGCTGATGAAGGTAAATTGCACTTCATTAATAATGGTCTAGCGATTAATTGTAATCGTTTAATCAAAGATTCAGCAAGACCATTTTGTGTATGGACATGAGCAACAGGGTGCTCCACATCAATCCCAATCGACATACAATAGTCGTTAAATGATTGGGATGTAAATTCTCCTGCATTATCAAGTCGGATTCTCTTTATAGAATGATCCAGAAAATGAGCTCTTAATCGTATAATTTGAGCAAGGAGTTTAGCAAATGCTAAATTTCTAGTCGATAAAAGACTAACATGTGACCAACGTGTTGAAGCATCAATCAACACCATAAAATATCGAAATGGTCCACATGGCGGGGCTATCGACCCACAAATATCTCCTTGAATCCTTTCTAAAAATGCAGGTGATTCAGTTGCAATTTTGTTCATAGAAGGCCTGATGATCATTTTGCCAAGAGAACAGGCCTTACAAGGAAAATCACTTGATAATGGAACCCTGATATTCTTTAATGGGTGTCCAAGTGAAGTCTTAATGATTTTATGCATCATTACTTGGCCTGGGTGACCTAAACGGTCATGCCACAACATGAATGTTTTCTGATCATCTAATTTTGCATTAGAAACCAAATTTATTTCGAATGGACTAATATAAGTGAAATATAGTCCTGAGGAATAAGTTGACATTTTTTCACAAATATGTTTAGTGCCAGATTTAGTTGTCGTAAGACAAAGATATTCCTTTTGGTTTTCATTCATGGTTTCTATGTGATAACCATTTTGACGCATATCTTTAAAGCTTAATAAATTTCTCCGCGATTTGCTGGAGTATAAAGCGTCATTTATAATTATTTTTGTCCCGTTAGGGAGCATCACATATGCTTTCCCAGAGCCTTCAATGAGCTTCGCAACACCTGATATTGTATTGACTTTAGCTTCAACTAAAGTCATTTGAGAAAAATATATTTTATTTCTCAAAATGGTGTGCGTTGTAGCGCTGTCTATCAGACATAATTCTTGATTCATATCTTCAATATAAGTAAATAAACATAAGCTTGATCACAAATTATGCATATTATTTAACATAAAAGTACATATATTACACACTTATTTATGAATACAACATAAAGGTAACCTAAAGAAAAAGTACACAATGACATAAACTACTATTTTACAATATGTAAGAGTCTTATAATTTATTTTGTGTTATTTTGATCAGTGGCAAATGCATCGTCCATTATGCTATCATCCATGAAGAAGTCGGACACATCAAATTTTGGCAGAGATGGAGTTGTGTCATTGACATAATTCGCTTCCACATTTTTACCTTTGTTCAAATTCATGGAAGCTTGAAATAACTCCACAAGATGCTTTGCAGTACGGCATTTGTTAGCCCAGTGTCCCGTCATGCCACATTTGTAACAAGTCGTCTTCACCGAGGTTTTTGTAGGGCGATTTGTTTGATGGGCTTTTTGTTTGCCCTTGCCCTTGTAATTTGGTCTTTCAACCCGTTTATATCCTCGGTGGGACTTGTTATTATGACCATTAAAATTCCCACGTTTAAAATGCCTTCGTGTGCCACTGTGTGTTGCGTTTGATTCAGTGGCAATGTTATGTCCAGATGGACCATAAATCGAAGGACTAGAACCAGTGGGTCTCAAATTATGATTTTTCATCAAAAGGTCATTATTTTGCTCAGCGACCAATAAAACTGATATAAGGTCGGAGTATTTCTTAAAACCCTTTTCTCTGTATTGCTGTTGTAGCAGCATATTAGAAATATGCATTGTAGAAAAGGTTTTCTCCAACATATCAGCATCAGTGACTTTTTGCCCACATAACTTTAGTTTGGATGTTATTTGGAACATAGCAGAATTATAGTCACTGATAGATTTAAAATCCTGGAATCTTAAATTGATCCAGTCATACTGAGCATTTGGCAAAAGTACCTTTTGCTGGTGGCCATACCTCTCTTGTAAGTTGTCCCATAATTCTTTTGGATCATCAACCAAAAGATATTCAGATTTGAGACTTTCATAGAGGTGATGACGGAGGAAAATGATAGCTTTCGCTATGTCTTGGGAAGATGATGGCTTATTTGCCTCAATAGTTTCTTCAAGACCATTAGCCTTCAAATGTGCTAAAGCATCAACTTTTCATTCCAAATATTTTTGACCGGACAGATCAAGGACATCGAATTCTCTTTTGCTAATGTTGGCCATTTTAGACTACAAGATTATTAATTTAAATTGATTTAGTAGTGCTACATAAATGAAATAAAAGTATTGCTATTGTTCAAGTATAGATAATATACACTGAATGAATACCCGTAACTTGTTAATAGTTCAATTTAAACTATTATAAACTATGCATGTATTTTATATACTTCGTATAATATTAGATTGTAAACAAGAAATAAAGAAGAAAAGTTAATGCATGAACATCATTATTTTAAATAACATGCTACCTTAGTACCTTTTATATATACTGTTGGGTTAATGGCCCAAGTCGAGGTCCGGCCCATTAGCCCCTTTTTATCGGATGCACGTCCGGTTAGGACACCAGGCTGGACGCAGGCCCATGACCCTTGGAAAGAGACGGACGTCTGGAATTGGGGGGTTCAGGTTCATGGCCCATCGCGACGAACGTCTGTGCAGGGACAAGGAGCAGGACCACGGGCCATCAGGGATGACGACGGACGTCCCCAGAGCAAGCCTATAATTATCGGAGGGAATCCAGTCCACATGGTGAGAATCCATTAAGGCCGGGAGACGAACTGCCGAAGCCTCTTAAGGGGCACATGGGGGAATCCAGCTCGCTTCCCGGACGGACGAACGTCCCCACTATTTAGGCGGGAAACCGAGATTCTGGCGGGAAGTGCATTTAATGCTGAAGATTTGGTGGTTGGGACACCAGCGGCCCACAGGCCTCCACGTCAGCGTAGCCACCTGCCCATTGGCGGGTATAAATAGAAGCATTTATTTCATTGTAAAGGGTTGGCAACTTTCTATTTTTAGCACTCTAGCTATAGCATTCTTACTCGCAGCACTTCTACTGCCTTGTAAGACGAACGGCCGACGGAGCCTTAGCGAAAAGTATTGTATTAGGGAGTTATTAAGAGATAATAATACCTAATCACTTACTTCCTACTTTTCTTGCTCTTTCCAATCCATATCATCTGCTTGTTGGGCTAGTTTAACCATACACACTCCATTCGAAATCCTTGGGCTTACGTGTTGGGCCTGAAGGTTGAAGGAATAAACCTCAACACTGGCGCCGTCTGTGGGAAGCTGAACTAAAAGTTTTCAAAAAATTCTCCCAAACAGCTACTAAGTCTACCCACAGCAAGCACGGTGACAAGAAACAACCGCCAACGCGACCTCTCCGAGCAGCTGTCCCGCGGACGGAGTAACCGCGGACAAACCACGGAACGTTCCGAGACATTGGGGACAACTGGGGGAGAAGGTGGCCTCACAAACCTCATCCCCCATGAGGCCAGACGCGGCCCTCGACTCATGAGGGAGCTAGCGGAAACGATGCGCCGAATGGCAGACGAACAGGAGGCGAACGAAGAGGTGTACTCAGCTAACACCATCTGGACGCCCATATCACCCATCCACCGCATGCAGTCCCTGGATGAGACAGCGGAATCTGCCGGGCGCCGAACGCCCATCCACATGAGGTTGGGACACAATCTGTCCTCCCACGAAGCTGGGGGCACACCGGCGCCAGCACCCCTCGATATGGTTGGCAGGACGACCATCGGGGGCGCACACCGGACGTTCCATCAGAACATCGGGGCACCACCATCACCCCCGCTGCCAGTAATATTGGACGACGTTTCCAAAGGCATGGTGCCCATATCACCCGGAGGCAACCCGACGCGGTTGCCCCTCGAAGGAACCTTGCGCTCGAGGCCGCCCCTCCTGTGTCCCCCGGAAGGGCCGCACAGGAGGCCCGGCTAGAGGCAATGGAACGGCGAATGGCCGAAATAGACAGACGGGCGGAGGCCATCCCAGCTACGCCGCGCTTCTCCCTCACCTCACCATTTACTCCGAGGGTCATGAATGCAGAGATCCCGCGGGACTGCAGGCCCCCCCAAGGAATAGTATACAACGGGACCGGGGATCCCAAGGCTCACTTGATCAGCTTCCAGTGGAACCTTTCTATGCTGGGAGCCTCCGACGAGGCTATCTGCCGGCTCTTCTTCAGCACCCTGAGGGGACCAGCGCAGGAATGGTTCGGGCAGCTGAGGCCCGGATCTATTGACAACTATGAGCAGCTGTCCCAGCAGTTCATGGCGCAATTCGCTGCCAGCACCACCCCCAAGAAGAGCTTCACATCGCTCACCAGTGTGAAGCAGGGGAAAGACGAACCTCTGACCCAATTCCTGGTCAGATGGAGAGACGAAGTGCTCCAGGTGGATGACCTGTACGAGCGGCTGGGAGTAAACATGTTCACCAGTGCCCTGGCAACGGGGGACCTATACCGGGACCTTCGGAGGAACCCCAGCACCAGCTACACCGAGGTGCTGGCTCGGGCGCAGAAGTACGCCTCCATTGAGGAGGAGATCAGACTGAGGGACGGCACGCCTGCAGCCCCTTCCCGAAAATTGGCGGATAGGCTCGGCCCCGGAGGCGGACCGTCCCCCCCGAACAAAAAGAAGAAGACGGACGGCGGCATGGTTCCGTGGAAGGCTCATCCGGAGGCCAGCCGCATGCGTCCAGATGAGTACCCCCGTCCCTCTGGCTTACCCCGTCAGCCAGATTTTCGACGCCATCAAAGACAAGGGCATCCTAAGGGAGCCCCAAGACAAGAAGGCACTTATGGGTCTTGATGAGACCGCATATTGCGAATACCACCAGAGGGTCGGCCACCTCACCGACAACTGCAAGCAGCTGAGAATGGCCATCGACGAGCTGATCCGGCAAGGCTACCTGGGCAAGTTCACCCAACTACTGAAGAAGAGTAGCCCGAGGCAGCCAAATCCGAGGTCACGATCATGGCGCCGCGACGATCGGCGTGAGGCGGAACCGAAGGACGTAGACAATCGGAGTGCTGATAAACGGCCGGAGGGGTCCCTCGGCCCGAACGGCGGGAAGAAGAAGTTGGAGATCAAGGTAATCTTCGGGGGCGCTGAAACTGGGGACACGCCCGCGGAGCGGAAGAAGTTTGAGAGGTCCCTCTATGTGGGCTCCATATCAGCTCCCCCCACTAAAAAGAACAAGGTAGAGGCCATCACCTTTGGACCGGCCGACCTACCAATGTCACCGGCCCCTCACAGGGATGAGCTGGTGATCAGCATGGATGTCAATAATGCGATCGTCCGACGTGTCCTAGTTGACACTGGGAGCAGCGTGAACGTCCTATACTGGGAGGCGTTCGAAGGAATGAAGCTGAGGAAAAATGAGCTGACCCCCCTGCGCACCCCTCTTTCGGGCTTCACAGGGGACTGCATCGATGCGGAAGGCACCATCGGCCTCCCCGTGGAGATCGGGGATGGACCCCACACTACCCGCATCCGGATGACGTTCGTCGTGGTCCGCCTGAAGTGTGCCCACAACGCAATTTTAGGCCGCCCCGGCTTGGAGGATCTTGAGGCCATCTGCTCCGTGCGGCACTCATGCATCAAGTTCCCCACCGAGACAGGAGTGGGAGTTGCCCGCACGGACCCACACATGGCCAGGGCCTGCTACACAAAGGCCATGGAAAGGTTCAGAGAGCGAGAGGCCCGGGTCAACAGCATCACCGAGAAAGCCAGGCAGGCTGACTTCGACGCTCGTCTGGAACCGGCTGCCCTGCTCGAAGAGGTAGAACTGGATGACCCTTCGGACAGAAAGGTATCTATCGGGGCTGACCTAGAACCTGAGATCAAGGAGGGGGTCATAGCCATCCTCCGGAAGTTCAAAATTCTATTTGCCAGAGGGCCGGAGGACATGCCTGGCATAGACCCCAACCTCATCTGCCACAGACTCGCCGTACGGCCGGATGCCAAGCCCATACAGCAGAAGAAGAGATACATGGCAGCCGAACGGCGAGATTTCATCAAAAAGGAGGCTGCTACGCTCCTCAGCATCAAGCACATCCGGCCGGTCATCCACGTGGAGTGGTTGGCCAACGTGGTATTAGCCCCAAAAGGCGACACATGGCGGATGTGCGTCGATTACTCGGATCTCAACAAGGCCTGCCCGATGGATCCGTATCCAGTGCCGAGGATCGACCTGCTGGTGGATGAGACGGCAGGTTGCGAGCTGCTCAGTTTCATGGACGCCTTTAGACGACGTTCGTCACAGCGGACGGCGTGTACTGTTATGTGGTCATGCCGTTCGGCCTGAGGAATGCCATGGCTACTTTCCAGAGAATGATCGGGATGTTGTTCAAAGACGTACTAGGGAAAACCATGGAGGCTTACGTGGACGACATCCTGATCAAGAGCAAGAAGAAGGAGGACCACGTCCGGGACATGGAGAGGATCTTCACCATCATGGAGGAGGCGAGCATGAGGCTTAACCCAAAGAAATGTGCTTTTGCTGTCAAGGGCGGCAAGTTCCTCGGCTACATGATGAGTGAGCGGGGAATCGAGCCTAACCCGGAAAAAGTAAAGGCAATAGTTGACATGGAGGCCCCGAAGAATCTGAAGGATGTGCAGCGCCTCACCGGGAGATTGGCAGCCCTGAGCCGATTCATGTCAAAACTAGCAGATAAGGCAATTCCTTTCTTTCAGATCATGAAGAAGGCGAATCCCTTCGAGTGGACACCAGAGTGCCAGGCTGCCTTCGAAGATTTCAAAATATACCTCTCTTCTCCGCTCGTCCTCACCAAAGCAGACCCCGGGGAGCAGCTGTACATGTACCTAGCGGTGGCGGACTTGGCTGTGAGTGCCGTGCTACTCAAGGAGGCAGAGGGCGTTCAGCGGCCAATCTATTTTGTGAGCAAGGCGCTGAACGGTCCGGAGACCAGATACACACTGATGGAGAAGACGGTCATCGCCTTGATAGCATCCATCAAACGCCTGGCACCGTACTTCCAGGCACACCCAGTGATTGTATACACGACACAACCTCTCGCCACGATCCTCCGGAACCCCATGGCCAGCGGGAGGATAACCAAATGGTCCCTGATGATCGGCCAATACAACATAGAGTTCAAACCGAGGCCGACGATCAAGGGACAGGCGCTGGCAGACTTCATTGCCGAATGCACTGCGCGCACCGAGGACGATCCACAAGGCGACCATGATTTCAACAACTGGTGGGAAATGTACACCGATGGGGCCTCGAGTGCAAAAGGTTGTGGCGGAGGAGCAGTGATCACCTCACCTGAGGGTTTCAAGGCCTACTACTCCATGAAATTTGAATTCAAAGTCACCAATAATGAGGCTGAGTACGAGGCGCTGATCGCGGGACTGAAGTGTGCAAAGGCACTCGGCGCAGCTCGTCTCAAGGTGAAAATGGACAGTCAACTGGTGGTAACCCAGATGAATGGGACGGCCGAGACCAGGGAAGAGAGGATGAAGATCTACAAGGAGCTCGCGGAGGAACAAACCGCGCAGTTCGAACAGGTGATAATCGAGCAGGTATCGCGGGTGGAGAACGCCGAGGCTGACATACTATCCAAGCTAGGCAATCCCCCAAGCGATGACCCCACGACGAGCATCCCCCGGCACGTTAGGGGCTTCGTCAGGCAAGAAACACTCCCAACACCGGCGACGGACGTCATCCGGGTAGGAACCATCTCCATCGCCGAACCTAATTGGTCGAAGGAGATCGCAGACTACCTCAGGGATGGGACGCTCCTCGAGCCTGAGGATGATGGCAGCTCCGGACGAGCAGCGTGGATAAAGAGGAGGGCCCCCAACTTCGAGCTCATTGATGGACAGCTCTACAAGAAGACGTTCGGCGGGCCATACTTGAGATGCCTCCCGCCGAGCTTGGCAGCGGCCGTCATTGAAGAAATACATGAGGGTATCTGTTCCAGCCACCAGGGTCCTCGCACCTTGGCCCGAAAAATCATCTTGCAGGGGTATTACTGGCCAACCATCCAGCAGGATTGCTTCAATCACACTCGGAAATGCGCAGTGTGCCAACAATACGCTCCTGTCCCCGGACGGCCGGCAAGCTTCTATACTCCAATGACGATTGCATTACCCTTCGCCAGATGGGGCATAGATCTGTTGGGCCCTCTTCCCACGACGACCGGAGGAAGGAAGTTTGTCATTGTAGCGATTGACTACTTCACAAAGTGGGTAGAAGCCGAGCCGCTTGCCTCCATCACCGAATATCAATGTCAGAGGTTCCTCTGGCAGAATGTCATATGCCGCTTCGGGATTCCAGAGCAGGTCATCACCGACAATGGCCGGCAGTTCGTCGGCAGAGGATTTGAGGCATACCTGGCGAAGTGGGGCATCAGGCACTCTAAGGCCTCGGTAGCCTACCCGCAGGCCAACAGCCAGGTGGAGAACATGAACCGGACTATCATGGATGGGATCAAAAAGAAATTAGAAGATTACGCGTCCACCTGGCCGGAGCAGCTCAATTACGTACTCTGGACGTACAGAACGACCCCAAGGACGGCAACCGGCGAGACACCTTTTGCCTTGGCATACGGATTCCAGGCCAAGGTGCCAACGGAACGGAGGTGCTAGTGCCCACACACCGCACAAAGCATTTCCAGCCAGAGGACAACGAGGCAAACCTACGAGCGGAGCTCCATTTCATAGAGGAGCGAAGGGACCTAGCGGCTCGTCGCATGGAGGAATATCACCGAGCCACCCAAAGATACTTCAACAAGGCGGTGAAGATCCGCGAAATTGAAGCTGGGGACCTCGTACTCAGAAAGAGAGAGAAGAGCAAGCCACGCTGGGATCTGGAACGTCGAACACTTGAAGAAATTCTACCAATAATTAGAGATAGATCGTTTTGTAATATTTTGGTCGAAGTACCATGTAACACCACCGATCGTCGTCTCTATATTAAAAGGATTATTTCTGTTCTTCACTTCCTACAGAGAGATTAAAAGCCGAAGTGCTATCAAAACAATCTCCTCCTCAAAAAAAAAAAAAAAGAAAAAAAAAGAGGAGAAGGGGAGATACGACTCCTATGAGAGAGGGAGTCTTGACGAGGTATGCCTGATCTTCCTTCACCGCGTGTGACGAACGTCTCCCGACGCGGAGGTTAGTAGAAACGTGGGGGAGGCTAGACGTACCAAAGGGAACCTCGGCAAGATAAACCAGTTCCTCCCATAACCCGTGGATCGACGAACGTCCTCTGCTGAAGCAGAGGGCTAATAGGGCCACGAGCGTGGGACGACGAAGCAGGGAACCCGCGATAGGGTAAACCAGTGACCTCCTTGCGATCGATGATTGACCGAACGTCTTCTTCGAAGTAAGAAGACTAGTAGGATCACGCCAAGGACGAACGAAGCCTAGTTCCTCCCCCCGATGAGCGGAAGACGAACACCTTCTGCGAAGCCAGAAGGCTAGTAGTTCGCAACTGGGGACGAACGGAGATAGGGAATCCCGACGTGGATAAACCTGTTTTTTCTCAGAGTGGGGATGACGAACGTCTCCTGCGAAGCCAGGAGACAAATAATCACGAAGCTTGGGAAGGACAAAGACTGATAAAAGACTCCAAAAAAAAAATGGAACAGGGAATGCTAGACGAACATGGAGCAAATAATGATTTTTATTCTTCGGTACTGATGACCGGAAAGTACAATATAATGGGTACAAGTACAAGACGATGAACGGAGAATCAAGTCTGGTCAACATCCGGAGTTGGAACCTTGAAGGAGACCTGCTTGGCCTTTTCCCTGGCCTCAGCTTCTTCACGCTCCTTACGCTCCCTCAGCAGCTCAAGGGCCCCCGTATGGGCGTCCGCCATCAAGGAATCAAAACCAGCTGCTGCAGGATCAAAGGGAGCTCCAAAGTGACGCTCGAAGACCGGAAGGTTCTCTGCCACGAGCCCGACCATACCCTTGAGATAAGTGTCGTCGGCAAGATCATCAAGGAAGCGCTCCCCAGTGGGGGTGGCCTGAAGCAGCTTGATGCCATCTACATAGGGGTCCGGGCAGGTGGCCAAGAACTCACCGACGAACCTCGGAAGAAACTTTCTGGCCATGGTCTGGATGGCACCAGTATAGGCTTTGGATTTCTGGAACTCGATGGAACCAGATTCCTTGATCTTCGAAACATCAGCCTCGTAGATAGGGACATGGTTATCCACACCTGTACGGCGGATTTCCATCTTTGCCTGCTCCACGGCCCACAGCCGGCTACGAAGGTCCACAAGCTCGGCTTCCTGCTTCCTAAGGAGCTCTTTCTGGGAGATGCTCTCCTGGACAAGCTTGTCATAGGCGTCGGCCTTTTCTTGAAGTGTTCCGGCCCTGCCTTTGGCGTTCCTCAAGAGGGCATCGCATTCAGCCCGCACCCGAGCCATCTCCTTGCCTTGATGCTCGAAGGCCATCCGAGCCCTGTGAAAGTAGAGCCCGGCCTTGTCGAGGGTGCTCTGCCCACACTCCAGGAGATCCTCAGGAGCCTCCTGGGCGGCGAAATCGCGGGGGACCTTGAGGTTGAGGCCGCACCAGATGGAAGACGCGGTCTGGCCGAAGAGCATCATTGACTCCTTGCGAGGGCCAACCCTGGAGAATTCGATTAGGCCAAGGGAGGACCCGTTGGTTTCTGGAGGCGAAGGGGGACGAGCATCGTCAGAACCCTTGGTAGCATGGACATCTTCATCCCGAAGTCGACGAACCTCAGAGTTGGCCGGAGGAGAAACAGGGGGCTTGTTCCGGGAGGAGGGTCTCCGCTTCAAGGGACTTCCCGGCTCACCATCGGAGTCATCAGCCACTATGATGGCTTGGGAGGCAGTACCATCGATGCGCGTCCTCTTTGAAGCCCCGGCCTCCGATGCGTCGTCTGACCGTCTCCTGCTCGCCCGAGACTCAATCTTGGGGACGAGCGGTTTCCTGCCCTTATCCTCGTTCTTGTTGTCGCGGCCGTGGGCATGCGAAGTAATATTGGTGCGTCCCATGGATGATATAGGCGGAAAAACTCCTGCAGGAAGAAAATCAAGACGTTCAGAACCATAACAACTAGAAGGTGACAGGACAATGCAAGTACAAATAGACGCACCTAACCCGGCCCGGGCCTTGAAAGGCTCGGCTACCAACGACCGGAGGTTCTGGACGCCAAGACCAGCTATGCGCTTGGCATAGCCAAGCTCCTCATCCATCATGGGCGGCGGGATAGATTTCACCGGATAGGCGTTCCACCTATCGGAGAATGGCATCGGGGAGCCTACTTCGGCGAGAAAGAACCGCTCCTCCCAGCCATCCGGGTTCCCGGCGTTGTTTGAAAACAGAACCATGGACGGACGCGCAATCAGGGTTAAATACCCCGTACGTCCGAAGGGTGATAACCGGAAGAAGTGGTGCAATAGGTCTACGGTGGGGGTCACGTCAACACTGTGACATCGAATTATAAAACCCGCGATGATCCTATAAGCAGCGGGGACGAACTGAGCAGGTGTCACCTTGAGGCTTCTAAAAAGCTCTAGATGAAAGTTATGGAGGGGGAAAAGAAGGCCGGCTATGACGGAGTCTAAATGGACCACCACATAGCCGGGCCGATGGCGCATTGGGGTGGCGCAGACGACGATCGTCATAAACCCTTGGGGGGAGAAACCATTGGCTTATCAGCCGACGATCCGCATTTAGTAGACGCTGGCGCTGGCGACGAACACCATAAAAATTCAGATGATGGCGGGGGGCCCGAGGTGACATACCCCGCTCATAAAACTCTAGGTAATTGCCAGAAGAACACCCGTCGTCAAAACTATCTTCGGTGGACGACGAGCGGTTTCAGGTCCTTGAATCAGTAATGTGGGGTTCCAACCCAGACAAAGACATGACGACGTTCGGTACCTACGGGTGTTGGAACCTGGAGCGAGGCAGGGAGAAGCTAGAGAGAGAAAGTAGTTGCGCAGCACAAGAGCTAAGGATGAAGCAAATGGGGAATTCGCAAGACCTTGGGTACTTATAGGCAGCACCGCGGGATCGCGCCAATCATGGTGGAACACGTGGCGCCTGGATACCGGTACCTACCACGGTATTGAAGGCTCCTCGATGTTACCACCTCACAATCACCGCGAAGGAATCCGGTTTGATGCCACGAGCGTCCCCCATGGAGGCACACAGAGGCCACATCCACAGATTGAACCAACGGGGAGACGTGCGTATCTACGGGGTATGCTGATACTTCAATGCTTCGCACCACCGCAACACGCGAAAAGGGCTACTCTAGCATGACATTGTTTCTGAGGAGCGCATTCGTACTTCCACATCTGGTCATACAGACGAACGTCGCCCCACCAAGCTTAAGTTGGGCGCGCACAACACAGATGGTTGAGCTTACAACCACGTGACGGACGTCTTCACCAATTCTGGTCCGGGAGAATACGGCATTGGGGGTAGTCTACACATACGAGGCAGTCCCAAGCATACGTTCGTATCTCTAAGAATACAGGAACGAATAATGGGCAGGAACGTCCTCACGAACTTGGGCCATGGTCCATAAGAGCAAAATACTATTAACGATAAAAGAAAACAGGAAGAGTTCATGAACGTAGAGACAATGATGGGGCAAAAGAGTTGTGTATTCCTCGGCTCTACTGGCCGGATAAGTACAGAATCAAAACAAGAAAACTACAAGCTGCATTACACAAAATTTGGAGAAACAGGCCGGGACCCCCCAGGGATGGTTTCTTCTTCCTCCTCGGGCTCGGGCTCGGGGGACGGGGGCTCCGGGACCTCCCCTCTGGCTCTGGCCTCTTCCCGCCGGGCGTCCCGTTTCAGCTTGCCCACCGCCCGGATCAGCTCTGGGTCTGAAGTATGCTCGGCCAGATCAAATCGGGGGCCCTGAAGGGCGGCAAAGACCGGCAGTGTGGCTTTCACCCCCTCGTTGTAGCCAATGACAAAGGAGCTATCCCCAACGTCATACAAGAACTTCTCGGCCAGGGGCGCGCTCTCCAGAACTCGGACCCCGAACTTGAGCCGGTCTCTCGGCGCCTGCTTCTGCAGCTCGGCGGCGAACACATCGCCAAAAGCACCCCCAAGGTACCTCTGGGCGGCGATCATGAAGGCCCCGGAGTTGTGATACCCAAAATCGTCAACGAGCCATTCGGGGGCCTCGTCCTTGGGGGCGGGAAGAGATGGGACGAGCTTGAACCCAGCTTTCTCCAGGGCCGCGAGCTTCGCAGAGGACTCGCGGGCTGCCTTCAGGGCGGCCTGCAGCTCTTTGTCCTTCGCCGCCAGCTCCTTCTCCTGCAGACGAGCGGCCTCTCTCGCCTTCTTCAGGGCAGCATCCGTTTTATTCCTCGCCTGGAGGACCTCGGCCTCTCGGGCAGCCTCAGACTGCAGAACGGAGAGCCCGACCTACAAATCAAATACGGGAAGTGAGACTTCAGAACGGTAGAATGAGGTAATCAAGCACCCTGCGCGGAGTAAAGTCTTACCTGAAGAGCAGCGGCCAGAGCCGCATTAGAAGCCTCCGAAGACGTCCGGGGAGGCATTTCCACGCCGACCAGAGAGGCAATCTCCTGCCAGACATCATGGGCCGGACGCCCGAGGGAGGGGAGAACCAACTCCTGCTCTTCGGGGGCCGAAGAGGAAGCCCCCCGAGGCCTTTTGGACTTCTTGTCCTTCGCCTTCTCCCCTTCATGGGGGTGAACGACCTGCAGAGGCGCCACGACTTCGGGGACATCAGGTTTGAGGATTGGGGCCTGGGACCCCTGTGCCATCACCGTGGCGATGAGATGCTGCTCCGCCTCCACCGTGCGACGATCGGCCTGGGAAGCGGAGGAGTTAGAATCTGCTATTTGGGCGGCCTTGGCCTTGGCGAGGGCAGCATCGGCAGTAGCGCCTTTGCCCTTCCTCGTCTTGAGGAGCTTCTCGTGGTTCATTTGTTCTTGCGTTGGGGGGAGACCTGAAAGAAAAAAGAAGGGAGATGGGTTAGATGGACGAACGTCAGGAGGGACTCACAGCGGAGGTCAGGACCGCCCAATACCCCGAGACGAGCATAGGAGGAAAGATGCCCGAGAGTATGGGCGGTACCTATTCCTGCCGCGGCAAGTGCCTCGAAAGTTAGGAAGTCATCTAAGGGCCGGACGCCGCCCGTCGAAATCTTCCTGATGTCTTCCGCCAGATCGTCGGTCAGCTCTGGGGACCCTATCTTTGGCGGATAGCCATTCCACCGCAATGGCAGACGAGCATCCGCATACCGCACAAAGAAGAACCGATTCTTCCAATCATGGATAGAACTCGGTGCTCCGCTGAACAACCTCCGTTTCGGACGGGCTGCAATGCTCAGGAAACCGTCGGAATTCTGGGGGGTGAGCCGGTAGAAGTAATGAAACAAGTCCAAGGTGGCGGTGACCCCATTGTCCTTGCAACGGACTAGGAAGGCGGAGAGCCACCGATAGGAATTCGGCATGAGTTGTGCGGGGGCTATCTGGTAACAACAGAAGAACTCCACGAAGAACGGATGGAGAGGAAAGCGCAGCCCAGCCTCGATGGAGTCCAGAAGCACCATAATCATCCCTGGGCGTCTCCTCATCACGTGGGTTGCGCCTCGGAGGCTGTATACGGACGGAGGGGGGAAGAACACCTTCAGTTTGTTGAAGGCCACCTGCGAGAAGATCTGCTCGTGGAAGAGGACGTTCTTGATCGGGCATAGATGCCTCTCCACGTCTATCTTTAGCCCAAGTTCAAATACCTCGATGTCGGAACCATCCTGGGCCTCGACCCCGGAGTCATACCCGTCCGGACGACCGTCCTCACTAGCGGATTCCTGTTCCCCGACATCGGCTACAGGGTCCACCACATCGAGGACCGTATTCACTTGGTCCCCTGAATCAGCACTCTCCTCACCAGGGACCGTTGCAACAACACCACCTCCGGTTTCCCCAGCCTGAACAGTTCCCACGGTAGGGGCCGAGCCAGAACTACCGGAAGTGCTAGTTTCGCCCGAAGAGCGTGAACCGGAGTCGGAAGAGGAGCCTGAGGAGGAACCCGATGAAACCGAACCAGAACTTGACGAGATCTCCATCGAAACCATCTCGGCGAGAATTCAAGACAAGAGAAAGAAGCAGAGGGTGAAAATTACCTTAAAGAGGGATTAGCCGAACTTGGAAGCGGGAGAAAACTTGAAGAGCAGCGGAAATGCGGGAGCAGGAGAGCAGAAATTAGGAACCCTAATCCAGAGGGAAAACCCGGCATTTATAGGAGGGACACCGATGGGGGGACCAACGAGGGGCGGACACGTGGCAAGGAGCGTGTTCCGGCTCACGCGCCGTGCGTGGGATGAAAACGTAATGATGACGGTTCCTCGGAAAGTGCGCCGCCGCTACAGCAGCCGTCACCTCGTTTCCTGAACCGTCGACAGCTGTTAAGCACCATGACCACGAGCGTGCGTTACCACCAGAAGCCGTAAAACATTAAGTATCGAGATACGAACGTCTACGTCAGGGCACCTATACTTCCTTATGTCCTGCGCATGCTCAGAACATCAGAAGTGGGGGACTTGTGTTGGGTTAATGGCCCAAGCCGAGGTCCGGCCCATTAGCCCCTTTTTATCGGATGCACGTCCGGTTAGGACACCAGGCTGGACGCAGGCCCATGACCCTTGGAAAGAGACGGACGTCTGGAATTGGGGGGTTCAGGTTCATGGCCCATTGCGACGAACGTCTGTGCAGGGACAAGGAGCAGGACCACGGGCCATCAGGGATGACGACGGACGTCCCCAGAGCAAGCCTATAATTATCGGAGGGAATCCAATCCACATGGTGAGAATCCATTAAGGCCGGGAGACGAACTGCCGAAGCCTCTTAAGGGGCACATGGGGGAATCCAGCTCGCTTCCCGGACGGACGAACGTCCCCACTATTTAGGCGGGAAACCGAGATTCTGGCGGGAAGTGCATTTAATGCTGAAGATTTGGTGGTTGGGACACCAGCGGCCCACAGGCCTCCACGTCAGCGTAGCCACCTGCCCATTGGCGGGTATAAATAGAAGCATTTATTTCATTGTAAAGGGTTGACAACTTTCTATTTTTAGCACTCTAGCTATAGCATTCTTACTCGCAGCACTTCTACTGCCTTGTAAGACGAACGGCCGACGGAGCCTTAGCGAAAAGTATTGTATTAGGGAGTTATTAAGAGATAATAATACCTAATCACTTACTTGCTACTTTTCTTGCTCTTTCCAATCCATATCATCTGCTTGTTGGGCTAGTTTAACCATACACACTCCATTCGAAATCCTTGGGCTTACGTGTTGGGCCTGAAGGTTGAAGGAATAAACCTCAACATATACCTTCAAAATTAAATCTAACGGTTGGTTTGTTTGAGCACATACTTAAACTGCTCTAAAACCAAGATATTTGTTTTTGTTTTAATTTGTATACGAATTACGAAGTACGTAGTACTTGTTTCAACTTCTAATAATTTATACTACGTATGTAAAAAGTATACAGAAGCAATTTATACTTATTTAGTAAAAGTAAATAATTTGAATTTGAATGTTTATGGTCAAAATAGTGTTGGATAAGTGCTTGGGTAGTTGGGTGAATAAAAGAAAATTCTGAAAGTTGTCAGCTATATATGTGACTGAAACAGTTGAAATAATCACAAGGCATACTATGACAAAATTCACCGCCCAAGAAAGAAAAACTAGCCATTCATTTAGAGAGTCATGCATGTGACTATTTATTACTCCTATTTCTTAATCGGTTCTATAATTGAATGGCTTACATATGGTCATATACTAAACGGTTAGACTTTGTTCCCAATCGGTTCTCCGGCCTCTTTCTTTTACTACTGACTACATTGGTTTTTATCTCTTTTCTTTCTTATGAATTGTAGTACTCAGATATACTCCGTATGAATGGCTTACTATTTGTCTTCATACTTGTCTGAAGAATTTATCAAGATCCAGGAGAGTAAAGCTTTGAAGGTACATATCTATATGTTATCTATATTTTTATTAAAACATTAAGCATTTATTTTGTTGAAACCATAGGCAACGTACGTATAAGTATTGATGTTTATACCTGCAGGAGATGATGATCTAAGGAGATTTTTGAGCAGATTCGTGCTGATAACGTATTGTGAAATGAAGAAGATGAAGACTAAATTTAAGAGATAGATATATAGATAAAAACTTCTAAATTACTTCTTCTTAATATCTGAAATTTCTGAGTACCTGAATGAATTTACAAGGCTTCATCAATCTCCTATTTATAGTGTTTAAGCTTGATAATTAGTCACCTAAATGATGAGTCTACAGATTTGGTGGCAATAACAAATTGAGCCACCTATTCTAACTAGGTTACAAGGATCATTACAAAGATCAGGAACATCTTGGTGTCCTAGTGACAAGGATGAATAATTCACACTTGTCAATTTGATGGTTTTACAACAACTTTAGATTAATGTGAAAATAGTACAATCTTTATGACCCGTCTTCTAATAATGGACCGTAGTAACCTGCTACCTCTTAAACAAGTCAAATGCAATTGTATTGGTTTTATACTTGAGGTAATTCCCTAAATGGGATTAAATCAATGTTGAAGTGCACAAATAGGACTATTACTCCCTCCGTCCCCCTAAGTTTGGGACAGAGGGGTGTGGTGTGGTTTTTAAGAAAAAGTGGAATTGTGTGGTTGGTATTGAATTGATAAAGTATAAATAAAGTAAGATTGAATTCTAACCACTCAAATGTTACCAAATATGGTATGGGACAAACTTAGTGGGACGGACGAAAAATGTAAAATGGGACAAACTTAAGGGGACGGAGGGAGTATAATTTATAGGACCAAAAATGAATTGATTAGACAAAATTGCCCTGAAATTACAGATCAATAAAACTCTTCCCACGCTGTCTCATTCCACGTTGAACTCCAAACCGACCTCCAGCCCCTCTGCTCATTCCAGATGCGAACTCCAAGCCGGACACCTTCAGCACCTTCCGTCCATGGCCGCTGCTGTAGAGACCGCCGCCGCAGCCAAGTAAGACCGCCCCCAAAGTTGCCACCGAGATTGCAGCTGCACACTTACCCATCCTGTTGCGAGCGAGAATGGTGCCAAACTGCCACAACTAAATTCTCTTCCAAAGATAACCATCTTCTTATTCATTGCTACCTCCTTTGAATGTATGTCATCAATTTCAAAACAAAATGCAATTATGATAACGATAATGACAAAAAATGGCATTTCTACCTGTAAAGCTATGGAATTTTCAGATTACAGATTATGGCATTTTCACATTTTAGAGTCCAAACAGTGAAATAGGGGAACAAAAATAAAGCAGTAGTATCGCCAATAAATACAATTCAATGCCATAAAAATACCAAAATTTGTGAAAATGTCAAAAATCTGGCATTTCAAAGATCTAAATGTCCATACCCATAAAAAAATGCCATAAATGTGGCATTTCTTACAAGTTTATAAAGATTTCCAATTCGAATGTTTCCAATTCAAATTTTAGGGCAGAGAATCGAAATAATATTCGAATAAATGCTAGAGGAGCAGAGAATAGAGGAAGAGGAGAAAGGAGGAGGAGGAGAGGGGAAGAAGAAAGAAGAAGAGGAGAAAAGGAGGTGTGATTACATGTAGAAGATGTCGAGTATGGTGTATGGTGCGCAGAAGAACATCTCCTTCACTCCATGGAAGTTTTCCGCATCGAGCGCATCGGCAAAAGAAGATGTCGATGATGGCAGATTTAGGGCCTTTATTAGAGCAGAGGTAAATTGGGAATTAGGAGTCCTATTTAGGAAAAATAAAACGTTAACTCCTATTTAGGAACTTTGATCATAATTCAGTCCTATTTAGGACTAATAAATCTTTATACTTTTCAGCTGATATCCAATGGAGTAGTCTACGGTCTACCTATTAGTCTATTACTATTGGTATTGTTGTCGTTCCATATCTGCCTTGCTACAAATAACAAACCAGATCTAGAAATTTCCATTCAAGAACTATGAATAAGTTGTTCTATCACCAGTGTCACGGACTTATTCTCAAACCCGTGCGGCACTAGCACACTCACTCGAACTTATGTTAGTCAGTCTAACTCTTGATAAGAATAATATTATGGGAGTGAAACTATTCTATCATACTGGAGGAAGAAACTCAATAAGGGTGGATGAATTCTTCGTTAACGTATAATACATCATATGTGCAATATTTAGGAGAGAGAGAGAGGAGTCATCAGCATGTGCCATGCAAATTCTATCCTACTCCACATAACGTAAGAAGTATAATAATACATGGAAAAATACATGGCAGCCAAAATATACGTAAGAAGAAATACATGAACTCTAATACTCCCCCTCAAGATGGAGTGTGTAGGTCACGAACACCCAACTTGCTACGAAGAAAATGAAACCGGTCAGTTCCAAGTGCTTTTGTGAATATGTCGGCCACTTGATTTGTCGTGGATATGTATTGTGGTTGGATTTCGTTACTCATAACTCGTTCTCGTACAAAGTGACAATCCATTTCAACATGTTTGGTCCGTTCATGAAAAACCGGGTTGAGCGCAATGTGTCGTGCTGCTTGGTTATCACAATAAAGTAATGTGGGGCCCTTTTGATGAATTGTGAGATCTCGTAGTAACCAACGTAACCATAAAATATCACTAACAGTGACTGCCATGGCACGGTACTCTGCCTCAGCGGAAGAACGAGAGACGACAGACTGTTTCTTTGTCCGACATGATATGGGTGAAGCTCCAAGAGTGACTAAATAGCCGGTGCTAGATCGACGAGTAAAGGAGCATCCTGCCCAATCAGCGTCACAATATCCGGTCAAGGTGAAGTCATGGTCGGAAGATAAAAATATGCCTTGACCTGGTGTGGATTTTAAGTACCGAAGGACACGAATAGCTGCATCAAAATGTGATTGTCGTGGCGCGCCAAGGAATTGACTGAGCTGGCTAACTGAGTAGACTATATCTGGACGGGTCACTGTGAGGTATAATAGACGCCCAATTAATCGTCGATAGGAAGGGGCATCTACGAGCAGACTACCATCATCAGGGCGGAGTTTTAGGTTTTGTTCCATTGGAAATAAACTAGGACGGCCAGCAAGATTACCACTTTCTCCTAAAATGTCAAGAGTATATTTTCGTTGACTTAAAACGAAACCTTATGGAGAGCGGGCAACCTCAATTCCAAGAAAATATTTAAGCTTTCCCAAGTCTTTGATGCTAAACTTGGTATCTAAATAATGTTTGATGGTGTCAATGTGAGAAGGATCATTTCCGGCCAAGATAACGTCATCCACGTAGATGAGAGCAAATGTTTGGACACGTCCCCTGTGAAAAATAAAAAGAGAGTGATCTGCATGTGATTGACGAAATCCGATTCCGACCAATGCTTGAGTGAATTTATGATACCAATTCCGAGAAGCCTGTCGAAGCCCATATAAAGATTTTTGCAACTTGCAAACTCGAGTTTCATCCTTTTTAGCAAATCCCTGTGGTAGACGCATGTAGACGTCTTCAGAGAGGTCACCATGAAGAAAGGCGTTGTTCACGTCCAATTGGTGAACAGTCCAATCTCGTTTTGCAGCAACGGCCAACAAACACCGTACCGTAACAAGTTTAGCCACCGGTGCAAATGTTTCATGAAAATCAACCCCTTTTACTTGAGTAAATCCCCTGGCTACCAATCTAGCCTTGTAACGCTCCACATCACCGTTGGATTTATATTTAATTTTATAAACCCACTTTGAATCAATTGCCTTTTTTCCGGGTGGTAATGGGGCTAGAACCCAAGTGTTATTTTCTTCCAATGCCTTTATCTCCTTTTGCATGGCATCTCTCCATAAAGGATCCCGTACAGCCTGTGAAAAATATTTAGGCTCATCACGACAAGTGATGGCCGTTAAATATGCTTTATGAGTATATGAAAATGTTTCATAATTAATATATTTCGAAATAGGGTAAACTGTTGAGTTTGCTGCGCTTGTAGTAGACCGTGAGTGATCAAGGGATGGTGGAAAATCGGTCTCATAATCATCGAGGTATTTTGGCATTCGGCGATTCCGATCACCCCTTTTGCGTTCCAGAAGAGGTGCAATGTTCGAAGAGTTCGAAGATGGGTCTGTGGAACTTGTACCGTGTGAAGACACGTTAAGGGGCAGCTGGCTAGATGTTTGAACGGTAGTTGGGATGGGATCCTCAACTTGCTTCCCATCAATATTTTCAGATGTGGGGCCATGGCTTGCGGATTCATGTGTAGGAGAAGCAAGGGAAAGCCGATGCAGTGGATCGATGTAGGACAACTGCTTCTTAGGCGGTGAATTTGGAGGTATGTTCACTGATGTAGCTGGTGTGGGGCTGCTTTCCATGTGAAGCCGAGATGCTGATTCATGTGTAGCAAGCTGTTTTTGTCTAGATACATGACCCATTTGCAACTGCCCACTAGTTGGAAGGTCAAAATCAACCAGCGGCTGTTGTATTATTTCTGCCGACCTGCATTTATTTTGTCCATTCAACAGTGGTTGTCCAGGAATGATTTGAGTTGGCAGCAGCTGGTTCGATGGTGTTTGAGTGGGACTGTGGTTGCTCTGACCAATGTATTGTCCGTTAGTAATAATCGGTTGAGGGAGAAAATTGCTTGATGAATCATTATGTTGCGGTGTAAGATGCTCGTTCTTCACCGTGTGATTGTATACCTTTTCAACAAGGGACGGAAAATCAAGCTCTTGATCGAAATGGATTTTAAATGGGAATTTTTCCTCATAAAATATTACATCCCGAGAGCTGTAGACACTCTGTTTTTGTAAATCAAAAACACGATAAGCCTTTTGACCATATGGATAGCCAATAAATATGCAAGGGCACCCCCTTTCACCGAACTTATCTTTTCTCTTATTATCGTGGGCGTACACTAAACACCCAAATACACGCAAATGATCATAGTTAGGCACTGTTCCAAAAAGCATCTCGAAAGGACTTTTGTTAGAAATAATAGGTGAGCGAAGTCTATTAATAATATAAATAGCTGTTAAAATGCACTCTCCCCAAAAATCAATAGGTAACTCATACTAGAAACGCAATGCTCTCGCAATTTCCAATATGTGTCTATGCTTACGCTCAACAACCCCATTTTGTTGTGGTGTGTCCGTGCATGACGTTTCCAATAATATTCCATTGCGCCCATAATAATCAAATAAACTGTTGGTCTGGAATTCCACACCATTATCAGCCCGTATCCTTTTGACTTTTCGCTCAAATTGGTTTTCAACCATATTGCAAAATTACATAATAAATTGAGAAACTTCAGATTTATTTTTCATCAAATAAACTCATACTCCCCTGGTAAAATCATCAACAATAGATAAGAAGTACCTTGCACCAGAGATTGAATCACATCTATAACCTCCCCAGATGTCACAATGTATCAACTCAAAACATCGAGTTGTCTTAATGGAACTTGTAGGAAAAGGTAATCTAGTCTGCTTACCTCGGATGCAGGGATCACAAAAATCACTGCTTCGTCGAAATCCCTTGAGAGAACTAATGTGGTGTAATTTTCCATCAGATGCATGTCCCAAACGTTGATGCCATAAATCTGGTGTAATCGATACTGACATTGCCACCACTTCACTTCTGGGAGGCTCCAAGTAGTAGAGACCACCATCACATAATTTACCCACACCAATCAGTTTCCTTGAGGATACATTCTGTAAAACACAGAAGTCTGAGAAGAATATGAGTGTACAATTTAGATCGTTTGTTAAGCGACTAACTGAAAGTAGATTGCATTGAAATTTTGGAATGTATAGAACACGTTCGAGCCGGAGTCCATTAGGCAAGTATAAACTTCCGACAGCATGTACCGGAATTGATTCGCCATTAGGAATTTTGACGGATGATCCTAACGTGTGTCTGGTGATATTAAAAAGATACATATCACTACAAGTGATATGTTCAGTAGCTCTGGAATCAATCATCCAAGGACGATCATGTGGCAATGTGTATGCCATATTTACTTGAGAACTAGAAGAAGAAGAACACATGACTTCACAACTGCTCTTAATGGTGGTACCAGAAATCACCATAGCTAAAAACATAGGAGAGACTCAAAATTAGATTTTTTTTAATTCTAGAATTTCGGCTCTGATACCATAATAAGAATAATATTATGGGAGTGAAACTATTCTATCATACTGGAGGAAGAAACTCAATAAGGGTGGAGGAATTCTTCGTTAACGTATAATACATCACATGTGCAATAGAGGAACTCGTACAATGCTTTATTGCTCTTAAAACTTCGATTATTCGATGGTACAAATGAGCCAGCCATGAGGGGTATTTATACTTGTCCTCCTCAATGAACGGCTAAGATCTACTTGATCTAACGATTACAATTCAATTCTATACAACTCTACAATATTCTAGCGTATTCTACTATACTCTATACAAGTGTACACCTATCTACACGAGTCTAGAATATTCTATAAGCCTCCAGAAATCAGCCCATTTCTCTTGGGAAGTTCCAGACTCCAGCTTGTACTCTGCATGCACTATGTTGCGACGTATTATCCGCCATGTCGCGGCCTAAAGTGCCTGCCATGCCGCGGCATACCGGGAGACTCATCACATTCTCCCCCACTCAATCTCACGACGTCCTCATCGAGGTCTTCTTGTAAGCCTCTATTAAATCCTTGTAGTTCCACAAGGTTAACTCATGTTCCCAGCAAGCCTTGCTATCCGGAGCGTTCTTCCATTTGACGAAGTACTCCATGTAGCTTGGGTGCGCGGCTCTTCTCGGAATGACTCGATGAGCAAATATCTTTTCAGCCTCGCACTCAGGAACCTTCGTGATTGCGGTTGGTGCTCTCTTCGACACGCTCCTACTCGGATCCTCCTTGTCTTCCTTGTAAGGCTTGAGCAGGCTTACGTGAAACACCGGGTAAATCTCAAGATGGGAGGGTAGAGTCAAACGACATGCTAACTTGCCCACCTGTTTCTCGATTGGTAACGAACTCTCATATCTTCGCACCAACCCTTTGTGTAGCTTCGCGAACGTATGCTTTGGTGAGAAAGGAGCTTTACAAGCACTAAGTCTCTTTGCATCATCCCACTTCTTCTTTTTCTTCGTGGCCTTTGCTAAGTATGTTTTGGCCATATCGGCCTTCTCTTGCCATCCTTTTGCGAACTTGAACGCGGATGGGCTTGGACTTCTGTAACACACGGCCATAATGTTCCCACACCCCTTGGACTTAGGCAAACACGTGACGAAGTCCATAGAAATGCTTTCCCTCGGCTTCTCCGGTGTGGGTAATGGTTCCAGCAACCCCGCTGGTTGATGATGCCCAACCCATCTCGAATCGCGGCACTCCTCGGTAATCTCCTTCCTCAACCCTTGCCATTTCGGAACGTATACACGGTCTCCCTTCGTCATGAGCAACCCCTCCCTTAGCCAAAATTGGCGTGTCTTACTTCGACTTGCCAACTCCATCAAATTTTTGGCCTTCGGGTCATGCTCTAGTCCCTCCTTGACTCGTTCAACCAAAGGGAAACTCAGGCTTGTGATGGCTGTTAGCTCGGCTTTTCTACTCAATGCATCTGCCACGTTGTTTGTCTTCCCCAGCTTGTACTCCATCACAACGTCAAACTCCACAAGTTAGTCTTGCCACCTCGCGTGCTTCGGCATCAGCTTCTTTTGGTTAAGGAAGTAACTTGTTACCACGTTGTCCGTCTTTACTTCATCTAACTCGGGTGGTGCCTTGCTGCACGACACGATTGCAGGTGTAGACCCAGGGACCAACTCGATCTTAAGGTCTACATCCTTCTTGGGCGGAAGTGGGTCCGGCAACTCGGACAGCATCGCGTCCTTGGACTCTACGGATACCTTAGCCACTCCCTTCTCCATATCATTTGTCGACGTTGGTTCCTCCTTCAAGATGGCTAGGTTTGAAGGTTGTCGCCTTCCTGTGCCCTTAGCAAGTTGCATGGACGAGATTTGCTTGGACTGGATCCTCTCCTCTCGAGACAGCTTCACCGTGCAAGCCTCACCCTCCTTAAGTATGCATATCGTGTTGGCAAACGGAATCATTATTGCCTTCACCGAATCCATAAACTCCATGCCCAACACTATAGGATAATCGTCCATAGGAACGACCGAGAAGTCTATCAAACCACTCCACTCAGCAAGGTTAACCTTAACCCCATGGACAACTCCATAGACCGACTTAGGCTACGAGTTGACAGCTTTCAGCCAACCATGGTCTTCGATGTAGGGGATGCCCAATCTCTTTGCCTCCTTAACTTCTAGAAAATTATGTGAAGCACTGGTATCTATAAGAGTTTTAGTCGTTTGTCCACGTACCTTTGCTTCAACGAACAAACGTCCCCTCTTCTCCGTCTTGGTCTCGGTTACCTTGGCCTTGATGGCATTGAGGATTCGAAGGGAGCCAACCATAGCTTCCTCTCGTTCCCGTTCTTCCCTTTCCTCGACTAAGGCTGAGAGCTTGGCCTTCTTCGGGCAATCCTTAGCCTTGTGCGGCCCGTCACAAAAGAAGCATGTCAGCGATCTCTTCTCCCATGCCTTGGTCTCCTTCGGCCCCTTGTTCTTCTCAAAGTGTTGGAACCCTTCTTTGTGCGGACGGTGGTCTCCCCCACTCTTTTCCTTGGCCTTCTCCTTAAGTGGCGACTTCACCTTCTCCAGATTCTTGAACTCCACCAAGGACTCGGCAATGGCAATGGCGGTATCGAGATCTTGAGCCCCACGCCTTTGGACCTCGATCTTAGCCTAGTTTTGCAATCCATCCATGAAGGCGAAGAAAGCTTCCTTGTCGGGATAGTCGGGGATGTCTAGGAGTACCTCGGTAAATTCCTTCATGTATTCGCGTGAGCTTCCCTCGTGTTGGAGTCGCCTTAGCTTAGCTCTCGCCTCCTCTTCCGCAATCATAGGGCAAAACTGCTTCTTGAGTTCACCCTTGAACCCATCCCACATATTAATAGAGCAAAGACCCTTCTCTCGGTCTCCGTACTTTCGTCTCCACCACAACATTGCGGTATCCTCTGAATACATGGTTGTCGTATCGATTTTCTTGGCATCATCCCTGATACCAAGAGCCTTGAAGTATTGTCCCATACTCCATATGAAGTTCTCTATCTCCTTCGCATTCCAAGCCCCTTTATATGTCTTGGGTCTAGGAACACCAACCTTAGAGGGAATAGGACTTACCTCGCTAGACGGTGTGTTTCCTCCTTACACGACCGCCTTCTTGCACAGGACCAGCTCTTCTTTGGTCTCAACCAACTCCTTGGTCACCTTCTCCAACTCTTGCTTTAGCGAAGCAACCATGGTCATCAAAGTCGGGGATCTCGTTGACTGCTCCTTGCACCTCTCCTCGAAGCTCGTCGCTACTCTTCCCGAGCTCCACGATGCGTTGGTCGACTTCCTCAAACCTTTCTTACCCATCGGTTATGGCAAGCTCCACCTTTGCCAGCCGAGTCTCTACCTCCGTCATGGCTTCTCTTGACTTCGACCTTCCTCTCTTGGTTTGCTTCCCGGAATCCATGTGAGTTGTCTCGCTATCCGAACCGGCCATCTCTTCTTAGGGACATGAAACCAACCTTGCATAACATGGCTCTGATACCAACTCTCACAGACTTATTCTCAAACCCGTGCGGCACTAGCACACTCACTCGAACTTATGCTAGTCAGCCTAACTCTTGCGGAAACTAAGGACACCGATCGTGGAGAAACTCGTACAATGCTTTATTGCTAAAAAATTAGACACTCTATAATGAGCCAGCCATGAGGGGTATTTATACTTGTCCTCCTCCTCAATGGGCGCCTAAGATCTACTTGATCTAACGGTTACAATTCAATTCTATACAACTCTACAATATTCTAGAGTATGCTACTATACTCTATACAAGTGTACACCTATCTACACGAGTTTAGAATATTCTATAAGCCTCCAGAAATCTGCCCCTTTCTCTTGGGAAGTTCCGGACTCCAGCTTGTACTCTGCCTGTACTATGCCGCGACGTATTATCCGCCATGTCGCGGCTTAAAGTGCCTACCATGCCGCGGCATACTGGGAGACTCGTCACACCAGCTACGGGGGATTTTAGAAAAGATTTGGCTCTTCAATTTTCAAGAATAAATTTTCATCCCCAATCTTGAAATTTCCATTCACGGTTTCGATTTTTGTGGAGGGTTTTAGATGCAATGATTGAGTCCATATAATTTTTATATTGATAAATTTGACATGAACATTATTTTTAGAGATTTAAACAAATTCTCATTGTTTGGTACAAGAGCACTTTCAGAGCAATGAGCATCGCATAGGAGTATAGGACAATTAGGAAGTTTTGGGGTCTTTCTCTTTGTGTTGTAGATATGTTGGGAAGAGGGCATATGATTTCCCATGATTCTCTCCTCAGTAGAAGAAAGAAAATGAAGAAGACCAGAACATTAAAATATTAAATGGAAACAAGAAAGCCGAAGAGATATGCTAAAGGATGGAGAAAGAGAGAATGTTTTTAATTATAAAGAAAACAAAAAAAAAGTAAAAAGAAAAAAGAAAAGAAACTTCCTCCGTACAATTCAACTGGCTAGTCGGCTAAGATCAGTATATAGCATGATTGGGACCAAAAATAGCAAATAGCCAGTGAAGGTCGGATTGTTTTCAGAATATGATTAGTTGAGACCGTTATTAGAAGACCCATTAAAGGTTGGATTATTAGAGTCCATTCTTCCTTAATTTCTAGGGTACGGTACATTTTCCTATCTATACAAATAAGATCAAGACACATGGACATTTATCCTAATGTACAGATACGTATTTGCGCGGCAGTCCTTTGCCTTACTAACGATTCACAATTTATATGCAAATTATACATTTAATTAAGGCACATATGGTTATTTCAGCCGACGAAAGCGGGTAATAGATGAGCATGGTGATTGGCGAGGCCCAAATTAGATCTTCCACAGTTCCACCCACTCTTCAGACTTCTTCCTCGACCACTGTCATGATCGGCGCTATGGAAACCTCACCTTCTCTACCTCCAATAACCTTCGTCACTACATACCTTTGTTGAAAAATCTTTGATGCAGTCAAAGTTGAAACGGTTCCAAAAGGGTTGCACTGCAAATACTTTAAAACTTCATTTAAATTGGCCACCTTGTTATTAGTGTTTTTTCCGAATTAATGCGGATTAAATAAATAATTACTGAAATAATGTTGGGTTAAAAGTATTTACCGATCTACTGATGGCTTAACCAGGGTTAGGAAAGTCGTGAAACGGTTTGGCGACTTATAAGTCGCCATCTAGTTGGGCGACTTATAAGTCGCCAAACCGTTTGGCGGCTTTCCTTTAAACAGATAGACGGGTCGGACAAAACGCAGACAGAATGCAGTTCACTTCCCACCCCAGAATAAACCTCTGCATCAGCAAAACCTTGTTCGAGCTCCCATCTATGGCGACTGTAGGGCAAGGTGAGACCAGGAGTCTCCATATTCGAGCTCCTCCCCTTCACCTTCATCTTCTTCAACACTCTTTTTCCAGGTAAATCAAACTCTATTTCATCTCATATTTCAAGTTAGGGTTTAGAATGTATAAATTTCGAATTTTTAGATTAGGAATTGATTTGTTGTGAAATGTGGATATGCATGAAATGTTGAATTTTAATGTTGAATTCAATGTAATATTTTGATGTTGGTGTTGATTTCTTGTGTAATGTCAATTTGAATGTAATATTTTGATTTTTTTTTAAATGTAATATTTTGATTTTGTTAAGTGTGGTATATCTAATAGGATTTTCTGAAATATGAGAGTTTTTTAATACATGGTTATGTCTATGAAATGTTGAATTTGGGTGTATAAAGTGTGTATAATAATGTGTACTCATCAATTAAACTAATAAAGTGTGTATAATAGTGTGTATAAAGTGTGTATAATAATATGTGGTTGGGTGCATCCTTTTTGGATGGCCATGAAACTGATGATGATGCTGATGAACCCATCAATGATGATGCTATGACAGAACCAAATGAAGATGATGGTGATATTGTGAGCGATACTGCCCCCGTCTAGCCACTTTACTAGACTATATGATCTCCCATCCAGCTTTGATGATGCGTGGAGGAGTGGAACAGGTGTGAAAAGGTTTACATGGATGTCATATACAGCTCAGATGTTAGAGGAGTTGCCCCCTACAGGATGAGAGCATTATCATATATGGCGAGAACATGTGTCGTTGATATGTTTTGACATTGTTGAGCTTCATTTGCCTGATCGTACTGCGACAATTTGGCTATGAGCAGGTCATTCCAGCAGATGTTGACACAGGTGTAGATCTTCATAGGGTGGATAGGCGTGGGAAGCATACATAGGATTGGTCGCTCAGACATGTCTAATACGTGACTACATGGGATAGGTGAGAGGAGCTTGTTGTGACTGGAACAATGACATTACTCCCATCTGTTTTGGGAGACTACATGAGATGGTATTACAACATCACACGGTTGTTTGTGTCTCCTTCTTTCAGATTCCCTACTCACCATTATCGGCCTAGTTCCATGGCTTTGCACATGACGATGAGTGTAATACTAATTACTAAATTAATTCATGTTCTTTATTTAACACTTTTATTTATTTCTAAATAATTATAATTTTGTTTCACATTTCAGACACGAGCTTTGCAACGTATACATGAGCGAACGACTACCACAGTGAGTGATATGTGATAAGTCTGTATTTCAACACGCATTTGATGCGTGTTGGGATCGGATTTTTATGGTTTTCCTAGCTTTAAGGTGTTGTAAGTCTCACTTTTAGCTCAAGTTGTGTTTACCAGGCGTTGGTTTGAGTTTTGTGTCGTTTGGACTCAAAATCAGGAATATATTTAGAGTCCGACACCGGCGTTTGAGAAGCAATCAGGACGATTTGAGAAGCATTCGAGAGTGAATTGAGAGCTTTGAAGGTCACCGGGAGGTTCACGATGAAGATTTGATGATAAAAGAGCTCTATGATTGACTACGGGATCAAAAGAAGACGAATAGAACTTGAAAACGGCAATCAGGATGACATTCTGTCAGTCTCCCAAGCATATCTTTTTCTAGAAATATCCAATGTACACGATTCAAGTTCCATATGAAAGGGAACTTTAAGGGATACAAATCATATGAAGACACCATTGCGATAATCTGAGGGGAGGAAGGTGAAAACAGATGAAGAAGTCAGATGATTGCTGTTGTGATTTCAGATTGCGACCTTCCACCATTTTGTTCATATCTTTTTGATTGGATGATTAAAATACAGTTTGACAAGTTGTGGCTGATAGAGGACTTCATTATCTAGAACTTTCATGAAGGAAGCGTTGTCAAATTTGGAAGTGAAGAGCGCACGCCGTGCGCCTGAAGTTAGGCACGCCGTGCGTGTAGAAGGAAGAGTCGAGGAGCTACTGCCAGCCACGTATGGCCGTGTGTGGGGGGACGCTCGCCATGTGTGGCACGTTTTTGCGCGAATATCTGTCGGACGCACTGGAGGACGCACACCGTGCATGGGTGCCGTGCATGCGCTCCCGGTGTCCTTTTTCAGCCAGAATTGCTCCGTTTTTTCTATTTAAACAGCCTGTAAAACCCAATTTTCAAGGGGGGCTTAGAGAGAGTTCCTAGCACGAAGTTTAGAGAGCTTTTCATCAATCTTTTGTGATTCTTTGTAAGTTCCATCTTTTAAATTAATGATAATTATTTCTATTCATCCCAATTCTGTAGATTCTTCAATTATGAGTTGTGAGTAGTTTAATTAGGGATTTGGGGTTGATAAAGGGGTTGATCATGATGTATGGCTAGTTTCTTGATGGATCAATTGCATGAATTCCATTTAATTTGTGTTTTAATAATTTAACTGATATCTCTTGTAACCTAGAAGCGCGACTAGAATTACAATTGCTTGTAGAATAAATTACGAGAGATCTAATTTGTTCTAGGACACATTCACACACACTTAATCGCTCTCTAAGAGATTAGTAGTGATTATGGGGCCGTAAGCTCGCTCGTCTTGGCAATAATTTAGGAACCTGTCGCGTGAGAGATCAGCCTGGTCCCCTAAATTATTGTACTCTACGCCGCGAGAGCGGTAAGAACTTAGTAATGATTAGCTAGGCTCAATTAAATAAATTTCATGTAATTAAGCCTGATCTGCCAACAATCTGGTTACCCCGGAATCAACCCTTGTTCCCTTCGTCATTAATTAGAAATAACCCCTTAGTTTAATCGTTTTATTCACATTTTAATTTTCCAGCAACCAATCTCGCACAATCGCATTTTTTATTTATTTATTTTAATCGCTGAATTTAATTAATACTTAATTCCCTTTTTCCGTCCCTGTGGAGACGATTCTCGTACTTCTACCCTTTAAGTGTGAGAAAACTCACATCAAGTGCGAGAAAACTCACATCAATATGCATGACGTGGACACGTACGGTCAGGTTCTGACGTGCATTGTTTCCTCGTGTTTGGATGGGTTGGGGCGAGTCGACTATGTCCATCTTATACATATGACCCCCTCTCAAGATTCTATGTCATCGACATCTAGCGCAACAACAGCTTCTACATCCCTGACTCAGCGTGACAGGGTTATTCTTCAACCACGACAGCGGCGTAGGCGTATGCATCAATAGTCACATCTCCATGACCAAGACGATCAAGAAGACCATGAAAACTTGTAGTTTGTCTTTATTATTGGAATTATTCATGTACACTGAATGTTGTTCAAACACTTAACCTTTTATGTATTTCCACCTACAAACAATTGGATATTATGTTATTAGTACTTATTCCTTTGTTTATGATGTGTTGATGTGTTTGGTTATGAATATTGGATGTCTATATATACTGTGTTTTACTGGTTATTGACGTGCACTTTATCGTGTGTGCACTCAAAATAATTTCAATATTAACACTTATACGCAGTATAGCGTAGTAGAGTTCGTATCCACAGGAAAAGTAATAATTCTCTTTTTATATAGAACTAGTAAAAAAAAGGGGGGTTTTGGTATTGTTGGAATTTAATTAATTAAATACTAAGATGAAGGGCTTATATGAGATTTAATTCAAAGATAAAAAGGACTTGACATTGCTACTTTCCACTTGTTGATATATTTTAGTCGATCATTGTTATATCTATAACTTATCCCCTCTCGAATACTCAATCGAGGAGTATATCCAATTCATCGAGGGTAGTTATTAACAACGACCGTTCATTAATAACTCTTACTATTAGTCAAGTATAGAACACCGCCATATAACGACTTGATAGTAGCATTTAATCTCTTAACTTCTTGATGAAATCAATTGAGATTGATAACCTCAACACAACGGTTTCGGTTTAACCAACAAAATTAATCCCTCTTAAGTTTATTAACCACGACCGTGCATTAATAAACCGAAGTTACTTACTTGTGAAACCATCAACGATTAACCATCGGTTCGTTGAACGTTTCTAGTAGTAATTAATGTTGAGATGTTAACTAATTGTCAACTTAGCAACACTCCCCAACATTAACATAGAGATAGATTAAGGGAAAAATTAATATTCAAGGAAAAAGATTATATATGAATAATCCTACTATAACTAATGTCAAGATGTTATCTAATTGTCATCTTAGCAACACTCCCCAACATTAATATATAGAGGAAGAAAATAAATACTACTATAACTAATGTCGAGATGTTAACTATTTGTCATCTTAGCAACACTCCCCAACATTAATATATAGATAGATTAAGAGAATAATTAATATTCAAGGGAAGAAGTTAAGAAAATAACTCACAACTTTAATAATCAACAAGCTTCAAGAGCAACACCAAGAAATGGAAGTTTAGCTCCTCATTTCGAGACTAAACATGCTATAAAAATATAAAAGAAATACTATTCTAAACTGAGCTTAAGAGTATGGAAGGAGTGCTTTTATTGTGAAGGAAAAGAGGTGTATTTATAGGTGTTTGGAGGTGGCAGGGTTGTGTACCCGATCGGGTATATAGGGTACCCGATCGGGTATTTTAGGCAGTTTTCCGGAAAATCACTTTTCTAGACATACCCGGTCGGGTATGTAGGCATACCCGGTCGGGTATGAGCCAAAAAGTCAAAATCCTGCACGTTCTTTTGTCTCCCCAGATTCTGATTTTGACACCCGAATCAACTCAATACCCGATCGGGTATTGCCTATACCCGACCGGGTATATGAAATATTTTTTTAATCTTCTTTTTATCTTGCCCCCTTGCACTTTCCTTGATCTTTTGGGGTCCAAACTTGATCCTTTGGATGATCTTGACCTGTTTTAAGCTCAAAATAATCCTAATCTAAACAAATTACATCTATCTAAGAAAATTAACTAATTACACCAAAAGTGTGTAATTTTCCAAACAACAACAAATAAAACTAGTTAAAATAGAAATAATACATAATAAAAATACAACTCTATCAGTTATGAATGTTATGTTTTGTATGTTATTTGTATCTGGTATGCTACTGGTGTTTTGTATGTTTTGTGAGCAGGTTGGTTGAGGGTACATTGGTTTAGCAGGTGCAGGTGGAAAGTCGCCAAACCGGATGGCGACTTATAAGTCGCCAAACCGTTTGGCGACTTTCCCCAACTCGGGTTAAGCCCAACAGTATATTAGTAAATAGTTTTAACTCAGCATTATTTCGATAAATACTTAATTAATTCACATTAATTCGGGAAAAAAACTCTTGCTATTACGGATTAATATGTTTCGTAATAATTCATGTGTAGCAATCTTATTTGTCGAGGTAAGTAAGTGTCCCGTACGCTAAAAATTAGTACATGCACCGTAGCAAGACCCTTTTCTTATTTATAGTACGCAATACTTCCTCGATATTATGTGTCTCACCTTCCTTTTTAGAATAGTATCAAACTACCTAAAAAGCAATCGATCCAAAAAAAAATTACTCCCAAAAAGATTAGCCAAGTTAACTTTTCTTGGTCAATTGTGGTCAAATTTGACCAATGATATTTTTCAATAAAAAAATATTTCAAATATGAAATTTATATGAGCATGTTCTTTATTAAAAAAACTTTCATGAAAGTATAAAATTTAAAAATTACATACAAATATAATACTTAAAATCATTGTCTAAACTTTAACACCATTGACTAAGAAAAGACAAACTGGCAAATGTTTTTTGGACGGAGGTAGTACAATATATGGTACTCAGTATCAATGCATTACAATTTAGGATGTTTTTACTTAATCTGTTTTCAATCCCAGACCAGACTTAAACAGTTCAGACCAGACCAGACCAAATTTAAACAGATCAGGCCAGACTTAAACATACCAGACTTGACTTCCGTAGTTATAAAATACACAGAGACCATACGTTTACCAGATCAGACCATTTCAGACCACACCAGACTTAAACAGACCAAACCATGTCAGATTTAAGCAGACCAGCAAATTACAATCAAAGTAAAAACATCCTTACAACAAACCTCATACTTTTTTATAAAGTTTATGGTAATTATCTTAAACTACGTGAAAAACATCCTTACAGACTTGCTCGTCTTCGTGACCGTATGACTCAAGATATCGGAAAAGTTAAGTGTGTGAAGGATGTCGATCAAAGGGTACTAATGAAGGACGGGGAGATACGAGAGAGGTGGAGGTCATACTTTGATACACTATTCAACGGGAACAAAGCGCAAGATGTTGATGATTTGACCATACCGGATTGTATGGAGAAACAACAAGATGCCAACGAGTTGGAGGAAGAGTACTCTTATCCCCTTATTCAAGAATAAAGGTGATGTTCTAGAATGTGCCAACTATCGAGGGATTAAGCTTATGAGTCACACCATGAAACTTTGGGTGTGAGTGATTGAGCAAAGACTTCGAAGAACTGTGAAGACTTCACAGAATCAATTCGGTTTTATGCCTGGTCGCTCAACAACTGAGGCCATTCACCTTCTTTGGCAACTTATGGAGAAGTCTAAAGAAGCTCACAAGGATCCGCATTTGGTGTTCATTGACTTAGAAAAGGCTTATGATAGGGTACCGCGAGAATTTCTTTGGTGGGCCTTAACTAGAAAAGCCTTATCACGCAAGTATATCAGCATCATCATGGATATGTATGAGGATTGTACTACCAGTATCCGTACTAGTGTAAGGAGGACTGCAGAGTTCCCTATTACTATTGGAGTGCACTAAGGATCGGCTCTGAGCCCTTTCTTTTTTGCCATAGTCATGGATGAACTTACGAAGTCAATTCAAGACGAAATACCGTGGTGCATGATGTTTGCCGACGATATTGTATTGATTGATGAGACGCAATCAGGTCTAAAAGTAAAGTTGGAAGTATGGCGACAAACTTTGGAGAACAAGGGTTTCAGACTAAGTCGGAGCAAGACAGAGTACATGGAGTGCAAGTTTGGTGGAGGTAGAAGCAGTGGTAATAGCGGAATTGCTCTAGATGGTATGGAGATACCGGTCAGCGATATGTTCCGTTACTTAGGCTCCATAATTAAGAAGGGCGGTGGGTTAGATGAAGATGTATCCCATAGAATCAGAACAGAGTGAATGAAGTGGAAGAGTGCGTCAGGATTTCTATGCGATAGAGGTATGCCGACTAGACTGAAGGGTAAATTTTATAGGACAACAATTAGGCCTGCATTACTGTATGGCGTAGAGCGTTGGGCGGTTAAACAATGTCACATTCAAAAGATGAGTGTGGCAGAGATGCGCATACTGCATTGGATGTGTGGGCATACTAGGAAGGACCACGTGAGGAATGAGACAATCAGACAAAGGGTGGGAGTAGCATCTATGAAGACAAGATGCAGGAGTCGCGTCTACGGTGGTTTGGTCATGTGCGTAGAAGACCGAGTGATGCACCTGTCAGACAAGTTGAGATGTGTGGAGAAGAGACAGGGAAGAGAGGGAGAGGAAGGCCCAAACAGACGTGGGTTAGGGGAATCCGAAGTGATATGCTTCTTCTTGGGCTGGATAAAGGTATGACTTTGAAGAGAGCAAAGTGGAGGACATGTATTCGTGTGGAGGAGTGATCTCGTATTATCTTTTTCCCTCATCTTTTTTTGTCTTGTTTTTTTATCCTGTTATCCTTATATATATAAACATTATTTTTATCCTTTTTATTTTATCATTTTTAGGTATATTCATCTCTTTATATATTATCTTTTTTAAAATAGCTTATCTTTTTATCTTTATTTTCTTTATTTTCCTTTTGATGGTGATATCATGTATCGATTCATGTTAGCCGACCCCAATATCTTTTGGGACTAAGGCTTGGATGTTGTTTTTGTACGTGAAAAACAAATGTGACAGATAACTAATAAGAATGGAGTAATAAATACGGAATAAAGCAATTTGAATAAAACAATTAATTAGAAAATATCTTAATTTTGATTAACAACTGATGGGTATTGGTTAAGCAATGATTTTTAATACAGAGTACCCGTAATTCTGTGGAGTATTGGTTGGAGGCTAGGGCAAGCAGCCGATGGAGGCTAGGGCAACCCGGATGCTGCCGTGTCTCCCCATCATCATCCAAATATTGATCCAATATAATTGATCGCACATGTGCAGTCGTGGCGTTGTGTGTAGATTTGGACAATCTATGTAGATCTCGTAGCAACGATCAATTGTTCTGGTTGTTTCATTATTTGGACGAAATGCCAATTGCAATTCAAATCGCACAGAATACTTCGTCTTCTCCCTAGCTTTCGTCTAGGGTTTGTCTTTTCCGACAGGCGACTTGCGTCTTTTCTTGTGCGGCAAATGATTTGGAGCAACATCGGGATGGCGGCCGTTACCGCGCTATGCTTCTCCATGTTCTGCTTCTCTATGGTATATGTTTCTGGATGTGCTAATACAACAACAACAACCATATTCAAGCCTTAATCCCAAAAGATTTTGGGATCGGCTAACATGAATCGAACCATGATATCCGAGCCAAAAAGAGAAGACAAACAAGGAAAAAAGAAAAAGAAAAAAAATAAAGTAACATAAAACAGATAAGATAAAAAATAAATACAAGATAACAATAACATAAGAACATAAGAAAGATAAAACAACATAAAAAACTACTCCCTCCGTCCCATTAGACTTTGCCAACTTTTCCTTTTTTGTTGTCCCAAAAAACTTTGCCACTTTCCAATTAAAACAACTAATTTGTGTTTCTCCACATTTCTTTCTCCTCTGCACAAATCTCAACCACACAGTTTTTACTATTCTTATTTCTCACCTACTTTGCACTTGGCAAAGTCCACCGGGACGGAGGTAGTATAAGATAAAAATAACATAATAATATAAAAATATAAGGAAGACAAACGACAAAAGAAAAAGAGAGAGGAAAGTTAGAAAAGAAATCAAACATTCACAAGAGTGTGCGCTCTCCACTTTGCTCTCTCCAAAGTCATACTCTCGTCCAACCCAAGAAGACGCACAACACTTCATTCTACCTCTTATCTCCACCTCTCAAGTCGTCTAACAGGTGCATCACTTGATCTTCTACACACATGACCAAACCATTGCAAACGAGACTCCCACATCTTATCTTATATAGGTGTTACTCTCACCTTTTGTCTAATTATCACATTCATCAAGCAGTCTTTTCTGGTATGACCACACATTCAACGCAACATGCGCATTTGTCACACGCATCTTTTGAATGTGACATTGATTCACCGTCCAACACTCTACGCCATACATTAATGCATGCCTAATTGATGTTAGATAAAATTTACCTTTTAGTTTAGTCGACATACCGCAATTACATATAAATCCTGATGCACTCTTCCATGTCATCCACTCAGCTCTGATTCTATGGGATACATCTCTATCTAATTCACCATCCTTCTGAATGTGCTGATATGGATGGAATTTGGAGGTATGTGATTGATACCTTTGAATGTAAAATCTCCCGGTCAGTTCCGTTTGGCTTGATCGTTGGAGGGGGGTGATTGGGTCTGTGTTGGGCGCAGGAGACAAATGGATGGGACTACTAGGTTGGGTCCTATTTGGATGGATTTCACTTCATGGTGGAGGTGATTGGGAGTGTTTAAGTAAGGCAATTTATGGATCGAGTCGGAGAAGACAGATCGCCTGTCCGTCCTCCTCCTGAACCACCGCCCTGGAGCTTGGAGTAATTATCAGTTATTTTATTTTTTATGATCTTACTTTCGCATTATGTTTGTTTACGTTGCTCTGTATTTTGTGGTTATCTTTAACTTTAGGTCTGCATTAATGATTGACAACTCTGCTAGATATTATGTCGTTAGAAGGATCTATATGACCAGTGTCACACCCGCTTGACAGTTAGCGGTTCATGTTGCTCTTTCAAGGGTGATCGTTTCTAAGTCTAGTTGTATAATTGATAATGTTAGTTGGTTACAAATAATTATTGTCAGTGTTAGTCTCTTTGAGTTTGTTGTAATGACCCAAATCTTAATGATATAAATATCAACGATTTTTCCTTTCAAAAAAATTAATGGGTCAAATGAACGAGAATGATTGGGAAGTGGCAATCTTTGTCTAAGAGGTGTCATACTCTAAAATCATCTCATAATGACTTCATTTTCACTTTTAACATAAAATCTTTCTTGTAGTAGACCAAACAATTTGTCAAGAGTTTTTCTTCAATCTTATTGCGCAAATCATTTTTGAAGAACATCTAATGTTCCGCCCTGTTCCGCCCTTTAATACCTTTAGAAATCGGTATATAAAGTCATTTCACAGGAATTTTTTGTCAAACAATCTAGAAAGGCTACAGTTGAATTAATATGAGTATAATTGTAAAAATCAATATATATATATATATATATATATATATATATATATATAAAAGAGAAACTTTTCAAGAGCATACGGAGTGCCACCTAAGTCTGCCATGTCATCATACATAACTATTATTTAATTACTTTTATTTATATACGTTTTGTATTAGTTACTAAATCTGATTTAATTAGTAAACTTATTGTTGGGATATTAGATCCAGGCCCAATATCCCTAGGCCCAAATCCGGGAAGAAGCAGCGGGCCCAAGGCAGTCCAAAAGAACTCTCGAACGGCATTCGGGATAAAACTTATACTTGGAACATTCCGGGAAACAATTATGCCAAAGCATCAAGGCCAGGTATCGATCGGCGTTCGGGATACTTCCATTAACTAGATCACCTATGGCTGAGATACCGATCGGCGTTCGGGATATGTTCATAAGCAGGATAACACCTATGGCGGGGACCCACACACCGAACACCCTGCCCGAGCGGGCAATCAGCAAGTGGAGGCCGCATTTAATGCTGGACCATGACGGCAGCAAGTGGGGGCATGGGTGCATACATGGCAGAAGTGACAGCCTACCGGATTTGGCCACGTGTCCACCTCACCCATCCCTGTTTTTAGTATAAATACCCATGTTTAGATCATTGTAAAGGGTTAGCATTTTAATACTCAGAGCTTAGCAATAGATTTACATCTCCCATCCTTGTAATCTCATATTCATCTACCGTTCGGGTAGTTTCAGTGTAATTGCTTAATTACAGAATATAAGTAAGTTCTTGAGTTGGATATTATTTCACTATTTTATATTTTATACACATTTTCAACCCTACCCCAGATCCCCACAATATCCAAGGCTTGTGTTGGGCTTTCGGATCTTCGGGAATAAACTTCAACATTGGCGCCGTCTGTGGGAAACCACACTAAAAGTCCAGGCAAAGCCGAGATCTAAGCACCGTTTTTTCTTGAAAATGGCTAGACTTACTACCGCAACACCGAGTTCTACATCCAGAGGCCGAGGAGGCAATAGATCCTCTGAGGGGTGGTCTAGGCAAGGACACGCCAGTGGCAGTGCCACCCGGGAGTTCGAGCAAATCATCCCCCAGGATGTAAGGATGAACCCTCAGTTGATGAGGGAGATGGCGGAGGCCATGCAACGCATGGCGGACGAACAGGAACAGGGCTACACCGACGAAACTCATGAGCCACCATCCCCGTTGCGTCCCATGCCATCTTTCGACGAAGACGAGGACATTGAGACCACGATGGCCTCAGTTCATTCCGAGGAACACCGCAGGAACCACTGGAGGGCCCATACCCCCAGACGTGGAACACCAACCAGTCGAACCCCGTCCGCCCCTCGGAACGGATATAGGGAACCTACCCCCATGGTAGATCCCGTTGGACAACACTTCCAGTATATCCAGAAGGATGGGGAACGCTTCATCCGGAGGAGGGCTAACACAGCTGCCCCTCCCCAAAACAGAATACCGGAACATGTGGATGCTAGGATACCACACACTCCCCGAATGGCCCACGACGACGAAATGGCCGAAATGAGAAGACAGATGACTGAGCTCAGAGAGCAGGTCAATCGGACGCCCCAACAAACCCCGCCAGCACGGGTTGGGATCACCTCTCCCTTTACTAGGGAAATCATGAACGCCGAAATCTTGAAGGACTGCCGTCCCTCGACCGGCTTAGCATACGATGGGGTGGGAGATCCCCACGTACACCTGAGGAGTTACCAGGGTGGCCTCATGCTATTGGGGGCCACCGACGCGGCAATATGCAGGCTGTTCTTCAGTACCCTTCGGGGACCAGCCCAGGAATGGTTCGGAACATTACAACCCGGGTCGATCGGGAGTTTTGCGGAGCTATCCACCTTGTTCTTGGCTCAGTTCGCCTCCAGCACAACCCCGAAATTACATTTCGGGTATCTAACCAGTGTGAGGCAAGGGCCTAGAGAGTCAATCTCCGGATTCCTCACCAGGTGGAGGACCGAAACCCTAAAGGTGACCGGCATGACAGATGAGACTGCCATCCTTCTTTTCACCGATGCCCTTCAGACGGGAGATTTATACAGGGAGCTGAAGAGAAATCCGGGGACCAGCTACCCAGACATCCTGGAAAGGGCCAGGAACTATGCGGCCCTGGAAGAAGAGATCAGGATAAGGGACCGAACGGCCCCGCAACCTCCCACTTCAAGACTGGCAGAACGTCTGGGACCCACACCAGCGGCTGCAGCACCTCATCGAAGGACTACGCGCTTCACCCCCTGGTCATGTCTATAGCCGGTGTTTTCCATTTGGAACACAACACCATTCCTCCACCTACCGACACAAGGCCCGTGATGGGACCTACCCCAAGCTCCTACTGCAGATACCATCAGCGGAATGGGCACCTCACGAAGGATTGCCACGCCTTACATATGGCAATTGAGGACCTGATCCAAAAGGGCTACCTGAGGAAGTATGTCAGCACCAACCTGAACAGCCCTTCCCCCAACCAGCGCCCTCCCCGATCCAATAGCTGGAAGCGGGATGCCCAGCGGGGTGCAGAACCCAATAATGATTCATACCTTCCCCCTATAGAGGAGGCTGAGGGGTCTGGGAATCCGGGAAAAAAGCCACGATTGGAGGTGAAAGTCATCTTTGGTGGAGGGGAGACCGGTGATACGGCCGCCGAACGTAAGAAATTTGAGCGCAGCCTCTATGTCGCCACTGTAGCTGCACCTCCCACAAAGAAGGGCCGCTTGGAGCCAGTTACGTTCGGGGCGGCTGATCTACCCAACTCACCAAGTCCGCACAGGGACGAGCTAGTGGTGAGTATGTGTATAGATAACGCCTTGATCCACCGAGTTCTGGTGGACACGAGAAGCAGTGTGAACGTGCTGTATTTACGCACGTTGGAGAAGATGAAGCTGAGGAAGGATCAGCTGACCAAGCTGAAGACACCGCTGGCTAGCTTCACCGGCAATGTAATAGAGGCAGAAGGCACCATCCAGCTTCTGGTAGAAATTGGCGATGAAATCCACCGAGCGGCAGTCCGGATGACGTTTGTGGTGGTGGATATTGCATGTGCCCACAACGCCATTATGGGCCGTCCGGGGCTAGAAGATCTGGAGGCAATTGCCTCTGTTCGACACTCATGCATCAAATTCCCAACTGACACCGGCGTAGGAGTGGCCCGAACAGATCCTGCCATAACCCGAACGTGCTACCGGGAAGCTTTGAAACAAATGACCACCCGGGGACAGCGGGTAAACAACATTGAGGTACAGACCCGACGTACGGAGTTCGAGGGACGCCCCGAGCCAGCCACCCTCCTAGAATACATCGAGCTTGATTCCCCTCCCGATCGTAAGCTTGCGATCGGGGCGGACCTTGAAGGGGGAATCAGGGAGGGGGTGATCGCTGTCCTGAAGAGATTCCAGGTCCTATTTGCCCGAGGACCCGAAGATATTCCGGGAATTGATCCGGCCCTCATCTGCCACAAGTTGGCCGTTCGGCCTGATGCCAAGCCAGTCCAACAGAAGAAAAGATATCAGGCGGCCGAACGGCGGGAATTCACAAAGCAGGAGGTAGCCACCTTACTGAGAATCAGGCACATTAGACCAGTCATCCATGTCGAATGGTTGGCTAATGTGGTCCTTGCTCCAAAAGGATCTACTTGGAGAATGTGTGTGGACTACTCCGATCTGAACAAAGCCTGCCCCATGGACCCCTATCCGGTCCCACGAATAGACCTGCTGGTGGACGAAACAGCAGGATGTGAACTGCTGAGCTTTATGGATGCCTTCCGGGGTTATCACCAAGTCTTCATGCACCCAGAGGATGCAGAAAAAACTGCGTTCGTCACCTCGGACGGCGTGTTCTGCTACATCGTCATGCCGTTCGGGTTGAAGAATGCCATGGCCACTTTTCAAAGAATGATCGGCATACTCTTCAAAGAGGTACTGGGGATAACCATGGAGGCATATGTAGATGACATCCTAATCAAGAGCAGGAAGAAGGAGGATCATGTCCGAGATATGGAAAGGGTCTTCGGGATCATGCAGAAGGCCAACATGAGACTGAATCCAAAAAAGTGCGCCTTCGCAGTCAAGGGGGGCAAATTTTTGGGTTATATGATGAGCGAGCGGGGGATTGAGCCTAATCCTGAGAAAGTGAAGGCAATCATGGACATGGAGGCACCGCGGAACTTGAAAGAAGTTCAGAAGTTGACCGGAAGATTAGCCGCTTTGAGCCGATTCATGGCTAAACTGGCCGATCGTGCCATTCCATTTTTCCAAATAATGAAAAAGGCCAACCCGTTCGAATGGACAGCAGAATGTCAGGCAGCTTTTGAAGAGTTCAAATTGTACCTGTCTTCCCCCCTGGTCTTAACTAAAGCAGACCCAGGGGAACATCTCTACATGTATCTGGCTGTGGCTGATCTGGCGGTCAGCTCTGTTTTATTAAAGGAAGATGAGGGTGTCCAGCGCCCTATTTACTTTGTGAGCAAAGCCCTGAACGGGCCAGAAACCAGGTACACCTTAATGGAAAAAACCATTTTAGCATTGATTGCTACCATCAAGCGACTGGCACCCTATTTCCAAGCACACCCAGTCACCATCTACACTACCCAGCCCCTGGCCACCATACTGAGAAATCCTATGGCAAGTGGGCGTATCACCAAGTGGTCCCTCCTGATCGGGCAGTATGAAATAGACTTCAAACCTCGCCCCACGATCAAGGGACAGGCTTTGGCTGACTTCATTGCCGAATGCACTGCCAGATCAACTGAAGAAGGAGCGGACGGAGGAGTACATGACCATTGGTGGGAAATGTATGTGGATGGAGCATCCAGTAACAAAGGCTGTGGTGGGGGTGCTGTGATCACATGCCCTGAGGGGTTCAAGGCATACTACTCCGTACAGTTTGACTTCAAGGTAACCAATAATGAGGCCGAGTATGAGGCCCTTATTGCTGGTTTAAAATATGCCAAGGCCCTGGGGGCCAGCAGATTAAAGGTCCGTTCGGATAGTCAGCTGGTGGTAAGCCAGATTAATGGATCTGCTGAAGTTAGGGAAGAACGGCTAAAAGCCTACAAGGAACTGGTTGAGGAAGAAATCGGCAGGTTCGAACAGGTGGTGATTGACCAGATTCCCAGAATCGAAAACAGTGAGGCGGACATCCTATCCAAACTGGAATGTGCCGTTCGGGATGATCATGCCCCAGGCATCCCTGCACACATCCAGAGGTTCGCGCAGAGAGAAATACTGACCACACCGGCAACAATGGTTGTGCGGGTAGATGCCGTGTCCTATGCCGTCCCAAGCTGGGTCACTGACTTGACAAATTACCTGAAGGATGGGACTTTGCCGAACGATAAAAATGACGTGTACAATCTCACTTGTATACGGCGAAGGGCCCCCATGTTCGAACTAGTGGACGGACAGCTGTACAAAAAGACGTTCGGGGGGCCATATCTGAAATGCCTTCCACCCGATCAGGCAGCCGCTGTGATGGAAGAAATTCACGAAGGTATCTGCTCCAGCCATCAGGGGCCAAAAACCCTGGCTAGGAAAATCATCCTGCAGGGTTACTATTGGCCAACTATTCAGCAGGACTGTTTTGAGCACACAAGAAAGTGCAAGATATGCCAGCTCTACACACCAGTACCTGGTCGGCCTGCGACCTTTTACACTCCAATGACCATATCATTACCATTCGCTAGATGGGGGATCGACTTGCTAGGGCCCCTACCTAACGCGACCGGAGGAAGGAAGTACATCATAGTAGGGATCGATTACTTCACCAAATGGGTGGAAGCCGAACCCCTGGCCAGTATCACGGAGTTTCAATGTCAACGTTTTGTTTGGCAAAATATTATATGCAGATTCGGGCTCCCCGAGCAGGTCATCACGGATAATGGACGGCAGTTTGTGAGCAAGAACTTCGAGGAATTCCTCACTAGATGGGGAATCAAACATTCAAGAGCTTCCATAGCATATCCGCAGGCGAACGGGCAGGTAGAGAACATGAACAGAACCATCATGGATGGTATAAAAAAGAAGCTCGAAGATTACGCGTCAACCTGGCCCGAACAGTTAAACTACGTCTTGTGGACATACAGGACAACTCCCCGAACAGCGACCGGAGAGACACCGTTCGCCCTCGCTTATGGATTTCAGGCTAAGGTCCCAACTGAGGTCTTGGTGCCCACACACAGAACCATCCACTATGATCCTGAGCAGAATGAGGACAATCTGAGGGCTGAACTCCACTTCATAGAAGAAAGAAGGGATCTCTCAGCTTTACGAATGGAGGAATATCACCGGGCGACTAAGAGGTATGTGGATAAACAGGCTAAAATTCGTTCGATCGAAGTCGGAGACCTTGTCCTGAGGAATAGAGAAAAAAGCAAACCGTTAGAGGGCGGGAAGATGTCAAAGAATTGGGAGGGACCATACCGGGTCTGGAAAAAATACCGGATGGGGACCTTTTCCCTACAGGATACCGAAGGCTGTCCGGCAGGGATATGGAACGCTACGCACTTGCGGAAATTTTATCAATAAAAAACGGCTGTTGCCACCTCTGGAAAAAAAAAAGAGGGAGAACAATGCTTCCAAAGAGGCCAGAGTTAAGAGGAATATTGCGAGCCAAACGGCATCAACATGCCGAACGGCATCACCACAAACTCGGCCAAAAGTCTCACCTTGGTCTATAGATGTCATTTATCTCGATCCATGGGGAGCCATCATCTCAGCACAAAAAAAAAAAAAAAATTATAATGTGCAGGATACCAAGCCCGAACTCGGCTTGGGAGATGGTGTAAAAGATCTTGAGTAGGACGAACCGGGCGGCATCCGAAGTCATAGGGTGACCGAGCGGGGGATCGGGACTCTGGTCTTAAAATCTTGCCTTGGCCATACAGCTCGCCTGAACATTATGGTGGTGGAACCCGAGCTGTATCCTGGAGGCGAGTCTCCATTTTGGCAGAGAATAAGGGGGAGACCCGAATTGGGAGCCTTATTCTCAACGGTCCAGGATGGACATCTCAACCTCATAATATGGGTGACCCCGGACGGTAAAACCGACGGTATGCATCGAAATTATGGGCTTGGAAGATGGCAGACACTACACGAATTGTGAAACTGTCTTGCAGCAAGAGGTGATTGCCTTGCGGATAAGAAAAAACACGGATGATAACCCGAACAGGTTACTTCAGCCTTGGGCCTACAAGGCAACAGACAGCAAGCATTAAACAATGATGACTTGCGCGTTCAGGGAACAACCAGTCGACGGTAATTAACCGGACGGCATGCATCTGAAACATGGTGCTCGGGGGCGCAGCAAGCGTTAAACATTGAGGACTTGCGCGTTCAGGGAACAACCAGTCGACGGTAATAAACCGGACGGCATGCATCTGAAACATGGTGCTCGGGGGCGCAGCAAGCATTAAACACTGGTGACTTGTGCGTTCAGGAAATAAAGAGCAACCGGCGGAAATCAACCGAACAGTTTGCACCTCAACTTTGGTGTTAGGGACGGGTCGAACAGCTTACATCTCAATCATGATGCTGAGTTGAATAAAAAAAAAAAAAAAAAATTCGGGAAGCAAGTCATTCGGAAACGGATCAATCTTTATTCTTCGGCACTACTGACCGGGAATTATACATGAGAAGAAAAAAAGGGGATTACAACAGAGATAACTAAGCTACGGGAGGATCCTTGTTCGGCACGGCATCCGGGTTGGAGTTCGGGGGATTGGCTGAATCTTTAGCCTTCTGCCTCTTCTCCATCACCCGTTGATAAGCACGGCAGAATAAGGGATCGAAACCTTCCTCCTTGGGGTCGAAGGGTTCATCGAACGACTCCTTGATCACCTCCAGATTCCGGTCGACCAGCATATCCTGGCACTTAACAAGGGTGTCCCTTGCTAGAGCATTGGCGAAGGCTGTCCCGGACGGGGTCTCATCAAGAAGCTTGAGGCCATCATGTAATGGGTCCTTGCTCCTCTCTAGGAATTCGCCCAGATGCTTGCCAAGGAACTCCCGAGCAGTATTTTCTAGGGCGAGGTTCAGGCCTTTCCCCCTTTGGAAGTCAATCACCGCCTTCGTGGTGATTTTTGAAACATCGGCGGCATAGGGGGCAGGGGGATTATCCCCCTTGGCCTTCTCAATTTTCAGGCCAGCAGCTTCGGCAACCTTCACCTTGGCACGCAGATCACGGATTTCCCGATCACGTCGTTGGAGCCTCTGCTCCAGTTCGGCCAGCTCCTCCCTGGCTTTGTCACCCTTGTTGGCTCGATCTTGGAGATCTGCAGCCATCTTCCTAGCAGCAGCCAAAAGGGTTTGGCTCTCGTCCAGCTCCTGATGAAGGAGGGTCATCTCCCGCTCAGCTGCTAGGAAGGCCCGGTGATAGTATGTACCGGCCTGTGGAAAAAGAAACAGCAGTAAGAACAAGTCCAAAAAATGTTATGAGAAGGAAGAACTGAACAGTCAAAGGCATACCTTAAGGGACTCAGCGTGGCCTGCTTCGACCAAATCAGACCAATGGGCCAGGTTGGTGAAGCCCTCTCCAGCCTTCAAAGAAGTGCTGCACCACATGGAGGATGCAGTCTGCCCGAACAACGTCCGGCATTCGGCTCGGGGGCCCATGGCGGAAAACTCCACCGTCAACCGATCGGGGATCGGGAGACTATCTGAAGCAACACCTCCCCTGTTGCCCAGCTTCCTTGGAGGAGAAGGGACCGCAGGCATCCTTTCCACAGAAGGGTCCGTCAGATCAATGACATGATCGACCGGGACCAAGGCTCTGCTCTTAATCCTTGGCCGCTTGCTAACGGGCCCAGATTCCCGGCCAGCGGAAGAACCTGGTTGAATAGCCTTCTCCCTTCCCTTGCTGACTATGGCGGTGGAGGAAGGAGTAGGAGCGGGACACTTTATGGAAACGGGGGGAATCACACCTACAGGAAAGAACGAAGGGAAATGAACAAGAGATTGAAAAATACACCGAACGAACAAAGTAAGGGAAGAAACATACCAATGCCAGCAGCTAGCATCTTAGCAGGAGTCAAGAAGGACCGTAGGTTCTTGGAACCGGCCAGACGGAGCCTTTCGTACTGACAGACAATAGCTGCATCCACCCTTGGGGAGGCATCCTGAACAGGGTAGGTGTTCCACCGATCAGGGAAAGGAAGCGGCGACCCCACGTATACGAACACAAACCTTTCCTCCCATTTTTCCGGAGGTGTGGGGTTGTCAGTGAAGAGCGAACGGCCAGGACGGGCCACAAACCGCAAGTACCCGGTGGTCCAGTAGGGCTGAACGCCGTCGCAGTGCAAAAAGAGATCGGCGCTAGGAGCAATCCCCAACTCATGGCACCAGACAATAAAGCCGTTCAGGATCCTGTAGGTGCTGGGCACGAACTGTGCCGGCAGTACTGATACCCGGCGGAGGAACTCCACAATGAACGGGTGCAAAGGGAACCTCAAACCAGCAACCAAGGCATCCATGTGCACAACCACACATCCCGGACGATGTCGCATGGGATGTTTGATGAACCCCGCATTGAACTGACGGGGTGGAGGTAGTAATTGGCGGAGCGTCTGTTCTGCATCAGCAGGAAGGCGTTGACGTTGCTTCCTGATGCAATGGAAGTTCAGACTATAACGGGGGGGGGGGGGGGGGGCGTTCGGGCATGCCCTTATTGTAGATGGCTAGGTCATCTCCCGACTGACATCCATCATCAGGAAGGGGCTGTTCGGGATGAAGTGGGGCAGAAGACCCGTTAGAACCCGACGATCGGGTAGATGTGCCTTGATCTTTGGGGTGAGCTTTTCCCCTGGAAAGGCGAATCAAAGTGGGTGCCATATCTTCGGAGTCTGACGAACCAGAAAAGGCAGACATTAATTGTGAATAACGGAGAAAATTCTAGAGAGAGAAAGCTTGAAAGAATTCAGAAGCAGCAGAAAAAACTGAAACAAAGTAGCTGCATCCTTATATAAGGAAATACAACCGCCAGGAATTCGAATGAATAATAGACACGTGTCAAGGCGGCTGAGAGAAGTTAAAGCATCCTTTGGGGTGGGTGAACACCCGAACGGGGTTGAAATCAGCAAAGTTCACGAACCTCTTAAGGCGTTTCCCCGGACAGGATAAGAGAAAAGGGCTACAAGCGTTTCCCCGAACAGGAAGGAAATTTATCACGGTGGTAAAATGATGGGCGTACCCGAACAGTATGGTTATCTAACATGGAAGAATATGACAGATGCAACAAGGAAAGCAAAAATACATACCGAATACCAGACACAATTTCCGGCTAGAATGAAAGCTTACGAACGAATGAGAAGGGCACAAGGGTCTTATATTGAGATCATAAGTACAGGCTGAACGGGTTCATTATACGCAACATGTGTTAAACAAGATTATCAAGTCCTGAATTCTGGATTTAACAAGGAGTTCACCCGAACAGGTGACCTGATCGCTTCAGATTATGGAGATCAACAAAGCAACATGAAACGTATTGCAGAGGCGAATTGATAGGTGAAAAACAAATATAAAGTACAGTAAAGACGAGATGAGCAGGCAAAAATTGTATATTCATCGGCTCTACTGGCCGGAAAGTACAAAAACTACTGATTCAAAGGAAAGGAAATACAGATAATGTCTAATCTACTGATCGGGGTGATCTTCATCATCTTCATCATCATCTTCATCAGCCTCATCAACAATTTGCACCACCTCCATCCCCAGGGCTCGCCGGCACTTTTTCATCTGTGCCATTAGGGCGTTCAGGTGACCCGGATGGAGGTCAGAGGGGAAGTCGGAAGATAGCACTGCTCGGCCCATGTGTTTTTCGAGGAGGGGAAGGAGGGGCTGGAGCATATGTTGACAGCCTGAGCTGTAGACCCCTCAGGCGAGATTGTCAGCCCACTCCTTGGTGATAGGGTGCTGATCAAGCACCTTGATCCCCTCCTTCTGGCGCTCTTCTCCGGCCAGTTTCTCCAGGTGCCTTCCGAAGACAGCAGGGAGCTGTTCGGTGGCATATTCTTCCTTGAGAGCCAGAAACTCCTCGGAAGCTTTGAATGAATCCCGAACGGCAGAAAGATCAACTATCATTTCAGCAGGGCCATCCGGGATTTGGGGAGGGGCTTCAGAAAACTTGACCTGAGCGGCCTCAGCTGCCGCGATCTTGGCTTGGAGAGAGCCCACTTTGACACGAAGCTCCCCAGCCTCAGCTTCCAGCTTCCTCCGCTCCTCGGCAAAAGCCCGCCGTTCGGCCTCGGCTGCCTGCTCGGCCGTTTCCTTGGCCATCAGCAGGCCTTGCTCCTTGGCCTGCCTGGTCTCCTTGAGCTTCAGGCTGTATATCCCTGCCTAATGATCGAAAAGGAAAGTATGAGTACATGATAAGCTGACAAAACGAAGAAAAAGGTAAAAGTAAATTATGAACAAGAAACTACCTTCAGAACAGTCAGGGCAATGCACTCCTCTATCTCCTCCACCGGTATTGGGGGGAGGTTGTGTCCGTTGAGGAAACTAGAGTTGGACCAGATCTGGCTCGCTGGACAGCCACCCCTCTCCAGCATTTCATGAGCAGGATCATAGAGGGAGATCCGCTCGAACTGACTAGCCAGATCAGCCTGATGGGCGGCCACCTCCTCAGCAGAGAAATGGTGGGACTGCTGATCAGAAAAAAGCTGATCCATCAGCGTGTCAGCATGGGTGTGCTGCTCAGAGGCAACCTGCTGCACAGGTTCTACATCCCGAACAGGTTCAGACTGCTCGGGGACGATGGGGGCGGATTGGGAGGATGTCCCCTGATCGGCCTTCCTCACCCTCTTCCTCTTTGTCTTCCTCTGCTGCTTGGGAGGAGAGGTCGGTGGCTCATCGTCAAAACCAACGGTAAAGAGCCTGCTGTCATCCATTGCCGGCTGTACGGGGTTGTCTCCTTCGGAATCTGAAGATTCGCCTTGCTTTGGAGCTGAAAAGACAAAAGGAACCAATTAGTACCGAGCGGTTCACACGTGGATTAAAAAATTATATCACACGGGAAGGACCGCCCGGGCCATGGTACTTGGTTTTCAGTCAAGTAAGTCCAGGAATACGGGCAGTACCTATCCCGGCCTTAATTAGCCGTTCGGGGGTCAGGTAAGACATAATTTTGAAGCAGCCTCCTGCCTCCACAGCAATGACATCTCTGCTAAGCTCTTCGGAGATGAATGGCTCGGGGGATTTAGGAGGGAATGCGTTCCACTTCCTAGGAATCAAACCGTTCGGGACAGAGACGAAGAAGAACCTATCTTTCCAACCTTTGATGGAAGAAGGGGCATCGCAGAACAAAATATGTCCTGGTCGGGAGCTTACCACCAGAAAACCGTGGGACTGCTGAGGGATAACCGAAAAGAAGTAGTGGAAAAGCTCTAGAGTGGGTATGACCTTGACATTGTGACAACGACAAATGAAACCAGCTATCGACCGGTAGGAGTTCGGCATTATCTGAGCTGGTACTACATTGTAAAAATTTAAGAAAGAGACAAAAAACGGGTGGAGTGGATACCTAAGACCGGCCTTAATTGAATCAAAATGGACCACTACCATCCCAGGGAAATGACGCATTGGGTGAAGCCCGGCCTGGAGTCGGAAATCCACCGAGTCCGGGATCATCATCTGGATTTGGGCCCTATTTTGGGCCGTAAGTTTTTGACGCATCAGCCTAATTAGGGCTAGATCGAGCTTATGGCAAGAAACGCCGCTAGGGGGACCGGCTTCCATGGCCTCCATTTCACCCCCGGATTTGGTACCATCAGGATAAGTTCCGGATGAAGAGGCATCGTCGTGGGGGACCTCCGCCGGGATAGGAGTGACCTCCAGTGCCAGGCTGGGAGTATTCTCAGGGAGATCAACGTTTGAGGTAGAACACTCGGAAGGATGAAGACGGGTTGCCATACCGATCTAATAAGGAGGATAGAAGAAAAACAAAGGCCAGAAAGTACCTGAGCGAGAACTAAGGAATAGCTCTAGGGAGGATGAATGATAAGCCGGAGATGCAAAGTTTCGAAACCCAGAATCAAAACCAGAAGAGCCTATTTATACTCTGTCACGCCGATTCAGCTGCCAATCAGAAGAGGACACGTTTTTTGTAATGATGACAGAGACACGTGTCGCACAGAGAATCCTTCTCAAGTAATCATGACGTTTATCGGAGAAGTGAAACGGCAGTTGCAAATAACCGTCAAAATATGCCTCGGGAACCGGCGGAATGCCATCCGATACTCACCCGAACAGCATTCGGGCAATAAACTTATACTTCCTTATGCACTCACTACCGTTCGAGACATAGGAAGTGGGGGACTAGTGTTGGGATATTAGATCCAGGCCCAATATCCCTAGGCCCAAATCCGGGAAGAAGCAGCGGGCCCAAGGCAGTCCAAAAGAACTCTCGAACGGCATTCGGGATAAAACTTATACTTGGAACATTCCGGGAAACAATTATGCCAAAGCATCAAGGCCAGGTATCGATCGGCGTTCGGGATACTTCCATTAACTAGATCACCTATGGCTGAGATACTGATCGGCGTTCGGGATATGTTCATAAGCAGGATAACACCTATGGCGGGGACCCACACACCGAACACCCTGCCCGAGCGGGCAATCAGCAAGTGGAGGCCGCATTTAATGCTGGACCATGACGGCAGCAAGTGGGGGCATGGGTGCATACATGGCAGAAGTGACAGCCTACCGGATTTGGCCACGTGTCCACCTCACCCATCCCTGTTTTTAGTATAAATACCCATGTTTAGATCATTGTAAAGGGTTAACATTTTAATACTCAGAGCTTAGCAATAGATTTACATCTCCCATCCTTGTAATCTCATATTCATCTACCGTTCGGGTAGTTTCAGTGTAATTGCTTAATTACAGAATATAAGTAAGTTCTTGAGTTGGATATTATTTCACTATTTTATATTTTACACACATTTTCAACCCTACCCCAGATCCCCACAATATCCAAGGCTTGTGTTGGGCTTTCGGATCTTCGGGAATAAACTTCAACACTTATACTATATCTTATTCCGTAAATCCTTTAGTAATCTTTTAATATATACGTTTTGTATTAGTTACTAAATTTGATTTAGTAAACTTATACTATATCTTATTCCATAAATCTTTTAGTAAACTTTTAATATATGTTATTGATTTTAGTATTACGTATTTTAGCAAACTTTTTGGTATATTTATTCGGTAACTTTATATTTTATTGTGTGAGAAACTCACACTTTATTATCTATGTTGATTTTAGCAAACTTTTAGAATATATATTACGTTTCCTAACTTTGGAGTAAACTTTTAATATATTTTATGTTTCTAAATTTAGAATTAGAAACATAAAAACTACCTATAGTGCACAAATAGGCTATTATATATATCTCTACAAACTAATAAGTATGAATGAAAGTAAACCTGTTTTAGGTATAAAAAATTTGTTGGTGTCACTCTCTAGCATTATGAAGTTGTAAGTTATGCTAAATGTATTGTGCAGCTAATGTTTTCTCCCTCCTATCCCTATGACTTCCGTTAGTTATAACTCCATCAAGCTCTTATCAATTATCAATTTTCGTTAATTACTAATTAAGGTGAAGATGTCCTGGCGGGATAGAAGAGGAAGAGATATCCAGCGCCCCAACACGACAACACAGTCCAAATTTTTGTGAGCTAAGTTTAACTTACGTTAATCTGCACGTACATCGAATCGACCTCTATTCTCTGACAGTCATGCTTCTGAATATAATAGGCCACATTCATATTGATACAGTAATCAATAACCCCACCACCATCATCCACCCTCAACACCTTTTTTGGCTTATCAGGCTTTTCAGTCAACTTTTCCACCAAACACGTAATTTTTTCTTTCACGCGCTGAATTGTGTAATAAGCAGAAAAAGTAAGGTTGAAGTTACTTTTCTGGCTGTATTGGCTGAAGTTACATATAATTTTAATTTTTCTTTATTTTATTAATAAAATGTATTTTAAAAATATTTTTTTCTTAAATCAGCAGAATCAACCAATGCAGTCACATCAAGAAGAACTTCATCAATTTCAGCAGAATCAACCAAAACAACTAATTTTCGTGATGGATCTGTTCTCTTTCCATTTTATTCTTTTTGGAATTGGCATGGGCACCACGCTATCACCGTTCTTTGCTTCCAACCAATTTACCAATTAGGAGAATCCAATGTGCTTCGTAATAATCTTATATAAATATATAAATATAAAATCTCATAAACATCAATGATGGTTAGGGCATTTAAGGTATAAATAAAATGATGGTGTAAAACTAAAGCAACAAGTAGTTGTACAATTTATTTTACTCATTATACCATTCATTATTAATGGCTTACCTTCGTGAACAATGGGGCCGTTTGTTTGTTGGCGGATGGCAGCCAACCTGCTACAAAACGTAGAGTTTTCTTTGTAATATAATTGGCGATTTGGGGCAATCCGTTGGTTTCCAAACGGAACCAATATCTAACCGGCCATTTGCTCATCATTAACGGAAACTTAATCTTGGCGAGCTCAATAATGTCCTGCCTTAAGATATTGACCGATTTGAACTTGCAAGTGTACAAGTGCCGATATAGTAATAAATTCCGGTAAAATACCGGGTCGAATCAATAGGGAAACATTGTTTAATTTAGTCCGAGAGTAGATAACTTTTAAATAAACAAATGAGTAAGGTGCAGGGATTTTGATTTGTGTTTTGTATTTTTGGCTTTTCACTTTTAATTCAAGGAAACAACTTTAATTAAATCGAGTTTAAAATGAATGATAACAACGGCTAAGGCTTCGAGAATCACTTAAATGCTTTAATATGGTTGAATATTAGTTCTTTACCAATAATTATGAATACGATGTCGCTAATATATTCTTAACTCCGGTTAAGGCAGCGAGAGCGTGGTTTTCGCTACGTGTAAGTCTCGTTACAGCTTACATTCATCTACCGAAAACCCCGTTGAATATCAAGACATCACACCAGTATCATATAATACCGGATATATTTCTATTCTCGGTAATATATATGTTTATCCTTTAATGTTCATAGTTTAGACTTCAACGTTAATTGCAAGTATAAACTAAATTTAACATACTTCTATGTTGTACACCATAGTCATAAACAATCAAAGTGTAAAGGAACTCGCCTCACTATTACACGCCTCGGAAAATTTGTAATTGAAGCAAGAATTATTACAGGGTCAAAACAAGGCAACACCATGCTCATACCAAGAATCGTGATGACATCAACAGACACTAAAATACCATTTGTACTTAAGAGAAGACAATATCCATTGAAGCCATGTTATGCCATGACAATAAACAAAAGCCAAGGACAATCTCTCAAACACGTGGGAATCTACCAGCCGAAACCCGTTTTCAGTCACGGCCAATTGTATGTGGCTGCATCTCGGACAACTTCCCCAGAAGGATTACACTTCTTCATCGATGATTCCAACCAAAAATACAAAAGGCACACCCGAAACATTGTTTACAGGGAAGTCTTCTCAAACTTGCCTAGGACATAGAAAGTAAGTAGAAGAAGAGTTTCCAAAATGGTCTGTATACATGTTGTTTAATCTTTTATTATTCATAGTTCAATTTTTTATTTCACATCTCTACTTATTCACTTATCTCAGATTTCGATATCATTTTTATTTATTTCACTTATCTCACTATTAAAATTATAAAACAATGATGTATCCCATTCAGACAGAACTTAATCAATTTCAACATAATCAGTCAATTCGATCAATTTTATTATTATTAAACGAGCTATATACTATCTTCCGTTCCAAATTAATTGCAACATAGAGGTTGGGCACACATATTAATTTTATTATTATAAAACGAACTATATACTATCCTCCGTTCACAGGAAATTTTTGGATTTACCTATTCTTTTCCGTCGAATCTTGAAAGCATTCACAGGAGGAAGCCGTTTACCTCTTTGCTCTTCGAATCTTCTTTCTCAATTTCCAAATTGGTGGAAGCAACAGAGTGAAGGAATAATTAGAAGTCATGTTTTGTTGAAAGGTAAGTAGGATCGATTATGAGAAACTTGTAACAAATCCATGGCATATGCAGTAGAAATGAAAATAAAGAAAGATAGAAGAAAAATATTCAGGATAAAGAAGAGAGACGATGGGTACTGATGGGTGGCCAAGAAGTAATTCAAAAGAGACGCAGGGTATTACTCCGTAAAATGGAGGTTCCGTGAATAAGGGTATAAATGTCCATCCATATATCATTTATTGCCTTAAAGGGAAACGTTGCAATTATTTTGAAACTGCCAAAAAAGGCAAGTGTTGCAATTAAAAAAGATATATCAAAATTTGTTCTCCAAATTTTTGCTGTTTATATATTTTTGCGCATTGTTCTCCAAAATGGCTTTATAGACAGGCCCTCCATCATGTGCTTTCTTTTTGTTGTTTATATATTTTTGCGCATTGTTAACTTCTCATCTATTCTTGAAGATCGAGAGATGGTTGACACTCGAAAGGTTCTCCTCGGTGACGAAAAGGAAGCCGAGAAGGAGGCCAAGCGAGTTGAGAAGGCTCGCAAAAAGAAGTGGCTTCCCGGTATCCCCACCCACCCACCCACAACAAGTAACGCATTTTTCTATAAAGTGGGGCTATAAAGAAGATAAGGGCATGGTTGACTCCTCGGCCACTGTGGAGGTCGATGTAGTGGTCAAGGATGGGGTCATAGTGTTGCCGAGGTGTAGCCAACACCCCATAAGCCGGGGGGGGGGGGGGGGGGGGGGGCTATGGATGGCGGCATATTTGGGCATGAGCTTGTATCAAGGGCAATGCCAAAGGTCGGTCGTGCTAAGGTTTGAGCTCTCCCGGACAAGGAGTTGTTCACTAATGGCTTCAACACTCTTGCCAAGGTAAGCCTTCGGCGTTGCTTCCCTCCCTCCTCTCCTCTTTCTCATTTATACTTGTGTTCATTTGCTTGTTGATTCTTGTAGGTAGTATTCCTCGCATTGTAGTCCGGGAAGAGGAAGTGTTCATAGTCTAAGGAGTTGGGCAAGCTGAAGAAGAAGCACGTGGGCACGAATGAGGTGATTGCCCGCTTCACAGCCACGAAGGCTGAGGTTGAGAAGCTGCAAAAGAATGTGGAAGAAGATGCCCGGGAGGGGTAGGCTTTGGAGGCCAAGCTCAAGTTAGCCAAGGAAGCAAAAGAAAAAGATTAACGGCACTGCGGAGGCCAAGCTCAATTTGGTATTATACAATGTATGATAATACTTCTAACTTTTTAAGGGGCTAAATGCCTAATGGACATCAGAAATGGAAGTGAAGCAACAATAGCTTTTATTACACTTCGGGGAACTTGACAAGTAGCTTTTATCTAAGCTACCATGGACATCTCAGGAGGTTACCACACTCAACAGGGTTTTAGTATAGCTGAACCATTGTCATTCTTGTTCGGTTTTAGATGAGGACACATGAGTGACATGAGCAACACATTAGAATTGGGTGGTAATTTGGGAAAAGAGAGCCTTAAAATCCTTGGTCGGTGTTCCAGCACCCTCTGGTTTTGATGACAAATCAAATGCCTTGAATTTTGACTCCTCAAACTGTAGTGCCTGCCAACACAAGACAGCAGCATCTGAATATAAACCCTAATGTGGTGCTAACAATAGCACTACCATATGAAATCAAGAATATAATACGGAGTATATAGTTACCTGGATGCAGACTTCAGCAACATCAGCCCTGGGAATAGTTCTTGTCTCCGTCTTAAGCAGTTCATCATCTTTCCCGATGAGCAGTTCACGAACACCACCTTCTCTATCTAGCAAGCCCCCAGCTCTGAACAGACCACATACGCATAAATGACAATTATACTGAGGGGAGCCAGATATTAAATATACCTGGTGTGGTGGAACAAAAATTTAGTATCAAGAGGGCCAAATATGGGGGGGGGGGCTTCCATCCCTCCTAGCTCCAACATTGACCCAACGGGGGGTGAACTGGTGAAGGGAGTTAGCCATTTCTTTTTAGAAGCATTTTTGTGTTTTTTTTTTTGTTTTAAAAAAGCTAATAGCCTAATAGAGTAATAGACAATAGTAATGTTATTAAGTTGGTGCTCTTGCATATTAAGCACTTCAAGTCTTCAAACCTATAAACCATAGGACTTAGGAAAAGGGGGCTTAAAAAATCTGCTTTTCACATTTTTGATAATGTTCTATCCAGTTAATACACCAAAAAATGTTTTTTTGCCAAACACTCCATCTACTTCTACTTTTTAAAAATCTTTTATTATATTTCCAAACACTATAAGTTTTTACCACTGAACACTTTGTCTAGAATCTCTAAACTAAATAACCTCTCATAAGCACAAGCAAACACAAACACTAATTCAATGCAAACACACAACCAAAATATAAAAACAATTCAATGCAATGACCAAGAAAATCAGAAATTTAAATCATTGATAATTTTGAATAAATAACAGCATGAAGCTAATTAGAGAAGTCGAGAACCAGCCTGCTTTCAAAAACCTTTTTATTGGAAGGTAAATTTGTATGACAACATACCTTATAATGGTATATGAGATTCCAGACTCAGCCAAATACTCTTCAGCCTTTCTCTTCCAAATCTGTAATTCTTTTAGTTATAAATTATGAACCAGAACAATTTATTAAAACAAAATTTGGGCAACTGCGAAAATAACGCAGGGAAACAAAATAGAACCTAATTAAGAAGTACACCTGTTTTGACATTCCCAGTTAACGATAAAAAGAAAGTAATGTAGAAATGTTTTGAACAAAATAATGTTTTGAACAAAGTAATGTAGAAGATAATAATCTATAGTTAATAGTTAATACAATAACCTTGTACGATAAGTGGGAAACACAAATGAGTAATTACTAGCCATGTCAAGCGCGGTGGACAGGCATGGAAATGTTGAAATGTATTGGTGCAGCCAACATTCAATATCTAAATTAGCAGCTATGCTAGCAAGAATATAATAATACACAGTTCTTAAACTTGGAAGTTGATGTGGTCTTGTAAAACACGTCTAAGCAATAATGTTTTCCCAACACGGGAGCAATGTGAAGAAGGATTGGGGGAGTGAGGAAGTTTCACTTATGTGTTGGAGAAAAGAAGGAAAAATTCAACACAAGCAAATAAGGAACCCACAAGGGGAAATTAAAGATAAATTATGAAGTGGTAAGCAAACCAATATGTTTCCATTTCCTATGCTGTTTAATGGGTTGCTGGGAACTGTTCCCCCCATTGATCCAACAAGAACAATGTGCTTTACCCCCGCGGCCATGGCTGTAAAAGGAAAATGCGTTTGTCAAATAAACATTATTCTAAACAATCAGCTAGCTAAAGATTAAAAAACATAACCCTCACCAGCATCTATTTGATTCTTTTGACCAATCCAGTCAACCTACAAAAGAACCAATTGTTGGATAGGTTGCAAAAGATTTAAGAAAAAAACAAGCTTGAATAATAACTTTCAGTGTTCAGTTCACCTGTTCAGGAAATTGCCCATCTTCGAAGTATAGCTCGGGCCGTTGACCTTTAGTAGGATCAAAACCAGGCTTCATCTTTGGCACGGCACTTGTAAGAATTATTAGGGCATCAATGCCTTGTACTGCAGGAACTATGCTATCAGAATTCCTGATATCTCCTAGATAAACATCATCTTCACCACTGATTTTGTTCTTACTCTCTTCTGTTCTCACCAAGCCTCTTGCAACAAACTGGTCAGTCCTCTCTTTCAACTTTGTGTAAACAATTTGTCCTGTGAGCAACACCAAAGCATGTCAATAAGAACTTTCTGGAACACTGGCTTTTCCTCTCATTTTGCACACGCTAATCACGACCGGAAGCAAAGTCTTACTTGTTGGGAATTAGAATTTAGAGCATGACTATTCATCCAATATTTTTATGTTTAGTAATGTTTCCTCAAGTTTAACTTTCCAAAAAACAAAAACAAAAACAAAATACAGATAAATCAACAAAACTACAGTGGAAACAACCCCTTGAAACTCGAGAATAAGAAAAAAATTAGCAGCGAAAATCTCAAATTGCATAGATAGATTCATCATGAGGGCAGATAAAATAATACCCTCGAAACCTCTTTAACCATAATTTCGGTAACAGCAGCTCCATGCACTAAGCCCACACGGTAATAGCAGGAGTTGATTGTAGGTCTTACCGGTTCTACCACCAGCCCCGGTAACAAGAACGGTGCTTTTGCCATCACCGGCCATGGCCGAAGCTGAAAATCTCCTAAAACGGCAACTTCTGGTTGTGAAACTGAAGCGATGGAGAGAAGTCGCCGCTGGAAGTCCATTATATAGTTGGAGCGTCAGCCACCTACATCTGCGGCTCGTTGATGGAGGCGCTGTAGGGAGATGTGACAATGCTGCCATTGCTCTGGATTACGTGTATGCGAATTTCTGGAGTGATTGAGACCAAGAAGCAAGCAAGTACCAAAGTACCAGAGGTTGAGCACGATTGAAGGTGGCTAAGCTGCCACTGAAATTCTTACCGCTGGAATTTTCTACTCCGTACATTTTATTACTGCATCTACCCGTGCGATGCACGAGAAATTTTATTAGATTTGTGATTATAAAAAAAGATAAGTACATTGAAAATCATTTTTTTTTGGTAAAATACATTAAAAATCATTGAAAGTACATGCAAATGTGAAAATCATAAGTGAATTGAACGAATTGACTCAGAGCCCATTTGGTAACACTGAAATGGGTTGATTCTGCTGAAATTTATAAAGTTCTGATCAAAGTGGTTCCGTTGGATGATTCTGCTAATTTATGGGAAAAAAATATTTAAAATATATGTCATTGATAAAATAAAGAAAATGTTATATGATAAAATAGCTAAAATGGTCATCCATAGTTACTTCAGTCAATACAGCCAGAAAAGTAGGGTACTTTGAAAGGAAGCTTATAATGGATTAATTATAAAGTTGAGTAGTAATTTGGTTTTTCCTGGGTCGATGCCTGAGTGGTTAATGGGGACGGACTGTAAATTCATTGGCAATATGTCTACGCTGGTTCAAATCCAGCTCGGCCCAATCATTCGCAAATCCCAATAAGAAAACAGAACCCGGACTTGAAAAATATCTCAGAACTATACTGATAGATAGGTCAAAAATAAAATTTTTGATTGGATTCCTTATTTGACGGGGATTGTAGTTCAATTGGTCAGAGCACCGCCCTGTCAAGGTGGAAGCTGCGGGTTCGAGCCCCGTCAGTCCCGATGGATCCAAAGAATAAATAAATAAGGTGAATTTTTCTCATTTTTATCTTGAAGTTTTATATGAGAGACCTTACTTTTTGTTATTATTACACAATTTGGTGCGCGATAACAAAATTTACGTGTTTGGTTAAAAAGTTGGCTGATAAACCTATAAGCCGAAAAACAGAATCACCAAACAGGCATTCTACTTAATTTGATGATGTTCGAATTTGATGAAAAGTGGTACTGAATTTGGCTCGAACTTTACATTTTTTTAATAATACACAATTAAATAATAATTACTTGTTTGATGAAAATGTTGGGTGATGAATAAAAAAATAGTCATTAAGATGCTCTAAAGATTCAGATGAAAATGAATCAATGAAAATGAAAAATATATGGTGAACCATTTAGTTACGTTATAGCATAGCAGCTTATTAACCCCAATTCAGTACCAAGAATTGGGCTATAGACTTTTGTACATATTCCGATGCAAAAATAAATAAATTTCATTAATTTTTTTTACGTTTTTCGGTTAACAAAAAATGAATTTAGTCCAAGTAAAGTTTTATTATGGAATATTCAGTTATGCGTAGAGGCTCCATGGATTAAAAATTTGTGTCTTGTGTTTTTTCAGGATCAAGAAAATTCCAATAGGTAAAACATAAGATTTGTTTTCATTTTATATATTATATGTTGGTGTCATATGAAAGATAATAAAAATTCGTAAATTTTGATATATCTTTTGAAAAATTTGGAGAACAAATAAAAAAGTTATAAGAGTTTTGAAAATTTTGAGATTAGAATGATGCAGGGATGACATCATCCTCACATCCATACAATACATTCTTGGTCATTCTCTTCCCTATTTGTTTTTTCACTCCTACCAACCCACCCTCTATTTCTAACACCCTCCATCCCCTCTTCCATTTTTAATACCCTATTTAGCCTACCACTACATAAAATTAAGAGTCCAAAAGTTCCATCTTTAACATTTTGGACTCCTAGTCTCCTAATACTACACCACCCCAATTGGCCTAAGCATAGCGTTGGCAACTTCTCTAAAATTGACCGACTCTCTCCCACAACTTCTCAAAACCGACTACAAACCCACTTACCCACCCCCTTTTACATTGACAGTATCCAAAAAATTCAGAGCCTGCTATCAATCCGTCGGAACTCGGAACCATAAATCGTTCTTCTTTCATCCCCCAAAACATCAACCATAGCTGCCGCAAACATCCTCATCCCCGATTCCCGACCTCCTTCGAGGGTCTTTTATAAACGCTGAGATTCATGCAATTCATATATTCGTCAAAGTTCTGTTCAATATTTGAAATTGTAAGTCTGTTTTAGATTTTTAGCTCTTTTAAAAATAGATGCTCTTTTTATCTATTTACATACTCTTCTTTCTGCGTTTGCAATTTGTGTGATCTAACTTGTTTAATTTTAGGCCATGTGTGTGTCGACAGTGTGTTTTTGAAACTCTAAACAACAGGATGCTTCACACAGTGTTACATGTCAAGTTTTTAATCACTTTTTAAAGCAATTTTGAATATTATTTAGATATTCTTATAGAGCTCTGAAGCAATATGTAGTTTCCATTTTGGGAACTTCATGAAAATAGGTTTTTCCGTATTTCAAGATTCAGATGTATACTTTTTTGCAACATAAGTTAACATAGTTAGCAGAATGCTCATGTCTTAAAAAGTTAAAGCATTTTTATTTTTGTAAAGGAAAATATATTATAGAATTTAATTTAGGGTAATTTGTATTTTTTCTAAGATATTATTCCCCTATTATTATTACCATTAGGGAAAACTCATTTATGGAGTTGTGTCCTATAAAGTAAGTATTCTAGCAAACATATTTTACTTCGATATTCATAACAGGTAGTACATTAGTAAAGTTACTGATTCATAGTTATTTTTCCCAAACAGCTAACCTCACATTTTTTTTTTGCTTTTTTGTCTTTAAAATGTTTCTTAACATACTACTCCGTACTACATTTCAATGAAAGCTATGTTTAATCTAATATTTTCGAATTAATATTTACAATACATATCAAGACCTCTAATATTCGGTTGCCAAAATATTCATGTTCTCATCTTTCCTTCAAACTCCGATTCGCTCAAAAAATCTCCAGAATATCAAAATTTTCAGGATTAAGCAATATTCTCTGATTTTGATAATTTTAAAATCATTTTCTGATTTTATTCAGAGCAATAAATCTAAAAACATTCATTTAAAGAATTCAACTTATAATAGTGGTTTATGATCATATGATGCTTCTTACTGTTTTCATCATCTAATGTATAAATGATACAGAGTAATATGTAGACGGTTGGTAATTTTGAATAGTCATAATTTTGTAATCGCCAATGGAAAACGACACTAGATTTAAATGGGCCTTCTGAAATATTAAAAAGAATGATAAATCTTGACTGATGATGTAACTTTACGTGTTTAATAATGAATCTGTAATTCACACATGATACATACACATGGTTAAAAGCTTAAAACGGGATAATAAGAAATTAAGAATGAATTAATGCATACATTATCCAAAAGTGAAAATACAGTCATGTCTTCAATTATCTTTCCCCACTCTTTGTGCATAACTAAATGTAAAGCAGCGTGCGGCCTCAAGAGGAATTCACAGCTTATGGTTCTCTTTGCAAAGCTTGTTATGAATAATTTGACCCACACAACACTTGATATCTTGATATTCCAGTAAATTGAACTTGCTTAGTGATAGATATGTTGTGCAGAAATACATTACATGACAAATCAGTTAATCGAATCATGGAAAATGGTAATTACTTGAAGAAAAACTTGGTATGCCACGATTTGAAGCTGACTTACCACAAGTTTATGCCAACAAACAATCAAATAAATCATACCAGCAAACATACCTTTTGTTTTCAGATATAACCACAAAATATGAAATCCTTTTATTAAAGCATGTTGGCCTTTGATTGAGATGAAAATGAACAAATGTTGGGGTTAAAACATTTTGAGGCTTATCAGTTTTGAGAGAGTGTTGGTGATGGTCGTCAGTATAAAAATAACTCACAAGGAAGAATGTACAGGATAAAATGATTGCATCAATGTGTTGGTGATGCATAGAAGTAATTTCACTTCATAGACATAGGATGGAGAACACCGATCTTGACATAAATGCTCTTTTTGAATTTTACAGGTCTATATATATAGAAGAAAGTCCACCAACAACACCCTATACGGATTTCGGGAAGCACAACAGTCATCATTATATAGAATGCCACAATAATATTTAATGAAAATGTTCCCTTTTAATTACTCCGTATACTTGAGTGCATTGTTTCCTAAGAATAAAATGTTGGAATTCCAATACAACATTCATTTATTGCATAAAAAACTGAACAACCTCCTATTTTTTTCCGCATAGGAACGCTAGGAGCCATGTCCGCATAATATTAATAGGAATAATCTAGAAGACATTAGAACAATAACTCTCAAACAGCTAGTGCACTTCCCGCTCAAAAGCCTTGTTGCACTTTTGCGTTTTAATATATATATATATATATATATATATATATATATATATATATATATATATATATATATATATATATATATATATATATAGATTTTTTGGTAAAATCTAGTGCCGCGGCATTATAGCCGTATCTACTCTTGATACTGCGTATATCAAAACAAACATGACGGATCTACTCTTAAAATTTATGAAGTTCTGACTGAAGTGGCTGCATTGGCTGATTCTGCTGATTTAAGAAAAAATTGTTTTAAAATATATTTTATTAATAAAATAAAAAAAAATTATATGTAAAAAGCCAAAATGGCCATCTACAGTAACTTCAGCCAATACAGCCAGAAAAGTAACTCAAACCTTACTTTTTCTGCTTATTAAGCAATTTAGCGAGCGAAAGCAAAAATTACGTGTTTGATGAAAAAAGTGAAAAAAGCCTGATGAGCCGAAAAAAGTGTTGCCAAACGGGCTCGTAATATTGAAGGATTTTTTTTACTAACGTAGCAAACTAATACGGAGTACATCCATAAAAGAATGTGTAAATAACTTTAATATACGGAGGGAGGGAATATATTATGTATAAGATTTCTTAATGACCAAATGAGCAAAAGATTTTTAAAAGGACTTGTAAAAAGACTAATCGTATGACATATAGCACATCATATCCTATTATTTACAAGTATCAAAACATTTGCAACGATACTCTAGTTCAAAAATATCTATGACATTTCTATGGACTGTAATGGCTTGTAGCAAGCCCTCATAAAGTTCAGTTCACATACTGAATTTATTCTCAAATAAATTTCATTCATTTTTGTTTATCCATCTTAATATAAATTCTTTTTCTTCTTATGCCAAAGAGTTTATGATTCACAACATTTCTCTCTTCTCTCTAATAGTTTTAAAATTCAAGGAGTTTTAAGACTAAGTGCGGAAAATTAATTAAAAAAAGATTCTACCAAATTAACGCGTAGTATCAATTAAAATAAAGATTTAATACTCATGTAATTTAAATATTTGCGATGTTATTTGTTTATTTAGAGTTATGTTGATAAAGTAAGAGTTTTGCAAAAATACTCCGTATAAAAAATGCGAAAAAGTATGAGAGAAAAATATAAAACACAATCTCTCCTTCTCTAATTTGTTTCTCCATCAATAGTTTCCCGGTGTCCTCCACATTATGATTCATTGGTCTTCTTGCCACACTCAAAATGAGTCATTTATTTCTTGGGTGTATCCTTTTACTATAAATGTCCACTCGCAACCAAGAACCATAAGACTTATCCCCAATCCAGGGCCTCGAGCGGATGTTTGATGGGCAATAGCGGTCATCATATCCTAGCACCCCATAGATAAAGCAAAAATTGTGAAGCCTCTCATACTTGAATTATGCCCATAATGCGTCCTTCTATTGATATTTACATATTGCATAACAATAATAATATAAATGTCTTTTTTTTGTCTGCATGAGAGCTAAAACACACAATTGAACGTGACCACGGTAAAAAAATGTAACATGCATGTATTCGAGCAAAGTAGTTATAAACAAAATGTCTTTCAAAGTTGTTTTGTCATGACAAATTAGCATGAAATCATGATAAAAGTTTGTGCAATTCATCCAAAAAATTGCCAAACCTATTAATTTTTGTAACGGAATATGCTAAAATTTGGATATAGAAAATGATATTAAGATTATTGTGTTGAAGAATGGAGATGATTTGAGATTCATTTCAACGACAGAATTATATTTCAAACTAGCTTAGCTGCACAACTTGTAAGATCACCAATGACCGTGATTCTGGAGTATATCTCATGTCGTTAGTTTTTATTAGTGGTGGACTGGGACGAGCCGGCCTTACCCGAATACCCGGTATTGTTTAGTCCTGGCCTAGTCCGATCAACCAGACCGGGAATAGGCCCACTGACCTGACCCGGTATGTATTTAAGCAGGCTACGGTCTGGGACCATTTTTTTTTTTTTAAATTTTTTGGCATTGGTTTGGCTGTTAGGTGGGTGGGCTGGGCGGTTTGGGGGGGTTTGGGGGTGGGGGGTTGAATTAATTTGAAAAGACAAAAAAATATTTAGAACCCGACCCGGCGCGATACTAACACGCTTTGTTAGTAATATACGGTTCGTGAATAATACAATAATACGTACGTTTGTGTATAATATGATACAATTATATAAAATACGGCTTAATATATGTTCCATACGTTCGTGAAATATATAAAAATACGGACATGTTTTAAACGTTTCACAATTTAAAAATACGTTTGTGTTTTATATACTAATTTAATGATAGAAATAAAAAAGTTATTTAACATTTGCACCACATTCTTCAACAATTTAAAATGTATGGAATAGTTTTTTCATATATACGGATTTGAATGCATAGGCACAATTTGTAATAAAAATGGCATGACCTATTTGAGTAGAAGTAGAGAGATATTATTAGAGAATAGTTGATATTACTTTGACCGTGAGTTTGGTGAGCCGCCACAACAGTTTTCAATCTCTTTGGAGTCTTGGTATGGGTGGAGAACAAAAGTAATACAGTAGTAGTACAATAGTAATATCGAAACGGATTACGAATTTAAGAAGCTAATTTATTAAATGTAATGACTATTAAACAATTAACGAACATATAAGGCATAAAGTTTTTTAAGCAATATAAATAATAGTAGTATTGAGCAGCTAGACATTTCATTTCAGTTGTATCACTGCATTAGGCTTCCATTTAATTGTGTGTGTTTTTGAATATTATATGCATCAATACATAAGGTACGTGTATTATACTTAAAGTATCCTACATTTTATCCTTAAAGTACACGAGTTTTTCAGAATTTTCTGAAAAAATCATAAGCGAGAGTATTATACGTGAATAAAATACGTATCAATACGTACGGTACGTGTATTATACATTTCATCCTTAAAGTACGTGAATTTTTCAGAATTTTTTGAAAAATTCATAAACGGGAGTATTATACGTGAATTATACGTTTGAGTGTATTATAAGCGAATTATGCGTGAATAAACTAACAGGGCTAACACGGGCCGGTACCAGGCCTGAATGTTTTGGACCCGGAGCCCGCCCAAGCCTGATGCGGTACCGATCCACCTCTAGTTTTTATGATAAAAAAGATAACTATAACTCTCTAGTATGAAATTGGAAACGGACTAGAAAGATACAAACTTAAATTGAAATTTCATTTTGAGAGTAGTAGTAGTATATGATATGTGAAACTAATAAAGCAAAATTTGTTCCATGACTTGTAGTGCAGGAGTAGTACAAAGGGAAAATCATCAAATATGCCCCCTAACTTTTTTTAAAAAACAATTAGCCCCGTCAATCGAAAATTTGTCCAATTAAACCCTCAGACACATTTTAAACCGGGAAATCTTCCTTTTAACCGGTAGTGATGAGGTTACCGATCATTTGTTTACGGGAAATTATCATTGACCTCCCTCGAGGTTTCATGTATTATCACTTAGACCCTTGCACTTTTGAAAATATGCGTTTACCCCCTCCCTATCCTTTAATGAAAATTTAATAACTCATAATTACGTCTGACAAAAGTATAAATTTAGTTTTATAAATTTTCTCACTCGCAAATTTAATCTGATACTTAATAAATTTACCTGTATTAAGAATCTTTCTACCAGAAAGTATTTTTTTGCAAGAGCACATACTTTCCGATGAAATAGTCCTTACTATTGACAAATTTATTAGGTACTTAACTACATCTACATGTGAGTAAAATTACAGAACTAGTAGCAGACACAATCAAAAGGTACATACTTAAAACAATAAATATCTATTACTTTTAAAAGTTTGAAAATATATCTGAGATTGTAGAAATATATAATCTTGGTGAAACTTTACTAACGAGGGAAAGATGCCCAATAACGAGGAATGTTATTTTATACCTAAAATAGATATTGGCGAAGAACTTTTAGGAGACTATTGTTACCTATTGTTGATTCGTATGGAAAATGGTCAAAATACCTACTTTTGTGATTCATATTCGGGGAGGACAAGGCCCGGTCTCGAGAATGGCTGAATTTTAAATTAAGAATTCAGATCGGAACCGATACCAGACCGGTGAAAAAGAGGCCCCGTGCCTCACTTTTTGGGACCGGAATTGGAGCCCTTGTTTTGACCTCATTCATTTTTTTTTCCATTAAAACCATTGAGAATATTTTAAGATGGGTTATAGCCCATTTATAAGTTGAAAAACAGGTAGTTAAAATATTTGAACTATCATGAGCGAATCTAGACCAATTAGGAGATTGGAACCGAATTGAAGGTCATGGGTCGCTCTAATTATTTAGGGCTAACAAGTTTGGGTGTGCAACCTGTGTGACGTGCACTTTGTCGTGGTGTGCACTTAAAATAATTATCAATACAACAATTATATGTAGTATATTGAAGTAAGGTTCGTATCCACATGGAAAGGAATACTTCTCTTTTTATGTAACTAGTAACAAGGGGGATTTAAACTTTGATTTGATTTAATTAATTAAATACGAAGATGAACGACTTATATGAGTTTAATTAATAGAGATGAGGACTTGGTTTTGCTTTTATCCACTTAATGAGATGTTCGTCGATCCCGGTTATATCTTTAACTATCTTCCTCTCGAATACTCAATCGAGGAGTATATCCAATTCATCGAGGGTAGTTATTAATAACGAGACGCGTTCATTAACAAAACTTACTGCCGAGTCAATATAGAACACGCGCCGTATATTTACCCGATAGTAGCAATAAACTTAAGATGAAAACGATTGAGATTGATAACCTCAACACAAGCGGTTTATTGGTTTAATCAATATAATTAATTCCCCTTAGATTATTAACCATGAAACACATGCATTATTAATCCAAGTTTACTACCGTGAAACGACCGAACGATTAACAAGCGTATTCGTCGATCAATTCTGATATTAATTAATATATGAAACAAAACTAGTTGATCCTTTAAGAAATGCTCAAAATATTAATATGAAATATGAATAAGAATTAATTAATATTCAAGGAAGAATATTAAAGAAGATAAATCCCACTATAACTAATGTCAAGATGTTAACTAATTGTCATCTTAGCAACACTCCCCAACATTAATATAGAGGAAGAAAATAAATACTACTATAACTAATGTCGAGATGTTAACTAATTGTCATCTTAGCAACACTCCTCAACATTAATATAGAGATAGTATTAAGGGAAAAAATAATATTCAAGGAAGAAGATTAAAGAAAATAACTCACAACTTACAATTCATTATGCTTCAAAGTACCAAAACCAAGATGGAAGAGTTTAGCTCCTCATTTGGAGACTAAACATGATAGAAAATGCAAAGAAAACACTAATCTAAATTGAGCTAAAGAGTATATGTGAATTGGTGATCTTCTTGGGAAGGAAAGTGGTGTATTTATAGGCTTTTGGGGGTTGCAGGGTCTGATACCCGACCGGGTATATAGGATACCCGACCGAGTATCTTAGGAAATTGCCTAGAAAGTCACTTTTCTGGCATACCCGATCGGGTAAGGGTATATACCCGATCGGGTATGTGACAAATCTTCACGAAAATCTGCTCCCACGATCATTTGTTCCCGAATTTGATTTGGACAATCGAATCAAGCAAATACCCGATCGGGTATAGGCAACACCCGACTGGGTACATGAATATTTTTTCCAAATCGAAATCTTTCTTGCCTCCTTGCACTTTCCTTGATCTTTTAAGGTCAAAACTTGATCCCTTGGATGATCTTTCGCCTGTTTAGCTCAGAATAATCCTAATCTAATCAAATTACAAATAAAAATGAAAATAAAGTATTACACCAAAAATGTGTAATTTCCACAATTAGAACTAATAAAAACTAGTTAAAAATAGAAACATACAATCATAAATTACACGAATATCATTGTCCTAAACTATAATTGCTTTACCAGTATTTTTACATGTAAACATGTTCATATTTTGTCAAATATTAATTTACAAGGTGTTATTATACCTATAATGATCTCATTTCCTGTGATAACAAAGAGTGTCTAGAGTGCAAATTGAAAATTTTCTTGCATTTAATTTTTAATGGTAAAATTGAGTAGTAAACTTCATTTTTGAGTCGGTTTGGTTCATTTAAGTTGATCATTTTCAATTGAGTAAATTTACTAACTTTACAAATTGAAAGGCATAAAACAAACTACCTAAAGTAGGTCAGTTTTGGTCTCTTTTTTATTATTTTGTTCGACTTCTGATAAAAATGTATTTAGTATGGACAAATTTAATAAAATTACCCAACCAAATTTGTGATTGAATAAAATTACAGTATTAAAAGCGACATAATGAAAAGTTATGAAATTAGACCACGAGTGGTCTTCATGTCAGGCCGGCCTGACGGGATGCTCCGTCCGGCCGAGACCGTTTGGGCACCTTCCCGGTGGAAGTTTTTGATGAATGTTTTTGAGAATGTTCCTCATCAAGTCTAGTTTGTCCATACCAAATTTCAGCTCAAAATTCGATCGGGAAGGCATTCAAATCATTTTTTGAAGTTGACTGCGTCAAAATATACATATAAAACTGCAGTCAACTTCAAAAAATTATTTGAATGCCTTCCCGATCGAATTTAGAGCTGAAATTTGGTATGGACAAACTAGACTTGATGAGGAACATGCTCAAAAAATTTCATAAAAAAATTCCACCGGGAAGGTGCTCAAACGGGCTCGTCCGGACGGAGCATCCCGTCAGGCCGGCCTGACATGAAGATTTGTCTATGAAATTATATCTATAATTTGCTCTAAATATAGATTAAGAGTTATTTAACCATCATTAATGGATAGGGAGGGGGGTAAGATTATATTTTTGATAATATAGGGATGTGATTGATAATACATCACACCTCAAGGGAGGTCAACGATAATTTCCCTTTGTTTATACTATGGTGACACATGTGACTTTTTTCATATTCCTTTTTTCCATTTCCCTTTTCTTTTTTCTTTCTTTTTCCTTTTCCTCCACCTGCTTCCCGTTTCTCCATCCACCCGCGCTACCGGCAAACTTCAGACAAGTCAAATTCCTCTATTTTCCTTTTTCCATTTTCTTCTTCCATCTTCTTCGGCCAGCTCTTTCTTTTCCCCTTCCTTCTTTCTTTCTCCCACCCATTGTTCGTCTGCCGGCGTTTCACTCTGCAGTGTCCAAGAAGAAGCTAGATCGCCGGAGATGCTAAATTACCCATCGCACACCAGTCGTCTCCGTTGAAGCTTCTGGGTCAGCAACGCAAGTCGATGTGGCACGCCCGTCGTTGTGCTCCGTCATGAGTCCGATTTTGCCGCCTTTCGGAGTGGTGATGAAGACGTATCAGGTGGTCTTAAGCGTCGTGGTGGCCAGCCTGGTAGATGGTGGCAGTGAATGGTGAGGGTGGTCTCTTCGTTAATCTGGTGGATCTATTTAGATCTAAGTGGTAGGGGAAGAAGTTGAGGAAGAAGGATGGATTTCAATATTTCATTGCCTGGACTTCTGTTCATTTTTGGCAATCAAGAAAGACAGGACGGATGAAAAGTGGATTGGGATCCTCTGCCGCACGGCAGAGTGCCTTGCGCGCAGAGGACCGTCGTATTGGGGAAGAGCAGCCTCGGGATCTGCGCTTCAACATCTCCGACCGTCCATTTTTTGATCGGATGGTTCACGAGGGTCAGACACCGTGCCTTACTTTGAAGTATGGCAGAGGTTCCGGATCCATGAAAAGTTAGTCAACTTAACGGGGAGAAGACTTTGGTGAGGAGGATTTTTTATTAATAGAAATTTGAAAAAAAATGACATGGAAATCCATAAGCAACATAACTGGAGAAACCCAAGAGTAACCTTTAAAGGGGCCATTTTGAACGTTTTTTTTATGTTGGGGTACTTAATTGAGTGAACATTTTGTGTGAGGGTTTAATTGTTTTTTTATATAGTATGAGGGCAAATTTAATAGTTTTTTCCCTAGTACAAAATATAACTACAACCTATTGTGAAATTAATGAGAAACTATGTATGTAGGAAACCATTCCAATTAATTTAAACGTACACAAATACTAGATGGTTCTTGTCTTCGTTCTATTTTTCCTTTGAAAAGTTGAATATCCATGTCTAAAACTGTCCAAACGAACAAGCAATTAATAAAGGGTATGTTTGACATTTAGTGATTAGTGGTCAATAGATAATGAATTATGTCAACGGATTTGACTAGAGGAACATGTTATCAAAAGATATTCAGCAATTTAAATGTTTGGCCATAAAATTAGTAAAAAACGCTACATTTCAAAATGATTACTCCAAACTTTCCTATTTACCAAACAACTTTTCTGAAAAAGCTTTTTTTTTTTTTTTTTGAAAAACCACCCTCACCATTCCAATTAATTTAAACGTGATCAAACCGTCATTTTTCGGCTGAAACGTCATTTATCAAACACCTCCAAAATTTAGAACCAGAAAATGTATATGACCAAACTCATGTTCATCCGCGCTCCTCTGCTTTGTGAAATGTTCTTAGTCCGCCACGCCACCGATGGTAATTTTTCATCATGTTAATAATTTGTTGACAATGGAAATTATGTAATTAAATGAGAATGTGTTGATAAGAATGCATGAAACGCAACATATTATTTACAGGATGAATGAATGCATTATTATACTACTCCGCATAATACAGCAGCAGGAGCATTCTTATTTTTTTTATTAAACTACAAGAACACATGTACAATTACATCACAATCGAGGCCGACGAACCCCCCCCCCCCCCTCCCGCATGGTTCGTCAAACAACGGATTGGCATTGACAGTTACCTAACCTAATTAAGCAGTGACAGATGTTGGAACAGCAGTGCCAGAGTAATTAACTTGTGCAACCTTGTCACTTTCCCAGAGTTGTGGCAATGCCTCCTTCATGTTATGGATGCTTTCCAACACATAATCTGCACCCTGCACTTTCTGAGGCTTCCCAACCTGAACAATATCAACAAGCCTTTGCCTATATTATGCATGAATAACTCTTAAAATAATAATAATTTACACCGTTCTATTCATTCACAAAAAGTATGACACCCCATCCTTGAGGCCCCCCAACACCGACCGGACGGCAAGATGGGAGGATGTAAATTGGACTATAATCACAATCTGACATATATAGAGTAGGGCTCCGTCCCCGGTACTTGCAGAGGCCCTGTGCATTTTTAGCATAGTAACCACTCATCGCTGTTGCCGGGATTCGAACCCGAGACCTAACCCTTGTGGCACTCCCTCGCTATCAGTTGAGCTACGCCCACCGGTTAAACTAATGTATGGGTAAACTTTTTATAGTGACTAGCTCCACCGCTTTCACGGCCCCTTACCCCAGAAACCCAACTTTGGTTTGGCCCTACGGGTTAGTATACACCGCTTGGCCCTACCACTTGAAGGTTTTTTTGGGGGAGCATAGTTCCACTGGTGCTAGTGGGACTCGAACACGAGACCTCTCCTATGCAGGGATAACCTCACAACCGTTCTATTCATTCACACTACTATTATACGGAGTAACATGTACAAAAAACTGACCAGAACAGTGTGAAGGCCTACACACTTTCCCGCTTGTATGTTCCGGACGCTGTCTTCGAAGAACAGCTGAAGAAGCAATGAAGAGAATGAATGAACACAAGGAATAGATCTGGCATAAATAATAAAATTTTGTTCCATATAATCAGGTAATCTTCACACATGCAAAATGTAAACTGTAAATGAGGCTCATATATCAATCTAAAGGACTTACACACGCTAACAATATATGCAACAACTTAATTCAGAAAATGCATCATTTTGATCGCAAATGTGCAATTCTGGCAGAGTGGCAGATAAAAATGCATCTATATAGAAGTGTACAAGGCTAATATATGATCTTACAGTTCTATGTGGGTCAACATTAGCTATTTGAAGAGCTTTTTCAATGGCAGCTTCAGACGGCTTGCACAACACTGGTGTCTTGGGCAATGGCGCCAACCCAACACCATTATCTGGTTGAGAGAAATGCCCAATTATATCAAATATCTCTGATCTATCATCTTCATCAGGCACATACGTTTTGCATGGATTGGGATTCAATGTCTCGAAGCATATGATTCCCTCAAAGCAGTCCTCCAGTCCAAGGATCCTAAGCACTTTGAGGGCATGGACCTTATCGGCATTCGTGAAAATCTATTCATTTGTACGTAAAGAAAGAAAGAAAACCAATAAGTTTTGAAGAAGGGGTCATCAAATGCAAAATCAGCTTTTTAACAGGAATAGAGGGAGAGACTAGACATACAACTTTCCGGTAAGGCAGGGTAAAGAGAAGACTTCGAAGAACAGGGTCGGGCTTCAAATTTTCATATGGCAGTCTCCCGTGTACAAAGCTGCATCAACAAGCTTTAGTTAGCTGAATTATCCAAGCACTTGAATGCTTTGACTTCTGCTCCGTGTTAAACCATTTTGTCGAACACTTTACAACAGACTGTTTACTTTTTATGTAACAACTCAAGAATACTGTATGAAAGATGATGACTTTATGTTTCTAATCTTAAAATTAGTCTATAAGAAGGAGATACTTTTTTCTTGTTTGGGATAATTCATTCAGACACAAAAAAACTGTATGAATAATAAAATGTCCATGTCAAGGGTGTAATGTGTTGTAAAAAGTGGCTGTACAACATTTTCTGTACAACCTTAAGTCTAAGATTTAAAAAACATGTCGGTGTGGAAAAAATCTTAAACAAGTGTGTATGCAATCCTTTAATCCTTTGAAAAAGGTATTGTTTGTGTGAAAACAATAAGCACTTTGATTGAACTCTCACCTGTGATATTCATCGTAGTCGAAATCATAGCCAATTGCCTGGGAAAAACATTACAGCTTTCTCATAAGCAAAATTTGTATGTCATAAACAAGGGCAACAGCTTCTTTCGTAGAGGAATTGAAAAAGAACCCTCTACTGGAGGAAGAGGCATAAAATAAAACTTACCCTAAGACCTGCCATTGTAGTACCATAATTTTTATACAGCAAGTTCCCCAATTTTTGAGTTATGCTCGGTTCTATGCCAAGTTTCTCAACCATGTAATCTAATAAAAGCATGTTTGAGTACTAATCAATAATATTATAGGTCAAAACAATTTCCCATATAAAGTATTGCGGTTAAAGTGAATGTTGCAAAATACCTGTAATATTCTTTCCACATGCTGCTGCTAAGCCGGAACTGAGGGGATAAAGTGTATCATCCAGATCTTTCGAATAACAAAACAGTTAAAAAAAACAAGTCAGTTAAATGCTGATTATTTATTTATGTATAAAAGAAAGGACATGTGACAGCAACCAACTAGTAGGTGTTTAAAACAAGAAATCATACCAAATAGAAGGCAATCATATGTAGGCCTCTCCACTTGCCCAAACCGTTCTTCATAAGCCATCATCCTCTATCTAGGTCTGATATAACTTTAGTAGATAATAATGAAAATGCATTAGCATTCAAAAGACAAGCATACCATAATATAATATAAATCTACCAAAACGAATGAAAGAAAAAGGATTTGGTTTGGGCAAATTATTAGCCCACCCAGACAGACATAGGCAGTGGCTTTCGGGTAATGCATTGAAACAAAAGTGCAGATTATGCACTGTGGGTTATTCATTACACAATGGAGTAAAAACAGACTTAACAACAAACTACTCGAATTCACGGAACAAAAGTATCAAATTTGAACTCGGAAAAGAAGAAACCTTTTGCGGTGCAAATTGCAGAACATTTTATTTAAGATTTATATTGGGCCAAAAAAACACATTAATTAAGAAAGGGAAAAGGAGAAAGTAGCAGGAACTTGTACCGATGGAGAAAGAAGAGAGGAGCAATAATAATTTGACAATGGGTGGAGGGGAGGAAGCAAAGGGCGTTTCTCTGGGTTTAAAAAGCCACCCCAAACGCAACGGTTGCGTCCTTTTCATTTCTTTCTCTGTTTTTTTTTTTGTGTGCGCTCCAATAATGGACTTTTTATTCAAATAATAATACTACGTATGTCGTTACACAATATTGTTTCGCGGAATCTAGACCGTACAAATAGAATGGTAGGCACTTTAACCACCGCACATCCAAACCCCAACCATTCCAACTCATTTTAGAGCCGTCACGAAATTCTTGTCTTGGACTTATGAGTTTAATCAGTTAATTTTCATTAAATATCAAACTTTGATATCACGAGCTAAATTGCGTAATATTGAAATTATTTTTTTAATATAATTTACAATTTATTGAACATGACTACCGTAGACGTTTTTATGTATTCTTTTTTTATTTTATTAATAACATATATTTTATATTTTTTCCATAATTTAACATATTCAGCGACTTCACTTACAAATTCAGCAATTTTCGCAAATTCATCCAACGTTTGTATTACCAAATAGGTTCTTATTAGAAATGGAATCTCCCTCATCGGAAATCTTTTATAAGGTATTATTATTAGAGTAATATGATGTAATCAATATTAAATATTAATATTATTTTTCATGTTATTGTATTTATCATGGAAAATTATTATTATTATTATTATTATTATTATTATTATTATTATTATTATTATTATTATTATTATTATTATTATTATTATTATTATTATTATTATTATTATTATTATTATTATTATTATTATTATTATTATTATTATTATTATTATTATTATTATTATTATTATTATTATTATTATTATTATTATTATTATTATTATTATTATTATTATTATTATTATTATTATTATTATTATTATTATTATTATTATTATTATTATTATTATTATTATTATTATTATTATTATTATTATTATTATTATTATTATTATTATTATTATTATTATTATTATTATTATTATTATTATTATTATTATTATTATTATTATTATTATTATTATTATTATTATTATTATTATTATTATTATTATTATTATTATTATTATTATTATTATTATTATTATTATTATTATTATTATTATTATTATTATTATTATTATTATTATTATTATTATTATTATTATTATTATTATTATTATTATTATTATTATTATTATTATTATTATTATTATTATTATTATTATTATTATTATTATTATTATTATTATTATTATTATTATTATTATTATTATTATTATTATTATTATTATTATTATTATTATTATTATTATTATTATTATTATTATTATTATTATTATTATTATTATTATTATTATTATTATTATTATTATTATTATTATTATTATTATTATTATTATTATTATTATTATTATTATTATTATTATTATTATTATTATTATTATTATTATTATTATTATTATTATTATTATTATTATTATTATTATTATTATTATTATTATTATTATTATTATTATTATTATTATGTATCAAGAACTTGTTCGTTTCTCTCTTTCAAAATCCTAATTTCCATTTGCATTTTTTTTTCTTTGACTAGGTTTGCATTAACATCATTATCAACTTCTTTTTGAAGTAAGGTTAGAATACAAACGCGTCAAGACGCTATATGTGTGTTGGAGTCCTGTCCTAGTATAGAGAAGACTCAACTTTTGTATACATCAAATTTGTAGTAAAAAAAATCTGATAATATTATATTATATATTTAAATCTAGTCATGTGGTATAGTGCATTCTGCCTTTACCTAAACTTGTATGATCTGATCTCACCTGATCTATTGCAATTTGATCTGTGTAAAACCCCATTCGTTATTGTTTATGTTTAACAAACGCAATTCGAGCCTACGCAAATGACAATCATAATCGTTCAGCCACCACCTAGGGTTTCGATTTATCCCATTTAAATGTGTGGGCGTGCTGCGTGCAGGTATATACAAACCTTGACAATGAACCACAATATCAAGTCAGATTTATTTAAGTCTGGTCTAATACAATTTGGTCTAGTAAACATCTAGTGTATGCGTATTTTGGTATTCTTACTATTAGTCCAATTTGGTCTAGTCCGATCTATATAAATCTAGTCTGGTACTGACTAAAAATAGTCAAATTAAAAACACCTTTATTAAAAAAAACCTTTATTCTGATTATTTTAATTACCAAAGATATAATTCATTCATTTGATAAAACGAGTTTTAATTGTTTTACATCTCAACAATACAGAATGAATTATATTAAAAAAGAGAAAATGGTCAAAATGGTACATGAAGTTATTTTAAGTGGAGTAAGTAGTACTCCATCATACACTTGAAACTACAAAGTACATGAACTTACATTTTTAAAGTCGACCAAGTACATTTGCTCTATTAAAACGTTAAAATTGGTGACATGGCAAACTATCAGTTTGTAGTATATTGTTGCAGTCCAAGTAATTAAATAATTAATTTATAAACTTTAATTTCCTCCAGTTCACTCGTTTCCACCCTCCGCTCTTCATTTTATATTTCTCCCTTCTCTCGCTCTTCATCTTATATTTCTCTCATCTGCTCTCCAAGGGCGGAGCCAGGGCACTAGACCGAACTGCAGCAGTACAAAGATTTTTTTGAGGAAAAAAAATTACACAGGATTTTTACTTTAAAAATATATCATTTTTTAAATTTGAGGTGGGCCATGGCCTAGGTTGGCCCCCTCTAGCTCCGCCCGTGCTGCTCTCCTCTTTCTTCTTCTCTCCCTGCTATCCCACCGACTTCTTCTTTTAGTTGCTATCGGTCCGTATAGAGCAAAAAGAAGAAGTCAACGGGATAGCATGGAGACCAGACAGGAGAAATATAAAATGTAGAGCGGAGAGAAGGGAGAGCAGACGAGAAAAATATAAGATGAAGAGCGAAGGTGAAAACGAGTGGTCTGGAGGAAAATAGAGTATAAATTGATTATAGAAAAATTGAAAATAATAATCACAACTATTACCAATCAGTCGTTAATAATCCCAACTACTATCGGTTATTCCCGGGTGGTCCAAACTATAGGGACCATTTTCCAAAAATGGTAGCTAACTTGTTAAAACCTGGTATAGCAGGTCATTTTTAAATGTGAACTATGTGTAAGTTTTAAATAATCCCAACTATAGTTGACATTTTTTTTATTAATCCCAACTATCAACTCTCAATTTTCAGAAGATATAGAAATATTTTTATGAATTTTCAAACTAAATATGTTTAAGCATGAAAAATTAATAGCAAATATTCTACAATTGTACCGAAATTAAAAAAAATAGTCATTTTTTATTTATTTTCACTAAAATTTCTTTTATTTTTTTTTATTTTTTATTAATGATTAGTATTGTTTTTCTTTATTCAAATTTGCATTTTATATTTTCCAAAAGTAAACTGTGATTATTTGATTTTTACAATTTAGATCTTTAATCTAGCTTAATCTAAACAAACTAAATTTTCTACTTATTCCATTTTAGTATTTTTAATTTCTACCAATGTAAAAATGTGAATAGCTTGAAATGACGATAAAACATGTTTACCAAAAGTCCACACTTTTTCGAGTTTTTTACTAAATTAATGCTAAAAAATAAACTATTTACAAAATTGGGGTGTAGTTAAATGTAATTACCAATATACTGCTAGATCTCAACTATAGTTAACAAAAACGCCAAATGGAAAACCGAAAGCTGCCTGGGAAAACACTCGCTGCAGAGGAGAGAAAAAGAGGTGGGAGACAAAAGATTAAAAAAAATCCCTTTTTCTTTAAAAAGATTATATCTTTTACATTTTTACTCCAACTTTTTTAAAAAGTATACCAAATTTTATAACTTTTTGAGATCTTTCATTTGACATCAATATTATATATATAAAGTTTAAAAAATCAGAAGACCACATGAGGGTACGGTAAAAAGATCAAAAACTCATTTGGTAAAACTGAAATTTGCTGAATCGACTGATTCTGATTAAATTTAAGAAGGTTTGGTTAAATTGGCTGTATTGGATGATTTTGGTGATTTATAAAAAATTATATTTAAAATACCATGTATATTTTATTAATAAAATAAATAATCAATTATATGAAAAATAACTAGAATGGTCATCTACAGTAACCTCAGTCAGTACAGTCATAAAAGTAACTGCAACCTTACTTTTTCTAATTATTACACAATTTAGTGGGTGAAATCAAAAGTTATGTGTTTAGTTAAAAAGTTGGCTGATAAGCCGAAAAACAGAGTCACCATGCACGCATGCTCCGCCGTCACTAAACCTAATTGTAAGCCAATGTCTTTTTTTACAAAAATGGGAAGATATAATTGGTAGATTTAGGTTCATTTTTTTATAAGTAGATTCAAGTGCCAAAATTAAGATCTAATCGTTATTTTTAAAATCATTTATACTCTGTATATGAAGTCAAATAAAATACTCCATAATCCATATATATGTAGCAAATGTACTGATGATGATAGATTATATATAGTGAAACTTGATTTACGGGATAACATTTTTCATAAAAATTATTTATGTACTAATTTTATAATTTCATATTAATACTCATTTCATTATGTATGAGTTAAAAATACCTGATTGTACCGTGTGTATGATACAACCTGGTGCATCATATAATTTAAAGGTTGCAACGGGTCTTTTTCACCTCATATGGTCTTCAGATATATTTTTAATTTTATATATCCAATATTGGTGTTATATGAAAGTATGTAAAAAATTATGAAATTTGGTATATTTTTTAAAATATTTTGAGCAAAAATGTAAAAGATATAACACTTTGTAGAAAATGTGTTTTTTTTATTTAGGTCCACGTCACCCCCTTATCCCTCCCTCTTCTACAATAGGCAGTTTGTATTCTTGGCTTCTTGCGCATCTTGGTTTCCGGGTTTGGGAGGAAAGTTGCCCTCTCGTTTGGCGGTTCTCCCAACCCTAGTTAGATAGAGCAGTATTTTCGTAAATTGTTTTAACCATACCATAATTTCATAAATAATTTGTTTCTGAGCATTAATTTGGAAAAAAACTTCACTTTTTCTACCTAGCAAAATAGTCGGGATTATTATTATTATCATTTTGATACACTTTTCCTACATCTTTACAATTTCCATTATATCACTTAAAATTATAATATTAATATGTTTTCATTAAAAATAGACAAAACCTCTAGAACCTATATCCAGAATAACTAATGATAGAATATAATAATATAAAATAAAGAAAATAGGAAGAAATTAGAAATACTAAAATGGAAAAATAGAACACTTAGGTTTTAGAATTAAGATAGCATAAAAAAATTAATCATTATTTACCTTTTGAAAACAGAAAATGTAATTTGGATAAAGGAAAATAATACAAAATCATAACTTGGTAACACAAATTGGAAAAACAAATTGGAAAAAAGGAAAAAAAATAATTAGTGAAAATAAATCAAAAAATGACTAAAAATATTTTATTTAACTTCAGTGCATTTGTATAATTTTTTGTAGTTGCTTATACATGTTTAAAAATACTTAGTTTGAAAATTTATTAAAAAAGTAAATCTTCAAAAAATTGAGAGTTGATAGTTGCAATTAATAAAAAAGATCAACTATATATAGTTGAAATTATTTAAAGCTTACACATAGTTCACATTTAAAAATGACTTGCTTTTTCTTTGTAACCGGTTAGGGACTGTTTTTGGAAAATAGTCCCTATAGTTGGGACCATCCAGGAATAATTGATAGTTGAGATTATTATTTTCAATTTTTTCATTGATTATTTGATGACTTGGATTGCAATTGTATAATACAAATGGATAGTTTGGTCATGTCAGCTATTTTAACATTTTGACAAAGCAAATGTACTCGATTGACTATGAAAATACAAGTTCGTGTACTTTAAAATTTCAAATGCAAGATGAAGTACTACTTACTCTTGTCGAAACAACTTCAGTACCATTTTGACCATTTTCTCTATTAAAAAAGATATTCATATTTGTTAATATGATCCCATCCATGGGCGTGGGTAGAGGGGCCGACGTCAAGCTTTGACAGCTTTTTGTTGGGAAAGAAAAACTCTTCCATTCAAACATCAAGAGGAGTCAAGCTCACTCAACTACAAAAAAACTAAGCTTTTTGTTCTCAGTCACTCACTCAAGTGTATAACACTCTACCCTTGTGTCTACTATGCTTTTTCTCGATCTTTATAGGTGTAGATGGGAGACAAAGAAAGTTATATCCAAGAGCGGCGTGTTTTATATAATTGCCAGTAGGAGCAGACCAGTGCACATCAGGCTTTTGGAGCCACTAATGCAGTTGGATAGCCGGACCATCACACGCACCTCGCGGCAGAGGAGGTCGTGGGCATGGTGGTTGCGGCAAAGGTAATCGAGGTAGGGGAGGTCGGTTCCCGTATGGCCATCAGCGGCCTCAGAGCCCACCAGCGCAGTCCGGGTGATGCGGCTCCTACGTTTATGCCGCAGTAGGGGTGTGCGGTTTTTCCTCGACATGGCACTTCAGGTACCGCTCGTAATTCGATTTTGTCCACTTTAAATATTAATCTCATTTATAATTGCGGTACTAAATCTGGTCATGCAAGCTTTACCTCAGCTGAGGGAGTTCTTGGATATATTCCATCTCCAGTTGTTTGTCAAATTTGCTTTTCTATTGATCATTCTGCTGTGAATTGTTTGTCTCGTTTTTCACAAACATTACACCGGCCTTGTTAACTCCTATTGGTGATGCTAATAATGTTTTATGGTATCCCGACTCCGGGGCTTCTGCTCACACGACTCCGAATGAAGGTATTTTAGTTAATAAATCTCCTTACGTTGGCCCCATGTATGTTGGTGTTGCTAATGGAACTAATGTCCTATTAAAAACATTGGTGATATTAATTTAAATTCTTCTAGTCCTCCTCTCTGCTAAAATCTGTTTATCACGTGCTTCAACTTAAATTCAATTTACTTTTTATTCAAAAGTTGTGTGCAGATAACAAAATAACAATTGTGTTGCTATTTTTAATTATAAGGTTTTAGAGACTGTATAACCAAGCCCATTCTGTCGATATGAGCCGTGAGTTTTTTATTCCGATTGGACCGCGCGCGTCCTATTACTGCTAGGGGCCAGGTTTTACTCTCTATAAATACAAGCTATCTCCTTGTAATCATCATTTGAAAATTATAGCAATATCCTGGCTTGGTAGTGCCCCCAGACGTAGTCATTTGTGGCGAACTGGGTTACCAAATTTCGTGTGTTCTACTTATGGTTCTTCGTGTTGCGTGAGTTTAATTCTTAACATTAATCAGCAAGCTAGGGTAGTCTGAGACATTTAGTCATATCGTTAAACCCACCATCGTTCGTCTTGTTCTTACTATAGCAATTTCTTTTGGGTGGGTTATGTTGGAGATATTCGTCGTCGGAACCTGCAAAACAATATTAGAAAATAAAACGGCTCGAGACGCATTAGACGCTGCCCTAAAGAAAGTATTTCTGGTGGCCGGAAATCTTCCCCCGAGATATAACGGGCCCTTCGACAAGTTTGCCGGACACCGAATCTACGAGGATATACTAAATTAGAGGTAACCCAGCAGTGGTTTTAGAGTATTTGAATGTATTAAGCTTGGTAAAGTACATGTCGTATATTAAATAACAAGTAAATATCCTTTTGTGAGAAAGCATTTATGTGAAGGCTTTTTGTAAAGTTTGCAGGAAAGAAGTTTTTCAGGAGAAGAGTTCTGCCGGGGAAAAGAAGCATGCAAACTATTATTTATACTAGTTTTGTATCGCGCGTTGCGCGATAGAAAAATGCCCAATGCGATCTATGATTTCAACATTCGTTATGGTATTTATGCAATTATTATTTTGTACGATATTATGCCCAAACAATTTCTTAGCTTGTACCACATATATTACTATTAACGGAATGGATGGAATAAATTAAAAATGTTAAGTTGTTTCAAATTTAAAGGAAATACTTGGACAAACAAAGTGGTTGCATCATATTTGTCCAAGGTGGGAGAGGAATTATGAAGTGTATAAGCATTTAATCATTGAGCTACTTATCTGCTCATTTAAAATATATAGAACGAGGTTTTTATGCTAAATATTGTCTAGTTTTATTATCACATTGGTATTATAAATTAATGGACTGCCACAATATGTAAAACTTTCCTTTAGTTCTGAGGGTGCCAACAGGGGAATACAACCTAGTAACATGCCTAAAAAACTCTGAATACATAATTACGAACATGCTAACCATCGTTCATGTGATTTCTTCGTAGAGATTTTTTTTACAAATGGCTTTTCTTACATAGGGTGATCTCTTTTTCTTTATTTTTCAAATGGCTTTACATAGAGATTTTTAAAAAGTTACCTAAAATATTGTTTAGAAACCCTTGTTGGATGGTATTGATATCATGAATTCATGATTCATGCTTCTCTTAAAGGTTCATGGTGGTCCTTGTTATTTCGGATTTTCTACATGAAACTAAAATCAACAAAATGGAAGAAAGGTTAAGTGAAATTCCTGTGAAAGTGAAATTGATTTCTATATTCTTTTTATTGAAGATAGATTTATTATTTACTAACTTTCCTTTTGGGACAACTAACTGAACTTTATGGTACACAACAATAAGAATAGAGCCCGTTTGGTGATACCCAATCAGATTTATTGGTTGATTGTGCTGATTTAAGAAATATAAAATTATAATATATTTTGTTAATAAAATAAAGAATATAATATATGAAAAACAGCGAAAGTGATCTTCAGCCAATACATTCATAAAACTAACTTCAACCCTATCTGTTCTTATTATTACACAACTGAGAGCACAAAATCAAAAGCTATGTATTTGTTGAAAAAGTTTGTCGATAAGACAAAAACAAGGTCCCAAAACATGCTCTAAAATCATTAGAACGGCTTCTAACAAAGAGATGCAACAAAACCTTTGCGACCACAAGAAATTAATAAAAAGTGTAGTTCTGAAGTAAGCATTTTCAATAGAACATGCAGACTTACCTTTTCTTATTATTACATAAGAGATTAATTAAAAAAAGTGTAGTTTTGAAGTAATTATTTTCGCAATCCTTCGTAAAGTCTTGCTTGGTATTAAGATGTTTTTACTTGGATTGTAATATATCCCAGGCCAGACCAGATCAGATCAGACCAGCACAGCCCAGACCAGACCAGACTTGGATAGTTATAAAAATACAAAGAAACCATACCAGATTAGATCAGATCGGACCAGATCAGACCAGGTCAGCAAGTCACGGTCCAAGTAAAAACATCCTTAGTCGTTTCATTCTGAAAGGGACAAAATAAAAATTTACATAAAATTGAATTTTGTATTAATAATATAGTTTAATTAATGGTAGAGAATTAAGTGTAGAAAATTAATGTTTTCTCCTATTCAGGGAAGTTTTAAATTTTACTCTTATTTGGGCAATGGTTTATATTTACTCCTATATTGGGTAATTTCTATATATTTTTTCCTTAAGAGTGGAGTGGTCAGGACGGTATAATCGACTTGGCCAGTATAAAGGTATTTGTTTAAAAACAAGTTACACTGATTTTTTTAACCCAATAATTTAAACAAAATTAAAATTGAGGGAAGTAACTGGTAGTAATATTTTTTTAACCTTCTAAATTAATAATGTAATAATATTTCATAACTTTAGCAAGAACTTATGGCTATATATTTATATTAACGTACATATAAAAACAATATTTTTTTTAAACATAGAACATTTAGCAAACTTTATTAGGTGAAAACCAAATGACATGTGGAGAGGCTAAGTCTTACCCAAGATTAATTTTTATCTTATACACACAATACATTTGGTAACGTAGAGAAAATTTCAATATGTAAAGTCAAGTGAATATATTGGATGGAAATCAAATAAATCTAAGTGGATACAATAATAATTAAAATGCCTAAAGAAACATGTACGAATGTTGGAAACAAAACCGTTTGGTTTTAACGGAGGTAAGGAGAAGATAGAGAGATTATAATGAATGGTACATTAACTAAAACAAATTGTACAAGTGCATCTAGCTTTAGTGTTACACCAACATTTTTATTATTCCTAATATACCCTAATCATCATTGATGCTTATAAGTTTTTAGAATATAAAATAAACTTTGAGTTGTTGGGAATGCTAGGTGATGCATGAAGAGAGTAGAAAAACGTGGACAACAATGCTAGGTGATGCACGTTTCATTTTATACAATTTAATTTACCGGTGGGCGTAGCTCAACTGGTAGCGAGGGAGTGCCACAAGGGTTAGGTCTCGGGTTCGAATCCCGGCAACTGCGATGAGGGGTTACTGTGCTGAAAAATGCATAGGGCTCCTGCAAGTACCGGGGACAGAGCCCCACTCTCTATCTGTCAGATTGTGATTGTAATCCAATTTACATCCTCCCATCATGCCGTCCGGTCGGTGTTGGGGGGCCCTCAGGGATGGGGTGTCATCCCTTTTCGTTCCATTTTACTCGATCAACTCAAACGACTCCTTGTTAAAGTTATATCCGGATGAAAATCTCAAAAAACTACCGGACCGAATTATTTGTTTAAAACATTAATTATATTAAATATAAAACCATTTAAATTAAATTTTGTTTATTTGAAATACTAAATAATTTTCCAAAAGGTTATGCGTCAGTTGGATGTTAAAAATGCCCTTTTAGATGGACATCTAACAAGAGAAGTTTACATGTGTTAGCCGTGAGGTTTTATTCATCCACAACTTCCACTAATTTATGTCGACTGTGCAAGGCCATCTATGACTTCAAGAAGGCCCCGCCCGCGGGCTTGGTTTCACAGATTTAGTAGTTTTTTACTTATAATTTTGTGTGCAGTAAGTCTGATCATTCCTTATTTATTTATCGTCATAATAATTATGTCATTTATTTAATATTATATGTAGATGATATAATTAATATTGGCAATTCTCCTTCTCTGCTTAATTGATCTTTCACTACTCTTATTGCTCGTCATTTTGCTATGAAAGATTTGGGTGATCTCCATTGTTTTCTAGGTGTCTAGTCTATTCGAACTCCTAAGGGTCTTTTTCTTTCTCAACATAAATATGTGTGTGATCTTCTCACTCGATTTCACTTACAGACTTTCAAATCAAATCCCCTTGCTACACGCACCACACTCTCGCTTACTGATGGTGAACTTCTTGCAGATGTCACTGAGTACTGCAGTATGATTGATGCACTACAATATTTAACTTTGACATGACCTGACATTACATATGCCGTCCATTTAATGTATGAGTCTATGCATGCTCATACTACTAACATGCTTTCCGTCGAGCGTATTTTCAGATATTTGCAGGGTACTCTTGATCATGGTTTGTGGCTCCAGACATGTGACCGACCCACCTATATTATGGCTTATTCTGACGCTGATTGGGCGGGATGTCCGGATAGCTCTTGCTCGACTACTGGATTTGATGTCTTCTTGGGCCCTAATCTTGTCTCTTGGACACATTGCATGTTAGATCTATCCTGTTCGAGCTCGACCTCCCCATTACTGCACCTGTGCAGCTCTTCTATGATAATATCTCAGCCTCATACTTGACTGCTAATCTTATTCAACATGCTCAGAGTGAGCACATTCAGATTGATTACCACTTTGTTCGTGAGAGAGTAACGCATGACGACCTGGTTGTGAAATATGTTCATACTTATCTTCAACTTGTTGATATTTTTACAAAAGATCTTTCTAGTCAGCAGTTCAATTTTCTTAAAAACAACATGCGCGTAGTATCTCTCGCACATCTTGAGGGGGTATAATAGTAGGCTTAGTCTGACCCATTTGTATTATTGACATTTTATTATAAATACATCAGTCAGTGCTCATTAGAGATCAAACTCTTCCATTATTCATTGTATTAACCATTTACATGAATAACTTTCTTTCTACTAATTCATCCTAATATTATGAGTGACTGCCAGATTCCATTTGATGTATTTATAATAATTTCTCTTAATTTTTCAATTTATGGAGGGTATTGCTATTAGGAACCGATAGGTCCGGTACTTTATCATACGGCCAGTAAGAGTTTAAGATATTAAAAGAGTGTTTGAGGTTGCTTAAAAAAGCGCTTTTCAGCTTTTGGCTTAAAAAAAGTTGAAAAGAGTGTTTTTAAATGACAACTTCTGCTTAAATTAATCACTTAAAAGCTAAAAGCTGGAAGCAGGTAGAAGGGTGCTTTAAACTGCTTCTCACTTTTTCTATTACACAAAAAGTACTTATTTTACCAAACACTACCAACTTTTACTTTTTCGGAATCACTTTTTTCTCAAACACTACCAACTTTTACTATTAATCACTTTTTCCAAAATCACTTTAAAAAATCACTTTTTTAAAATTGAAGCAATCGCAAACACTCGCTAAGGGAGTGTTTGCAACTGCTTCTGCTTTAAAAAAAGCACTTTTGGAGATGTAAGGAAAATGTGATTAGTAGTAAAAGTTGATAGTGTTTGATAAAAAAGTGATTTTGAAAAGTAAAAGTTGGTAGTGTTTGGTAAAATAAGTGCTTTTTGTGTAATAGAAAAGGGAAAAACACTTTTCACACGCAAGCCGAGAAAAAGTAAAAATTGGTAGTGTTTGATAAATAAGTGGTTTTTAAGTCAAAACCTGAAAAGTGTATTTTTTAAGTTGTTGCAAACACTCCCTAAGTTTGAACAATTCCTAAAAGCATTCCATAAATGTTCTCGAAATTACATCCCACCTAGATTCGGCTTCTCCTCATGAATCACATTTCCCATTTTAAACGCCACGCCAGGGACCACATTAGGGGTGGGCAAACGGGTCTTGGAACCGCGGTCCGGTCCGGGTAATGGCGGTTCGGGTCCAAAACGGACTGGCTCCATTTTTTGTTGCAAGAAAACGGTCTGAGTAGGGCCGGGTAATTTTTTCTTTTAAGACCCGGGCCAGTTCCAAAATAAAAAATTACCGGGTATCCGGCCCGGCCCGTTATATATATTGTATAGTATTTTTTTTAATACTTGGGCCTCTGCCAACTTAGATTACTTAGCCCTATGATGTATCTCAAATTCTCTATATTTCAGTTTTGGAGTTCTTTTAAGCTACTAATGAATATGAGTTGTAATGTTGTTATTTAGGTATTGTCATTTGAGACTTTAAGGTAAATTATGTTGTTATTTTGGTGTAATCTTTTCGGACTTGAAGAGTTGAAGGTTTACACTTTACTACGAGTAAGTTGTTATTTTGGACCTTTGATGTAGTCATTTGGGAACTTAACAGTGGCTATGTTGCTAATTTTTGGAACTTCTTTAATTGTTTGGAACTTAGATATATGAAGTTATGGAGTATTGAACTTGTCACTTGTGTTAGATGTGCACCAGTATGTTGTTATTTTGAAACTTGTCAATGTACTATATTATTGATCATTGATTATTGATTTTTGGAACTTTGTAAGTTTTTACTATTTTTAAGAGATAGAAATTGGAACCGAAAAACCTGGTCCGGACCGACCCGTTTCAAACGGGCCGGGTAAGGTCCGGTTCCTATTTTGAAATTTGCAATACCCGAATCGGACCGTATAATGGAACCGGCGGTTCCATTTTATTTTGCATTACCCGCTCGACCCGGCCCGTGCCCAGCCCTAGATCACATGACAATTCGTGGAGATGAATAGCTTCATTAATCCAAATGATTTAGAGAAGGCAGAAAACAATAGCTTTTCCAAAGGTTAGGTACATATTCCATTCACATTAACCTTTCACTACCATATTGGCTTTGAACTGTATCCCATCCACCTAGTGAGCTGTCCAATTCAACGGATGGTAAAGCACAGAGTTGAGTGATTTGCATGGAATCTTCTTCTTCTTCATTAAGAACCAAAACATGTACATATTACTTAGATTTCCAGCTAAGAGCGAGTTTGGAAGGGTTCCACCAATCCACCCTAGCTAATAATGCGAACATTATATTGGCTAAATATATGCGTGTGTATGGCAGTGCCAAATTGGCACCATGCTCATCAATCCTTAATTGACCCCTATGTTGCACCGATACTTCACTTCGATGTCGTATCCGCGTATCCGATACGTATCCGTATCCGATACTCACCGATACCCGTCCTGTACGTATTGGGTCCGTATCCGTAATTTAATAAAAGTATCGGGCTTAATTGTAAAAATACCGATACTTCCGATACCCGTATCCGTGAACCGATACGCGTATCTGAACCTATAACCCCTCATTTTATACACGACATGACGAAAATTTAGTAGCCAACCAAGCGACCACAACATGTGGAACATTGATAAAGATGGTTTCGGGAGTATGAAAAATAATGGAATACTATAATTTGACATTTCATTGCTTGATGATATTTAATTGAAACAAGACTTGGATGTAAATGCAAATAGAGAACAAAAAAAATTATTTGAATTTAAATCAAAATATCAATACTTTAGTTTTTTAGACTAATCTTTGAAACTTTATTATAATAGTTAATTTTTTGTACTATTATTATTATTTTATTTATGAACCCTTGAATTATATATATTTGCAAATTATACCCTATACTTTTATTATTTATAAATATACCCCCGTACCCGTATCCTATAATTTTTGAAAGTGTCGTATCACCGTACCCGTATCCGCGTATCCGTATCCGTGCAACATAGATTGACCCTACTCCATCAATCAATACATATGTAAGGTAAAATCCAAATGAAAAGTAGACCTCCAGTGCAAAATGTGCACGGATGTGAAATGCTCTTTTACCCATTTATAAAGAGCGCATCTTGACTTTCAAACTAATGCATAATCTCTTCCTTCTAATATTACTTTCACTCTTTACTTTGAAATTTATCTAGAAAAAACTTCATTTTCTTATATGGCAAAGAATTCGGGATTCATATTATTTTTCACTCATCTACATCACCACACAATTTTCATTTTCTTAATATGCGTGAAAAATCAAAATCGCAATTAATATTGGGGCGGAGGAAGTATTATTCAATGATGAAATTGCGCGTGTGCACTTGTCTGGTTTGTGATACACCTTCACATTCAAAGTAATGCATATTATGAAGTTACATAATTTCTTATTATTAATATTTAGAAATAATTTCAAATATATAACCAAAATAGAAGTATTGGAAAAATTTGACTTTAATAACTTTAGTGACCATAATTGTATTTGAATATTACATCAGTGACTGTATATAAAACTTACAAATAGTAATTTATAGTCACATTTTTGTCCATAGATTTTCTGGTAGTAATATATTTTAGGAAAAAACTCTAACATTTATCATAATGTCACCACATTTTTTCAGCCCTTAGCTGTTAAGTCTAACGTTCCTTATTTATTTTCATTTTTTCATGGGAAGATATTTTTATTTGCACAAAGATTATTTATATGTGTGCATAACAATACACACACTACTTTTATATTTACATGCTTGAATAAATGCCCAATACATATTATTTTGTATAGCATTATCACAAATTTGAGTCTAGAAATTTACTTATTTTGTGCCCAAATACCTACACACTACTTTTTATAATACGGAGTAATGCAAAAAGTTATCAAGCAATATAAAGTACGGAGTACTACGTAATAAGGAGTACTTTCTTCGTTCTGTTGTAATTGTAACGTTCACTTTTCACGTTTGTCAACGTACAATTTTGACCAATACATTTCATTTCTTATTTGTAAAAAAAAATTAATTTTCATATTTTGAAAATTTAAAATGAGAGAAATTTAACAAAAATTTTCAAATAATTAATATGTACTACCTCCGTCCCGCTAAGATTGTCCCATTTTACTATTTCGGTCCGTCCCACTAAGATTGTCTCATACCTTATTTGGTAAAGTTTGTGTGACTCTAAATCATTCTTACTTTATTCTTACTTTATCAATTCAATATCAACCACATAAACCACTTTTTATAAATTTGCGCGTCACTCCCACTTCTCCCATTGTTAGTGGGACGGAGTAGTACATTAATAAACAAAATGTAATCAAAATAGAATATGTAAATAGTGCAAAACTTAACAATGTTGCAACTAGAAAATTGAACTGGATTTTTATAACACACTCTACCGCCAGAGATTAAAGGGATGTATTGAATATTGATTGTGGTTGACTTTTTTTAATCCATGAACTTTTTAAAAAGTATATAGACTTTTAAATCCATAGACTTTTTATAAATGAATTCTATTGACTTGTAAATCCATAGATAAGTTTAATTTATAGAATTTGAAAAAGTTCATAGACTTTTAAATCCGGACTGCCACTGTCGATCATCAGAATTTTCACCAAGATCACAGCTATAAACTTATCTTTTTAATTTAAAAAAACAAAAAGTGATATTTTATATGTCGTATTACGAAGAAAAATGTAGGGGTGAGATCAATTTAGTTTTTGAAAGAAAATTAGGAAGCATTTGAAGAACTGTTAATTCCGTATCGATTCGGTTCTAGAAGTTTTTAGAAGAACTAATATAAGAATCGATAGTATTACATCGGTACAATTTTGATAGGTTGTCAATTAATCATTAAGAAAAAAATTAATTATATTATTAATGTGTTTCATCTTTAAACCGCTAACACGTAAAAATATAATTTGAAATTACTACATATTTAACCGTAAATAAGTATATATACAAAATATAACTAGCTAAAAATGAAAAAAAAAAACAATTATTAAGAAGAAAATCTCGATTGCACCTATGCTTGTACCACATGTAGCAATGAGTGTAACACTTGTGTAATGATCAATGTTCTTACTCATTGAGTTGTGTATTATAACAATTGATCATAAATAGATCGATTGTTGAGCACTCTCGAAACTTTGAGTTTCTTTTTAATAAAAATATATTTGGATTCTTATGCTTCATTTATTCTTGTAGAACTCTACGTTGCAGGATGAATTACATTTGTTTCATTTATTTATTTAATTGCTTTGACCATATTACACATAGGAAATTACTCATGATAGGACTAAAGCATAGCATTTTTTCCAACGTGTGATCACATGTTTGATTTTCCTTAACTAGGATCAAATACTACATTTCTACCCATAATTTAATTAATGAATATAATTAATTGATTCTATTTCCTTTGCATAACCAAAGTCATTTTGTTGGTGACGGGTCAATTCGATGACGATGGCAGCAAACTCCGGTAATGGAGGCGGACAGGCAAATCGTTAGCTAATTATCTTGTGTATCAGTATAAATGTAGAATCTTCTTGTTCAACTTTATTTATTGTAAAATGATAGAAAAAAATCAAAATTTAATACCCAAATCTTGCATACTGAGACTATCCTGGCACTCGCCTCCCGTCCCGGCCGGTAGGCCTGTCAATGGGTCGGGTCTAGACCCGGACCCGGACCCGGACCCGATCCGAATCCGCCATTGTATTTGAGGGTATGGGTCTAAATTTAGAACCGTTTCCCGGATCCGGATCCGAACCCGCTAGATGAGAGAGAAAAATGGGTCGGATATGGATTTTTATGTTCCGGTCCGTTTTGGACCCGACCCGTGACGATATAATTATAGTTCTAATTTTACACACACACAATATACATAGAAATATTTAAACATAAAATAAGGAAAATAATTTAATTTAAAAAATGTTGGGATAAGGGTCAGATAGGGCCTCGAACTCGAAAAAAAATGTCAAATAAGGTCATATTTAGGATGCTCTGTCCCGCCGACGCCATTTGGGGTGGTTCCCGATGGAATTTTTTGATGAAATTTTTTGAGCATCTTCCTCATTAAGTCTAGTTTACGCATACCAAATTTCACCTAAAAATGCAACCGGGAAGGTAGTCAAATGATTTTCCGAAATGTACGGGGTTGTTTAACTTCACAATTATCTTCAAAAAATCATTTGACTACCTTCCCGGTTGAATTTTTTGCTGAAATTTGGTATGGGTAAACTAGACTTAATGAGGAAGATGCTCAAAAAAATTCATCAAAAAATGGCATCTGGAACCGCCCCAAATGGCGTCGGCCGGACAGAGCATCCTAAATATGACCTTATTTGACATTTTTTTTCGAGTTCGAGACCCTATCTGACCCTTATCCCAAAAATGTTTTAATAATAGTAGGCTTAATGTAAAGTTCATCAAGTTAGGATGAAGCAAAAGTGTAAAGACAGTTTATGTAATCTTGTTATTGATCTATATGTATTATATATTAGTTTATACTATCAATTTCAACCAAACATTCCAGCCCAGCTGGTTGTGATCTGAGGTTATAATCGTGCCTAGTATAAGGTCCATTGAGTTTTGAACCCTGATTATTTCAGGCCCCCAAGCCCCCCCCCCCTCCCAGACCCCCTTAGAGTAAAAAAAAAACTATCAATTTCTTTTGTTTTTTGTGCAAATTTTTTGAGGAAAATCATGAAGAATGATGGATGGTATAATTTGTTTTTTGCTCTTTTTTGTACTCAATTATCTTAAAATCAAGCCCTTTCTTGTTTCAGAATTTTGTTTGTATGGAGTTTGAGGATGTATAGACTAATGGAGAGAACAACATTTTGCTTATTTATATATGATATATTCCAATATGAACAAAAAACTTGCCATGCATTATATTTGTTAGCATATGCCATTTAGTTTTTTTGGCGGGTATACCCGGCCCGGATCCTAGACCCACTGGACTCAAATCTGGAACATATGTTTAGGACCCGAATGGTAAATGGATTCGGATTTGGACCAATAATTACTCAACGGATATGGATATGGAATTTATAGTTCCGGCCAGTATCTGACCCGTTGACGGGCCTACCGGCCGGTATTGGTCCAGGACTTGTTGGCCGGTTTGTGATTCTGGGTAAATAATTAGTCAAATCTGCAATCAGATCTATGTGTACTTGTGACGAGTAGAAAACAACTAGAAAAGTCCACGGAAATCTTTGGTGAGAAGAGGAGACAACTGCAGAGAAATAATGGACTAAGAATAAGTTAAAAGTCCACGAAAATCAAATAAGAATGAACGGAAATTTGAATACTTCTAGTCTTTTATAGACTTTTAAAAAGTCTACATTGAGTACACTTAAACTTTTGTAGATTTTTAAAAGTTCACATTGAATATACCAAAAATTTTAAATTCCATGGACCAATAAAATTGTGTCACTGATTCCTAATACAATGCACCCCTAAGAGAATAACATGTGCTTATTATTATGTTGCCCATAAAACAGCTGTGGGAGTGTGTTATACGTAGAGGGTTATTATTCGTAAGTCAATAATGTCATTCTAGAGAAATCTATATCTATATAATATAATAAAGCTAACCCTTGGAGAGCTCTTTGGAGAAATAATTGACACGTGGCACCATCTTTTGTAAAAAAAATTGACATGTGGCAAGACCATTAAACAAAAGCTATTCAACTTCCAAACCCCCACTCATATGTATTTCAATAAAAATTTAGATAAAAATTTATGTGTACAGTGTACTATATATAATTAAGTTAGGTGTATTATATATATACACATGTATATTTATATTTATGCATCACAATGTTGTGTATAAATAATATAGATAAAAATTTGCACTTGATAGTAGCACAAAAATTGCATATACTCAAAAGTAAAAATAAACAACAAATTTTAGCCTCTTAAAATAAAAAATCCACAAAATAAAACTAGATGTTTATATACAAGTTGTATATAAAAAACTAGATGTTTATAAAAAAACTAGATGTTCTGACCAAATCACAAGTTGTATAGTCAATCTCTACATGTTTATCCGCAAAACCAGTGAGTTAATGAGGTTATTAAAATGCAATCCCAATGGAACGAGCAAGCCCAATGGAGTTATTTTGACATATGTATACATAGTCAATTGAGTTCTCTTTTAAACTTTGATTGACGAATTATATACAAACATGAATACACCGTTTTGGTTCTGGATCTATAAAAATGGGTGTGGTTCTGAATCTATAAAAAACGGTATGAAGGTAGGTTCTAGAGACTAGGCGCGTTTTGGTCTATGGCTTAGTTATGTCCGTTTTCGATCACTTTAGGCTCATCTATGCCCGTTTCAGAATCGGCGAGTTACATTACTTTTGGGATGATGATTAACTCTAAGTTTGGTTCAAAGGCTATTGATCGGGTGTCACATTTGTCTTGATGTAACTTGCTAGAATTCTTTTATAAGGTGTCATTCACAACATTAAAAAAAAAGTTATCATCACTAACATGTTATTTTAGTTAAAATGTAAATTCTAAATAAGTAAAACACTGTAAAACATAGAAATATAAGATTTCATTGTTTCGAACCCCATCGATCTCTCTATGCAAAGTGGACTTTATTGAAGGTGTTGCAATGCACGAAAAAATTATATTGACGAATTTCATAAATCATTTGTATATAAAAGTTCATATTTAAATTTTTTGATCTAACAAGAATGTGGGTGATCATACAACCCCACTCAAATTGTTGAATGCTTCAACGAAAGCGTAATTGATACTCCCTATGTCCCAAAAAATTCTTCCCAATTTGACTTGGATCTGAGTTTAAGAAAGTGGAATAAAGTGAAAATGTATGATTGTAGTTGAGTAAGAAAAAAGTAAATGGATGATAACCACACAAAGCTTTACAAAAAGGGAAACGAGAAAATTTTTTGGGACATCCCAAAAAGGTAAGTGAGAATAATTTTTTGGGACGGATGTAGTATAATCATTAATTCTCAACTTATGAAGACTTGAAGCCTATAACAAACACACTTCTACGAAAGTCATGAACAAAGGCAATGCTCTAATTGTATCATTGGATTGAAGTAATAAAGGTCATAGAAATTGCCCAGAAACTATCAAAGGGTTTGTCATAATTAAAATTCGTCAATCAACGGAACGAATATCGATGAAGTACAACAAGGTAACCAAATTCAATAGATAAAAGGGGAATTGCATTTTTTTAAAACTACTCTATATCCCTATTCATAAGAATGCCCCTCACCGATCCCAAGTATCTAAATGAAACTACTCCTTGTCCCTATTCATATTTGGGTAAACAATAAAACCTCAGAGTTCAATTGTTCGAGAGCTAAAAACCATGAATAACTCGTTCAGGACTTGGGACATGTTTACTTCATAATTTCACCGCTAGCTTATAAATACAGGTGAAGCAAACAATTTATTAGATAAATGTATGTCTCTAAACTCTGTTGTATAAAACAGAGGTCTAAGACCTTGATAGAGTATATAGACTCGGACCCCCGGGTCTCACGACTATTGGGTCCGGACAGCGGCCCACATACGCTCAGTAGATAGCATTTATCTCATTGTACACTCTATTTTATTCATATATATCCATTAGAATAGATTAGATACCATTTATTAGCCATTTATTGGCCTTTTATTGTAACTGGGCCAGCCAGGCCCAAGCCTGGAAGCCCAGCCCTCTTTTCTCCTATAAATACTCCCTATGGGAGCCATGTAAAGGATTGGATGGTTGATTGGAAATTCATTATACACATCACTTTATCTCTCTAGCTCTCACTTCTCTCTAGAATTAATACTCTATCAGACCTATTTAAATATGAAAAGTTAGGAATTGGGCCAACTTGGTCCTGCTGGCGCATGACGTGTGCGATCTGTGCATGTCTCACAGAAACTTAGTCTCTTTTCTGTGTACTGCGCACTACATGCACGTATCCTTTTATAAATTTCCAATTTGGTTATGACTCCATCAAACAATGAAGTCATGTATCTAACACAAGTCGAATAACTGGATCTGGATGATCCAATCAAAGATATTGTTGAATTGGTGAAAGGTGTTCGTCCTGAATTCTCAAAAATGATTGTCTGACTTCCTCGTCTAGTTTCACTTTGATCCTCATATATTCTTGTCATGATGTCTTCACAAAACTTGTATCCTATTGATTTTATCTCAAATGAAACTTGAATGGATTTTATTTCGGTTTCTCAGTGTTCATCTCCAAATTTATCTTGAGTTATTTTTCTTCTAAAGTCGGATAAATATCTTTCCAAAAATACAAATACCAACGTAAAATATGATAAATTAATCAAACCTTAGCAAAACTATGCAAGACATTACGATAGTGATTTTTACAAATAACTTTCTTCCACACACTAAAGTGTGTGGGAAGATGGACTTATCTTTCTACTTTTTATTCTTTCTCTAGATAAATCCCCATAGATGTGAAATTGTGACATACCATATCGAAGAATAACATCAGGTAAGAATGTAAGATGAAAGCCTCTGTAAAGATTACCAATATTTTAAAAGAATAGGTGAAAAGTGAGAGTTAACTCTTATCAATGTTAGAAAAGATCCCTAACTTGCTAGGTCTACTGTTATGGCTATGTTTGGCGGGCATAAGTCTCTTACTTCTAGCTTTTGTATTGTTCAAAAAGTCTCTAAAAGCTTCTAGTTATATGTTTGGCATGACAATATTTAAGAGCTTTTGAAAAATTAAAAGATCTTTTTTGAGATGCTACATGCAGTAGCATCTAGAAAAAGCCCATGACTTTTAGTACTCCCTCCGTCCCCTTAAGTTTGTCCCGTTTTACCTTTTTCGTCCGTCCCACTAAGTTTGTCTCATACCATATTTGGTAACATTTGAGTGGTTAGAATTCATTCTTACTTTATTTACACTTTATCAATTCAAAATCAACCACACAATTCCACATTTTCTTAAAAACCACACCACACCCCTCCGTCCCAAACTTAGGGGGACGGAGGGAGTATTAATTAGCCTTAACAGCTTGTATACCAAACCGAACTAAATCAAACAGTCAGCTTCTTACCAAACAGCTACCACCTTTTGTTTTTAAGATCTTTTCAGTCACTAAAAGCTAACAGTTATTAAAAAGCTCGCAAAAGTATCTTTTCAGCTAGTTGTGCCAAACATGCCCTATGTTTGGCAGACATAGGCTATGTTTGGCGGGCATAAGTCCCTGACTTCTAGCTTTTGTACTGTTCAAAAAGTTCCTAAAAGCTTCTAGTTGTGTGTTTGGCATGACAATATTTAAGAGCTTTTCAAAAATTAAAAGATCTTTTTTGAGATGCTACCGGGAGTAGCATCTAAGAAAAGCTAGTGACTTTTAGTATTAATTAATCCTAACAGCTTGTATACCAAACCGAACTAAATCAAACAGTCAGCTTTTCATCAAACAGCTACCACCTTTTATTTTTAAGATCTTTTCAGTCACTAAAAGCTAACAGCTATTAAAAAGCTCACAAAAGTATCTTTTCAGCTAGTTGTGCCAAACATGCCCATAAGCTTCTGTCTTCTAGCTTTTTTATTGTTCAAAAAGTCCCTAAAAGCTTCTATTTGTATGTTTGGCATGACGAATTTTAAGAGTTTTTCAAAAATTAAAAGATTTTTTTTGAGATGCTACAGGGAGTATCATCTGAGAAAAGTTCGTGACTTTTAGTATTAATTAGTCCTAACAGCTTGTATACCAAATCGAACTAAATCAAACAGTCAGCTTTTTACCAAACAGCTACCATCTTTTCTTTTTAAGATCTTTTCAGTCACTAAAAGTTAACAGTTATTAAAAAGCTTACAAAAGTATCTTTTCAGTTATTAAAGTTAACAGTTATGTATTAATTCATAACTTTGTTTGAGAGAATTGAATTGTAGTGAAATCTCACTTTACTCATTGATTCGTTGGATTCACAATGAATGAAATCGTTGTTTCTTAGCACATAAAGGTGTAAAGCTTGTATAAAGCTCCCCAATAACACCTACCACCCATCTTCTTCCAAATTCTAATATTCTCTAACATATGACATCCAAGAGTAGGTGAAAGTAATGTCTAATTTATTACGTAGTATTTCACAAAGTAAAAATGGTCGACCAATGTAGAAGTTTGGGTAAATTGCACCAAATCCCCTCATGTAATATAAAACATGCATATAATCCCTTTGTGTTTTTGAAAAAGTATCAAACTCCCCATCAGTTTTGATAAATCTTGCTCACCCTCCCCATATGCAGAAAAAATTCAACGGTTGATTCTATTTTGTAAATTTCCGCTTATACCCCTTTTAACTATGACACTACTACACTACCGGCTATGCCATGGATTAAAACCCACCCACACCATTCAACCAACCAAAAATTAAAGTCATCGTGAGCAAGAATAATAACATAGGCTAGGGTAGCAAATAATCTTTTTAATTTTCCCATTCTTCTAGTCATTCTTCAACTTCATAGGTTGCTTCAGATGTTTTCTTTTGGACTGTTTTCAGTCTCATACCATACCTGATCAGATTAGACCAGACCAGACCAGACTTCCGTAGTTATAAAATGTACAGAGATAAGACATTTACCAGACTAGACTAGACCCATTCAGACCAGACTAGACCAGACCAGACCAGCAAATCACAGTCCAAAAGAAAACATCCTTAATCTATGTGAGGGAAATTAAAATAAGAGTAACTGCTACTAATTCTAATATCTTGGTAACTTACAGGTACATGTGTGATTTTGTGCAAATATTAAATCTTATAAATTCAGCACAGCTACATATGTGTGATGCTAATTTTGTGTGTCGTTTCTAGTTTATTTATCTGATTTGAGTTGTATTTGTGGTTGATTTATGAAGTTTTGCTTGTAGTTATAATTTAGGGTTATATTTGGATGTTATTTGTGTTTTACTTTAAACAACTTTGATGTCATTAGGAATAGTTCTATAGAGAGCTCTTCTCATCAGGCCGGCCTGACGGGCTGCCCCGTCCGGCCGAGCCCGTTTGGGCACCTTTCCGGTGGAATTTTTTGATGAAATTTTTTGAGCATGTTCCTCATCGAGTCTAGTTTGTCCATACCAAATTTCAGCTCAAAATTCGATCGGGAAGGTTGTCAAATGGTTTTTGCAAGTTAACTGGTCCGGAAAATACATATTCCGGACCAGTTAACTTGAAAAAATCATTTGACGACCTTCCCGATCGAATTTTGAGCTGAAATTTGGTATGGAGAAACTAGACTCGATGAGGAACATGCTCAAAAAATTTCATCAAAACATTCCACCGGGAAGGTGCCCAAACGAGCTCGGCCGGACGGGGCAGCCCGTCAGGCCGGCCTGACATGATGATTTCTCTAGTTCTATATAGTCCAAAGTTAGATTATATTGGTTGATACTTATAGGTTTAATTACTAAATTTTTATTAGTATATTTCTGCTCATGTTTTTTATTTGTGATTTTTGAAGTGAAATTGATGCTATGTACTCAAACTTGAGATTCACTAGACAAAAAATTGAGAATCACTAGACAAAACAACTTGATTCACTAGTTCTGTATATTAGTGCAGGTTAAACTAAATTTAGATCCACTAGTTATGTTTTTACTGATTTCTAATAAAGTTGATATTCACTAGAAAAAAACTTATTGGTTTACTAACTCTCACTTAATTTAAAAAAAAAACTTATTGTGATGTAATCTGAACTTTGAAAAATGAAAAGTAATAGCATCTGGAATGTCATGTTTGCTTGAAAACGGTAATATTGTCTCTGCTCTAACAGTTTAACCTGTTTTAAAACGTTATACATAATCAACCTATTTTATTTGTTGATTCTTAAAATTGGTCAATACCGAAACAAATAATTGTGTAAAGGAACAACATGTAATTATGATGAATTTACCACAGTCCGTTAATTGGAGTAATTATTTGATCTTCAATAAAATCTAATATTGTACTTAATTTTGGATTTGCATCCTACTTTTTTTATGCTCTTTCACACTGTTGGGTTAAGGGCCCAAGCCGAGGTCCGGCCCACTAACCCCTTCTTACCAGACGCACATCCAGTTAGCACACAAGGCCAGTCCGCAGGCCCATGTTCCTTGAGGAGGGACGAACGTCTGGGGTTGGGAGTTCAGGCCCAACGGCTCATCCCGACGAACATCTATGCAGGGACAAGGAGCAGGACCACGGGCCACCAGGGATGACGACGAACGTCCCCATGGCAAGCCTATAGTCACCGGGGGAAACCCAGTCCACATGGTGAATATCCTTCAAGGCCAGGAGACGAACAGCCGGTATCTCTTGAGGGTCACTTGGAGCGATCCAACTCACTTCCCGGGCGGACGAACGTCCCCACTGATTAGGCGGGAAACCTAGATTCTGGCGGGAAGTGCATTTAATGCTGAAGATTTGGTAGTTGGGGCACCAGCGGTCCACAGGCTGCCACGTCAGTATAGCCACCTGCCCATTGGTGGGTATAAAAAGAAGCATTTATTTCATTGTAAAGGGTTGGCAACTTTCTATTCTTAGCATTCTAGCTTTAGCACTCTTACTCGCAGCACTTCTACTGCCTTGTAAGACGAACGGCCGACGTGCCTTTTTTAGCAAGTAGATTGTACTTAGGGGAGTTATTACGAAGTTAATAATACCTATTTACATTGCCTGCTATTTCCTCTGTTTCCTGATCCATCTGATAGTTGTTGGGCTAAATATTCATACACTCACTCCACTCCAAATCTTTGGGCTTACGTGTTGGGTCCAAGGGTTGAAGGAATAAACCTCAACACTGGCGCCGTCTGTGGGAAACTGAGCAAAAAGTTTCCAGAAACTCTCCCAAACAGCTACTAAATCTACCTGCAGCAAACTCGATGTCAGGAAGCAACAACCAGCGTGACCTCTCCGAGCGTCTGGAATCAAGCCGCCGGAATCGCGGCCAGAACTCGGAACTGTCCGCGACGATCTGGACCTCCGGGGGAAACGGGGGTATCACTGACCTCATTCCCCTTGAGGCCAGGCAGGATCCCCGCCTCATGCGGGAACTTGCCGACACCATGCGCCGTTTGGCAGACGAACGGGAGGCTCAAGAGCAGGTGTACTCTACAAGCACCCAGCGAACACCCCTCTCACCCATCCGCCGTATGCAGTCGTACGATGATACGACAGGGTCCAGCGACCACCGGCCCTCAGTCCATGAGCGGCTAGGTGGAGGTTCAGGCTCCCGAGGAACGGGAGGGCGAACCAAGGTCAGCATCGCTTCTCTCAGGGCGCACACGCCATCAGTTCCCCGCCAAGTCTCGCGAGGGGACGAAACCCCAAGGATCAACACCGTTGGACGACGTTTCCAGCGGCGAGGTGCGCAAATCCTTAGGCGGCCGCACGATGCTGTTGCCGCTCAGTGAAACACTGCCCTCGAGGCCGTGCCCCCTGTGTCCCCCGGAAGGGCCGCACAGGATGCGAGGCTGGAAGCAATGGAGCGGCAGATAGCCGAGATGAACAGACGGACGGACGTCGGCTCGGCCACGCCCTCTTTCTCTCTCACATCACCCTTCACCCCCCGGGTGATGAGCGTCGAGATTAACCGGGACTGCAGGCCCCCGGGAAATTTGGTGTACAATGGGGCCGGTGATCCCAAGGCCCATCTGATTAGCTACCAAGGGAACCTGTCCATGCTGGGAGCATCGGACGAGGCCATCTGCAGATTGTTCTTCAGCACCCTCAGGGGGCCGGCACAGGAATGGTTCGGCCAGCTGAGGCCGGGCACCATCGACTCATATGAACAGCTTTCCCGGCAGTTCATGGCCCAATTCGCTGTCAGCACCACCCCCAGGAAGGACGTCACGGCTCTCGCCCACATCAAACAGGGGCGGGACGAACCGCTGGCTAGGTTCCTGGTAAGGTGGAGGGACGAAGTCCCGCAGGTCGATGATCTGGACGAACGTCTGGCCACGAACATGTTCACCAGTGCCCTAGCCACCGGAGATCTGTACCGGGACCTGAGGAGAAACCCCGGCACCAGCTACACCGAGGTTCTGGCTCGGGCCCAGAAGTATGCCTCCATTGAGGAGGAGATCAGGCAGCGGGACGGAGTTCCCGCGGCCCAGCCACGGAAGATGGTGGACAGGCTCGGACCCAGGCCGGGGCCCGGGCCCTCCCCCCAAATAAAAAGAAGAAGGCGGACGGGGCGATGGTCCCTTGGAAGGCTCCGTCCGGAGATGTTCAGACGCGGCCGGACGACCGCTATGTCCCCTTGGCCTATCCGGTAAGCCAAATTTTTGAGGCCATCAAAGACAAGGGCCTCCTGATGGAACCCCAAGACATGAAGAAGCATATGGGGCTTGACCAATCGGCCTACTGTGAATACCATCAGAGGGCCGACCACCTGACGGACAATTGTAGCCAACTAAAGAAAGCAATCGACGAGCTGATCCGTCAGGGGTACTTGGGCGAGTTCACCCAGCTGCTGAACAAAAACAGCCAACAGAAGCCGAACCCAAGGCCCCGGACATGGCGCCGCGATGACCGGCGCGAGGCAGAACCTCAGGACGTGGATTATCGAAGTGCAGATAAACGTCCGGAGGGGTCCCTTGGCCCGAAGGGCAAAAAGAAGAAGCTGGAGATCAAGGTGATCTTCGGGGGCGCTGAGACAGGGGATACACCCGCCGAACGGAAAAAATTTGAGAGATCACTCTACGTGGGTTCCGTATCAGCACCCCCCACCAAACGCAACAAGATCGAGGCAATCACTTTTGGGCCCGCCGATCTGCCGATGTCACCAGCGCCGCACAGAGATGAACTGGTGATCAGCATGGACGTGAACGATGCCATCGTCCGCCGCGTCCTTGTTGATACCGGGAGCAGTGTGAACATCCTCTACTGGGAGGCTTTCGAGGGGATGAAGCTCAGGAAGGAAATGCTGCACCCTCTGCGTACCCCGCTGTCCGGCTTCACCGGGGATTGCATTGACGCTGAGGGCACCATCATCTTGCCAGTAGAGATCGGCGACGGCCCTCACACCGCCCGGATCGGGATGACGTTCGTCGTGGTCCGCCTGAAATGTGCCCACAACGCCATTTTGGGTCGGCCCGGCTTGGAAGACTTGGGGGCCATATGCTCCGTACGGCACTCGTGCATCAAATTCCCCACCGACACTGGAGTGGGGGTAGCACGTACGGACCCGCATATGGCCAGGGCCTGCTACACAAAGGCCATGGAGAAGCTCAACGAGCGGGAGGCTCGGGTCAACAGCATCTCCGAGAAGGCCAAACAGGCCGACTTGGATGCCCATCTGGAACCAGCAGCTCTGCTGGAAGAAATCGAGCTCGACGACCCGACGGACAGGAAGGTGTCCATCGGTGCAGATCTAGAGCCGGAAATCAGAGCGGGGTCATAGCTTTCCTCCGAAGGTTCAGAATCTTGTTCGCCAGAGGACCGGAGGACATGCCGGGCATCGACCCCAACCTCATATGCCATAGACTCGCCGTGCGGCCGGACGCCAAGCCCATACAACAGAAGAAAAGATATATGGCGGTCGACCGACGCGATTTCATCAGGAAGGAGACAGCAACTCTCCTCAGCATCACACATATCCGGCCGGTCATCCACGTGGAGTGGTTGGCCAACGTGGTACTAGCCCCGAAGGGCGACACTTGGCGGATGTGCGTCGATTACTCGGACCTCAACAAAGCTTGTCCGATGGATCCCTACCCTGTTCCGAGGATCGACTTGCTGGTGGATGAGACAGCAGGCTGCGAGCTGCTCAGTTTCATGGACGCATTCAGAGGCTATCATCAGGTGTTCATGCACCCCGATGATGCCGAAAAAAACGGCGTTCGTCACGGCGGACGGCGTGTATTGCTACATCGTCATGCAGTTCGGCCTGAAGAACGCCATGGCCACGTTTAAGAGGATGATCGGGATGTTGTTCAAGGACGTACTTGGGAAAACAATGGAAGCTTACGTGGATGACATCCTGATCAAGAGTAAGAAAAAGGAGGACCATGTCCAGGACATGGAGAGGGTCTTCAGCATCATGGAGAGGGCCAGCATGAGGCTCAATCCGAAGAAGTGTGCCTTCGCCGTCAGGGGCGGAAAGTTCCTCGGCTACATGATGAGCGAGCGGGGGATCGAGCCTAACCCGGAGAAGGTAAAGGCAATTATGGACATGGAGGCCCCAAAGAACCTAAAAGACGTGCAGCGGCTCACCGGGCGTCTGGCGGCCCTGAGCAGATTCTTATCCAAGCTGGCTGATAAGGCGATTCCCTTTTTCCAGATCATGAAGAAGGCCAACCCCTTTGAATGGACCCCGGAGTGCCAGGCTGCTTTCGAAGATTTCAAGGTATATCTTTCCTCTCCGCTCGTCCTCACCAAAGCGGATCCCGGGGAGAGGTTGTACATGTATTTGGCAGTAGCCGATCTGGCCGTGAGTGCCGTGCTGCTGAAGGAGTCAGAAGGCGTTCAACGGCCAATATACTTTGTGAGTAAGGCGCTGAACGGCCCCGAAACGAGATATACATTGATGGAGAAGACGATCCTCGCCTTGATTGCATCCATCAAGCGCCTGGCACCGTATTTCAAGCACACCCGGTGACCGTCTACACGTTGCAACCCCTTGCCACGGTCCTCAGGAATCCAATGGCAAGCGGAAGGATAACCAAGTGGTCCTTGATGATCGGTCAGTATGACGTGGACTTCAAGCCAAGGCCGACGATCAAAGGACAGGCACTGGCGGACTTCATTGCGGAATGCACCGCGCGCACCGAGGACGAATCCCATGACAGCAACGACCTTGATAATTGGTGGGAGATGTACACCGATGGGGCCTCGAGTGCGCGGGGCTGTGGCGGAGGAGCGGTGATCACTTCCCCCGAGGGTTTCAAAGCCTACTACTCTATGAAATTTGAGTTCAAGGTCACCAACAACGAGGCTGAGTACGAGGCGCTTATCGCGGGGCTGAAATGCGCGAAAGCCCTCGGAGCAGCTCGTCTGAAGGTGAGGATGGACAGCCAGCTGGTGGTAACCCAGATGAACGGCACTACAGAAACCAGGGAGGAGAGAATGAAGATTTACAAGGAGCTGGCGGAGGAGCAGACCGCGCAATTTGAGCAGGTGATCCTGGAACAGGTGTCACGGGTGGAGAATGCAGAGGCAGACATACTCTCAAAGCTAAGCAATCCCCCGACTAATGATCCGGCGACGAGCATCCCCAGCCACATCAGGGGCTTCGTCAGGCAGGAAGTGTTCCCAGCACCGGCGACGGAAGTCATCCAGGTGGAGGTTATCTCCATCGCCGAACCAAACTGGGTGAAGGAGATAGCAGATTACCTCAGAGATGGAACACTCCCCGAGCCTGACGAGGATGGCAACGCAGGAAGAGCTGCTTGGATAAAGAGGCGTGCCCCTAACTTTGAACTTATTGATGGGCAACTCTATAAGAAGACGTTCGGCGGACCTTACCTCAGGTGCCTCCCGCCGAGCCTAGCAGCAGCGGTGATCGAAGAGATACATGAAGGGATCTGTTCCAGCCACCAAGGCCCCCGAACCTTGGCCAGAAAAATCATCCTGCAGGGCTATTACTGGCCGACCATACAGCAAGATTGCTTCAACCACACTCGGAAATGCGCAGTGTGCCAACAGTATGCGCCTGTCCCTGGACGTCCGGCGAGCTTTTACACCCCGATGACCATCGCACTACCTTTTGCTAGGTGGGGCATAGATTTGCTGGGTCCTCTGCCAACGGCCGCTGGAGGAAGGAAGTTCGTCATTGTGGCAATTGATTATTTCACCAAGTGGGTGGAGGCCGAGCCTCTGGCCTCCATCACTGAATTCCAGTGCCAGAAGTTCGTCTGGCAAAACGTCATATGCCGCTTCAGGATCCCGGAGCAGATCGTCACCGACAACGGCCGGCAGTTCGTCGGCAGAGGGTTTGAGGCATACTTGGCAAAGTGGGGCATCAGGCACTCTAAGGCCTCGGTGGCCTACCCGCAGGCCAACGGCCAGGTGGAGAACATGAACCGGACCATCATGGATGGAATCAAGAAGAAGTTGGAAGACTACACCTCCACCTGGCCGGAGCAGCTGAATTATGTCTTGTGGACGTACAGGACAACGCCAAGAACGGCGACTGGGGAAACCCCTTTTGCCTTGGCTTATGGATTCCAAGCTAAGGTGCCGACGGAGGTGCTGGTACCTACACACCGTACCAAGCACTACCAGCCGGAGGACAACGAGGCCAACCTACGAGCGGAACTCCACTTCATTGAGGAACGGAGGGACCTAGCGGCTCGTCGCATGGAAGAGTACCACAGGGCCACACAGAGATACTTCAACAAGGCCGTGAAGTTCCGCGAAATAGAAGCCGGGGACCTCGTACTCAGAAAAAGAGAGAAAAGCAAGCCGCTCGAAGGTGGCAAAATGGCTAAGAATTGGGAAGGACCTTACCGGGTCATCAGAAGATACAACCAGGGGACGTTCCTCCTCCATACCCTGGAGGGGAACCATGCCAGGATGTGGAACGTAGAACACCTGAAGAAGTTCTATCAGTAGTTAGAGGCTGTTGTCTTTGTATTATTCCCACTCCCATGTAAAATGACCGGACGTCGTCAATAATAAGGCCCCCTATTTTCATCACTTCTGCTCTTACCAACGGCCGTCAAGGAAGGGAATCTCGATGTAGATATACCTGTCCGCCCCTGTGAGTCTCGCGGCCACCGATCGGCTTCTTCGAGGCAAGAAGCATCGGCCGAACCCCGGACCAGGGACGTACGAAGCACCAGGGAATCTCGATGCAGATAAACCTGTTCCTCATTGCGATGTCCGCGGATACCGAACGTCTCCTCGAAGTTGGAACGCCGGTAGGACCAAGGACCAATGACGAACGAAGAGTATAGACTGCCTCCCTCAAAAAAAAAAGATGAGGGAGAAGAGGAGGGTAGCTCCTATGCGGAAGGGAATCTTGCTCGGGCGTGCCAGAACTTCCCCCACTGCCGAAGGCGAACGCCTCTCGATGTAGAGGTCAGTAGAGACGCGGAGGGGGGCTAGACGAACCAAGGGAGCTTGCCAAGATAAACCTGTTTATCCCACAAATGACCATGGATCGATGGACGTGGGATAACAAAGACGGGAACCCGTGAGGGTAAACCTGTTCGTCCCTGCGAGTTCCTTGGGTACCGAACGTCTCTTCGAAGCAAGAGACGCCGGTAAGACTAAAAGGACCACGGACGAACGAAAAAAGGGGGAATCTCGATGTAGATAAACCTGTTCCTCCTTGCGATGTCTGCGGACACCGAACGTCTCCTCGAAGTAGGGACGTCGGTATGACCAAGGACCAAGGACGAACGAAGACTAAAAGACTCCAAAAAAAAAAGATGCCAGAAGAGCACGGAGCAAAGAATGATTTTATTCTTCGGCACTATTGGCCGGAAAGTTACAATGTGCGAAGATACAATTCGAATAATGGGAAAAATTGTACAAGTACAAGGTAATGAACGGAGAATCACTGCCGATCGACGTCCGGAGTTGAAGCCTTGGAAAGAGTCTGCTTGGCTTTGTCCCTAGCTTCAGCTTCCTCCTGCTCCTTCAGCAGCTCAAGGGCCCCCGCATGGGCATCTACCATCAGGACGTCAAAGCCAGCCGCCTCCGGATCGAAAGGAGCCCCGAAGTGACGCTCGAACGTCGGGAGATTCTCCGCTACTAGCCCAACCATACCCTTGCGGTAGGTATCGTCGGCGAGATCGTCAAGGAAACGCCGTCCGGTGGGGGTGGCCTGAAGCAGCTTAACACCATCCAGATAGGCATCCGGGCAGGTGGCCAAAAACTCGCCGACGAGCCTCGGGAGAAACTTCATGGCCATGGTATGAATGGCGCCAGTGTAAGCCTTGGATCTTTGGAACGCTATGGATCCAGACTCCTTGATTTTGGCAACATCGGCCTCATAAATAGGGACATGGTTGTCCACGCCCGTCTGGCGGAGCTCCACCTTGGCCTGCTCTACGGCCCACATCCGACTGCGAAGATCCACAAGCTCGGCCTCCTGTTTCTTGAGGAGCTCCTTCTGAGAAGCACTCTCCTGAACGAGTTTGTCATAGGCGTCGGCTTTCTCTTGAAGAGTTCCAGCCCTGCCTTTTGCGTTCCTCAGAAGGGCATCACATTCGGCCCGCACCCTGGCCATCTCCCTGCCCTGGTGCTCGAAGGCCATCCGAGCCCTGTGAAAGTAGAGCCCGGCTTTATCCAGGGTGCTCTGACCGCACTCCAAGAGATATTCAGGGGCCTCCTGAGCAGCGAAGTCCTGCGGAACCTTGAGATTCAAGCCACACCATATGGAGGAAGCTGTTTGGCCAAAGAGCATCATCGACTCCTTGCGGGGACCAACCCCGGAGAATTCAATCAAGCCAAGGGAGGACCCATTGGCTTCTGGGGGTGAGAGAGGACGAACGTCGTCAGAACCCTTGGCAGTTGGGGGATCCTCATCCCGAAGACGGCGGACGTCAGAATTCCGCGGAGGAGAAGCACGGGGATTGATCCGGGAAGTGGTTTTCCTCTTGAGGGGACTCCCGGGCTCCCCATCAGAGTCGTCGGCCACTACGATGGCCTGGGAGGCAGTACCCTCGACGCGCGGCTTCTTGGAAGCACCGGCCCCAGGAACATCATCGGCCCGTGACCTGGTCATCCGTGTTTCGACCTTGGGGACGAGCGGCCCCTCCACCTTGCGGTGCCCCTTGTGCTCACGGCCGGCGGCAGTCGAAGCAGTGTTGGCACGGCCCATGGTAGGCGTGGATGGAAAAATTCCTGCACAAAGGGAACCAAGACGTTCAGGGCCATAACAGCGAAGAGATGTTAACACAATGCAAGTACAAACGGACGCACCTAACCCAGCCTGAGCTTTAAAAGGCTCGGCCACCAGCAACCGGAGGTTCTGGATGCCAAGTCCGGCTATGCGCTTGGCATATCCGAGCTCCTCGTCCGTCATGGGCGGCGGAATCGTCTTCACCGGATAAGCATTCCACCGATCAGAGAATGGCATCGGTGAGCCTATCCCGGCCAGGAAGAAGCGCTCTTCCCAGCCATCCGGATTCCCAGCATTGTTCGAGAACAGGACCATGGACGGACGGGCGATCAGGGTCAGATACCCCGTGCGTCCGAAGGGGGACAGCCGAAAGAAATGGTGCAGCAGGTCCACGGTGGGGGTCACACCGACGCTGTGGCATCTAATGATGAAGCCGGCGATTATCCGATAGGCGGCAGGGACGAACTGCGCAGGCACTATCTCAAGGGCCCTGAAAAGCTCCAAGTGGAAGCTATGTAGGGGAAAGTTCAGCCCGGCTATCACCGAATCCAAGTGGACCACCATATAGCCGGGCAGATGGCGCATGGGGTTGCGCAGACGCCGATCGTCGTAGGTCCTTGGAGGATAGAACCATTGGCTGATCAGACGCTTGTCAGCATTCGTCAGGCGTTGAATTTGACGCCGAACACACAAGAAGCTGAGACTGTAACGGGGAGGCCGAGGCGGCATCCCCCGCTCATAATATTCCAAGTCATCGCCGGAAGAACAGCCATTGTCGAAGCGGTTTTCAGAAGACATGGCAACGAACGGTACCTTGGGAGTTCGGGGTTCCGATACGGTTTGAGAGAAGTCTAGAGAGAGAAGGCAATTGTGCAGCGTAAGGAGAAGTATGAATGAATTACATGGGTTCTGGGTACTTATAGGCAGCACCGCGGAAACACGCCAACCGAAGTGGGACACGTGGCGCCTGGGTACCGGTACCTACCACGGTATTTAAGGTGCCTCGATTCCGTCGCCGCATAATCTTGGCAAGGGTGGCTGGATCGGAGCCACGAACGTCCCGCGGGGAACTCGGGACGCCCAGAGATTGCGACCATCGGCTGAGCCCAATAATCGGCAGCTTACGGGGGGCATACGCATCAACGGGCTACGTCCGTCCTTCCATACTTCGTGCCACGGGAACATGTAGACCAGACGAATGAACATCCATGTCTACGCATACGACGGATGAACGTCGTCATCAAAGGATGGTCCTGGGGAGTACGTTCATAACTCCATACTTGAAGGGTTTTTCATTGACCAAGGAGGCAACCACCGACGAACGTCGTCTCGCGACATTAAGGATGGCTACGGACGGCGGCTGGCGGTATGCCGCATTTGTCATGATCTGAACGTCGCTGTCAGAGTACGGATGACAGCATCGGCGCCGAGCGTCGACACCCGAAGATGAACTTTAGCAGTACCTCCGCGTACTTAGGTACGTACGGAGGTTTGGCAAAGGAACGCCGTTGCCCAAAACAAATGAGGAACAGAAATGAACGTCCTCGCAGACTTTAACCTTGCAACAAAGTGTATCGAGGCACGGAAGGAGATTCCACATAACAGGCGATAAGAGAAACAGAAACTATGAAATGAAGATCATGAACGTAGAGACAATTTTGGGCAAGAAAGGTGTATATTCTTCGGCTCTAACGGCCGGGCATTACAAACACAAAATGGAAAGAAGTACAAATTACATTTACACCATACAAGGGAACTCAGGCCGGCTGTCTCCCGGAATCTGCTCCTCCTCTTCAGCTTCGGGCTCCGGGGTCGGGGGTTCTGGAGTCTCCCCTCTGGTCTTGGCCTCCTCCCGGCGCTGGTCCCTCGCCAGCTTCCCTAGAGCCTGGATCAGCAGATCGTCGTCTGTATGCGCTGCCAGCTCGAAGTCGACCCCTTGCAACCTCGAAAAGATGGGGAGGGTGGCCTTAACCCCTTCATTATAGCCGGCGGAGAAGGTGCTGTCGCCGACCTCGTACAAGAACTTGCGGGACAGAGGAGAGCCCTCAAGTAGCCGGACGCCGCGGGCCAGACGCTGGCGGGGCGGTATCTTCTCCAGAGCTGCGGCAAACAAGTCGGCGAAGACCCCGGCGCAGTAGTCCTTGGCAGAGTCCATAAACTCCCCAGTGTTCCGGTAGCCGGAGGTGTCAACCAGCCACTCCGGACTGGCATCCTTTGTAACAGGGTGCACCGGGACAAGCTTGAAGCCAGCTTTCCCAAGGCTGACCAGCTGCTGGCGGGATTCTGCCCGCAGGGCGGCGATCTCCTTCCCCTTGGCCGCAGACTCCGCCTCGGCTCGACGGGCGGCCTCCCGAGCTGCAGCAACAGCTGCCTCGGCCTTGGCCTTAACCTCTTTCAGGTCGGCCTCCCTAGCAGCCTCAGCCTGAAGGACCAGAAGTCCAGACTGGAGGAGAAAAAGAAAAACAATGGTCAGAGGATGAACGCCAAGGGAAGGGTATATTAAGATCTGGTAATGAGGGGTTACCTGAAGAGCGGCTGCCAAGGCAGCGCTGGTCGCCTCAGACGACGATCGGCGGGGCAACACAAGACCGGCCTTGAGGGCCATCTCCCTCCAAAGGTCTTCTGCCGGACGGCTCAAAGGCAGGGAGCCGGCGTCTTCGAGCAGAGGCCCGGTGGAGGCTGCCTCACGGCCCCTCTTCAGCTTCTTCTCCGGAACCTTCTCTATCCCCTTCTGAGGAGCCGCCTTCGTGGGGACGACCGGCGGCGGAAGGGCAGCCTCGAGTGCAGGGGTCCCGGACCCCTGAGCCAGCATAGTGGCGATTAGATGCTGCTCACCCTCGGCCGTCCGCCGGGCAGCATCGGAGGACGAGGAGTTGGACTCCGAGGAGGGGGCGTTCTTGGCCTTCGCCATTGCGGCTTTAGCAGCGGCCGCCTTGGCCTTCCTTGTCTTCAGACACTCGGCGTGATTCATCTGAGCCTTATCCGGTGGAGAGCCTGCACAAAAAATTAAGGGTTAAAAGACGAACGGAGAACATGATGAGACACTCACCTCGAAGGACAGGTCCGCCCGGTGCCCCGAGACGAACGTCGAAGGGTGGAAAAAAGTCCAGGGACACGGGCGGTACCTATGCCTGCCCCGGAGAGTGCCTCGAAGGTCAGATAGCCAGCTATGGGACAGACGCCGCCCTGCAACAACTTCTCCACGTCCCCGCTCAGTTCGTCGGTTAGATCCGGTGACTCAACCTTCGGGGGGTAGCCGTTCCACCGAACCGGGAGAGGAGGACCGTCGTATTTGAGGAAGAAGAAGCGGTTCTTCCAGTCGTGGATAGACGAAGGGTAGCTCTTGAATAGCCGCCTTCCGGGACGGGCGGCCACACTCAGATATCCGTCAGAGTTCTGGGGAGTGATGCGGTAGAAATAGTGGAACAGGTCCAAGGTGGCAGTGACTCCCGCGAATTTGCAGCGCACTAGAAAGGCCGATATAAACCGATAGGAGTTTGGCATGAACTGGGCCGAAGCCACCTGGAAGCAGTGAAAGAACTCCACATAGAAGGGATGGAGTGGAAACCGCAGCCCGGCTTCAACGGAATCCAAGTGGAGCATGATCATCCCCGGACGTCTCCTCATCACATGCTCAGCGCCTCTCACGCTCCAGACGAACGGCGGGGGAAAGAAAGTACGGATTTTGTTGAGTGCCACGCGGGAGAGGACCTGGTCGTGGTCAAGGGCGCTCCTGATCGGGCAGATATGGCGCTCCATGTCCGTAGGAATGCCCAGATCATGCACCTCCATGTCAGAACCTGATTCGGCCTCTTCCCCAGAATCATAATCGGCGGGGCGCTCATTCAGGGGGACTGCATCAATAACATCTACTGCCCCATCGACGCTCCCATCCCCGGCGTCGCTCCCACTACCTTGGGAAGCATCATCCGGCTCACCATCAGCCCGGATGGTCCCCACCGTCGTGGCCGAACCAGAAGTCCCAGAAACACTGGCCTCTCCGGGGGAGCGCGCATTCACATTGTCAGAAGAAGAACCCGAGGAGGAACCCGACGAACCAGAATCAGAACTTGACGAAATCTCCATCGAAGTCATTTCGGCTAGGAGTCAGAACAAAGAAAAGAAGCAGAGGAGGGAAATTACCTTACAAAGAGACTAGCTGAACTAAGGGCCCAAGCCGAGGTCCGGCCCACTAACCCCTTCTTACCAGACGCACATCCAGTTAGCACACAAGGCCAGTCCGCAGGCCCATGTTCCTTGAGGAGGGACGAACGTCTGGGGTTGGGAGTTCAGGCCCAACGGCTCATCCCGACGAACATCTATGCAGGGACAAGGAGCAGGACCACGGGCCACCAGGGATGACGACGAACGTCCCCATGGCAAGCCTATAGTCACCGGGGGAAACCCAGTCCACATGGTGAATATCCTTCAAGGCCAGGAGACGAACAACCGGTATCTCTTGAGGGTCACTTGGAGCGATCCAACTCACTTCCCGGGCGGACGAACGTCCCCACTGATTAGGCGGGAAACCTAGATTCTGGCGGGAAGTGCATTTAATGCTGAAGATTTGGTAGTTGGGGCACCAGCGGTCCACAGGCTGCCACGTCAGTATAGCCACCTGCCCATTGGTGGGTATAAAAAGAAGCATTTATTTCATTGTAAAGGGTTGGCAACTTTCTATTCTTAGCATTCTAGCTTTAGCACTCTTACTCGCAGCACTTCTACTGCCTTGTAAGACGAACGGCCGACGTGCCTTTTTTAGCAAGTAGATTGTACTTAGGGGAGTTATTACGAAGTTAATAATACCTATTTACATTGCCTGCTATTTCCTCTGTTTCCTGATCCATCTGATAGTTGTTGGGCTAGATATTCATACACTCACTCCACTCCAAATCTTTGGGCTTACGTGTTGGGTCCAAGGGTTGAAGGAATAAACCTCAACACACACATTACATAGATTGAAATAATATTAATCCGAAGTGTAAGAAGACGCAAACAAAAAACAAGAGCTATCCATTTCATGCAAAAGGATAAAATTGTCATTTACTTAGCTCAAAAAGCTGAAATTAAATAAAAAAAAATCACACCAAATAGCAAGTGTATGACACGCACACTAGACTCACCATTTCAAGGGATTTTATGCAAGATTTTACAAAACATAAATGGGTTTTGTTTGTATTTTTAAAAACACAAGGGGATGATGTGCATGATTTATATAACATGGGGGTGTTTGGTGCATTTTACCCGTAGAAGTTTCTTAGAAATTACCACCGATCATATGTGTGCATATTACTGAAGATGTGCTTTGAACTTTTCTTATTTACTATAATTATGGATAAAGTTACGAAGTCAAGAAGATATATCGTCGTGAGCGATGTTTACCGATGATATTGCATTGATGGATGAGACACAATCAATACTTGGTGCAAGGTCAGCCACAGGAGGCGGAGACACCACCACTCTCACCGATCCCCGACGCCTCAATACTACAACAACGGCGGAATCCGAACACCTGGTATTTATAATCGATACTCCTGTTTACAATTCGAAGGTGAACACCCTTCGTCAATCCACTCTTACTCGTTTCAACCAGAAAGCACTAATTTTAGACAACCCCAAGACACTCATACTAAAGGCAGTACAATTGATAGGAATTGGAGAAGAAATAGAAACAGTTGCCTTCGACAGAAAGGAAAAGAAATTGTTTTATTTTCTGAATTCCAAGCTTCCTTAGGTGATAACATGGTGCGAGGACCGGCGGCCAGAAAGCCAGCACCTCCACCGGAATCATTTCCGAATCGTCGGGCTATTAAACCACCCACAGAACCTCATTCCACAACAGTGGGACCTCAGGCGATTAGCGCAGGTCCGAGTAGCGGACATGGCGGACTGAAGACGCGAGGACAGGCGGACCCGGCTCCAGCACCTCCAGTCGCTACAGCTCCGAGTCCCTTGGCAATATTCGTTGAATCTGCAACAGTGGGGTTTCAGGAGGATAGACGAAGCCAAGAGAGTGTCCCTGCAATTCAAAACAAAGAGAGTACTGTCACATGGGCTGATATTTTGAAAACCAAAAAACCAATTATCTCTGCCACTGCCGCGCCCTGTACGAACCAGGCTAGAGAGGTTGTTCCTTTCTCACCCACAAATTCATTCAACCAAATTATTTTGGTGGACAGCAGTGCATCTAATGACGCAACTTTAATTCAGGACACGGATGAGAAAATTCAGATCGAATCGGAAATTATCTCTCTGGATACAGAAAAATACTATTTCTTTGGGCAAGAAGGATACGACTCAATCAAAATTGGCTCAAAATTTTTTAAATTTGCAGTCAAGAATAGCGAAGTGGTCATTTTCGAATTTAAGAAAACCCAGTTGGACAAGGTTAATTTCGAACTTTATCTTGCCCCTCAAATCATTCGGTTTTTATCTCAATTCACAAGTTCAGGCATGCTAGCTTACAAGGAGAAAAGGAGAGTCGGAGATATCACAGTCTCCTTGGAAATTAACAGATCAGGCTATTACGTGAAAATTGCTAAAAATAAGGGAAGCTCCATCCAAATTCCCTTGGGTCCGCAAAACTCCAATCTCTCCCAATTTATAACCATTTTTTCAAATTTCACAGGGTTTCCTAGGCAGGCGGAACCAATATCTCTACAGCAAAGCAGCTACACAAACACCGATGAACCAATTTCAATTTCTAAATTGATTTTTAATTTTCAAACTCAGTCAGCATGTGCTGACACTCAACGGGTGTATTCTCCACGAAAACAACTCAAGATGTCTTTGACTCCGGCTTACTCTGACGCCTCTGACAGCTTTGATCACTCGGATGACTCATTCTTCTCAGATGACTTTCTGGGACACGCAACAGAAAGCGACCGCCGTCCTCCTATTTCAAATGAGGAAGATATTAGGAATTCCAAATTCAACAGTGTGATTTGCCGCAAAGCTGAGTTCATTACCTTGGACAATTGTTTGCCTACAGACAATTTGAACACGCAACTAAAAATTTACAAGAAGGCTCAGAAAAATAAAAGGCGTCACAGCATGAGGACTAGGTCTCAGTCCAAAAATTTCCCATGGGACTAGCCGTCTAGTTTGTTTTTGTTTTTATGTACTTTTTTTTTTTCTTTTTTCGTTCTCGCACTGTACTGTTTTTTATCAATAAAATTCTTCTTTTCCAAAAAAAAAAAAAAAAAGGATGAGACACAATCGAGTGCTAAAGCAAAGTCGGATGTATGACGACAAATTTCGAACGATAAGGGTTTCAGGCTAAATCAGGCAAGGCTGAGCATATGGAGTGCAAATATGGTGGAGGTTATTATTTGGGTTCCACAGTTCAGAAGGACGGTCAACTAAATGGAGATGTATCTCATACCATCAAAAGAGGGTGGATGAAATGAAAGAGTTTGTCAGAAATTTATGTGATCGATGTATGTCAACTAAACTGAAGGGTAAGTTTTATTTGACAACAATTAGGTCTATATTATTGTATGGCGTTCGAGTGTTTGACAGTGAAACAATATCATATTTAGAAGTGGAGATACCAGAAAACCTGCTGAAGGAGTACTGGGACAATCAGATAAAAGTTAGAAGTGACACCTATTAGATAGGATGTGAGAGTCTCGGTTGCAATAATTTTGTCATGTGACTATGTGAGTAGAAGACTGAGAAACCGAAATAGACTGAGAAACCGAATAGAAGTGGCACAATTTTCGATTCAATTTCATTTAGATTATATTAAAAGAGTGACTGCAAACGAAAAATCATACTACACTTCGGTTTGATTCGGTTTAATTTGACTTAGTTTTGTTTGAGTTTGACTTAATTAAATTGAATTTATATTATAGTTTTATTAAAATTCCAACTATTAGCCCTAAATAGGACTAATATCACCTGTAATGCAACGATAGGACTCCGATATTTTTATTTCTAAAATAGGAGTTATATATATATCCCCTCTTCCTATTCTACCTTCTTCCTAGAATCCGTAATCCATTTATTTTATTACAATAAGAAAATTGTAGTTTTATTTATAATAAAATAATTATAAATTAATAATAAAATGTGAAAAATTAAATAAGATAAAATAAAAATAAACAAAAAATAAAAAATCTGAATAAAAAAATAAAACTTCTGAAAGATCATAAAAAATATAATAAAATGCCTAAAAATATGTAGGCCTCTACAGACACACCCTCCACCTCCCGGCACCACCAGCTCTGATCTCTGAAAGAAAATGTCATCTTATGTAAAAAAAAAAAAGTCACATTGCCCACTGAAAATGTAATGAAGATGATATTTTCGCTATTTGAAAATATTCAACCTTCTTTTCAAAATTGCTGACATTTTTTGCAAGTTGACATTTTTCTGACGACCGGAGGTGGCGGTGCTTGAAGATGACTGAGGTAGTGGATGAGGCCTTTATATTTTTTACGTTTGTTTAGTTTTATATGTTTTATTATTATTATTTAAAAATCTATTAAGCACGACAAGAGAAAGGGTTGAGTAGGAAGAGTTAAACCTATTCTGGGAATTCAAATATTATGCTCCTTATTGCAATTTTGTTTCTATTTACTCCTATTTAAGAAATTATTCCTTAAATTTTTAGTTTGAATCGGTTCTTTTTGTTTTTCATTATTCCTATCAGAACAATTTCGAAAAATCACCACAAACTCAATTTGAATTGCATATACTTCAATTCTGGTTCATTCAAACTGAACAAATATATGTCAGTCAAATTTAAATTAGCTCTAGATCTAAATTGACACAAGAGACAAACAAACAAACAAAGACTTAATTTGCATGTTACCGATATTATTAGTTGTTGACTGCTGGCTGGCTGTGTTGACTGATTGATGACAATGGATTATGTTGACTGTTTTAATGAGCATATAGTATTAGCAGTTTGTAAAATGATTGTTTAATTACAGTCGGGCGATAACTTGTTAAATGACTTCGGAGGACATCAATTGATTTTTTTGTTAATGTTAGGAGCAGATTTTCATAAACTATACACAAAATATCTGTTTTATAATACTTATGAACCTATAAAATTTTACCAGACGTGACATCAAGGAGATAAACCCAACCATAAAAAAAACATATCTTACGACATCTTTGATCTTTACAATTTGGTTGATGGCTTTCATGAGTGCACTAGCTAGTCTATCATCATACAATTCAGGCTTACTTGTCATATGATATATGATAATTCTCCGTTTAAATCATAGTAATTCATGTTCAAATTTTGAACTTAAGTTACCCCAACACCACGTTGTAGTAATGAATAGTCATGTTTATGTAAATAAATTTTATTTTAATAATATTTTTGTAAAACCCAAAAAAAATATTACATACATGTACGTGTTAATAACTTAATAACTGAATTGGATAATATACACTCTTATTCCAGTGTAATGACTTAAAGTTCAATTTTAAAAGCAACAATCTCAAATATTTTTTTATGCATATACCTATTCATTTACATCAAGTCTGAGTCTAGACGTCTAGTTGGATCCGGAACTAAATTTGTTCCAAACCAGGCATAAAACAACGATATGGAGAGTTGATATACCGTGGTATCACTCCACTATCAGCACCATGCTCCCAGACTCAAATTATGCGTGAACAGTACGCGAATGAACAGTGATTTTTTTTTGTGTTTCGGGAGCAAAATGGTGTAATTCGTGTTTAAAAAAATGTAACTTGTGTTGAGAGGAAATGTAACTTGAGTCAGGTCAACATGTAAGTTTTCTATAACGGAATATTAGAAAATAAGACATTGATTTCAATGTAAATAATGAAAAAATTGATCCTAATTGCCCAATTACTTCTTGTAAATAATGAATATGTTTTATTTTTAATATTAGGGTAATAAAAATGATATAGTTAAAAATATTTTTTTTGTTATTAGCAAGAGTTTATTTAGTGATGTAACTCGCTTACATTAAGATATAACTCACACATAAATATATGTAAATCGCGCATAAGAAGATGTAATTTCATATAATATCAAATGTAAATAACGAAAATAAGGGGTTTAATTGTTCAATTAATTTATTTACCTAAATAGTGATAGTTTTTGTTTTTTATATTACTATATTAGGACCATAAAAATGTTTTAAATGTAAACAACTTTAATGGAAAATGTAACTTTAGCATTTTTAAATGTAAATGGCCTTTAGGGGAGATGTAACTAGCCCATTTAAGCCATTCATAATTTCATATACAGAGTACGCTACACCATTTCATCCTTGCGCACCCTACACATTTATGCCGGTGAAACAATAGCAGGACAATTGCGAGCAGGACGGCCGGAGTAAGTCCCATTAGCTTCAGATCCTTTATTACGACAAATATATGAGACCAGCAACAGCGGCAACTTCCACTTCGAGATTAACAACCTCCTAAATGGAACTACGACGAAGATAGAATTTCTACAGATGGAGTTGCGAATTTTGCGGCGGCGCTCAACACAACACGACGGAATATCTAAACAACCAGGAGGGCGACGACCTTTCAACTGCAGATTGAGACCTTAAATTGGAACGCAGGGAGGGCGATGGCAGCCTGGACGGTCATCTGCGAACTGGCAAAGGCGGAAGCGGAAGCGCAGATGCAGAGTAAAGGGTGTAATCGCATCACTATGTATTCCATCGCTGCACAGCTGCACTCCAAGATAGATGCGCAATTAGAGAGAGGGCGAAGGAGGTTTTGATTTTTTTAACCAAAACGTTGCCGTTTTGGGATTGATACACCTTGAGGAAGGTGCACCGATCCCACGGTATAATTTGCGGATATGGATGATCAAACTTGGCAACTTCCTCATCACACGAACCAATTTAAGAATTAAAGAATCGTAAAATAACATATTTGTGTGCTAAGAATCTAATTGCATTAGTATAGAATTAATCGTAGTATAATTTTAAACAGATGTGGTACCGATTCTGAACTTACCGGATCAGACCAAACGAAATTAACACATTGGGGCCTTTTATATTTTGTCAACCCAATAATTAGTATGTTATATTCCTTACATCCAATACTAATGATATATGTTTTGAAGAAATTGTGGCAAACTTATTTGTATTAGTATTAGTAAGGCTGAATCGGGGCAATCAGAACCCGTTTCTACAGAAACTGGAACCATCAGGGTGTACAATGGACCGGAATTAACCTCCAAGATAGAACCGTATTGAATTGTTTCAGGTTTCACCCGGACAAATATTGGACTGTACTTTATTTTTTTTTTATTTTTTAACATTTCATCTTGCAAACAACTAGTTTCTATTCCCTAAAAATTACCTAGATGTTTCATTTTTATTGTTGTTTAATCAGTTAATAGTCAGAATTATATATTTACTCTATTTAATTTTAAAAAGGTCTCACCGAGTGAAACATCTCTACATGCACCGCACACTAATTAAAAAAAAGAAGCATCCATTTTTTCCCACATCACTGCGAATCATTTTATTCAAACATTAGCACTTTATAATAGTACAGTTTATGTAGCAGTAATGCCAAACAAGCCCACAGTTCAAAAAATGCAATGGGTTTGAAGGCAAAGATCTAATTAGCAGAAATGAAAATGAAAGTATTCCATAACATCAAGGCAACAGATTTCTTTTTATTGTTTCAAGTTCAGTTGTCATCATGCAACATACAAACTAAGAAATTAAATAGTACTTACATTTAAGGACTTACGGGTGATTGATGTGATAGCAGGTTTGGAAGTTTTATATACTTGTTGGGAGCGGGCGGAGAAGGCAAATATGGAAGATGCATTTATGATCTCAGTTACGAATCAACATCATCAATAATAATAAAATGTCATACAGTTACAACCTCGGGCTCGAGAGAAGATGATCCGTCATCCTTCGTACCCTTGCTATTATTATCAGCATTATCAGCTGCTGCTGACGTGTCTTTATTTTCAGCATCTTTGTCTTGTAGAAATCCATCTCTGTACCTGTCATAGTTTGTAAGCTCACTGGACTTGAATGGCCGTTCACCGAGTACCTGGACCAAATCAGCTTGATGCAACACCTCTTTCTCAAGCAACATTTCAGCAACCTGAGCTACACGCTCCTTGTGTTCCTCCACGAGTTCCACTGTGCGGGTATAAGCCTTTGAAATCCATTCCCTAACTTCGTTGTCGATGATGGCAGCTGTTTTGTTGCTATAAGGTTTGCTCATATCGAATGCATTCTCATTTGGAGGGAAGGACAGCAGCCCGACTTTCTCACTGAAACCATATACTGCTACTTGAGCATATGTCATCTTGGTCACTTTCTCCAAATCATTTTGTGCCCCAGTAGATATCTTTCCCAGAAGAACCTGAAGAGAATGGGTTGTGAAGACACCAAACACATTACAACAGAAATTGTGTGCTTCACAAAGTGAAAGGATCACTAGACCAGAGAGAACCCATGCATGGTGAACTGGAAAGTGTTTCCTATTGATCACACAGGCTATGACGACTTCAGTAGGTATAATTTATTACAAGGCAATAGGTGCGTTAATTTTGCTTTTTCCTTCAGGCTGATTTGTTCAGAGTCCATCCACTTTTTTTCAGAAACGTGAGAAGGATCCTCGTGACAAGGTTCTTACTACTTATCCAATATATAGAAACTGAAAAAAAATGGTGCTCCAAGGAGCTCAACAAACAAATGGTTTGGGAAATGAGAATATGGACGGTAATTGGAAGGAATTGTCATGATAATTTAATAAAATAAAGGGAAATAGTCAAATAGAACATTATACTATGTCAAATCCATTACCTAAACCGCTATACTATAACAAGTATCGTAAAGGAAGAGTATCTTGAAAAAGTCAAAAAACAATGGAGTAAGTGACAAAAATTTGAAAATAATCATAAAATTTTGATCGATAGAGAAATAAAGATGTAATAAAATTGTAATCAATAAATAAATAATGAGAAAAACTAGAAAATTGTTGAAAGTTGAATAATTTAAATAATCAAAATATGAAATAAAATGCGATAAATAAAAAATATAACATTTGAATACATGCATAAATTACAAAACTATTCAAATTAAAAAAGATATCTCTTTTGTTCTTTTGAAAAACATTACATTTTTTACTGAAATGTAGTTCATATTTGTTTCTTTGCCAATGCAATCCAACAACATTACCCCAGTGCCGCAAAGGCTCCCACCTAAGGTGGGGTAAGGGGGGTCGGATGTACGCAGCTTTACCCTTGTACTAAAGCACAAACAGATTGCTTCTGGATGACCTATGATGAAAATCGCGTCGAAAATTCATAGACTGACTCCTACTTCATAACAAAGAGGCGCAGATAGTTTAGCGAGTCATTTTGCTTTATTCCATCACATTCCCAAGCCAAAAAATAGTGAGCCTTTGGCTCCAATGAAAATGATGGAAATCCTTTGCAACATGAGAATAAAACTATCATCTCATGAAAACAAAATTATACTCAAGTACACATGCGACGTGTCATTTGTAGTATTTTTTACTTTTACATGGGTATGTTTGGTAAATGACTTATCAATCATTTTTTGGCTGGTTTGACCAGTTTTAGCTGATTTGACTGGTTGACTATCTAAAGTAATGTTAGGTAAAACAGCTTTTTGAAACAGATTATTCACCCCAAAAGCCATTTTCCTAAACGCTACATATAACAACATGTTGAAATTGGCTTCTTCATTTTTTTTTGTTTCTCTTCCTTGCTCGTATAATCCAAACTTCCAATGTGTTTTAATTGTATTTATTGTTTTCTTATTTCTTTACTCTTTGTCTTCTCTATTTTTTTTTCTATTTTAATTTTCTTTCATTGTTAGGTTAATATATAAAAGAAGCAAAGCTAGGTTACATTATTATTATTTTAAGTTGAAGTTAAGTTATATTATTATGAATTTACTTTAAATTTATTTCAGTATTTTAAAATTATAATAAATATGAATAATTAATAAATAAAATATACTATTTTAAATATACCCTTGTATCAAATTTTATTAAGAAAGAACTATTTACAAGCAGCTAATTTTACCAAACATTTTTTGGCAACCAGCTAACACAATACACTTGTCAAAACTGCTAAATCAATCAGCCGGTCAAAGCCATTAACAGAACCAGCTAACCTCTAAAAGCTAACAACCAAGTACCAAACAAGGCCATAGGTATCTGATGCAGAGTGAGTAGTGTGTGCAAGAAGCCAAGCAGCCATTTTTTTGAGTAAGTGTACAACACTAAAATATATTATGAGGAATACATACAGTCGACTTTACCTGTTCAGCTGCTCGACCACCAAGGGTCATGCAAGTCATGTCAAAGAGCTGTTCTTTCGTCATCAACAGATTTTCATTAGGAACATATTGCGCAAATCCAAGGGCTGCAGTACCACGAGGTACAATTGTTACTTTAAGCAATGGCTCTGCATGTTCCAAGAACCAACCAGAAACTGCATGTCCAGCTTCATGGTAAGCAACTGTTTTCCTTTCCAGTTTGCTAATGACCTGTGCATGACAATGGGTAAGAGCATATGTCATATGTAAATGTTATACAAGGTCTTCAGCTCTTTCTGGCAATCAGCCAATCATTGTAGATATCCAATAAAAAACTTGCAATCTATAATATAAAGAATATATAACAAACTGAAATGTCATCAAAAAAGAAAATGAAATCACATCTCAAGTTAGATATTTTTATTTCCAGCAGCAACAAAAGAGAAACCCTGACAACGTTATATTGGTCTTTCTTTGCCAAACCTCAGTGCCATGCATTTCGTATGAAAGATTTGCCTCGAGCTAATACATTATATAGTGTGTTGAAACTAAAAAATATATCTTAGTGTTACTATTAGGTCAACAGACAAAGTTGGACTTTAGGGTGGGATGCACCATAAAACGTGGTAAATTTGCATCAAGAGCTTCAGTTATTAAATATCAATAAAAAGCAAGTTAGAATTACGCATTTACAAATAAGAAGAGTATAATAGAAAACCCAGCAGCATGAAGCGATACAAGAGTCGGCAGGTCTTCAGAGAAAATTGAGCAGAGATAAAATTATAAAAGTCAAAGACATCCCAGGATGAAATAAATATACTAAAGAAACCAGCAGACCAAGTGTCCTGAATGTGATTAACCACTATTGAATTAACTCTAGAAATTGCTCCACAGATTGTCTAAATTAAAGACACCAAACAATAGTAACAATAAAAACAGAAACAATAATAAGAATAATTATCATTATAAAGTATAAACCAGTATATAAACTAGACAGCTACTAGGTCAGAAAACAGAGCAGCAGATAGACAGGGAAAAGGTTTAGCGGATACCTTGTTCTTCTTCTCAAGACCGCCAATCACCCTATCTATTGCCGCCTCAAAATGTTGCATAAGTATCAGGATACTCTCATTCCTTGCTGCAATTAAAGCAGCCTCATTGCACACATTTGCAATGTCGGCCCCAGCAAATCCAGGTGTCAGAGCAGCAAGCCGTTGCGAATAATATGACGCATCTTGGTCAAGTTTCAACTTTTTCAGATATATTCTGAATATTTGCTCACGGCCTTTAATATCAGGTTTGTCGATTGAAATTTGACGATCAAATCGACCAGGCCTCAACAAGGCTTTGTCAAGAATATCAGGCCTATTTGTCCCAGCAAGCACAACTACACCTGATGTAGTCTGAAATCCATCCATCTCCACAAGAAGCTGATTCAATGTGCTCTCACGTTCATCATTCCCACCTGAAAACCCACCACGTCCTCTTGCTCTGCCAATTGCATCAATTTCATCAATGAAAACTATACTAGGTGCACATTGCCTTGCCTCTTGAAATAAGCTCCTAACTCTTGCTGGCCCAACGCCAACAAACATCTCCATGAAATCAGAACCAGAAATGGAGAGAAAAGGCACACCAGATTCTCCTGCTGTAGCCTTAGCTAGAAGTGTCTTTCCAGTACCAGGAGGACCCACAAGAAGAGCACCCTTGGGAATTTTTGCTCCCAATTCCTCATATTTTTTGGGGTTTTTTAAGAAGTGCACAAATTCCATGATTTCTTGCTTAGCCTCATCACATCCAGCCACATCTTTGAAAAACACCTGGAATCAATATAATAAGTAATACTAATCGATTTTGTTAAAAATATCAAAGGTATATTTATATTATATTGTAGAAAACAATTAAAAAAGATATTAATTGCCAACGATATGTTTATATTATATCGTATGAAATAATTAAAACAAAGATATTAATTATCAAAGATATTTTTATATTGTAGTGTAGGAAAAAAAATACAAGATATATTTATATTACATTGTAGGAAACAATTTAAAGAAAGTTACTCCCTCAGTCCCATTTTACTTGTCCTACTTTCCTTTTAGAGTTGTCCCAAAATAAGTGTCACATTTTCTTTTTGGAAAGAAATATGTACTCAACAACATTTCACTTTATTATACTCAAATCTCAACTACAACTTTTAGTTTTTCAACAAATTTATCAATAATTGTGCCAAACCAAAGTAAGACACATAAAATGGGGTAGAGGTAGTATTAATTATCAAAGATAAATTTATATTATATTGTACGAAACAATTAACAAAAAGTAATTATCACCTTATTTTTTGAGTTCTTGTCCATCTTTGTGAAATGGGCTTTACCTATATTAAATATTCCACGGCTGCCTTTTCCACCCGGGCCTCCAACACTTATCCCACCTTGCATTTTCCGTCCCATAAAGAAAAGGGTTGCTAGAAGTAACACAGTAGGACCATACCTCATTATCTCATGAAACCAATTCAATTCGTTAACATAAGTCACTGGAATATGATTATGAGGATCTATTCCTAATGCCTCTTGTGCTTCCTCAAGCTTCTCTTCAAACGATTCAACACTTCCAATGTTGAAATAATATCTGTATTGGCCGGCACTTCTTTTACCATTGGTATCTGGTGCTTGGTTAAGAACAGAATCACTACCACTTTGGTTAGTGGTGGGTGCAGAATTCCTTACATACACTTTTGCCACTGATTTATTTGAGACAACAATATGATCAACAAGACCAGGTTCAAGTAGTTTGTTTTTGAACTCCTGGAAGCTAATCTGAAAGTTATATTATGAATCTATCAGGAACTAAAAAGATAAAAACATATTAATTCACCAATGGAATCAACAATTAATCCCTAATGAATCTGATGGGCGTGGGTTTAGGTATTTATTAATAGTTCACCTTCTGCCAGAAAATTAAGAACTCACTGCAGATGAAACAACAGAACCTCTGACATACCACTTACCAGGAGCCAAATCTGATACTTTGCAGTGGATTTTTCTGTTTTTTTTTTCCTTTTTTATTTGCACAAGAAAATGAAAGGATACAGAAAAAAAAACGCCTCTGCTATGAACAATTATGGCCATGGTTGGGAAAAGAAGATGAATAAGAATAAAAGCTATGAAGAAAAACTAGTTGTGCTTGGCAGAGTAGGATTCGTTCTCGCTCTTGGTAGAAAGGGAATTTGTGTACTTGGCTTTGCCAAAAAGACTCAGAAAATAACTCCAAAGTTGTTGATGACTTTACTGATGAAAAGTAGAACACACATTTATACTATTCCCAAGAGTACTGATGGGAAAACATTAGAGTCGTAACTACTACAATCTTGATATTAGAAACACTATAAACACAACGAATACTAATAATAGGAAACTCATGCTAATATTAATCATTAGCAGTGTTCAAAAAGGCGCCAAAAGGCAAGGCCTGGGCACACCTAGGCGTGAGGCAGCGGGACAACACCCCACATAATAGAAACTAGAAAGACGTGAAAAAGGTGGTCAATTGAGGAGTTGACCACCAAAGGCATGAAAGGTGTAAAACTAGGCGCGAAAGGCGGGCCTAGGTGTGAAAACGCGGAAGTAGTAAAAAGCAATGATACATCATTTTGTATCTGCCCTTTTTAATTGTTCAAAAATATATAAATCAGATAAAGTAAAAATTATGCTCAAAATTGTATAATATTTTTTAAACATTTATTCTTTTTCCTTCATATCTTTTGGGACCAAGGCTTGGATGTTGTTGTTGTTGTATTCTTTTTCCTTCATATATCACTTTAAAGTAGTAATTTTTAATAAAAATACAAAACACATTTTCACACCTAGGCTTCGTCTGTTCTCCGGCTTGCCATGCGTCACGCCTTTTAGAACGGTGCTCATTAGTATTAGAAAACTAATATTAATAACCAAAAACATTTCCCACCCCAATATTATACCAAAAGAGGAGTAAAATTTCACATTAATTGATGTAAATACATTATACACTTGATCCTCATTAGATGCTATTCTTTTAATCGACGTGTTTGGTTAAATGTTTTATAACTCAAACAAATCTAAAACACCTCAAGTAATTACTGTAATTTTAAGAACAAATTTAAGACCTGGACTAAATTGGATATTAATACAATACAAATTTTAAATTGGTATATGCCTCAAGTTTAGCATTAACTTCAGATAAGTCAACAATACAGAATCAAATATTCCTACACTGTCGGATCTTATTTCCGCTCTGAATGGGTGAAGGAGGAACTAACCTCATTCTGAGTTTGCGGACTAAAAACTGTTGAGGATAATCCAAGCCCAATAAACAACAAAGTTGTGATCAAGTTTTGGTATTGCTTAAAAAAATTGTCCTGAGAGCTTCCTTGCTGACCCGTACCTGAATCCTCTGGCAATTGTAGTGTGTGAGAGAGACAGATAAAGAATGAGAAGAATAAGAAATTGAATTTTTTGAAGGGTGAAACTTATGTTATCTACTCGCCGAGTACTTGTAACTTGGGGGTCGCCATGCCGGTTAGCACTTTAACTCGGCCCGTTTTGTTTTTCTGAGTCACCAAGTACTTGACGAGTTTCTTAACACAGTGACAGTTTTGACTCGGCGAGTTACTCAGCAACCATTAAATGTTTTTTGGGTTGAAAGTGAAAAGTTTAAACTAAAGTGAGATACTATGGAATTTATAAACAATGAGTGGGTATATTAAAAATGGGGAAATAACATTACAAAGTCAATCTAGGTTTAAAAGTATTTCACAGATGAGCTAACACAAGTTAAGAATAGATGATGGTTGATTTTTTTGTAAACATAGAATATTTATGATTTTTGCTACTTCACCATTGGGATTAAAGAAATTGCCCTAAATAGAAGTAAAAACGTTTGTGAATTCCAAAATAGGACTACTATGTTTTTATTCTATAAATAGGAGTAATTACCGCCATGTTTTGACATTACTAGGTTTTAAACATTGCAGTATTTTCCAAGCTTGCCAGTAATCAGTCCTATCTAGAAAATAAAAACATAGTACTCCTATTTTGAAATTCCAAAACGTTTTTACTCATATTTTGGGAATTAACCCTTGAGATTATTATTATTTTATTCATATCTAAGAATTATAAGACACGTATATTACTCAAATTTCGGGCATCTATATTTTTAAATTTAATTGATACAAGGCCGAGTAATCCCAACTACTCAGTCCTACTCGCTACTCGACCGTTGACCGTGTCAGTACTGAGTAGCAATTTAACCATTCAGTGTAAAACTCAAACTAGAAACAATCAAATTGACTGCATTTCAAAGCTCCCTTCATGTAAACTCAGTTGATATTCAAAATATTGAGTAGTTTCACTAAGCACGACATCCAGGCATATAATTAGGAAGATTCAATAGTGGAGCTATCACTCACAAGTCACAATACCATTAGTGCTATCTCAAAATATGCACATATGCCATAAAGAACAGCCAATCGGCAACAATACATGGATACATGTAGAGGATGCATTAAACGAAACGGGCAGAGAAGTTCTTGGTTATGCCCGAAGCATCACGTTGATATCTCAGTTGTTTGGGTGCAAGCTATTTAAGCATAGTATGTAGTCAGTACTCCTAAACAACTTTATTTAAAATTATTTCACCTTGAAAAAACTGAACTGATTGCCATATCTTTCATCAACAAAATGATCACAGAACTCTATAGTCACACCTACTTACACAATAACCAAATTAAGAGTAATCAGGTAAACTTAAGAATCACGGAGGTGAAAGAAGTTCATACACTTATATTGTTAACTAATTTAGGACAATAAAGATACATTATAGTTTCGTGTCAAAAGCCCAATAATAGTTGGGATTAAGGCACTGATAAAGAAGATTGCAGTTAAATTGGGGTCCTACCGTCCTATGTCAATAAACTTGCATGTATATTACTTTAAATTTTACCGAGTTATGGATATATGACCTCTATTTGCAAATTTATTTTTATATTATTCACATAAGGATTATATGTTCTTCATCTGCATTGATCTCACATATTCTATGCACTAATATTCATGTGCACACTACAGTTAAACAATGTTTGAAATTGTGTACCCGCACGGGTAGCCGGGTAGCTCAACTGGTAAAGCGGTGGGAAAGTTGGACAAATGCCCAAGGATCGAAACCTGCAGGGACCGTGTGGAGGTCACAACTCCTATGTGCTAGGCTCCTATGTGCTAGGTTGGGCGTCTGGTGCGCACGGGTATAAAGTCTACCACTGTTAGGATTGGTTGAGTCACCGTGATTTACAACCTCCCATAGTCCCATGTGCTATGTCGGGTCAGGGCGTGGAGGGCCCTTGGGGTTGGGGATTCAACCTTTTGGACAAATGTTTGAAATTGTGTATTGCATGTTTGAGGTGGTTTCTTAGAATTGCTTATTGCGTAAGCCTCGATGCTCAGAGAGGCAAAACCCTCAATTTTTTACCCAAATTTATACAAAAAATATAAATAATGTAACAAAAAATAATTAAAATAATCATTTAAAGTAAAAAAATACCATAATCAAAACCAACATAAAAGAAGACATATATACCCATCAAAATATGATGTTCAAACATCACACAGAGCAAATTTTTTCTAATCTATTGAAGTTCTAAGGCTATTAGATTAATGCAAAAGTGAATCATCATTATCAGTGGTTTGAAATAGAGATCAAATTTCATACTTTGTACCAAACTACAAACACAATAAGGATGTTTTTACTTGGACTGTAATTTGCTGGTCTGGTCTGAACTGGTCTGGTCTGGTCTGGTTTCTTTGTATTTTTATAACTATCCAAGTCTGGTCTGGTCTGGTCTGGTCTGAACTGGTCTGGTCTGGTCTGGTCTGGGGCAAATTACAGTCCAAGTAAAAACATCCTAACAACTACTATATTTAACAAAAACAAAGTTAACAAACCATTAATTAGTGTGTCGAGTTGTATTTTTAATTACCTATTTTTATTTTGTATATTTGTCTAAGTAAAATTAGAAAGATCATGAACATCATATAGAAAGTACAGAGTATCAAATATAAATGTTATATGAAAAAAAATGTCCAACACATATACATATTATGTGTGTGTGAGGAAAGAATTTAAAAAGTTAAAACCAGTCTTCTAATGCCAGATATGAAAAGAAAGAAAAAAAGGTCCCACTATACATATGAAATAAGTCGGTCTTCACTTGCAGCCAACGCTGGGCAGAGAAGAAGTAAACTAGCAGGCGCACAGCAGAGGTAAAACTGCAGGAGACCTTACATATGTCACATTTATAAACTATTTGTGCTTAATTCCATAAGTGGGCCCAACTTCTTGTCTACGCTCGCAGATCGAACCTAATTGTCTATAGAACTCCCCCTTCCCGATAAGGTGTGCCTCATTAAGCGCCCATTGCGTACACATTAGCTACAGATGTGCAAGTTTCTATATTACCTAAATTAGGTACGCCTCCCCTTGTGAATAGGCAAAAAATGTCAAGGCTCGCCTTCAGGCAGTAAGGCATTGTGCAATTTAACAACGCAGATGAATAGTTTATTCACATTATATATTTATGGATGCTTAGAACTGTAACTGCTAAAACAACATAAAGTTAAAAATTACTGGGAAAATGGAAATTAATAATCCAACCTTTTAGCGGTCTTCTTACAATAGTCCCACCTTTTGATTATTCATGAATAATCCAACCTTTGCACCTCATCTTCATTCACTGGTCCCTGATCGGTTGATGACCTGTTATTCCAAGTTATTTTCTTATCTTTGCAAAATATTATCTTTGTGAAAGATGAGATTTATGGTATAATGGTTTACAAAGATAAGAAAATAACTTGGAATAACAGGTCATCAACCGGTCAGGGACCAGTGAATGAAGATGAGGTGCAAAGGTTGGATTATTCATGAATAATCAAAAGGTGGGACTATTATAAGAAGACCACTAAAAGGTTGGATTATTAGTTTCCATTTTCCCAAAATTACTACCTCTGTCCCAATTTGATATTCCCATTTCCTATTCACTTGGTCAACACAAATCACTCTTAATCTCTTACTTTATATATCAAATTTTTATCAAATTCGATTCAGGTTTTTGCAACCGTGTAAAGATTTTAATGTAGTTTCTGAATATATAATTTTTTTTCCTAAAAATAATTTGAGTGCGGACAGGGATCTGTTTGCTTTATCGTCGGTCAAGCATCGTAAAGCGCAACAGGAACATCAAATTGGGACGGAGGGAGTAGTAAGAGACTAGACCCATCATTGGCAGAAGGCAGAAGCGAAAAGGAAACATCCTGCTTTCTAAAACGAAGAAAGATAAATTGGACGGCTTAGGATGTTTTTACTTGGACTGAAATTTGTTGGTCTGGTCTGGTCTGGTCTGGTCTGTTTAAGTCTGGTCTGGTAAACGGCGTGGATTTTATAACTAAGAAATTCATGTCTGGTCGGTCTGTTTAAATCTGGTCTGGTTTGTTTAAGTCTGGTCTGGGACTGAAAGCAGTCCAAGTAAAAACATCTTAAGTTGTGCTCCAGCATGACTAATTGATAAATAGAATTCATATATAGCCATAGTTTTATTTGAGATGTATGCTTCACACTTGCAATAAGTCAATAATGAAGAAATAGAATGTGTCAATACATGGATAGTAAGCTCTATACCTCTTCCTGGCTCTGCTTTTTGGTTGTTTGCTTTAGGTGCTTCTTTCCTATTCTTCGGATAATAGTTCTCATAGTCTTGGAAGTACCAAATAAGCAAAAATATATGGCATTTAAACAAAACGAATTACAAAGGATATATAAAACCAAAACATGTTGAAAAGCTGGATTGCCTCACTTTTCCTTTTAGGAGCTTGACTGCAGAAAAACCTACGAAGTCTTGGGTTTGCAAAAATACTGCCAATATCTGAAGAATAAACTTTGTTAAGAGTCCCCTTTACAGCCCAAATAGACGTCAAATGGCTTCTCGCAAGGCCTACCCCGCCTTCAGCGCGTGCAATCCATACACTATCATCGCAAACCTTTGTCTTTGGATAATAACCACCAGAAACTAACCCCTAAATACAGCAAGCCATTGATAGTGATCACTTTCTCACACAAAAAAAAAAAATCAATGATGCTAACTATGCTTACTGGATTGACCCTTGAGCGAGAAGATTTAACAAGTGAGCGTCCGATTCGTGAAAGCATCATCGTTTCAATGATCCGAACATGAAGATTGCAAACCCTACAGGATAAAATGGACAAGAAGGATGAAGCCGAATGAAGCCTGATTACTTCACAATATACACATGTACATTTGTACGGAGTATATGATATGGAGTATTAGGGATGTTTTAACTAAACTCTAATTTTCTGTTAGGTTGTGGTGCGTTTAATGTAGTATTGTGGCCAAGTTTGGCACATAGATATTAGATACTCCATCCGTTTCAAAATCATTGGTCAATGTTGACTTGCACGTGCATTAATAAAGTAAAAATTGTATGATCAAAATTTGTGCACAGGAGAGAATTAATTTTAGTCACATATTCCTTACTTTAAATGGAAATGACCAACCTTTTTGAAACGGACAAAAAAGGAAATTTGACCAATCATTTTGGGACGGAGGGAGTATTAGATAGTATAATAAACTAATCATATTATAATCATATACTACGTATTTGTTACGTAGTACTTTTAATGAAAATGGTAAATAGACTTAATGAAGAAGATGCTCAAAAAAAATCATCAAAAAATTCTACCGGGAACCTCCCCAAATGATACCGACCGGACAGGGCCTCCTATATAAGGGGCGGTTTGCACTTTTTTGTTAGTTCGATGACTTATTTGCTCCTTTTCCCTAACAAAGTATGATAATATGGACAACATGTTTCCTGTCAAAAATGGAAATATGACATTTAGTGCTAAGTTTGGTTCAGTTTCTGAACAAAAATGAGACACGTTACAAATCGAACAAATGATTCTGTTTCCAAACTTTTCAATTCCCGAAATTTTCAATACGTTTTATATGCTTTACATAATACCAAATCTCTTCTAATAATATTAGACTAAGGTTAGAGTTTAGCATTCTCACGGTTGAGAGCACGCTTTTCTGCCTATTACTACTACAATCATACCAATGAATGCATATATTGGGGTATATGAAGGATGAAATTGTATGTTCTAAATGGTGTTGAAATTATGAGGTGAAGAAGTTTGAAGAAAAAAGTGTGAAACTATGAGGTTTAGCTATAGTACTAAACATACTATCTTGGAGTTATTACTTTCAAAAGAGTTACAATACTTAACATTAACATGTTTTTGGCCTGAACCAAAATAGGTCAAGGGCGCGTCGGAACGATTTGTGGCTGCTTAGAGACAATATTTACTTTTCAATCATGTAAATAACGACTTCTATTTCAAAATAAATTCCAGTTATATTTTGGAATCACAAAACCTTTTGACTCCTATTTAGGACAGTTTCTCTTTCTAGTATTACAATAGCTTTAGAAATATTTAAACTAATTTGATAAAAAATAGTCTGATTCGGTTTGAAGTTATCTTTGTACTCTAAGAACCGATTTTAAGCTAATTAACATCCGGGTCCCAACTATTGCGTCCCATTTGTGTCAGTTCGATTCTTGTTTAGCTACCCCCAGCTTGAATCATTTTTTTTGGTTTGTTTTCCAGCTTCCAAATAAAAATGTCATCCTTAAGGACATCTCAGAAAACAAAGTGGGACACGTGGAACGAAACAAATTGACTAGCTCTCTTATATAATCTTTTTAAAATATTAATAATTTCATCCATTAATTTTTTTCAGTTATCTTTTTAGGGGCCTTATATCTATAATGGTACTATATACTATCATCCACTCTTCAATTCTTGCAACAGTATGACTTTCACGTTTGTCAATGAACAACTGTGACTGTAATTATATTTAATTATGCATTAGTAAACATTATAAGAAGTTGATATTTTGGAAATTCACATTGAAAGGAATTCAATAACATTTTATATGTAATAAATGATTATGTATATTAATAGAAAATCGTGGTCAAAGTAAGGTATGTGAATAGTACAAAAATCACAATGTTGTAAGAATTAAAGAACATAGGAAGTAGTTAATAGAGAAGGCTTAGTATGACTGTATGAGCTAGTAACCACCGGTGATCTTGCTTCTTCGCTACAATTAGATCTAATCTAACTTTTCATTAGGTTTTCATTCATTACTTTAGATCTTACCAAGCTATTCCGACTACTCCACTCCTTCCTGTTATTTCGTTTATCTACACTATATATAGTTTTCTTTCCACTCACTTGATGGAATCTCAAGTGTATTTCACCGCATCCCTTGTTTTCCTTCTACAATTTTGTGTTCTCTAAATTTTTGTTTGTGTCAAATATACATAAAATTTAAGCTTCTCGAATATGTTTTGTGACCATGTGATTGTTAACATATACAGTGAAATTAAAATCATTGGTTCTTCGGGAAAAGAAATAAGAGAAACAAAATTCAACCGATATATATACATACGGAGTATTAATTAAGAAATTGTTGTAAATAGGAGCAAGAGCATTTAGGAATTTCAAACTAGGAGTGTTATGTTTTTATTGTCTAAATATAAGTAATTTATGCTAAGTTTGAAAATAATGTGACTTTTGGCAATATGTTGCCATGTTTAAATCTTGTAAGTGCCTAAGTATGGCAGTAAATTTTTAAGATGATAGTAGTTTTATCTTTACCCATAGTTGACCAACCAAAAGAGGTTGGGGTAGGAGCCGGGGAACATCCTCCCTGTTTATTGATATGAAATGACAATACAAAGATAGGAGGACATAGAGCCAATGCTTACCTCAAAGAGTAATAAAGAAAAGGGTAACTAATGACGTCAAATTTAAGAATCCATACAAATTGATTCAAGCTGATAGTAAGGTGCTTTGTTTTAAGGGAGAAATTCTTATATGTAACAAATTATGCCGCTTTGATGCATTTGTAATTGATGGTGTCCACCCCTCAGCAAAAAAAAAATTCAAGTTGATAGTAATGTACTGAAATATGCATAGGGCCTCTGCAAGTATCGGGGACAGAGCCTCACTCTATATCTATCTGTCGGTGTTGGGGTGTCCTCAGAGATGGAGTGTCATCCTTTTTTTTCGGAATCACACCGGTCTCAATTATTTTCATTTTGCTATAAATGAATCCAAGAATTGTAATTTCTGAAATCAGAACCGAATGTGGGTCGAACCCAAACGATTGGATACCGATATCCGGCCCATTCGTTAATAAGGCCTGGTTTACCCATACTTTGGTCTTTGGTTGAACCGTCTAACCGTCTTCCAGGAACTCTGAGACCGCGAGTCTGCCACATCCCTTGTTCTTCTACTTGATAGTTCTAGATACTTCTCGATCCCGAAATTCCTCGGCTCTTGCCCACATTAGCGTAATCATCATTTGTTGTATTCTATCATTCGCTTGTGAAAGCTCAAACAGTGATTAGGAGTGTTTTCTGACTTTACAGCTAAAGAGTAATGGCAAAAGAGGGACCTAACTGGGATGGTTTGCTCAAGTGGAGCATCTCCCATGCCGACGGCACTCGTCCGGCTCGTAATTTAAGGTAAGAGGTTCTGCATGTATTGTTTGTTATACAGCAAGCTTTGTTCAATTATATATCGGTTGGTAAGTGCTGCTTGCCTAATTTTTGTATGAATAGTATTTTTTGGAATATCATGCTAATTCGAAAGTTTTTTTAATCTAATTGTAAAATGTTGGAACAAAAATTTAGCTTTTACAAGGTAAAGTAGGTTAATGAAAAACTAAGCTGATGAAATAAAATTTACAGAATCCCGACCTCTCTTAAAGTAGGTTAATGAAAAACTAAGCTTTCTCTATCATTATCTATCACTCCAATCATCTGGGAATTCTAGAAAACAGCTTAAATTGCCCACAAACAGCTGAAATGATGCTTTCTTAAACATTCTCTAAATGTTGTTACCCAAAAGATGATATTATTCAACATCATAGCGTACATATATTGCTCAAGTGGTAATAAAGAAAGGTGAAATCGGGCACCGAGGCAGTCTGTCATAGCCTCGTGAGGCATAAAGAGTTGTAAGCCTCGAATTTAATTGTAAAATATTAGTACAAGTGGTCAAGTGTACAACAAATAAAGTAGTATTGATAATTCATAATAATAGTTCAACCAAGCAAAATCACAAGTAAAGAGAACATAGTAGTAAAACATCCGAGCCAAAAGAACTTAAAATCACGAGTAAAGTTAACTGTTATGTCAATATTTTATTACAATATTCATCTGTATATTCTTCTTTATTTGCATGAGTAGTTCAGTACTTCAGTACCCTACTTTGCACGTGAATGATGCAGTAAACTAACTTAGTATCCTGTGAGGACATTCCAAAGTTCTGCTTCTATAACTAAACAAATCAAATTGAAAGTTAATCATTTCAAGTAAAATGGTTAGCTCTAGATTTTAAATAATTGACAAATCGATTATTCAGACCTGAAAAGTTACAGCAGGTGGTCATTCAAGTTTCGTAGAACAAAAAAAAGAGTAATAAGAAAACAGAAGTAATGAGAGAGACATTAAGAAGAGGAAGTACGTCGTTGGGCTTTGAACTGGTTGTCGACATGTTTAGTACGGAGTATGTTTTTTTTTTACAATTTAGGAGGGAATCTAAAAAAATTAATTCCAGACACCCAGTACCTAAAACTCAGCCCCAAAAAAATGTTATTCAAAAAACAAGGCCTGCGCCTTTCATCTACTTTGCACATTGCGCCTTAGGAATTGTTGCCTCTGCGCCTCACCCATCTGGAGGTGTAAGCCTCATTTATGCCATTCAAGGCTTAAGCCTTACAAGCATATTCTTGTACCGCCTTTACACCTTTGAGGTGGTGCATGCCCCAAATGCTTTTTAAAACCTTGGAAATAAAAATGGTGTAGTTTCTTGATTTGGGTAGTGTTAAGTAATTAACCAGACAATTGTTTTTCTTATCTGAAATTACTCTCTTGTTTTGGTGTTCTTGATATATTTGGTAATTGGTGTTCTTGATTCTTAATTAGTGAGGAGGACAGGAAATGGTTTATGGAGGCCATGCAAGCTCAAAGTGTTGACATTCCAAAGCGAATGAGAGAGATTTCTCTTGTAATGCAAACCCCTGAGCATGTGCTAGAATCACAAGGGATCAGTCCTCAGGATATTGAAGGTATTGAGTTCTTCAGAGTCCCTGTCATGGGCTCATTGCGGTATGCTCTGTTCAAATATAGAATTGGTTGCATGTGTCCTTTAAAAATTCTTTGAGCTTCAATGGTTGTTAATCGTTTCTTGCAGGTTTGTTGGATGAGCTGCAAGAGCATGTTGAGTCTATTGACATGGCTAATGGTAAGTCTCTTTCATCTTATAATCAATGCCACATAATTATGCCAAGAATGATTCTGCATGCTTTAACCGTCTGTGGCTTGTCCCATTCCTTATCTCTTTCTGTTTTACTTGTAAGATCTCCATTCAGTTGGCGGGTTGGTGCCTCTCCTGGGTTACTTGAGGAACTCACATGCTAATATCAGAGCTAAGGCTGCAGAAGTTGTGAGTACAGTTGTTCAGAACAACCCCAGGAGCCAGCAATTGGTGATGGAAGCCAGTGGCTTGGAACCCCTCCTCTCAAATTTCACATCAGATGATGATGTTACTGCTCGCACAATGGCTTTGAGTGCCATCTCATGTTGGTCTCTTCTATGGGTTCAATTTGTTTTTCAGTTTAACATGACTACCTGCAATGTGTTTCATACTTTATATGTCTAAGTTTGACCTTGTGCGAATAATCCTTACTAAGATGTGGTTGGGTGTATTCTTTCAATCTTTTCTTGACCTTAGGCTTATACTGCAGCTCTTATCAGGCACAATAAAGCCGGGGTTACTGCATTCCGCCTTGCAAATGGTTATGCAGCTCTGAGAGATGCTTTTGGATCCGAGAGTGTGAGGTTTCAAAGGTAGTCTTAACTCTTGGCAGTTGGCATACGCATTACTATTGAGCTTTTTTTAATGGTTTGAAGAGAATGAGATTTAAGATCTCTTGTGGCCTCCTACACTATGTTTGGGAATTGGGACTAATGCTTTGGAGGGAAGAATTGTTTTGGAGGAGAGTATAAGGGATGGGGGGGGGGGTGTTTTGTTTAAAAACAACAGTATCAAATATTTTGATACAAGTGATAAAATATACAATATACAGTTCTCTTTAATTAAAGATAGAAAGCAACTCCCCTCCCACATCCAAAACCCCTTAAGTTCCAATTCCCAAATGCACCATTCGTGAAGTTAATTTTCTTTATCATCTTAAATGTATGCTTTTGCAGGAAAGCACTGAACTTGTTTCATTACTTGCTGAAAGAGAACCATTCAGACTGCTCTGTTGTGAGTGGGCTTGGAATCCCCCGAATACTGATGCATCTTGCCTCCAGTGAGGACGGGGAGGTGAGAGAGGGTGCACTTCGAGGGCTGCTTGAGATAGCACAAGACACCAGAGGACAAACAAATGATGATGGTTCCTCTGGAGTGGACGACGAGAAACTCAAACAATTACTACAAGAGAGGATTGATGGTATCAGCAGGATGTCCCCAGAAGATCTTGGTGCTGCGAGAGAGGAAACACACCTTGTTGATTCCCTTTGGAATGCCTGCTATAATGAGCCGTCTCCCCTCCGAGAGAAGGGGCTGCTTGTTCTCCACGGAGATGACCAACCACCGGACGTTGCCAGTAAGCTTTTTGAACCACCACTTAGGGCTTGGGCAGCAAATAGGAATACTGTTGATACAAAGGCTAGCGTAAAAAAAGAGACTCCATTACTGCTTGGACCGGGCCATCTACCAAATGATGCTTCCATCCAAAGTTTTCCGAGTGGATCCACGGCAACGGAAGAAAATATAAATCCTTCGTCTTGAAGACTATAGTGTGTGATATTTTCCGAGGCTCGAGACTGAAAATGTTAAACCTATTCACATAATATCACCCGTTTCTTCTAAGTAGTTGTATTCTGTTTTTTGGATCATGAGTGTAACAGGCAGCTTTCACTTTTATCAGAATGACATTGTTTAATCAGTTGTGCATACGGTACTAATTGGACCCAGTCCCAAATCTGTGGAACTTCAACAGAAATGTGGGGTACCAATCCGGTTTCTGCCTGAGTCTGTTCCAGTTCTTGGTCTTGTTTATTGCAGTTTGAGCCATATTTTATTGAAAAGTGTTTTCTGCCAGAACCCGTCAGCATATATGGTCTACAGTTGATTCTTCTCCGGGTAACCTGTTTTTCACTTTTTCATCTGTGTGTGTGTGGGGTGGGGGGGGGGTGGGGGGGGTATCCAGCCAGTCCCTGTCCTAAATGGGGATAATGCCTATGACAAGATGCATTCACGTCAATTCACCTTAGCACCACTCTTTTGGAACGGGGTCTTCACATTGAGATGGACTGTGACTGGATGCTTGGAGGACATGTTTGTATATTTATAAGCTACTCCGTATTCCGTAATAATTAATACTACGCACTACGTAATAAATTAAAACTGTTTACATGTAGCAGCATTACTCAAGCATTCGACAAAAGCATTACTCAAGCATTCGACAAAAGGCAAACACGGTTCGAGAACCGTGCTTAATAATAGGTACGCAAAAATGGCAAATCATTGGTAGGGAGGACAGAAGAGAATCACATATCTAGGAGCCCTGCATTTGTTCAGGCTAGTGGAATCATCAAAAGCGTAGCTATAAGCTCTGGGGCAGAAGGCCTTAAAGAGATGGGCAAAGAGCGTGGGTTTGCAGGCTTTGGCGTTTGAATACCACCCAGTGCAGCAATACTTGGGGGACTGCATTGCCAAACAGGCGCTCTTGCACCCAACCACCTTCCCTCCCACCCTCACTTCTAGTGCGGATGGGCAGCACATGTTGAGGTCCACCTCGCAGGAAGCCACCCCGCAACCAATCCCTCCCCCTACTGCCTCCATTGAAACCGGCAAGTTGAAGCCGTCCACTAAGCTGACGTCATAGAAGTGCAGGGGGGAGGAGTGGGTGCCGAGCGTCATTTCAACGACTGTGGCAGGCGGCAGGCCTCCCTTCCCATCACAGTATAACTGCCCATTGCAGTCGCCCGTGTGGCAAGAGCCTTTCCCGTGCTCGTCAAAGGAGCAGTTCTGGCGCCCCCATATCCTGCCCGACCACTTCTCGGGCATGTCCACCACCACTTCTTCCCCACTACGCAGATGGAATCCTCCTTTTTTCGGGGTCTGCTGTCCTGCTCCCCCCAAAATTCCTGGCCAAACGCTTTCATTGCAGTTGTTAACTATTATGAGTTGGATCCCATCTGTTTAGCCAAAACAAACAAACAAGTAAAGTGAGCAAAACTAAGATCATCTGGTCACTTCCTTACTGAATAGCAAGTCAAAAGAATATAAATTTACCTGTGTCAACAAGAAAGAACAATATGCTGAACAAAATGAACATAAAATGGGAATGTATCATTTCCTTCTTCTTCTAGGAACTATTCAAGATGTTGGATATGTAAAGCTCAGGAGTCTTGACATGCACTGGTGGTGAGTGGAACTCCTTAACTCCTATATATGGTATTAAAGCAGAAATTACCGTGGGAACTGGGAAGAACAACAATTCTTTTGCACTGTTGATTTACTTTATTCCCTTTTCACTTTGAGCATTGCTTGCTCTAGAGGATTTGTGAAACTATGTGATATTCACTCGATTCTGAATTCATTATGTCATGACTTGGCATGCTTATCAAAAAGAGTGAGACTAAGGTTTGAATTGAACTTAAATAATTGAAACACGACCCACCATAAATCTTCTTTACAGAAGATTATATGCTAACAGTTTCACAAAAATAAACTAACATAGCATAAAGTTAAGATTGTTAAGTGGCGTTTCATTTTTGTCAAACAGTTGACATAAATATTGTGAAATTTTCCAATAGACTATTTTTATAAAATATATAAAAATATTTTATAAAGTGACAGTCAGCCTATGCAATTTTCAACGCGATTTTCACTATGGGTCATTTGGAAACAGTCTCTCTGTGCTTTAGTACAGGGGCAAGGCTGCGTACATCCGACCCCCTTACCCCACCATAGGTGGCAGCCTTGCGGCACTGGGTAATGATGATGACGATGATGATATAAAAGTATGAATTATTATAATGTCAATTTTGCTAAATAAATATTAGTATCTCATTTGATAGCACCTTGAAACTGAATTAGTTTAGGTAAAATCCCATTTGCTAACATTGATATACATATTGTCTTTATGAATGAGTAACGAGCTAGAAAAACATAGTCTCTCAGTTTCCTTATTATCCTTAATAATTTTTATCTATTCTATAATAAATTATATTTTCTTTTTATTGCAAAGAATTCATGATTCATATCATTTTTTTCTCTACCAAACTCTCGACTACAAATTTTTCATTTTCTTAATCTATATATAAAGACAAAACCGAAGTTAGTACTAGGATGGTAGGAATAACAATTAAAAATCATTGTATGAAGACAATGATTTTTAGTTCGAAATTAATATTAAATTAAGAATTTCATTCAACAATCTTTTTTTCACTTTGTAATTAAGAAGTTCACTCCGTATTTAATACACCCATTGAAATTTAAATTCAGTATAATTGATATGGAGTACTTAAGTTCAGTATGATTAGTCCATTCATTCTAACTCTCACAAATTATAACTTACAACTGATTGTATCTTAAGCATGGTACAATTAAGTACTCCGTATTTTTGTAATATGTAAAAACTTTAAGCTTGCCAATAAATCTTTCATCCATAACCTCTGAATCTTGCGCATGTATGCCCATGCTTTTGTTTTTGCCGACCATCTTCTTCGTCAAGATGGAATCTGTCGTTGCCGTCTTCCGTTGCCATCATCACCACTCGGTCGATCGAGAATCCACGACCCTCGAGTTGCACAATATCGGTAGGTCTAGCCTCTGGAACTTTGGTGGTCCTCGTCGCAGGTATAGCCGGTTTTAGAAGACTGGCTTTCCTTGCCGACCGTCAAACGTCACCATCGCTTGTTGATCATCCATCGTCGTTATCGCTTGCCTGTCTTGCAGCACTGCCGCTTGTCACATGACTAAAAAATGACGAATCTCTATTTTTTTTATAATAAATCTATTACATTTGCATATTATAGAAATGAATTTTATGTTAAATTCAAATGAGTATAACGCGATTAATGTCTAAAAAGAATGAACATACACAAATGAATATTGAACACATTAGAAATGAGTTTTATGCTAAACTCAAATGAGTATAACACCTAAAAAGAAATGAGTTTTTCGATACTCTTTTTGCAAGTTATGTATGCTCATTTGGTTACAATGTTATACTCGTTTTAAAATGTGATATCAATGCATATTTCAAAAGTATATATACATATTTCAAGTATCACTAGAATACTCCTTATTAGACTCTCATATTCAACCGCAATTTTACAAACGAGATAAGGATCAATTGAGTACATCAACTTGTACGAGGTGGAGTAAAAAGTAAATTATATTGCATTTGATATTTATAAGTACACCAATTCGGTTTTTTTGTGTTAATTGAGCACACCCGTTAGATTAACACGTTAATACAGTTGAGTTGGCTCACAGAATGCTAATAGGTCGACTTCTTGAAGGTCGCCGTTAGTCCCCAACCACTTAATCGACTTCCCTTTGGTCGACGTCAACCCCCGCAGGTCGACTTCTCCTTGGTCGATGCACCCCTACTGGCTGATGCCCCCCCCCCCCCCCTCAAGTCGACCTACGAAGGCCGATTTTCCCCTTTTGGTCAACTTCGTGAAGGTCGACGTCATAACCTTGGTCCATTAACCCTTCTTACTCAACATTTCGTTAACCAACTCAGTTGTATTAACGTGTTAATCTACTCAATTAACACTAAAACCCCGAATTTGTGTACTTAAAAAGATCAATTGCAATATAATGTACTCCCTCCGTTCCATAGAGAAGTTCCTGTTACGGTTTACAATGCTTGACTAATGATAAAATAACTTAATCCCTGTGCACACTCTGGTTATTTTTAGTACATAAAATTTACATATTCAGAAACTACAATAAAGTTGTTACAAGCTTGATAAAAAATGTAAATTTGATAAAAGTTTGATATATAAAGCAAAAGATTAAGGGAGTGTTTGCAACTGCTTCTGCTTAAAAAAAGCACTTTTGGAGATGTAAGGAAAAAGTGATTAGTAGGAAAAGTTGATAGTGTTTGAGAAAGAAGTGATTTTGAAAAGTAAAAGTTGATAGTGTTTGGTAAAATAAGTGCTTTTTGTGTAATAGAAAGGGGAAAAACACTTTTCACACGCAAGCCGAGAAAAAGTAAAAATTGGTACTATTTGGTAAATAAGTGTTTTTTTTAAGCCAAAAGCTGAGAAGAGCTTTTTTTAAGTGATTGCAAACACTCCCTAAGGGCATCACCATCCATAAGATTATTAAGTGATTATTCTAGTGACATGGCAGATTATTTGGGAGAGCATGATTGAGTGAGAGAGATTATTGTACAGAATTAATTGATAGAATAATCCGAGATCAAAATATGAAACCGGATTATTTTGAGATTATCTATGAAATTAGAGTTAATTAGTTGCTACATGACCCACAAAAGATTAGATTATTTCGGGATGATGGTTGAAGGTAATTCGGAGGGGATGGGATTATTTCCAAAACATTTATGTGGAAAATTTTAAAAAGTAAGAGTCACAAATAATCAGATTATTTTAAAATCATGAATGTGGATGCTCTAAGGATTAAAGTTTGATTTAAGGAGTGCTCTTCATGTCAGGCCGGCCTGACGGGCTGACCCGTCCGGCCGAGCCCGTTTGGGCACCTTCCCGGTGGAATTTTTTGATGAAATTTTTTGAGCATGTTCCTCGTCAAGTCTAGTTTGTCCATACCAAATTTCAGCTCAAAATTCAATCGGGAAGGTCGTCAAATGATTTTTGCAAGTTAACTGGTCTGGAAAATACATATTCCGGACCAGTTAACTTGAAAAAATCATTTGACGATCTTCCCGATCGAATTTTGAGCTGAAATTTGGTATGGACAAACTAGACTTGATGAGGAACATGCTCAAAAAATTTCATCAAAAAATTCCACCGGGAAGGTGCCCAAACAGGCTCGGCCGGACGGGGCAGCCGGTCAGGCCGGCCTGACATGAAGTTTCCCTATTAAGGAAAACTTAATTCACGCTACAAGCGTGAATAGGGAAACACTCGATTCTTTCATCTTCTAATTCAGGAATCTTCCGTCTCCACCGCTGTGCTTAAAGTTGAAGCCACAAGGAGGAGGGAGTAACTACCAGTCCAGCAGCTAGATGATTAGGATCGGGGATAAGCTCTTCAGAGCAAAATGCCGTGGATCTACACTACTAGCTTTACTCCGCCTTCCAGCTGCAGCGGCGTCACCACCTCATAGAGCTTTCTCGAATAAAGTCCACTCAGATAGCTCTTTCAAGATCAACCCAGTCGCCCTTGAGATGACGAATTACGCGCTCTCTCTAGCCCGTTCTGAGAAGTCAGGTCATTTACCCCGCCACACCTTTTTGTTTTTTCTTTAAATGAGTTTTTAATGTAAAATAAAAAAAATGGTATTTTGAAGTTTTTTTGCCATTTAATTAAAGGTAATGCTTATGCTCAAGCTCAGTTGGTTTTGGAGCAGTGCTACTCTACTCACTCTGATGAAAATGTTAAAGGAATGGTTGTACTAGCGATGTCTTCATTATTGTATCATAGGTCCACACTCCACACTGATTTGTGAACGAAACGTCTCAGTTAATTCTCACGTTTCCTTCATGGAATTTTCACTAAATCTTCATTTTCATGCCTCGTTTCCTCTTCTTTTCTAATGGGAAATCAGTGGGAATTATGAAGAAGCAATTGAGAAACTTCAGAAAATCCAAAATTTAAGCTTGTCTTCGATGATTATCAGAGGTAATCATTACTATTTTTGTATGGTTAACTTAAGGACTTCGTAGTCCATTTTGTAGTTATATACTAGTCTTGTCTACAACTCTGCTGTTGATAGTTTGTGGACATTATTGTAGTTGCGGCCTCAGAGGCACTTGTTGGACTTCATTTAGAACTGGGCCAAGTAAACCCCTTGTGAAACTACTCACTTTCATTTGGACATGGTTGGTTTAGGTTGAGTAAAAAGTTGCGTTATGATTTTTAGTATTTCTTTTCATGTTGCAGGATGATGCAGCAGCAGCAACTGCAGATATGTGTTTGCAACTCTTGGAAACCATTAAGTTAGACATCGGCACTGAAGGCATTGAGGCCTTGGTAGATCAATCTAAAGCATTAAAAGGGCTTGTTGAGTTGATCCGTGGGAATACCGAATCAGGTTAATGAAATATTGTTCCCCTAGCCTCTTTATTTTCTCGAGTGTTTCTCATTTCTCTCACAGTCCATTCAGATCCGGGAAGTACCAGGGAAAATGATATGAAAGGAAACATAGCAGGAAATGAATCACATTTCATTTTCTTTTTGTATTTTCCATGGTAAAACCAAATATATAAAAATTACATCCCTTTGGCGTATTTTTTCCTTTCCATGCATTATTGGATCCATACATTCCAAATTTCATTTGACATGGATTCCGTTTCAGCAATGCCTTGCTTCCCGGAAGGTCGATATGGGGACTGTTCCTCTTTTGTAATGGGTGGTCAATGCACTGGCAATGCTGCACTTTCTTATGGTGAATTCCTTCACCACAAGTCGGATTTTGAAATGGCAAAGCACATGTACACAAAAGTGATTAGTGAGGAATTTATGGGAAAGGAATCTAGTAATTTGCATCAGTTATCAGCTTGTAATATGAACTTTGAGGACACCGTAGTGGGAGCTACATGTGCTTTAGGACAGCTAGAGGCTCAGTTGGGGTAAGCTTATAATTTGCAGCTCTTGAGTGAAATTTAATATCGCTCTAATCTTGGGTTAGTAATCAAACTTTAGGAACTTTGAAAATGCTGAGAAGATGTTAACTGCAGCACTAAAGAAAGCAGAACAAACTCTTGGTGTGATCATCTCCTCTCCTTTTAACTTTTGCTTTTCACAGTGATTTTATTTAGCTATTCTGATTTACTTTTATTTGGCCTCACAGGTGATCAACATCCCAAAATTGGTGCTATTTTAACCTGCATAGCTCTTATGTATCGACACAAAGCAACAGTTGAACGATCTAGCTCTCTATTAATTCAAGAGGTTTGTAACTCTGCAAATCATTTCCAGTGGTTGCCTTTAAATTTCTTGCTCATACTTCTTATGCAACTTCATTATAAAAAATGTCAACAATCAAGCCTTAGGATGTTTTTGGTCTGGTTTCTTTGTATTTTTTTCAACTATCCAAGTCTGTTCTGGTCTGGTCTGGGACAGATTACAGTCCAAGTAAAAACATCCTTAATCTTAAACCAACAGGGTCAACTCCACAGAGCAATATAAATTTTCTCAAGGTCATTAGCCAAAGTAAAAATTCGCATGTTCTACCCTTTTACGCCTTCCATCATGTCACTTTTGGCCTACCACAACTTCTCTTCTAGTCTTCAACATTCTAAGACTACTCTGTACCGGAAAATTTACTTCTTGACGATGTCCAAACCAACATGTCTCTTGAATATTTATTACCCAACATTTTTATCCAGGGAATCTAGCAACTCTAATAAAATTTCCCCTATAAACTTGAGGGTACATTAAAAATTTACAATCACATAGTATTCTTATTGTTCCTTTCTATTTTAGCCAACCCGCACTTTTATATCTTCATCTATCTGTATAATAGATTCCAGATATATGAAATAGGCGCTTACTTATAGCTCCTTTCAATCAAATTTCTCTCTCTTTTCTCTTTATCTAAAAAATTGATTCAAATTGCGCACATTGTCTTTATATTTTTCACATAGCATTCAATTCTTCCTTATATTAGTCGCGATTAACAGGATATGATCCACAAACAACATCATATCTCTCGTTGACTCTCATGTCATCTATGACTCGCAAAAAGGATAGTAAAATTATCATGCCACAATGGCACGATGAGCTACGTGGAGATTCCTGGTGCAGTCTAATCATGTCCGATAAATCTTTTGCTACTTCATCAGTCAGCTGTATAATCTTCTAAAGCATTATATTCACTGTAAGACAAATAATTCACACCCCAAGTACAAGCTCCTGAGAAAATTGGTAGAGTAATTTGCTTAAGTACTCCGGATGAGGCTTTTTTAGAGCTATAATCATTCAAATAATGTCACTTGGAATTTATCCTATTGAATTTAACGGTTTGATGCTGTTAAATTGAACCTGTTTTTCTTTGGCTCCGTATTTGGTTTGCTTTATGTGTTGTTTAGGGACTCTACAGAAGGGCAATTGAATTGTTTAAAGCTCCTCCACTGGATTTCAAAGGTATGATTGTCTGAAGGAAAGTACAAAGAATCATTGCCTTCACATGTGCTCTTTCTCACACACACAAACACACACTGGCACACTTAAAGAGGGACTGTTTTGTACAAGTGCGGGAGTGCTGAGGTTGCATGCCAAAGTAATGGGAGGGTGTTTAGGTTTTCCAGAATAGCGAAAATCGGAGCTGCACCATCTGAAAAACCTAGGGTTAGGATTGTGGACAAGATATTCGGACAGCCCCAAAAACATTTTTTTGAAGATTTTGGATTCCTACAATCTGAAATATATAAATGGTGAAAAGTAGGAACACACAAGTATGCTAGTGGGCGAGGGAATATCCAAATGCACTGCACAAATATCGGTGTTCACTTTTGTTGTTTAACACTTTTTATTGGTTATTCTTTGTATATTCATTAAATTTCTGTTCAAGTTCTTTTTTAATAACTATTTATTTCAATTTAATTATTTTTAGAAATTTGTGTAAAGGCTTTTGTTTTAATTTCAAATTTTGCTTTGGTTGAAGGTAGAATTAAGACATGATTTTAAAAATATAGTGGAAATATTTAAAGATTGGGTTGTTTGGGTGGTGAAAAATTGAAGAATATTTTATTCATTAAGATGTTAAATATCGCAACGCTGAAATTTCAGCTTTTGTAAAAGAAAAGATTTGGATCCTTTGAAGAATTATGCCTCAGATCCCAACCTACAAATATTCGGATGGTCTAATTCCGTTTCCCGTAAATGAATACCATAATATCAACTCCCGTATTTTGGGAAGGCAGCAGGAAAACACCGCTCTTCTGTCATTTTTTCTCCATAAAAAGGAGCTGCAGAGTGTTTAAATGTGTTACTTTCCAATTTTTATTTAATTATACAATAGTGTTTTGCTATAGTGTTTCCACACTTGACAAAAGATCCGCCAGTAATCGAATCTTGAATTATGTGATATGTACAGGTGCACAAGAGCAAGCTTGTAGGAGAGATTTAATTGCCCTAGTGAGAGGTACCCACTACTCTACATGCTTAACATGAATAACCATTGTGTAAGATAAACTTAAATGCCTTTGGTCATGTGCACCTTGCAACTAAAATCATGATACAGATTGTGTGCATGTTATGTTCATAAACCTGTATCAAATGCATTGGAAAACTAAAAGAAGTATGATGAATAGATTGTCTGGATCCATTTAGATATCACGCAGAGTTTTAAGCAGGAGCTTGGGTTAATGGATTAAGGAGTTTTCTATGAGGATCACACTGTTTACACAGTGGTTCCATACGAATTTGCCCTTTGGTTATATTACCCCAAGTAAGTCCACAAGTCAGTTTCACGATTTTCCCTTCTCATTTGATTGCTTTTGCGTAGGTGGTTATGCAGAAATATTGTGTCTGCAACAGAACAGAAAAGGTGAAGGGGAGAGGATGAAGCTTTGGGCTGAATCTGCTTGGAGCAACCCCACACTATCCTTAGCCCAGGCACTCGAACAACCATCATCTAACTCTTCTTCCAAAGTAACTATTATAGATACCAGAATATGCAGGATCATATAGTCTTCTTTCCTGCTCCTGCAAGTTTGTGCGTCTCCCTCAGCTCTTCAACCCTCTCATTTCTAGTGAGAACCTTGTATGTGGCTATGTGTCTGTGTCAGGATATTTAATAGATTTGAACAAAATGGAAGGAAAGAAGAAAGGTCAGATGACAGTAGTAGTAGTAGTACTGTTTTCAGATTTAAACATTTTTGAATGGAACCAATAAAAACAGTGTGCTTTTACAAGGGAGCTTCAATGGAAACACACCAATACGTTCTCATAATGGAAGATCAAGGCCTTTCCCAACATCAACCCCAATAGCCTGAAGTATTCCCTTATTCAATATCTGAAATAAAAGACAATGCAACAGAAGTATTAGGATGTTTTCTTTTGCACTGTTTTCTGTCCCAGACCAGATCAGACTAGACCAGACTTGACTTCCGTAGTTATAAAATACACAGAGACCAATCCAATTCAGACCAGATCAGACCATCAAATTTCAGTCCAAAAGAAAACATCCTTAAAACCAATGCCCAAAATTTACATTGATCTTTGGTTGTGTGTACTTGGAGTTCTTTTTTAGCAGTTGGGTTGTGTGCGATTCTTTATCGTTTAATTGAATCTCGGATGCTTTTGCAAGTTTATTGTAGTATTTCTAGTTTCCCACCCGCAAAAAAATATTTGTAAAATTAATTATACAAGAAAGGAATAGTAAAATATATATGGACTAAATATGGGAATTAATCCTTAGATATTACTAGTAGTAATCAATTTATAGAAAGTATATTTCTGAAAATGATGACCTTTAATTCTTTTTTCATTAAAAATAATAGGGAAAACTGTCAAATAGGTCTTCGAACTTTCATAAAAAGGTCAATTAAGTCCTTCTATAGGAGGTTCTGTCCGGCCGTCGCGATTTGGGGCAGTTCCCGGTGGAAATTTTTGATGATTTTTTTTTAGCATATTATTCACCAAGTCTAGTTTACTCATACCAAATTTCAGTTAAAAATTCAATCGGGAACACATTCAAATTAATTCTTGAAGATAACTGCGCATTTTTGCGTTCTCGAATTAATTTGAATGCGCTCCCGATTAAATTTTTAGTTGAAATTTGGTATGAGTAAACTAGACTTGATGAATAAGATGCTTAAAAATTTTCATCAAAAAATTCCACCGGGAACCGCCCCAAATCGCGATGACCGGACAGAGTCTCCTATAGAAGGACTTAATTGACTTTTTTATGAAAGTTCGATGACCTATTTGACAGTTTTCCCAAAATAATATGATAGATTTGTGAAATTTAACCATAATTGGGGATATTTTAAGCTAATAACTGATTTGAACCAATGTTTTACTTCCCTCGGACATTTTTAGTTTCTGTATATAAATATGAGGTAATCTTAATTTAGGCAGTGAATTTAAAAGATCACTAATATTATTTGATTTTACCTAGTCATTGTTTTCAAGGTGAAAACAAATAGTATAAGAAAATAATTTTCCTTGGCATATTGTTTGCCTTTTCTACAACTTTCTCAGATCCAAACATTGCATAAGGAATCGGTAACTGACCAGTTCTAAAATGAATGTTCCAATCAGTCCAATCATACAAGCTCTGGAGTTGTATATTTCAGCAGTTCTTGTAAAACCCAGAAATGGGGGCTTAAGTTTTGGCTGTTCCTTTGGGTAATCCACCTTGAAGAATTGTGTGCACATTAGACAGCCTTTTATATTATGAATTCAATATTTGGGGGAAAAGAGGAGAGGCGTGAGAGATAGATACCCCGGCAGAAAGCTTTGCAGCTTGAACTTTGAAGGAGATGTGTTTCTGGGAAACTGTGGAGCTTCGAATGAGATGACTTACAAGGGAAGCTTGTTGACCTGGAACCGGAAGCCTTGGGGAGACAGAACGCGACGGAAATGGCGGTAGAATTGCTGCCATTGCTGTCAAGTGCTTCTTCACAGTCCTCTTCTTTGCGTGTGTGAGGGAGGGAAAACCTTCACATAATCCTGCGCGTTCAATTTTGAGGATTGGGATAGGTAAGGGAATGACGTGTTTCTTCTCCACCAATTAAGTTCTCACTTTCCTTTTTAGTCAGTTCCTAAATTAAGTTCACACTTTAATACTTTTCTTATTTGATAAATAATCTACATCAAAACAGTGCAAAACATTGTCAAACAGTGTTTAAACAGTGCCAAACAGTGCACTCTACAGTAAAGTCAAATTTATTTTCTTAAAACCTGTGAAGTCAAACACAGAACTTAATTGGGGGACGGAGGGAGTATTATTGTACTTCTTTCCTGCTACTAACCTGTGTTTAAGAAACTGGCCCGGCCCGGTTGACCCGGAAACCGCCGACCCGGGTAAATCACCAATCAGGTGCAAGTCAGAACCGGAAAAGGTCAATACCCGTAAAACATATTGGTGCATATTTATTTGCAGTAAAGGAACGACCCATCTGACCCGCGGTTGAACCAGTTGATCCGCGACCTAGTGCTCCAAACGGTTCATTGTCCGGTCTGGTCCTGTTTTTAAACGTAACGTAGTTACTAACCCTAAACTCATAAGTTGTGATTGCAAGTACCGGAGACGGAGTCTCACTCTCTATCTGTCAATTGTGATTATAGTCCAATTTATATCCTCCCATCGTGCCGTTCGGTCGGTGTTGGGGGGCCCTCAGGGATGAGGTGTCATCTTTTTTTTTTTTTTATAAGTTGTGATTGCAATGAAATGTGAAATTTGACTTTGCGTTCAACTTTTGGATATTGGTTTTTGCACTTTTTAAAAATCATTAATATTTGCATCCATCGATCCAAATATTATAAATGTGTGTGGTGTAAAGTCGAATAATTTTATAGTGAAATTAAGTCCATACATTAATACGGGTAATTTTTAAAATATGATGTAAAGTCAAATATCACTCAAAAAACAGGTGTAAAGTTAATTAAAAAAATAGGGTGTAAAATCAAATTCAAATAGGCATTTTAATGGTCCTTTTTAGTCCCTCATCTTTACTTTTTTCAATATGATAAACTTTAACTATATGAAATAGATGCATATGTAGTATATAAAAGTGAAATAAAAATATTCTTTTTGTTTGTAAAATATGAAAATGTAGTTTGCCGAAGAGGGGCAAGAGACATTATTTAAGATGTGCATGTAAGTACACCATATATATGTGTTGTGTTAAATGGAGTGTCCGGAATGAGGCAACCATAGATGTTGAGGCGATTAAGGCCATGTTTTTCTCTTCACCACATACCACGGAACTGACTCAACCACTCTCTGCTCTATCCATCTTTTATGCTTCACACCTCTCTCAGTTTGCATCAAACACTTCCACTCATCATAAATATAATAAATAAATAAATAAAGTTTCTTAATTTAATTAAGAAATACTGCATGCGATAACAAGCTAGCTCGCTAGCTAATTTTCATTCATTCATTCATTTGATTTGATTTTCATAACATGTAGCGACAGATCGATCCAGGCCTATATACTGCTAGCTAGCAGCGCTGGATACATTCTCCTCTCCGGCTAATTCAATCCAAGGATACATATCCACCCATCCGCTAGGTAGAGCGATCGGGCCCGCAGGCCAATGCCTATGAGGGCCGCACCGCCACCCGCGCAATATGTTTCTCCCCCGCCGGTTACGCTTCTCCTCATAGCCTTCCTCCTCGTCTTCTTCTTCTTGGGCATCTTCTTCGTCATCTTTTGCAAGTACTGCATACAGAGCTTGTGGCACAACCGCCGCATCACTCAGGCCGGAGCCCCCCTCGGCCCGGACGGTAACCCCGCCGCCGACATGCCCCCCGGGATCGACCCCAAGATCATCGACTCATTCCCCACTTTCACCTACTCGAGCGTCAAGGACTACCGCAAAGAGAAGTATGGGCTGGAGTGCGCCATCTGCCTTGTTGAGTTTGAGGACGAGAGTCTTCTGCGCCTGCTGACCTCCTGCAGCCACGTGTTTCACCAGGAGTGCATTGATCTTTGGATGGAATCTCACAAGACTTGCCCAGTCTGCCGCCAGGCCCTCGACTCTCTGCCGCCCCCGCCTTCTACCTCTCCTTATTCCTCGGTGCCGGGAGGAGGCAGCAGTGTCGATGATGATGAAAACTTTCAAGAAGAATTTGATCGTGATGATGACGATGAGCAAGTGCGTGACGACACGCATCATCATAGCATCACAATAGTACATGATGATGAGGTCGTCATCGATAATACCAATGACGACCTCACAAATAATAGAGGGGAAGGAGGAGCAAGTGTTGACCATATAAGTAATCATAATAATCATCAGCAAGGAAATACTTCCCTACACAAATATGTTGTAACCACATTAAATACTAAAAACAACAATCATTATCATTGTAACAACAACAACAACAACGATAGTAACAATAATAGTAATAGGAGTAGTGTAATTAGGGAGGAGGAAGAGAAGTTCCCAAGGTCCCATTCCACAGGGCATTCGATTGTTAAGATTAGGGAAGATCCGGAGGACAGGTTTACTTTAAGAATACCTCCGCATGTCCGGGCCAAAATTATTAGGGGGCACACTGTCACCAAGAGTTGCACCACGTTTGGAGAACACAAAAATAAAACAACCTCAGGAAACAGATGTAGTAGTGGTCTTAGTCAGGTTTGATCCCTGCATGCTTTATATACTTAATTAATTAGGCTCTTTTTCCATATATACTTCTGATGATACTATTTTCTCTTATTTCATTTTAACTCTTTCTTTCATTCTTCACCTGAATTTGTCAATTTTGTTGCTTGTGAAAGTATATATACTGAAGGTGATGATGAGCATATGTGCATTCGGAAATACATGTATATATGCGATCAAATTGCAACTTTCTACCTTACTTTTCTTAACACGAGCGACTTTTTACCGTACTACTGTCAGGTTTTTATCTCACGTACAAAACAGTTGTTAATAATGGAATGGATGTATGATACGACAAAACAAATTCGGGTTAACATAAATTGCAACGGTCAACATTTCACACTTGCCAACGCACGTCTTTGACCGTAATTATCTCTTAATCTTTATTAGAAAAAAAATTAAAAATCAGATTTTGAAAATTTGTAATGAGATGTGAATTGAACAACATTTAAAAAAAAAACAATTCTCATAAAATAATAGCGTAAAATGTAGTCATAACAGAACATGTGAATAGTGTAAAATTCAACATGTTGCGATTAAAAAAAGGTGACAACTAGGGTACATTTATAAAATATGGGGTACCGTACCTATCATTCATTTGATTGGACCACATCACTTTATCATTTTTAATTTAGATTTAAATAATTCAACTCCTACATTCTCATTGGTCCATGTGGACAAAAGTATGATATCTTATGAATACCATAGAATCTACCTAAAAATATGACGGATTGCGAAGGAAGCTTCGGACTTCGGTGTTTGTAATTTAAGTCACATTTTACCGGACTAGTTTGTCACCATATATCTAGTGGATTATGGAGTCTGTTGAACATGTTTTTCACACCCTTGAGGCTAAATTTACACAACTATGTTGTATAATACTCCATCAATTAAAGTACAAACACCGAAGAATAAACAGATCATACTAAAGAATGATCTAGAGGTTTAATTATATGGTACTGATCTAGAGGTTTATATGGTCAACAAAAGTAGCAATATAATATACAGATCATTCTCTAGAAGAATAAATATTTAAAGTATTAAAGATAGAAATACACCCTATCTTGTATGATACGCGGTGATATGCTAGTATTCAATGAAGTTTTCTCTAAAGAATGTGAGTCATAACGTGACTCACATGTAGCGAAAACTACACTAACCGCATTAACCGGAGTCGTGAACATAATAGTAATATTGACATATCGTACTCTTAAGACTTGATAAAGAACTTATATTGAATTTTAATGAACGTTTAAGTGAACCTTGATGTCTTGGTCACTTTACATACATCTCTCTACTTAATTCCTCAAATCCTAAATTTTATAAAAACAACAACCATATCTGTGTATTTGCAAGTTAAACCCAACTAGATATATTTCTATCTTGAAAATTTATATGTTTATTCATTTGGATTGGAGGATGACTTATATTGCAACTTTTATTGACCATATAAACCTCTACATGTTATGCATCATAATCGTGAAGAAGACACTCCTCAAATCATCGTCACTCGATCAATTTGTAGATTTGTTGCCCTAGTCCTAATCATAATTACCAAGAAGAGCTTCATTCATCATTATTTGGATTAAGGAGTATATCTAAATGTTTGGGTTATTTAGATTTTCTTCCCTTTCATATACCATCTAGATTAATGAGGTTATGAAAGGGAATTTGAAAAGATTTTAGCTCATATTTTAGTACTTTTTCTATATTTAATTCTATCTAGGATAATGTTTTAAATAATTTGTGTTAACATTAGCTTGTTTGGGAGTGTTTGGGTTCCATTTGTTTGGAAGTATTTGTGCTACCAGTTGTTTGAGAAGTGGGAGTACTTGGGTTGCTACTTGTTTGGGAGAAAGGTAATAAAATACTAAGGAGTACGTATTAGGCCATTTGTAGTGTAAGGGGATTATGAGCCTAAAAAGTTAAAAGTGGAACTCTTCAATTTTTATGAATATGGATGGTTGTGGACATTTTTTGATCCATGGATTTTTATAAAAATCAACTAACTCTTAAATCCATAGACTTTTTATTGAATTCTATAAGTTTATATACTTTCAAAAAGTACATAGACTTTTAAATCCCGCCGCAACTGCCGGTCATCGGAATTTTCACCTAGATCGCCGCTACCGATCTGCTTGTTTGCCTCCGTCACCGAAGTTCCCCGCCGTCGTCATCGGACTGATCTGCCACCAACAAAATGACTTTGGTTATGAAAGGGAATTAGGGGCAATTAATTATATTAATTAATTAAATTAGGGGTGGAAATGTCATTATATTTAGTCTGAAGGAAGATAATCAAACATATGATCATACTTTGGGAAAAATGTTACTTCCTCCGTTTAAAAATCAATGACACACTTTGATTTCACAAAGATTAACGATTTTTTTTACCGAGGGGTAAATTTTACTGTGGAGTACACTATTGACACTATTTGACACTATTTTGTACAGTATTGATATAAATTTGTTTACCAAATGGAAAGTGTGGCATTCATTTTGAAACGTCCAGAAAAGGGAAAGTGTGACATTCATTTTGAAACGGAGGGAATATGTTTTAGTCCTAACGTGACTAATTTCCTCTATATGATATGATAAGAAACAAACAAATAAATAAATAAATGAAAGAAATGTAATTTATCTAGCAACACAGAATTCTACAAGAATAAATGAAGCATAAGAATCCAAATTTATTTTTATTAAAAAGAAAACTCAAAGTTTCGAGAATGCTCAAGAACCTCGGTCTCTTTATAATCAATATAATGAGTATATTACACAACTCAATGAGTAAGAACATTAATTGTTACACAAATGTTACACTCATTGCTACATGTGGTATAAGCATAAGTGCAATTGAGATTTTCTTCTTAATAATTGTTTTTTCTTCATTTTTAACATGTTAGATTTTGTATACTTATTTACGGTTATATATTTATTAATTTGAAATTGTATATTATGTGTTAGCGATTTAACGATGAAACACAGTAATAGTTAAAATATTTTTTTTCTTAATAGTTAACTGATGACGTACCAGAATTGCACCCATATAATAATATCGATTCTTATATCGGTTTTCTAAAAACTTCTAGAACCGAATCGATACGAGATTAACGGTTCTTCAAATGGTTCATAATTTTCTTTCAAGAATTGAATCGATCTCATCCCAACATTTTTCTTCGTAAGACGAAATATAAAATATCATTTTTTTAAGTTTAATGTAGAATTTCTAGTTCAACTTTATTTATCGTAAAATGATAAAAAAATTCAAAAATTTAATGTTGAAATCTTGCATATTGAGACCATCCTGGTAGCCACCTTCCGACCCGGCCGGTACTGGTCCAAGACTTGTTGGCTGGTTTGTGGTCCCGGTATTTAATTAGTCAAATATGCAACCAGATCTATGCGTACTTGGGACGAGTAGAAGACAACTGAAAAGTCCACGAAAATATTTTGTGAGGAGAAGAGACAATAATTGCAGAGAATTAATGTACTAAGAATGAGTTAAAAGTCCACGAGAATCCATGATTTTAGAAGTCAATAAAAATGAATGGAAGTTTGAATACGCCTAGACTTTTATACATTTTTAAAAGTCTTTATTGAATATACCTAAACTTTTGTAGATCGTTTAAAAATTTTGTCACTAATTTCTAATACAATAACCCATAATTGCTTACATTGTGAGACAAAAGGAGGATAAAATTGGAAAAGAGAATGGATGGGTTTAAATATGGAGGGAACATAGTCGGCCAAAAAGTAACAATTTTTATGGAATAAAATGGAGGTTACAAAACATCATGTTGCAGGGGTGACATCATTCACACACAAAAAAAACATTTTATTTCTTTAATTTTTTTTAACTTTTCTATTTGTACTCCAAATTTTCACACAATATATCAAAATTCATAAATTGTAATGATTTTTCATATGACACCAATATAATGTTGGGTGTGTTTCGGAAAATAAAGAAAATTAATTAAAATAAATTAATTAAAATGACGAAAGAAAACATAAATAAGATGGAGCAGAAATCAGTCAAAGCTCGTGCTACGCACGATGTCCTTAAAACGTATTTGTTACCTCCCTCGATGCTAGGAGCATTGCAACAATCATTTCCCAGGATACGATGACTTCGAACTAATGTTCATCCACGTATAAACATAAAATGACATAGCCGTCTACCGTGCTCTTCACATAGACGCATTTGTCACTTTCGTTTATCTTAAACCCATTAATTAACATTGCATGATCGAACTATCTTAAACCCATACAATGATTTAATTAATTTACAATCTTTCCTTTCTTGACCAGGAACACGAAAACACTCGGGTTTTTACGTCCATTTGATGAACTTCCAAATTCCGCAAAGCGGCAATTGCCCGTATTATCCTAATGGAATTTATTCTCGTCACCGGAGAATACGTGTCAAAGTAATCATGGCCCTCGCGCTGCTTGTATCCCTTGATTACAAGTCTGGCCTTATACTTATCAATGGAACCGTCCTGTTTCATTTTCCGTTTAAAAATCCACTTGGATCCCAAAGGTTTACATCCCGGAGGGAGATCAACCAATTCCCACGTGTGATTTTTTAGGATAGAGTCCACCTCACTTTTGATGGCTTCTTTCCACATTGGTCCTTCGGTAGACGTTACGGCTTCCGTATAAGTCCGTGGCTCATTTTCTACCAAACATGTTAGAAAATCCGGTTCATTTTCTACCGTACAAATTAGAATATTCGAATCGAATTCTACCAAGTATGTGAGAAAATCCGGTCCGAAGGATTTTCAACTCTAGCACGTTTGCTACGTCGGGGTTCGGGTTCTTCACCGGATCCCTCGCTAGTATTTTCCATAGCTACGTCAAATGTTCGTTTTGACGTGCTAGGTCCATCGTTGGACTTGCATGGAAATACGTCTTCAAAGAATGATGCATTCCTTGACTCAATTATTGTGTTTTTATGTATATCCGGATTATTCGAATCCTACACTAAAAACCGATAAGCACTACTATTTTGTGCATATCCAATAAAAATACAATCCACCATTTTTGGACCTATTTTTATTTTCTTAGGTGTTGGTACAAGCACCTTAGCAAGACACCCCCACACTTTTAAATATTGTTAGGAAGGCCGTCTGCCTTTCCACAACTCGTACGGAGTTTTATCATATTTTTTCCGGGGAACCTTATTTAAAAGGTAATTGCTTGTCAAGATTGCTTCGCACCACATATTTTGTGGCAGGCCCGAACTTACCAGCATCGCATTCATCATATCTTTCAATGTGCGATTCTTTCGTTCAGCAACACCGTTTGATTGAGGTGAGTAGGGTGCGGTACGTTCATGTACTATACCCACACTAGCGCAAAAGTCACCAATTGGTGCTTCATACTCCCCACCTCGATCACTCCTAATCGTTTTAATCCGTAGATTAAGTTGGTTTTCCACTTCATTCTTATAAAGAATGAATTAATTTATCGATTGCTTCGTGTTTATTTTTCAACAAATAAACATAGCTATATCGAGTGCTATCATCGATAAAAGTAATAAAATATTTATTATCGTCACGTGTTTGTATTGATTTAAAATCACAAACGTCACTATGAATTAATTCTAGTGGTTCCGTTTTTCTTTCAACCGATTTGAAAGACGTTTTCGTTAGTTTTGCCTCAACACAAATATCACATTTGTGCTTCACATCAATTGTGAATTTAGGAATGTGTTCCATGTTAATTAATCTATGTATAGAATTAAAATTAACATGTACTAGTCTACCATGCCACACATTGGAAGACTCAAGCAAGTAAGCAGAAGAGATTTTATTATTATTAATAATAATAGTCGTTACATTGAGCTTAAAAAGCTCGTCACATGCATACCCTTTGCCCACATACATTCCTGACTTGGACAAAACTAATTTGTCCGACTCAAAAACCATGCGGAAGCCATGCTTGTTCAACAACGAACCGGAAATCAGTTTTTTGCGTATTTCCGGAACGAACAAAACTTGATTTAGAGTCAGCTCCTTGCCCGAAGTCATCTTCAGGACCACCTTGCCCACGCCTTCCACCGCGGAATGAGCCGAGTTTCCCATCCACACCTTCTCACCATTTGATGGCTCAAGAGTTGTGAATAACTCCCGGTTTGAGCAAATATGCCGGGTAGCACCGGTGTCTACAAACCACTCCTTGGAATTGGATCCAACGAGGTTGACTTCCGTAACCACAGCCGCTAGGATGATGTCTTCATCCTTTTGCCCACCTTGCACCAAGTTGACGTGAGAATCTTTCTTCCTCTTTCGTGCCTTGCAATCCGAGGACTTTGTGTCCATTTTTATTGCAATTGAAGCATTTTCCATTGAACTTTGTCTTGGAAACGTCTCCCTTGAAACCGAGCTTGCTCTTCCCATTATTTTTGGTTTTGGAGCCTTTTGCATGCTCCACCACGTTTGCCTTGGCGCCATGAATGATTGGGAGTTTCCCATTATTCTTCCGGTTATCCTCTTCAATCTGCAGATGGAGGATCAACTGCTCCAAGTTCATTTCCTTTCGCTTAGGCTTAAGGTAGTATTGAAATCCTTCCAAGGCGGCGGCAATAAATGAATAATTGACGCCACTTGGAACGACTCACTAACTGTCATTCCTTCGTCTCGAATTTCGTTGGAGATCATTTTCATTTCTTCAACTTGACTCAAGACCGTCTTCAAATCCACCACTTTAAAATCAAGGAATCGACCAACAACAAATTTCTTTGCGCCGGCATCCTCGCTTTTATACTTGTGGTCCAAAGCATTCCAGAGCTCCTTAGCCGTAGCTAATTTGTTATATACGTCGTACAAAGCATCATGCAGCCCGTTCAACACATAGTTTCGGCAAAGGAAGTCAGAATGCTTCCAAGCCTCAACCGCGTTGAGAGATTGCACATCTACCTCACTTCCGGTTACAGCCGGAGAGTCCTCGGTCAAGAATTGTGCAAGACCGAGAGTAGTGAGATAGAAGAGCATCTTTTGCTGCCACCTCTTGAAGTTTAACCCATTAAATTTCTCGGGTTTCTCCACAGAGTAGCTTGACACGGTAACCATAGGGATTGCCCCTTGGTTGCCCAAAGCAGATGCACCGCGTTGTGAACTACTGTTCACCGGAGCTCCGCTTTCAGAGAGATTATCGTTCGGCACATTCTGCCTAACAACATTTTGATTTTCTTGAGAAACCATTTTTGTTTTCTTACGTTTTTCCGAAAAACACAAAAAGGTTTTAAGTTCGTTCACAAAAGTGACAAACTACGTTTTTAAGATTGTATCCGTATGATACAAACTTAGCAACAAAATACGTTTTAAGATTGTTGGGTGTGTTTCGGAAAATAAAGAAAATTAATTAAAATAAATTAATTAAAATGACGAAAGAAAATAGAAATAAGATGGAGCAGAAATCAGTCAAAGCTCGTGCTACGCACGATGTCCTTAAAACGTATTTGTTGCCTCCCACGGTGCTAGGAGCGTTGCAACAATCGTTTACCAGGATACGATGACTTCGAACTAATGTTTGAGCACACAAACAAGAGTTCCAACGAACGAGAACACTGCATGAACACTTATGAAATTTTCGGAACTGTCCATGAGCTATGATTGTCGTAACGGTTCAGAAAAATAAGAACGTTGGACATTTATTGTTGTAATGGTTCAGAACGTCCAGCTGCGCGACGAGGGGTTCTGCTCGACGCCACCATAACGAGGTGTTTTGGTCGAGGCCTTCTGTCTGGAGCATTTCTGCCGCAAATAAACGTTTCGGGAAGAAAAAAAAATTAACCGTATCTCTTGAGAGATAGATTTTTGTTTTTGGACGACAATCGTGTCCGCAAGTCTTCCGCGCATGCAAGTCGCAGTTTTTCTTCTCCGATTTTGGGATTCGATTTGCACCCCCCTGCGCACGTGGAGAGAGCCTTTACCCTTAGGAATCTTAACTCCTTAAGGGGGGAGTCCCTTTATAAAGGGTTGCAAATCCCTTGGATTTTCCGGTGTGGGAAGTAACACACTAGAAAACCATCCTTTTTCCCAGTTTTTCCATTCTAACGGGTAAACTTCGAGAATCAATTTCTCATTCACCCGTTATCCGTTTTGTGCGTACCATATATCGAATTGTAGCCCTAAACAAGGACAATCCGAAAACCACTTTGACCCGACCCAAATCGGAAGTGGACCCCACTCAAAAAATTGCCCCAAAATTACCATTTAATGCAATTTGAACACATTTTTCCAACATATAATATTGCATATGTAAGTTTAAAAAAAAATCGGAAGTTTTAACTGTTGGAGTTTTTATGCCAAAATAATACGGAATACAAATTTTTAATTCATGGTGCCTCCACGAATAACTAAACTTTACATAAACTCATTTCATTTTTTATTAACACCGATTTTTTTTTGAAGTTATAACTTTTCAACATCGAAATGTGTATTTTTTTTAATTTCATAATTATTTATAAAAACAATCAAAGAAAAACATTATTCTCAATTATTTAATTAATACGTAGTATTTTACTGATTGATATGTAAAAAATATGTAGAGTGTATTTTTTTTTACAGTACTAAAATGCAGTGAAAACGGTATTGACGAAGTATATGTACACTGTTTTCATACAAAGCTCATATATTTAAGTTTTTATACCGTGTAGAAATGAGTCTTTAATACTGTTTGTCATTCCTAAGAAATTGTTACGTATCACCCTCCCACCACTTATATTCTTCACTTTTGTAAAGCTCCAATAATTGGTTTGCTTGCCTCTTTGATATCATATTGAGATTCAATTATCAAGATTCAAGAAGGTATTGAAGAAGATGAATTGATTTGTGTAGAACTCAAACTTAAAAGAGAACTGATCGAAGGAAGCAGTATGCTTTTCAATAATAAGAAAAATGAATTACTAACTATTACAATTATGGCGCTTTCGCAACCCTCAAGCTGTGCTAGGGATTTTCTAAAGCGCCGCGATGAAGGAGCCCTAAAGGGGATACTATGGGAGGCGCCGCTTCTTTAGATCGATAGATTGATTCAAGGAGTGGTGGCATTTCGTCGACTTTGGTTTCGATCTTCTCAGACTACATGTTTCGTCGTTTTTTTGTTCTGCTTTGTTTCTTGCTTCTTGTCGATCTTGGTTGTTGTAATGTTGTCTACCGGTTGTCCGGCTGGTTCTTATAATCCGGATCTACCGGTGAGCGACCCGGCCGAGCGACTGGGTCACGGGTCAACCCGGTCAACAACCGTTAGACCCGGTCAACAATTATACATATAATTAATTATATAAAGATTAAATTCATAATTAGAAAATTTGTTTTTCTTCATAAATTAATAATGATAATACAATATAAACAAGGTAAGAAAATTATTGTATTTAAGTATATTGATTTTAACTAAATATAAAATACATTGTGATTTAGATGGGTAATAGATATAACAAAATAAAATAAAAAATAAAATATGATACAACAAAGTTGGAAGATTATATACGAGAAGTATAATAGCAGTATCGGTGTGTATTTATTAGTATTTATATTATGAATTAATTAAATAATAAAATTGCTTAATTAAGATTTTCTAGGATTAAATTACGCGGTCGTCTCCTAGGTTTTCGTAGGGAGTTTTTCCGGCACCGTCCATGGTGGCGGTAGTGTCCGGTTGTTCTTCTCTCGATTGTTCGAGGGTTCTATCAAGGAAGAAACATGAGTATTATGAGCTGGAATTGTCGAGGTCTAGGAAACCTAGCCACGACTCAGTGTGTTACACAGACGATGTTCTCGATCGCGGCTTGGTCTCGACTGGGACTCAGGCGAATGGACGGAGCAAGATTGAAGGCCAAAGATCGTTCATGGTGGAGATCAAAAGGTCATGGACGAAGTGTGGGGCTAGGGGCTGGATCAGATCTGGATCAGAGGCACGGAGCGGAAGATGATTCAGTATTGTTGAACCGTCCCCCTCCTGAGCCGCCGCCATGGAGTGCAGGAGAGTCTAGGGTTTGGAGGCAGTATTTTAATTTTATTATTTGCTTGCTTTTTAATTTCCATGGTCAGACCGTTCTGTTTTACTTTTATTGTTTCCTTTCCTGTAAGACTCTTGCATTAAGGTGGGGGGAGAAAGAATCTGCGGTAACCGTCATTAGCTCTAAATTGCCCAAATTTGGTCTAGCGAGTTATACTGCTTTTTTACAGGTGGTTAGCTCTCAGTCTCGGCCACAGGCGGATGGTTATTTGTGATTTTTTTCTTGTTCTGTACTCTTGCTGAATGCTATTTTTATGAATTAAGTCTTCATCGAGCAAAAAAAGATTTTCCAGGATTATAAGGTATAAGTACCTCTAATAGACCGATATAAACAACGAGCTGCTGTAGCACAATGGTAAGAAGACTTGGGTTCTAAGCGGCTGGTGTAAGTTCGAATCCCATTGGGGTTGTATTTCCCGGGTTTTTAGCGATTTTCCGGGGTTTTAGCGATTTTCCGGGTTTGGGCCAAGTCGCGGCTGTCACGGGTTATGCCGGGTCTACGGTTTATCTAATTAAAGAAAAAGTGATTTGGATCCTTAATTAACCAATTTGTTTATCTAATTTTTGTTTAGCGAATCAAAATCAAAATATGAGAACTTCCTTAGAGATTTTGAACACAAGAAGAGTTTATTGTCTTCTCCAAAGTTCTCCATTTCTCCGTTAATTTGAGCCCTTAATGTTGTTCAACATCAATCAGATGTTTAAACAAGAGACAAAAGTGGATTCATAGGTGTCTCTTGCTCTCTGTTCACCTTCGAATTGAATGTCACAACTGTGTTAGAGATTCTAGGTGCACGAGGATTTTCTCTAGCTGCTAAAGCAGGGCCAAGAGCCTGACTAGAGGAAAACCAGTGGTTTAACTGTGGTGGGAGTATCCGGATGGATTAACCTGTTGGTAAGTTTAAAAGTGATGGGGATTTACCGGCTGGATAGGTATACAGTGCCCGCAGCGGACTATTTAAAGAAAAGTGGGCGTTTGGTAGGATGTAATAGGCCCGGACCCGGTTCGGTTCCTATGCAAAATATGTGAAACCATTTGAAAATATGAAATTTTACAAACGGTCCGGTTCTTATAAATTATTTTATAGAACCGATAAGGAACCGAACCATTCTTAACGATTCGGTTCTTGTCATTTAACGGTTCCTAGTCTTTAAAAAATTCTTACAAATCACGGTTAAATTTGTGGCAAAAAGACATTCAACGTTTGAAATTACAATACAAATATGTTGAACATCATTTCAAACCTCAAAAGTTGAGTTTAAAACATAAATACATAACAAACCGCAAATTTTAGTAAATAAAACAAAACAAGATATTCGCTAAAGAAGTCCAAGAGAACCGGTTAAAATAAAAAATAGTTTTAATTAGTTAAATAACTAAACTAAAATAGTGAATGTAATATAAAAATAGATAAGTAAATACACATTAAAATATATATACTAATAAGAAATATATATAATTTTAGTTATTATATATAACGGTTCCTTAATGGTTCCATGTACATACTTTTTTTAGGAACCGAGAACCGAACCGTTAATAAAAATAGGAACCGAATCATTCACAAATAACTAATACATTTTGGAACCGAACCGAACCGGGTAATAACGGTTCGGTCCGGTTCGGTTCTCCGGTTCTTGGTTCCAAAGTCCCAGCCGTAGGATGTAAAATAATTACTTTGCATGCGAAGTGTAAGGACGTAAAATGTTTACATTGTTTGGTTTGATGATTTAATGTAAAGTGTAAGACACTTTTTAAAACATTTCGCACTGTATCATGTAAAGTATTTTACGTGGGGGGAGGGTGGTAAAATACTTTGAATGCCTTTTATGAAGCAACGACTTTGCGTGCAATTTAATAGTAAATTACACATCTAGCCAAACAATGTATCTAGTTTACATGTAAAATGATTGATTCCCTATACTTTGCATGCAATCACTTCGCGTGCAAAGATTTAACGTGTAAACTACCAAACGAGCCCAAAGAGTAGTCAAAGTTGGGACTAATAATCCATAATATCGATTATTAAATGCGGACCGCGAATAGTTCGGATTAATAATGTCAATTTTCCTATAAATTAAGTACTCCGTGATATTTTGCCAAAAAACTATTAAGGGTTTAGTACTATCTATACATACTGTCTATTAATAGAAAAGGTAAGAGTTAGATTGGTACTCGAAGTTGAATAAAAAGTGTCAAATAAGTCCTTACTGTCCGGCCTCTGCCATTTGAGGCGGTTCCCGGTGTAATTTTTTGATGAATTTTTTTGAGCATCTTATTCATTAAGTCTAGTTTACTCATACCAAATTTCAGCTAAAACTTCAATCGGGAAGACATTCAAATGAATTCTTGAAGATAACCACGCTTTTAACTTCGCAGTTATCTTCAAGAATTCACTTGAATGCGTTCCTGGTTGAATTTTTAGCTGAAGTTTAGCATGAGTAAACTAGACTTAATGAATAAGATTCTCAAAAAAATTCGTCAAAAAATTCCACCGGGAACCGTCCCATATGGTGACAGCTGGACAAAGCCTCCTATATAAGAACTTATTTGACCCTTTTTATGCAACTTCAACTACCAATCTGACCCTTAACTCCATTAATAGAAGGTTACTAAAATAACCACATGAGATACAATATTTATACTAAGGCCCTATAAATCAGAAATACTTTCAATAGAGTAGGCCCTATAAATCAGAAATACTTGTTCTTGACAAAATTTTGAACCCTTCTATTACTATTACTGATTGATTTCTTGTGTGTGGGAATTTCAGTATAGACTCTCACTCGCAGCGTTTTTAAGAGATCATTAATTCGTGAGTGTAATTCATTTCCCTTGAAAAATTCCCAAACAAGCTGTAACTACCACCTAACCCAGAAGAAGATGGCAATCACCTCGTCAGCTGCTCAGAAGCTCCTAAGCGTTGGCACTAAGATAGTCGCCGTTGGCCGTAACTATGCCGCTCACGCCAAAGAGCTCGGCAACGCCCTCCCTAAGGTTTGCCTGTGTTGATCTATCTACACTATTGCTACATATATAGGTGCGTGCGTGTTGATTTTGTGGGTTTTCTATTTATCACTATTAACTGCTGGCGTATATGATGGGGTAGGAGCCGGTGCTGTTTTTGAAGCCGACATCTTCGTATTTGGAAAATGGAGGCACGATCGAGGTGCCGCATCCATTGGAGTCGCTGCATCATGAGGTGGAGCTGGCGGTGCTGATCGGAAAAAGAGCTAGGGATGTACCCGAGGCCACTGCTATGGAGTATGTCGGAGGTAATGCTATTAAGAAATGTTAAACTCTGAACCTATGTAGCAGTAGCACGGAACAAAGGAGATCTTATTTAGCTCCTTAAGCCTTTATTTGGTACTAATGAGAAGTATAGAGGGGAAGTAAAATGAGAGGAAAATAGAGGTGGTTAAAAGAGAACATAGAGAGTATCATATTTGGCTTCATGAACAAGCTGGGATGGATTATTATTTAAGAAACATGAGTACAACTATTATACCCCGCGTATGTGATATGATTTTTAATTAAAACTATCTCAGTTTGTATAATTATACTCCCTCCATCCCTTATAAATTTGTTTTTTACTTTTATGGATGTCCCAATAACTTTGCTACTTTCTGTTTTAATCAATGAATTTGTGGGTTGTTCATATTATTTTTCTCTCCTCTACACAAATCTCAACCATACTGTTTTACTTTATTATTTCCCATGTCAGCCAGACAAAGTTTTGAGGGACGGAGGAGTAATTTTATAGGATAAATTTTCTTTCTGATATAAATAAAAAATAATGTAGAATAGTTTTGATAAAAATGTGAAAGGATTTGAAAAAAACTCCCCAAAATCCTCAAATTGGGAGAGTGATATGAGCAGTTTGAAGGATTTTATATCTACTCCACTTTCCTCCTTGACTTCCCCTAACTCTCCCAAACAAAAACACAACTTTCTTATTTTCATCGCATTCCCTAAAATCTCACTGATAAATGTTTCTTTTTTGGTTTTACATTAATTCCATTTTTGTAAGTAGGTGGTGTCATTTGCAATACTTTACATCTTCGTTTTAGAAAATATTTGCAAAATAAATATTTTATCGTATTCCAGTTTAGAAAATATTTGCAAAATAACTGTGTTCTTTATTTTCACCTTTTTCCTTGTTTTTTTGCTTCCTAGCTGTTGCTGAGTGGCCCTTTTGATTAATATTGCATGTTGGTTTATAATATCAATCTGTAATGCACATGTATAAGTTTAAAACTAACAACTATCTCCATTCTTCTATATTTTATGATATTTTTCGTGCTAGTGAATATAATTTGTGGTGAGGCCAGTTTCGAGTGTTATCTCATTAGTACAGATTTCTTGTAAGAAAGCTGCACCAGGAAAAACATCTGGCATGAAACCTTCTTACTATGCTTTTTTACATTAAATAATAGTCTTAAACTGTTAAGTTCTTTTAGAAAAGTAGTTGTTGCTGTAAATTTCATTCCACCTATCCCAATGATTTGGGATTAAGGTGCTGATGGTGAAGAATAATGATGACAGTATTCCATAATGCTCATGGGAACAAGTTGATTGGCTTAGGATTTTATTTCAGGTTATGGTCTTGCGTTGGATATGACTGCAAGGGAGATCCAATCTGCTGCAAAGGTATGTTTTTTTTCATCTTCCAGTTTGAATAGACCCAATAGAGTGTCCAATGTTATGAATGGCATATTTGAAGTACTCCGTAGATTAGTAAATATTATGCTGCATTTTTGCCTTCCATTACGTTCTTTTATTGTTTCTCCTTGGAATTATTGTCTATCCAGCCGATAATTTTTCCCTTCTCATCTTGCCAATCCAGCTTTTGGAGATGTTTTGATGTTTTCTTCCATTCAGTGCTGGCTTTTAACAACTGCAATAGGTGCTTGGCACAAATGTGGGTCTCCCAAAATTGTAATATGTAGTATTGGTAATAGAGTTACCCTTTTCAGGTTTAATTCCAGGTTTATTTTTTCCACATTAGCCGTACGCTGTAAAACACCTAGGCTATCTATTACATATATTTTACAGGCCTAGTGTCCTACTAGTACATGGAATCTACTCGCTTTGTATTTAATTGAAATGTCTAATATATTTATATTTTTGTCTAAAAGGAAAGTGTGCCTTTTAGGGATGGAAGGAGTACTATTTTTATGTATACTATGGGCCTCAGTTTGTCGTTTAAAACAGGCCTCTAGAATTGATTGAACGACCTGCTTCAATTTAATAGATATGACTTATCCTCATGTTCTTCATGCCAGTCTGCAGGTTTGCCATGGACAGTAGCTAAAGGCCAAGACACCTTCACTCCAATCAGTTCATTTGTAAGGATGTTTTTACTTTTTATACCTCTTTTGAATCCCTAGATTCGTTAGGATGCCTTTTTAGTAAAAACTGTTTTGACTAGATGGTTCTCATGATATAGCTCAATATGGGGAACTATTTGTGCACCACTTTCCTTGTTTTTTTCCATCCTAATTAAAAAAACAATACTATGGTTTAAGTCTGGTACTCTGGTCTGATTTGGTTTTGTACTTTTGTCTAGTATGAGATTGAAATTAGTCCAACTGAAAACATCTTTAATCGTCTCAATCAATGGCACCATTTGAAAATGAAGAAAAAAATCATTTGACTTAGAGTCTAAAATCGATATACATCCCTCCAAAATTTATGTGTAGTTAAGTAATTCACATAATCGATGTATTAAACTCAGGTTGGTCTGACCAATTCTTAAGAAAATAAGACATATAGCTAGGTGTAGTCATTGCAACATCTGATAATTGCACTACCAATATTTATTGCACTTATTTTATGGGGAGTTCAAGTTGTCAATCAGACTGTAATTGTCAGAATTTATACCTTAAATATAATTAAGGTATAAATCTTTTTAATACCCATAGTTGATAATTGGGGGTTTTCCATCATTTCCAATGGAGTGATAGAGAGCTCAACAACACAGTAGAAGATTAGTATATTCTCGATTAAGATTTCAGAACTCATATGGTTTACAATGGTGTAGACAGAAAGAAAGAAAAGAACGGATACTATTGAGACACTTCGAGTAGTCTCCCATTCCCAATTTCCAATCTAATCCCAATTTTTTGCCTCCCCCTTTTCTCCTTACCTGCGCTTATTATAAAGGGCCTCATCCACTAAATTATTGGGCCTAAAACCCTCTTATTGTACAATATGACCCACTTCATAAGAGAAGCATCGGGTCCCTATCATCACTCCCCTCTTTAACTACTTCGTAAGAAACTGATATGACATTTGGTTTCAATGGGTTATCTACTACATCCAGTTCAGACGGTTGATCACTTGTTCCCTTCTCTTCTTCTGGCTCTTTCATCAAGACAAATTGATAATGTTTCATTCCACAAACATGTTCTTTGCTCCATTTGTTTCCACATTTGAAGCATAGGCCCTTTTTACTTCTTTCTTCTAACTCTTGCTTGTGTCAACCTTTGGCCTCCCTCCCATGTCTTATTCCGTTTCGGCGATTCCTCTAGCTTGTTCTCTGAATGTGTTCTCTAAGGAATCTGCTTGTTCTATGTGTTCTCTCAGTAGTTCGTGACTGAATAGGACGTGTTCTTCCCTTTGCGGCTTCCACCCAGTTCAAATGCCTGACCATAGTCCCCCCTGTTCTTTCCAGCACTTTTTGCCTTTTTCCTTATGTATCCCTGATCTCATAGCAGTGTTTTTCTCTTCTATCAGCAGAGCTCGATCCATTAATTCAGATAAAGAAGCGGATGGGTAAAGTTTCAGCTCAACTCTCACCTTCTCTTTTAATCCGTTAATGAAAATCCCTTTCAACATCTCCACATCTGTGTTCCTCATGGGTGTGACCACCAACTCAAACTATTCCGGATACTCCATGATGCTTCCAGTCTGTTTGATACTCAATATGGGACCGAAAGGGTTCTATACGAGTTCTGGTTGGAAATGACGGATCAAAGCAGCTTTGAAGCATTCCCAACTGTGTTCCTTGGTTTTCCCATCCCACCACCGGAACCAGTTGAGAGCTCTTTCTTCCATTGCTATCATCACCACAACTACTCTGTCTTCCGTCTTCGTCCTCAAGCTGGTTGAGCTTGAAGAAGCGTTCAACACGGATGGTCCAGCCATAGGCATCCGTTCCATTGAACAAATGGCAAATCAAGTTTCCGCCACGCTCGCACTGCTCCCTGATCCCTCTGCGTCTCTCTCCGATCAAGAGTAAAGTGATGGCTACCGGACTCACTTCTGGATACGGATGATTTTCGGCTGTCGGTCATTCTTCTCCTTCTGGGAGTTTTAGATCTCCCTCGCGATCGTTGTTTTTCCCTCTGCAGAACGATCCTTCTCAGCTCCTCGATCATTTGCTCCACTTTATCCATACGATTCTCCATTTGTGATCTGGTCGTTGGCATCCACTATTCCCGTCAGAATCTCTTCCCTCAATTACAACGGAAAAGGGAAGAACGAAAAGAAAGAGGAAAAAATTGATTCAGACACTTCAATTAGTCTCACTCTCACACTCCCAATTCCCAGCCCGATCCTAATTTTCCGCCTCCCCCTTTTCCCCTTACCTGCACTTATTATAATACTCTTCGAATGGGCCGACCCTCATCCACTAAATTACTGGGCCTAAAACCCTCTATTGTACAATATGAAGCTACTTAATAAGAGAAGTGTCTGGTCCCTATCATGGAGCCAATGACTCCCTATTTTTTGGTTTGGGAATATGATGAAATAAAGCAAAATGATTCACTAAATTGTCTACGCGTCTTTGTTATGACGCAACAGTAAGTCCATGCAATTTTCGACGCGATTTTCAAAAGGATGCGTACATCCGACCCTCCTTACCTCATCGTAGGTGAGAGCCTTTGCGGCACTGGGGTAATGTTGTTGTTGTTGTAACCGATAATTGGGGTATCAATTTTTTAATACCCATAGTTGATAAGATATACTCTTTTGCATTTTGCCCGTTTAAGTGTTGTTGTTGTTGTCCCACACCAGATATCTCGATCTAAAACAATTAAATACTATATCAAGATCTTGGGATACTCCGCATATTAGGTTGACCTTTTAGGATGGAATTCCAGTGCTGAACATGGTATCAGAGACAAATTGATTCATAATCATGGTGTGGCACCCCTATGAAAAATAACAACGCAATTATTAAACAATGACAATGACGAACTGATGACAAAATGAATGACGGAACAATCTAGACGAATTGTCTGGTCGTGAGGATAGGTGTTGTTGTCCCACACCGGATATCTCGATCTAAAACAATTAAATATTTTTTTTAAGATTCTTGGGGTACTCCTATCATATTGACCTTTTAGGATGGAACCCCAGCTGAACATTTGCTCTTCTAATGATTTATTTTTTTGCTTAGGTAATCACTCACTATTTAATAAAGATACTTAAACTGTTTCTTTGCAGCTTCCACCGTCAATGGTGCCAGATCCCCATGATTTGGAGTTATGGTTGAAGGTAACATTAATACTCCCTCACTCCTAAAGATGATACCCCAGTTTGCTTTTTCATCAATCTCAATTTTATTGTCTCATTCCTGATGTTGATGTAACTTTATTACATAAATGTATTATTTTACAATTATTATAACACCTAACACCACCCATTATATTTTTGGAATATCAGCCAAATAGACTATTCTACTATTTCAATCCATCGGATAAACCCTTGTACTAAAAAGTTATCATATAAGCAAGCATAGTTTGAAAAAAACAATAAATCTAAGCATTTTACTGCCCCTTTTTAGAATGAAGAAAATTGTTAAAAATTTGAAAATAGCTTAATTTCAAAATATACAAATAATGTGAAATTTACAAATCATATGACAATATGTAAAAAAAAATATTCAAAGTAAAAAGAAGTTATGAATATTTGTAGTTATTTTGTAAAAAAAGAAACATTTTCAATGTCATATGATCCTTTTTTAGTATAAGGATTAAGATAATAAATTTAAAATAGTACAAGATTCTATTTTGTTCTCTTCCATTAATTTTTGACCTGGTATAAAAGTAATTAAGTAAATCCCTATAAAAAGTGCATTGCCTAAAAGCTATGTTCCAAAAGTGAATGTGACATTAAAATTAGGAGTGAGTACTGAGTATACTTTTCCTTTCATGGATTGATTTTTGCATTGCGTGATCATTACACAGGCTGATCTGTGATCTCTACGCTGTCCTATACAGGTTGATGGGGAGATTCGTCAAGAAGGCTCTACCCGTGATATGATATTCAAGATTCCATACTTGATTAGCCACATAAGCTCTATCATGACACTGCTTGAGGGTGACATCATTTTAACAGGTATGGATTTTTTAACTTTACTTGCTTCATTATTGTGTATGGCCAATCTGCCCTAAATACAAACCTTTTCTTCTTTCGAAGTTCAAACATTGGAAATTCTTATACGGAGTAGTTGTGTGTGCAGTCAATCTTGAAAAGGTGTGAGCAAATATAAGGATGTTTTTAATTAGATGGAAATTTTGTAATCTTGTTTGGTCTATTTAAGTCTAGTCTGGTAGATGTTTGCTTTATGTGTAACGCTTAACTGTTTATAGGATAAGGGTCAAAGCTTAATACTTTAACATATATTTTCATAGATCACAAGTCATAACTACCATACACATCTACACTGCTGTTTTTCTCCCTCTGTATTGCTTTACATTTCTATGAATCAAAACACAAGTTCATACATTTCTTATCATTTTCACTCAGAAACTTTCTTAAGCTCCGTTAGGATCTTGAGAAAACTAATAAAGGAAAAAGGAAGCAAGACAGAGCAAAAAAATGAAGGGCAGGAAATATGGGTGAAAATAAAATATAAGATAAAAATCTAGAAGTTTATTTTAGATCGTGGGAAAAAGTGTCATACTTAGAGTAATTTTGATCGAAAATGCTTTCACTTTGCACTATTCATATACCTTACTATAACTAGAATTGTTTTACATGTATATAAATGTAAATCATACTACCCCCGTCCCTTAAAGCTTTGCCATCATTGACTTTTCAAGTCAATGGTAGTAATTTTATGAAAGATATAAATTTTATATTTTAATGAAAGTATTTATAACAAAAAATATTTTCATATCATTTTTACATTATAAATAACTTTCTATAAAAATATATCATTGGTCAAAGTTTTATTTGATTGACTAAAAAATCAAAGATGGCAAAGTGTGTGGGACAGAGGGAGTATTATATAAATATTATTAAATTTGTCACGATGTATATTAATAAAAGATCAAATTTGTATAATTTTTGCTGTTACATAATTAATTATAGTAGTGATTGTATTTTGCATCCTCAGCCGTAAAAGTAAGTGTTGTAACTAAAAGAGAACAAAGATTAGTATGAACAATTTTATTTAAATCACTAATTATGTTTCATTTTCTGTTGCATTTTCTAAGATTAAACCAAACATAACAAATTCACTTTCTTTCCTTTTTTCCCAGGATCCAAAGTTACTTTAGTACTAATGTGCCAAGATTTGATGCATTTTTCAAAACACACGGGGCTAGTGTATAAAATTTGTATATCACAAGGGAGGGGTTGGACACTCACTTGAATTAATGTTTTGTGTGTGTGTTTCAACAGGCACTCCTGAGGGTGTTGGTCCAGTTATGGTAGGACAAAAGATAGAAGCCGGGATAAGAGGTCTCCTGGATGTTCACTTTGATGTGGGAAAACGTCAGCGGGCAATATCGTAGCATTATTGGTGATTTGGTGTGTTCACAAGTATGTATCTGACCAACAATCTATAATGAAATTTCAAACCTCCGTCATTATATTCTTACCAAAAGTTTGAACAACATAAAAAAATGCTCACATCTTGAGACATTTCAAAACCACACTTATTGAAGAAATCGTAGAGCTTCTGAATGAAGTTGTAAGATGTTATTGAACCACAGTTATGACTTATATGCCATGCCTCCAAGTACAATTATATCTTCCTACAGAGACACCTCCTTCTTAGACCTGCCATTGTGTATGTACACTTTTGCCCCTGGAACATGATAAACTAAGTCTTGTTATCCTACCACAAATTAGGTCGCTGCTATACTTGTTTGTGGAACATTAGGAACCTTTTGAGACATGCCTTCACTGCAACATGAGAAAACTCAGCTTCAATCTATCATGCTTCCTAGTTCCTACTAGATGCAGTTAAAAGTTAACAAACAAGGGCATGTTTTCAACCCTTATGTTGATTTCTCATATTCTACCCTTCTCATGGAGATCAATTAATAGTCAATAAAATCATAATGGCGTGATTCAAATTATTGTCAAGAAGTGAATTTATATGAAGCATTTTTTTCGCTTTAGAAAGAAATGACAGGCATTTTCAGATGAATTGAAATGAATGATTTTTGCGCAATTGAATTACTACATAAGAAGGCAAACAGGTCTTTTCTTACGTATCACACAATGATGAGTTTCAAGTGGTCGAGTATAGTAGAAAAGATAGAGAGAATGTATATTCAATTCGGTAGAATAATAGTACAAAATTCAGAATGTGAACCTTTCCAGTTCCCACATTAGTAAAAGCCAGCAAACTTGAATGAACCAGATACACCTTAACGTTTACAAGATGAGCCTGAAAGGAATCAATCTGAAATAAACTAATGGCTACAATGCTCTTTCATTGGTATTTAGGTACAACCACTACGCTAATAGCAAGTTAGGAGAGGGAATCAATACACATTGGCAAGTTAGCTGAGGAATTGTTTTACCTAAAAGTTCTAAAAATCAATACACCTGAAATATATAACAGAACAAACTCCAGGATGTGAAATAGACAACGTGAAGAGGTACTTGATAGTTGATATCACACTGCAAACCTGGAAATGTTCACTCACATGACATTCCCGTATGCAAGACCACTGGCTGCTCCAACAATTGGGACTTTCTTCTCTTCTTACCAACAGGAGTACATCTACTTCTTCCGCCGACTCTGCATAGCGAATCTACGGTTTGAGTTGTTGGAACTGGGACGAGGAGATGAGCTACCATGACGGTTCTCTTTTCCACCCCTCTTGTTCTTCTCACCTCTGGGTGCCCTTTCAATCAGGGACGGATCCAGAATTTCGAGTCAAGGGGGGCGAAATTTTTTCGTTTGTGTAGGAGGTGAATATTTTTCCTCTAGTCTAGCAGGGCGAAAAAAAATTCTCTAGTGTAGTGGGGCGATTTTTTTCGCTAGGGTAGGACTCCGCGGCTAGATTTTGTTAAAAAAATCCATGAGTTAATACACGATGACATTTAAATCTATTATATCACATTCTAATTTTAGACAATGGAAAAATAATTTTGATTTAATAATTGTTAGTGTTCTAGAAAATTATTTTAAAATAAGAAAGGATATAACATTTTATCAAATTATTTGAAGGTAAAGAGTTTACAAGGTACACATGGACCGATGCTTTTTAAATAATTTATGCTTTGTTTAACCACATGAATCTTATCACAATAAAGAATTAGTTTTTGAAGTATAATTTTTGTCTATGAAAGAGGGTATTAATGGATCACGAGGAGTTTTCTTAATATTAAAATAGTGTAATAGTGTGTATGAAATTATTAGTTTCAGAATAATATGATATGTAGTATTGTTAATTCATATATACATGGTACATATTATATCTATATTAATGCTAAAATAAGTTAAAACTTATTATCTATGCAACAAATTGTTTTTACAAATTAAAGTAAGAAGTAAATTGATTGTGTAATTTAGTGTCAACAAATATTTATATTTTGGATTTACTTTTTTTTTTATCATATATTTTGGATTTACTTTGAATCATCTAAAAACTGTTTAACTATTGTGTCTGATATTTAATATCATTGATATTTTACATATCGAGTACTAATTATCTAATAAAGATAATTAAACATTACAAAACTAAGAATTTAGATATAATAGGTATCCCAAGTCTTAAACAATGACTTGTTCTATTGTTTATTTGTTTAAATTATTTAAATTATTTTAGATTTTACTTATTTTAAATCTCCAACTAAGTGTAGTATATTACATTATGTGAGCTTATATATTAATTTTAAAAACTAAAAGATTAGGGGGCGAACACATATATATTTAACTAAAGTTTGAAAATATTACATATATAGTAGAAAAATTTGAAAGTCTAAGGGGGCGGTCGCCCCCCGCCCCCCCCTAAATCCATCCCTCCTTTCAATATGGGAGATTTGCTTTGTTTTGTGGTGATAAGTGGAGTTTGACTTTATCCCTCATTCCCCCGAAGATGTTGGACGTAGAATGGGTTTGCACCAGTGTACACATTTAACTCTCCTGCTCCGCCTCTTCTCAACTCTACATCCCCATTATTGACCTTTGCATTAATTACAAAAATATGAAAATCACCATTCATTAAAAGTCCAACTTTGTGTAACAAATAATCTCCTCATTATCAAATCCCCAGTCAACTTAGTTTAGGCTTTATATTAACCAGCTTTTGCTGAGCACCAACTATTATCACTGTGCTGGATGAATCTGTGACCGACAATGGAAAAAGTAGTGCATAAGTTACATTTAGCCTCCTTTAAGAAAAAGTTACATTTAGCCTTTTTTTAGATATTATATTACGTATTTTATATTTCACTTAAAATGTATTTTGAAATAGTTTTTAAAAAGAAAACTAAGCAGCTCTCCATTTAAACCACAACTTCAAAAGAGCAATTTTTAGCATATTAAATCAGATCCGGGAAAATTTCTTAAAAGCGTAAAAAAGCATGCTTAATTGTTTACGCCCAGGCGAGCATCGAATATACGCTGGACTTTTGCTAAGCGCAGAAGCACTCACATTCTGGTACTTCTCACAAAAGGGGTCAATTAGTAATTGCTTTACGTATTTTTTAAAGTTTGAATTTACCTAGGTTCACTATAATTAAACTTCTCCATAGTTGCACCTCAGATGTATTGACGAATCTGTGCTAGGCCTTCTTGGCATTGTTGAGTCATCGGTGAATCTATGCAGAAGCCGTTTCCTCACCAAAATATGTGATATTTCATGACAAATATGGGCCCAAATGCAAGACTATTCTAGTGCTCTTGTGTGATTTTGCTATTCATATTAGTGCAGTTTCTAAATATAAAATTTTGATTGTTTATCTAATTTTAAATATTGTTAGAGAAGAATTACATTCACCCTCATTAATGCATCATAAACTGAAATGGAGACTTCGTTTTAAGACGGGCGGTGTAAAAAATAATCATAAAGTAGTTCATTATAGTGTAACGTTAGTGAGAATGCTTCATTTCAATCTAATGCTCCAGATAAGATTGTCCTATTTAGGTAATACTTATGATCAAAATGGTATTGGTTTTAAATAATAGTGCATTTTTCTTCCTCAAGGCAAAAGTGTTTCTTTATGCCACTTTCTACAACATTTGAATCTAAAGACTCATATAAAAATTAATATTATTCAAATGGAAATGAAGCGGGGCAGATCTCTATTACATAAGTACTAGTAGTGTTCTGGACTCGGTGCGGGGACGCTTGCCCACCCATGACCCCCACTAGCTCCTCCACCTTGCATGAAGCCGGGAGCATAAGGCAGTGCAGTAAGAGGGATCCAAGAATCTCCAAGAATGAAATTTCCAGGAAGAAATCCTTCAGCAACCTCTTCACTAATGGCTCCCTTGATTCCAGCCCACTTGGCTCTCCCGCTCACGTCCGCTCCCTCTCCGCTGTTCCCAAACTCTCCGTACCAACAGTCTTCTAGCCCAAACGTCCCTTGGAACGGGGCCCACCCCTCTGGAGATATGCGCACATCGATTTTCGTATTCATGATCACTACCCTTGCGTATTGCCTCCACGGCCGTCCAAGGAATGACACGATCGGGGCCGTGGAGCTCAAGTACTCCGGCGATGCGGTGATGGAGGAGTCGACAATCACGATTCCGGTGGGCTCGTCTGCCTGTGACCTTCCTTGAGCCGTGACCATGCAGGATTGACTTGAACCGTCGGTGACGAGGGGACGCCTGATGATGAGGCTGCAGTTCTGGAAGACAGCAGCAGCGTTGCCGAAGATGAAATCTATGGTCCCGGTGATGGTGCAGTCCCGGTAGAACTGTCGGTGGGCGTGGACGTAGAGGGTGTCTTGGTTGCCGTCAATTTGGCAGTTGAAGAACATCGCGCGATCGGCCTGGACCCGGAGAGCCACGGCCTGATGGCTGCTGGGGCCGGCAGTGTTCTCAACGCCTATGTCCTTTCCAATGAAACCATCACCCTTGATTGCTGCACATCACATGCATGGGTTGAATTGTACGTACAACTTTATTACTTATGACATCCATCCATCCCAAATTGATTTGCAAAATTGATTTTTTAGTTAAACGGTTTCATTTTATTCACTTAATTAGGATGTCAATTCTTAATTATATTCTAATTTGGAGTATGCAAATTTGAAGAGATTTTAATGTAGTTTATGAATATGTAAATTTTAATTATTAAAAATTGAATTAATTATCAATAGAGGGGATTGAACTTTAACATGTCAAAATTAAAAATATTGACTTTGAAAATCCATTTGGGATGCTGTACAATTAATGATATGATGAAGTTCTATATACAGAGTATATACTTACTGAGGGTTGCAGTTTCACTAGTTTGGTAACCACTAACATAACTTCTGTCTCCAGAGATCTTAGTGATTGTGGGACCATCTCCTACGAAAACCACATTTGTCATCTTCTTTTCAAGAACTACATGTTCGGCATAGACACCAGATTTTATGTATATGACGAAAGGCTTTGTGCTCTCGAGAGGGATATCATTTAGCGCCTCATTGATCGTCGTGTATTTCCCCGACCCGTCTTTAGCCACAATAACATCGGCTGCCTTAGAATAATCAGAACCAGATTCCAGAAGCATACTGCGCCTTAGGGTGATTTCATCGTCGCTATTCCACCAACCTGTAGGCAAGAACGTTGGCCACTTTTTACTATTCACCACCAACAGTTTTCGGTTAAGACCTTGAATATCCAGTGCCGTCAACGCCTGATGAATCTCATCAACCATTTCTAAGGTATTGCCTGTGAGCTGCTGAGCGGTCACCAATAGCTGTTTCATCTTATCACCACTATCACCTGATCATTAAAGATTTAATAAATCATTTTATATGAAGTAATGTTGAAGGCTCACGTTGGAAAATTGTGAAATAATAAAATACTATATTAAAATATTGACTATTCCTCTTATTAAATTGTCATTTAGAATGCAATGACAAACCGATGAATAATAAATGATGACACGACTCAGATAAAATGTTTGGTCGTGAGAAGGGGTGGTGAAGACCCACACCGAGAAAATTGTGAATTAATAAAGTGCTATTTTAAGATATGAGCTACTCCACCAGATTTTAAGTTAAACAATCCTATATATATGCGTATATGTAGTGTAGTGTGTTTATCTTTATATATAACCTTGGGTGCCCAGGAATCCGTCAAGGCAAGTGTTCTCGAATGTTAATGCGCCACTGAGCCAAATCTTAATGTCATTCATGAAGAGGTCGAGATTGGTAGCTGCTGAGGTGTAGTCTGTGAGTCTATTCAAGGCACGCTTGATGTCATCAATGGAGTCTTCTAGAAGATCGTGACAGACGTCGAAGGCTTTGGAGGTCCGGGGATCTTTTGCGGCATTGCGGAGAAGCTTAGACTTGGCCATGACGTCGGATATCTCTTGGACCGTGACGTTGAACGCGACTTCCACGAGATCCTTGGTGTCGGTGCTGTTAGTGGCGGCGGAGAGCTTGGCCATGCACACCTCCTTGTGTAACGTCGGCTTGCACACTGCTTCCACAGCTTTGGCGGACGATGACATATTGGTCCCACTGCTGTGATCACCCGCCGGGGTTTCCTCTTTTTGTGTCACATAAACGGCCGTGGAAACGACAACCACTGCCACCAAAAGGGCCAGGATTGATAATCCTAGAGTCTTTTTATTATATTTCATATCCATTTTTATGCATGTACTGAAATATTTATGTATGGAGATCGAACCCGGCCTTTAGGCCAACGTTATATGGATGTAGGAATTTATTAAGGGTTGATAACCCTTAATAACGTTTGATGTGCAGCCAGCTAGCTAGGTAGAATTAATTAAGGGTTGATAACCCTTAATAAGGTTTGATATGCAGCTAGCTAGCTACTACCTCCGTAACGCTAGAATCTTCCCGGTTTGACTTTTTTGGGTCAAACTTTATGAACTTTGACCATTATTTATTCAAAACTCACATTATGTTATGATTAAAAATTTATTTGATATAACTCATTGTAAAATATATTATTTGAATGTTAATTTATTATGAATTTTATAAATATAGATATGTAGATATTTGCAGTCAAAGTTCAACTTAGAAGACCGTGAAAAGTCAAAATGGGAAGATCTTTATGTTACGGAGGGAGTAGGTGGTAAATGATTTTAGAGCATGCACAGCTTCTTATAGTGTAATCACCAACGAATTCTAATCTCTTGTGTAATGTGAGGTTGAAGTTTGAGAGATTGTTCAAGATTAATGTTACCCACCAGTTTCCCATACACAGACCCGACATTTAAGCTCAACATATGGATTTTTTTATTGGTTCTCTCGTTGTGTACTTGCTATGTATATGTGTGTGCTTCTTAAAAACAAAAAAAAAACAAATTTGAGCTATCATATACCTATAATAATCCATATCATTGTTTCATCATTTATTTATGTTTCGACTATCAAATTATAATATTCCAATTGATCCTTGTGTACAAGATATGATACCTCAAAAGTAGGGGTGCCCAAATGAGCCAAGCCGCTCGTGAGCTACTAGTGAACTGCTCGATCGAAACTCGACTTAATCGAGTTCGGTCAATCTTGAAGTCGTGCCAACTCGTTAAACAATCAGTTTGAGCTCTAGCCCAATTCCTTTTAGAGTGTGCTCGCAAGTCATAACATATTATATATATACACGCAAATATTGTATATATACATATACTTACATATTTTAAATCTTAATTGAGAGTAAAATTAGGAGTAAAATTGCTAGTGAAGGAGAGAAAATTACTAAAAATGAGTGTAATAAAGTACAAAAATTATATACGGAGTATTAATTAATTATTTGTATGTATAAATATAACATCATTCATTTCAAAAATAACTGCGCAGTTAGAAGCGCAGTTATCTTTAAGAATTCATTTGAATGCCTTCCCGATTGAAGTTTTAGCTGAAATTTGGTATGAGTAAACTAGACTTAATGAATAAGATGCTCAAAAAATTTCATCAAAAAATTCCACCGAGAACCACCCCAAATGACGACGGCCGGACATAGCCTCCTAAATTAGGGCTTATTTGACCTTTTTTGGTTAGTACATGGGCATATTTGCACTTTTTCCCAAAAATTTATAACTTTAAAGGTTTTTGAAACGCAACACAAAAAAAAATCAACTATATAAAATTTCAAAAATCCACTTATATGACATCTATACTCTCTAAGCTATTTGTTTCTCATCATTAAAATTTTATTGTAGCACCAGTGACATTTACAATGGGCCCACCGGTGCTCGCCCATGGCCAAATGACACCCTGCTCCCCTTAGCCAGTGACACCACAACATCGTGACCAATGACCTGTCATTATTAGTGACTATGGCGGCGCAATTACCCTTTGAACCTCCGATGATTAGCCACCACCAGTGGTCCACCGCCCCTAGTTACCTCTGACGCCCACATTGACAATTACAATAACTCATTCACTCACAATCTGATGGTCCATAGTAAAGGTTAAAGTCTGGGGGGTGACTAGACTTTTAAAGTGTTTCACCTTATAGAATACACAACGGAGGTCTTGACCTCTTACAACAGTATATTTACACACTTTCTATTTGTAGAAAGAATGACTTTCTATTGATAACATGTTGACCAAAAGTTGTTTCAAGGATTTTCCTATGAAGTGGGATGCAGTAAGAGTCCCATGAAGTGCACAATCTACCAGTAGGGCATTTGACTTTAAGGGTTGCTAAAATTATTGGTAATAATCTTGGAAGTTTTGTTAAATTTAATGAAAACCAATTTGCGGGACGTTGGGGGGCCTACTTGAGGATTTAGGTTCGCCTTGATATATATAAGGAATCCGCTTAGGAAAATTTTGAAAGTTCAAAAATCGAACGGGGATTGTCTATATGGGTATATCTGAGATATGAAAAACTTCTCAACTTTTGTTTTGCTTATGCTATCACAGGTCATGCCGATGGTTTCTTTCCTCAAATTCTAGCACAACCAAACTCGGAACAAATAAAAGAATTTGGGTCGTGGATGAGAGCATACAATAGATCTAGTAGTCGAAGTGGGGGAAATAAGTGACTTCTGGTAGAAAAATCAAGAGTTAATTATCAAAATAGAACTAAAAGTCATTCACTTTGCACAAATAGGACCAAAAAATAAACTATGTTTCCATAGGACTAATTATGTGTGTGTTGGAAAAATATACCCTTATATCTATTGGAATGTTTTAATTCATAATAAAATAATAAAAAATAATAAAAATTCGTAAAATATACCAAAAAATTAATAAAAAAATTTTGAATAATAATAAATTATTATTTTTTTAAAAAAATAAAAAACTTAAAAAAATCAAATTTTTTTGTCACCGCCGCCTCTGCCGCCCCAGCACCACCACCTCTAGTCATTTGGGAAAAAATGCCAAATTCATTACGAATTCCATATTTTTGGCATAATTCAGAATGATTTAAGATGACAAAAAAAATGTTGGCATTGTCAAAGAGAAATATGTCATATTTTTGGCATTTTCTGAAAAAAATGGAAGTTTGTAGGAAATATGGCATTTTTTTAACGGTCAGAGGTGGTGGTGCAGGGAGGCAGTACCACCACCTCCTGTCACCGGGGTAAAAAAATGCCAAAAAATTATGAATGCCATATTTTTGGCAAAAGTCAAAAGGATTCAAGTTGGCAGAATGAAAATGTTGGCATAGAGAAATATTCCATTTTTGTGGAATTTAAAAAAAGTGGCATTTTTACACCGATCGGAGGTGGTGGTTCAGGGAGGTAGTACAGGCGGTGGGAAAGGTATCCATATTTTTTTTAATTTTTTTATGGAGTTTTACTATTTTTGATTAATTTTCAAAAAAAATCCTTATTTTTTATTTATAGATTTTTTTATTATGAATTATTGAAATTTTTTCGGATTTATTATGAATTAAACATTTAATTATGACTTTTAGCTATCTTTTACTAATATTTAAAGGAGGGGTAAGAATGGAAGGAAGAAATGAGTATGTTTCCAATAGGACCACTATGGTCCTATTTTGGAATAAAAACATAGCAAGTCCTATTTTGAGTTTTTGACATAGTTTTAGTCCTATTTGAAGTAATTTCTAAAAAATCAAATAAACTAGGAGGTGATAAAGATGGGGGAATAGAGGGATCCACACAGACAAGGGAGCAAGTAAGTGAGCAAGAGCGACAGTGCGCAAGGGATAAGGCTAAATATAATTCTAATGGATTTAAAAAGACGAAATTGAGTAAAAACCTCATTTTTATTGCGCAAGGGATAAATCCGGGTAAAATGAGAAAAATCATTAATAAAACACACATAATATTTAAATCCTAAATTAGACAACACAGGAGATTGCCACACATCAGAATGTATTAAAAGAGTTGAATACATAATAGGAAACAAATATATATGTCTAATAATATATGTGTATATATATATATATATATATATATATATACTAGCTCGGTGGCGCGCCTTGCGCGACGTGTGATGCCCAATCTAAGGAAAGAACGAGAACGTTGCATTCTGTGGGAAAGATGTGCAAATGCATTACAAAAGCCAAGTGATAAAAAGCAATTCATTGTTGTCTATTACAGTAGGGTAGTCAATTAATATTTCAGTTTGAATGTTTGGGTCACAAAGTTCAAACAAATATCACAACAAAAGAGTGAAGGTACAACAATGTGGTGCGAGATTAATTAATGGACCTCGCCGATGAGGTTGTGACCTGCGCGGGTGTGGTGCTTCACAAATAGACACTTTATCATTCAAAATAAAAAATCCCAAAGTTCTTCTCCATACGTATGTTTTCATATATGTATATATCGTAGCCAGGACTCAAAACCCTCAATTGAACTTCTTGCTTTCAAGTATATGCATATGTATATATTTTACAATGTAGGTATGATATCGAGTTTTCCCTTGTACGTTGTACGTAGCTTTCCACTAAGACCAAAAGGATTCATCTCCCAAAACACATACATCTACGTGGTTTTATACTAATTCACAAAGAGGAGCACTTAATCCATAATAAAGGAGATTAAATACAAAAAATAAAAGAAAACGTTTCATCATTTAAAAGGGAATTTAATAGTTATAAATTAAAAGTAAGCTAACGTTTAGAAATATATGAGCGGCCAAGTGTAAACAACATCAATAATTTGATCTGTGACTTCCATTGCTTTAATATGGAAAAGAAAAATAATCTTTTAAGTCTTTATAAATTTTCTCCAAAAAAGGAAATATTATATATTTATTTGAAATATCCCAAAATTTCCAACATGATTATCTTTTAATAATTGTATTTGTATTTTAGTTTTACATGCATTTAATTTTTTTATATATTATACTCTATAGTTTAGGGTCTCCTATTTGATTTTGAACAGGGCCTTTATCCCGTCAAGATCGGGCCTGACACATACATAAAATTTGTGTGCAATTGAGTAATATTCCACATGCTAAATGCTAGAAACAATTATATGAAAATACAACGTACAAGTTTTGAACACTTGGCATCTACCAAATCGCGTGTAGATAACTAATACGGAGTATATACTCCTATGTTGTTGGGTTCATGATCGGTCATAAAGTTCGCAGCCCCACATTAGCTACGCTAGCACAATTATCAATTGATTAGCACTCTCTTTCGCCTGCTGCTTCCTTCAATTTGTCTTCTTCTACTTTAATCACGTCCACCTCATTCTTCTTTCCCAACAGAACAACGTAGAGCCCCGCTATAATTAGGATTGACCCCAACACTCTGGATTATAATATAATAATATTAACAAACAAAACATGCATAATAATTGAGTCTTTTCCCCTCTCAAAATTAAAACTTAAATAACAAATAAAACCAGCAGGTGCAATTATTGGTTTAGCCAGCGGATGATATACGTACATGTTTTTAATTGGACCCTACTTTTTAGGTCCGGTCTTATTTGACCTGGAAGGCCTCCTATTGCCCGCAGGTGGATGTCTATTATTAAATTGTGTTTTATAGTCTAATCTGATATATAGTAGACTTACGTGCCGGTATGTATGGTTTCGCGAAGAAAAGCCCAGCTGAGAATGGCAGTAAAGACGAGCAGCAAAGGGTTGAAAACCGCAACATACAAAGGCCCCTTCCTCTCTACACACCATGAAGTCAGCAGGATTGCTAGTGCTGAATACACTAACCCCTGCATTCATGCATGTCCATCATTATACATACATAGCAAAGTTTCAAATTAAGTACTTATAATGATCGATTAACAACTGAGGATATATATAGATAGATGTTAGTTAATTACGTGCGTACATTGTAAACGGTTGAGACAGCTCTCATGGGAGTCAAAGCCCAATCAGAGATGTTGTGATCAGTGCAAACTGCAATTGTCACACACTCAATACTTGCAAGCACACAGGCTATAGCAGTGCTAGTGTATGGTGCTCCATACTCCTTTCCCAGTCTTGTCTGTTATATATTCAACCAAAATTTTAAAAGTAATTAATTATATTAGTCTTAAACATTGGTGGGATGAGCACTTATATATATTAGCATAGCTAGCTCACTTGGGTGATTAGGAAGGCAGTATAGAAACAAACGCTGAGCAGGACCATGAAAGGCCCCAACAACAAATCTGTATGGCTGCTTGGGTGATTAGAACTATTCTTGTCCACTGTATTTTTGGCATATTTCCAGTAAATGCTTGACTGCCCAATCACAACGCCTCCCCTGTAGAAGCTTAGCAACATCGCCCCACCAATGCATATTAGGGTCCCCAAAATCTTCGCCTTTCCTGCCTTTGTTCTTAATCCCACCCTTTCAAGTCTGCCGCCACACCATGCCAACAACGTCAAATCAATCAATATATATATAAAAGAAAAACTTTTTAAGAGAATACAAAGCGTCACATAATCGTGTCATGTCATTATATATATTAATTATTTAGTTATTTTTATACCTTCTATTTTTATTAGCTAGATTCTATTTTTAGAAGAGGAACTTCTATATATTAGCTAGATTCTATTTATTACCTTCTATATATATATATAAAAGAGGAATTTTTTAAGAGCATACAAAGCGCCACATAATCGTGCCATGTCATTATATATATTAATTATTTAGTTATTTTTATACCTTCTATTTTTATTAGCTAGATTCTATTTTTGATTGCATATTGATATGGAAACAAAAATCCATAGAAATCCACCTTAATTAATTTGGTAACTTTTTCAAAATTCATTACGTATTTGATAAGTATTAAATTCTGTAATTAGAACCACAACAATTAATAACCAAATTTTAAGCACGGACTCACAGAGTAACAATCATTTAATTATTTTTATACTTGTTTAATTTTTATTACATTCTATTAAAGAGATGAAGTATTCGTTTTTTGCCCACTTAACAGATAAATCAGCCAAATTGCTATTAATTTTGTCTTCAAAGTAATTTGATAAAAATAAAAAATGTAATAATAGTGTCATATTTCCTAAAATGTAATATTTTATTTTTCTAAACTCAATGTTGAGATAATGATTAAAATTCTTTTTTCGAAAGAGAATGATTAAAATTCTAAGCCCCGAATTTGCAATTGTGTTAATACCTCGCATTTTGCTCCATCATCATACAATTCTTTCTTAATTATTAAAATAATGATAAAAATTGTAACCACCATATAATTGAAATTTAAAAACGAAATTAAAACTATTAGATATTCTAATATAGAATCTAAAAAAGAATACTTCTGATCAAGTAGCTTACCTTATTTAATAAGGATGAAAATAGATATCATACATAAATACATACATGTATGTATATTTTCACAAGTAAATATACGTTTAGGCCTAGCCAAGAAGTAAATATGTTTGGTTTTTTCTTTATTTTACAACTACAATTTAAATGTGTCTTCACTTTTGAAATAGACTCCTACTCCAAATTAGAAAATCTTTATATGTTTACAAATTCCTACTTTTATTTTAATAGAATTTTTTTAATTTGATTGATTTTAGTTCCAAATTAAATCACATCAGATCAAACTTTAATAATAATAATAATAATAATAATAATAAAAATAATAATAATAATAATAATAAATAATAATAATAATAATAATAATAATAATAATAATAATAATAATAATAATAATAATAATAAAAATAATAATAATAATAATAATAATAATAATAATAATAATAATAATAATAATAATAATAATAATAATAATAATAATAATAATAATAATAATAATAATAATAATAATAATAATAATAATAATAATAATAATAATAATAATAATAATAATAATAATAATAATAATAATAATAATAATAATAATAATAATAATAATAATAATAATAATAATAATAATAATAATAATAATAATAATAATAATAATAATAATAATAATAATAATAATAATAATAATAATAATAATAATAATAATAATAATAATAATAATAATAATAATAATAATAATAATAATAATAATAATAATAATAATAATAATAATAATAATAATAATAATAATAATAATAATAATAATAATAATAATAATAATAATAATAATAATAATAATAATAATAATAATAATAATAATAATAATAATAATAATAATAATAATAATAATAATAATAATAATAATAATAATAATAATAATAATAATAATAATAATAATAATAATAATAATAATAATAATAATAATAATAATAATAATAATAATAATAATAATAATAATAATAATAATAATAATAATAATAATAATAATAATAATAATAATAATAATAATAATAATAATAATAATAATAATAATAATAATAATAATAATAATAATAATAATAATAATAATAATAATAATAATAATAATAATAATAATAATAATAATAATAATAATAATAATAATAATAATAATAATAATAATAATAATAATAATAATAATAATAATAATAATAATAATAATAATAATAATAATAATAATAATAATAATAATAATAATAATAATAATAATAATAATAATAATAATAATAATAATAATAATAATAATAATAATAATAATAATAATAATAATAATAATAATAATAATAATAATAATAATAATAATAATAATAATAATAATAATAATAATAATAATAATAATAATAATAATAATAATAATAATAATAATAATAATAATAATAATAATAATAATAATAATAATAATAATAATAATAATAATAATAATAATAATAATAATAATAATAATAATAATAATAATAATAATAATAATAATAATAATAATAATAATAATAATAATAATAATAATAATAATAAGTCACATAAAATGTAAAACAAACATCTACCAAACCATATTAATTCATTCCAAATCAAACTTAAAATTTTAATTAAATTAAAAACGTCCTTATTAATGAGTAAAATGTAAGATCTCACAATTAAAATCTAAAAATGTGTATTTCCTACCAAGTTGATTGAGAAATACTAAAAAAGTATTATTTTGAAATGCTCAATAAAGTAATTTAGATGTTCATACCAATTAAAAATTGTTTTTGATGTAACGAAATAATGAGTATAATATTAAAATAAACTCCATTTTTTAACATTATATTTACTATGTGACGAAATAATGAATTAAATGTAACATTTTATTATTAAAAGTTAAAAGTATGTACTCAGTATTTCACATCAAGTTGAATGAAGAATAGTAGAAGAAAAAAACTTGAGGTGCATAATAAAGTAATTTAGAGGACGTGAGATTATAAATTCTTTAAAATCGGGTTCATAACAATTTAACTATTTTTCATATAATCTTTTTTGGCTTCACAAATAGAATATATTTTAAATATTTTTTCATGATTCATGAGATTCTACCTATTCAGCCCATTCAGCCAGAATTTAATCAATTTCAGTAAAATAAGTTAATTCGATTTAATTTATTATTATCAAACAGGCTCTATATTAGACTAAATTTATTTTTCTTTTAAATCACATTACATATATCTGAAAGAAATCAAATTTCAAATTAGCTAAATTATATACTCCCCGTGCATCGCACGGGCTTGAAAGCTAGTTATTTCATATAGCTAGGTGGAGGGGTGGCCAACCGAGCCACGCCCAAGCCCAAATTTTAAAATTGCTTATATTTTTAGTGTAAAAATTTATGTGTAAAAATTTATCTGTAATAATTTTTTGTACTAGTCTAGCCCAACTCTTACTCCTGACTACGCCCCGCAGCTAGGTAGCAACCAACCTAGCAAGCTTAATTCAATACACTGCATAATACTCTCTATATTTACTAATATTTCATATGTAAAAATTTAGGGGCGAAGCGAGAGCACTGAGCCGAACAGGATCGGTACAAAGAATATTTTTGGAAAAAAAATTACACGCAATTTTTCACACTAAAAATATAGACATTTTTAAATTTGGGCTGCGCCGAGACCGGGTTAGCCACCCTAGCTACGACCGTGCAGTGAAATGCAAGAACAAAACTTTGTACACACATGCACCCATATACTACGTATAATTAAATACTCCCTCCGTCCAAAAAACTAACTTCTTGTTTTGACTTTAAAGTTTTTCGGCAGGAAAGTAAAAGTTAACTTTCCAAAATTACCCTTGTTAAAAAAGTAAAGGGAAATAGTAGTCCAAAATTAAGTACCGTAAATGGGTAAAAGATTAGTAGAGTAGGGGGCAAATAGGTACTTCCACATCAAAAGTTTACAGAAAATTTAAAATAAATTAAAGTAAAATGTTAATTTTGGGACATCCCAAATAGGAAAGTACTTAACACCACAAAAAACACGTGATTCGTAAGGATTTCTCAAAATTGGTAGGGTTTTTGGCCGTCTGGAAGGGATATGTCAAATATGTGCCAAAAATACTTTGGCACGAGCTATTTGGCACGAAATTTTCGACAAATCAATGCTAAATCCATGTTAATTCCGTAATTTTTTCCTGATAAATAGAAGTTAATTTTGGAACAAAGAGAGTATACGATTCAACATGTTGAATTGTAAACCAAATAAAGTAATTAGATCCACCTATTCAGGGACATATCCACCGTGGGGTGGGGGCAGTTGCCCCCCATTTTTTTAAGGAATTAAACGACGTCATTTTCGCCTTTGCTTAAAAATTATTATATTTTTCCGACGTATATATTCTAAGCCCTTAGGAAGACAAAAAATAATTTGACTGTTTAGATATACTTGTATATTCTAATGCAATTGTACAACCATTTGAGAATGTGGAGCATAGAAGAATAGTACTTTCTAATACTTTGATCCCTAAAATTTCTTAAATATTCTAGATAAAATTGAATGTTTTTGCTCAAAATATTTTATCAAAGTAATAATACTACGTATTATTTATATTTGGACTTCTAGCAATGTGCTCTTTACTGAGGTAAATTTAATACTGTATATTTATTAATAATTACTTAAGAATAGTAGAGTAATCTTCCAAAAAAAGAATAGTAGAGTAATTGATAAACGCATAATTTTTTATATTCACTTGTACATTTATAACATAAATTAAATTGTTTTTTACCTAAATAATACCACTAGTAATTACATGGACAAAAACATGATTAGGGCTAATAATAGGCAAAGAAAACTCATGGATCCCATTTAATAATTAATGTGTGCGTTTGGATAATAGCGTCTTAGTTCCAATCCGCCGTTTCCCCCCAAAAGAAAACGCTGCATTTTGCAGCGATTAGGTCCGAATCCACCAAAAACAAATAGGGGCTATGTGTAAAAAATACGGAGGTTGGTAATATTTTTGTCCAGCGATTTTTTAATATTCATGGAATTTTTTCATATGCAATATTAATAATGTAATTTATCATTATGAAATAATATGAGAGGCCGTTTGGAACCACTGTTTTTCGGCTTATCAGGCTTATCACCAAACTTTTTCACCAAACACGTAACTTTTGTTTTCCTGCGCAGAATTCTGTAATAAGCGAAAAAAGTAAGATTAGAGTTACTTTTCTGGCTGTATTGGCTGAAGTTACTGTAGATGAACATTTTAGCTATTTTTACACAAATTTTTTTCTTTATTTTACTGATAAAATACTGTATATTTTAAAAACATTTTTTTCTTAAATCAACAGAATCAGTCAATGCAGCCACTTTAGCCAGAACTTCATAAAGAGCCCGTTTGGTAGCACGAAAATCAGCTGATTTGGCTGATTCTGCTGAAATTTTTAAAGTTCTGGCCGAAGTGGCTGCATTGGTTGATTCTGCTGATTTAAGAAAAAATTATTTTTAAAATATATTTTACTAATAAAATAAAGAAAAAATTATATGTAAAAATAGTTAAAATGGTCATCTACAATAACTTCAGCCAATACAGTCAGAAAAGTAACTCCAAGCTTACTTTTTCTGCTTATTGTACAATTCAGCGCGAGAAACCAAAAGTTACGTGTTTGGTGAAAAAGTTGGTTGATAAGTCTGATAAGCCGAAAAAAAGTGATTCCAAACGGACTCAAAGTTCAGCAGAATCAGTCAAATCAACTTATTTTCGTGGTATAGAAGGTGCTCTCAAACTAAATTGTACTCCGTAGTGTAAAGTTACCTGAAGAGGACGGCCATGATAAAAGTGACGGCTGGAATAAGGTTTGCCAAGGCCGTTGCAATGGTCGGAGTGGAATGCTTTAGCCCCACAAAGTATGCGGTTTGATCCCCAGTCAGCCTGCATTTCATTCAGTCCATATATCATATCCCATCCCATCCGCCCTTTTTATTTTAAACAAACAATAATGGAGGAGCGCTTCTTGCCCGTTATTTTAAAAAAAAAAAAAGGTTAGGTTTCGGGTTCGAATCCCGGCAACTGCGATGAGAGGTTACTATGCTGAAAAATGCATAGGGCCTCTGCAAGTACCGGGGACAGAGCCTCACTCTCTATCTGTCATATTGTGATTATAGTCCAATTTACATCCTCCCATCGTGCCGTCCGGTCGGTGTTGGGAGGCCCTCATGGATGGGGGTGTCATCCTTTTTTGCCCGTTACTTTTTCAAAAATGATGTTTATACCCACTCTTATGCTTACTTTTACACTCATCTATGTTTGTGAAACGTTTTTTTTGTCTGTGAACTCTTGTTCACAGACAATATTTTGCACTTCACAAACATTGTGTGTATAAAGTGGGTATAAGAGTGGGTACATCAAGCATTTTACTTTTTTGGACCCTTTGTTTCTAATTTGGATTTTGAAGTTTAGTTTTCGTGTCAAATTGTTTTTTTTTTTTAATTTTGCAAACGTGTCAAATTGATTTATTAATTCCAATATATAAATCCTTTCAAAAAATTCCAATATATAATCTCGAGTTTAATTACTCTAGTACGATTTCAATTCCTCTACATATTTGATCGATGAGATTTTGAAATGTGAAAATTTACAAGAATGTAAATCATGAAATATGTACCCAAAGAGTGACGACAGAAATATTTGGAAAAATATTCTCAAAGTCATCTTGGGCCTTGTTTTCCTGCAATGAAATTACACCCAAAAAATACGTACGATCAGTACCTGCATATAAGATGAGATATGCCTCCTATCCAAAAAAAGATGAGATATACTAACTTATTCTCTTCTCTTTCTTTTTACCCTTTTATTATTATATTCTTAAAATTGTCATAATTGAAGATGCGTGATTAAGAATTTATGACATGATTTTCAAAAAAAAAAAAAAGAATTTATGACATGTACCTCAATTATATTCCAAACTTCATGGAGATCGATATTATTAATCTATATATCGATCGATTGCGACACTTTTCTTAATTTAAAATCTAATCAATCATAACATATATCGCTCGAGAAAATAATTTTTTTCAAGCAAGAACATTTGTTTTCAGAAAAAATAGCTTGATTTAGTGTCACGATACTAAAAACAAAAGAAAATGCATTGCATCCTTTATATTTGTTTAAGAGAACCACCTCATGTCAATACCCTATACGCTATGTTGCACGGAAACGCGAAAATCATGAGGAAACGAGAAACGAAAACGTCAATTTTTGCTCAAAAAAGACTTGTTTGGAGAGTTTCCGTGCTACATAGCCTGTACCACAACAATACGTTTAACAAATCTAGAAAAAACTGAAACCAGGAAAATTGTTAACGTATTATTTGTCCCACACTGAAAAGCTATAAAATAATAAAACACTATATAAGGCCCCGGGCTACTCCTCCTATCAGGTTGACTTTTTAGGATGGAACCCCGGGTCTTAACATGGTATCAGAGTCAATTCGATCCGGTTGTGGTTTGATTGCTTGTTTAGCACCAATGATTACGAGTAGCTTGTTAAGGGTATGTTTGGTCCTTTTCACACACCCCAATATTATCCAACCCGATTCAGGCTGAGGGGGCGTGTTAAAGTATTTGTCCCACACCGAAAAGCAATAAAATAATAAAACACTATATAAGGCTTCATGTTACTCCTCCTATCAGGTTGACTTTTTAAGATGAAACCCCGGGTCTTAACAAAAATCATTTTTGAGAGCAATTTAATCCTCTAAAAAGTTCCTTTCAAATCTGAAAAAAACATTATTGATTGTAAAATATAAATAAATATAAATATTAAAGAAGAATCAGAAAAAGAAAAAGCGAAACCCAAAGTATAATTATTAAGAATATAAAAAGACCTTAGTGATTATGAAATATATTACTCCATCTGTCCCCTAACTTTGTCCCGTTTTATCTTTTTCGTCCGTCCATTAAGATGACCCCATATCGTATATTTGGTAATATTTGGGTGACTACAATTCATTCATACTTTATTAACACTTCATCAATTCAATATTAACCATACAATTTCATTTTTTTTCTTATAAGTTGTACCACAATCTCTTGTCCAAATATTGTGGGACGGAGGTGGTAATATATATGGAAAATTCCTAAAATAGGAATAAGAATAATGTAACTCTAAAAAGGGAGCTAGTGTATTGTTTTCCCTCCAAACAGGAGCAATTTAACATCATCTTGAAATTTTGCGTGCGGTCATATTTTGGACTTTAAATATAGGAGATAATTGACATTATTTTTCAAGCAAAAAATAATTTAATGAGTAAAAATATAGTGCTCCTAGTTTCAAATTCGAAAATATTTGTACTCATATTTAGAAGAATTTCTTTATACTACCCATTTAAAAATCATCATATATCATATACCTAGTACTCCCTCCGTAACAAAACTAAAAATCTTCTCACTTTCTTTTTTCGTCTGTAAAAAAAAATCTTCTCATTTCTAAACCTTCTTATCATACCCTCAATAATTTTGAAAATAATACACTATTTCAACAATTTTTTTCGGATTTATCCTTTATTCCATCACAATATTCCACTATCTTCTCATCATATCTTCAATATATCCACTCTCACTATTTTTAATCTACCTATTTTTGAAATGATAAGATTTTAATGTTAAAGAGGGAGTATATGATATAGATAAATTAGATATGCGTACCTCTCCATGAAAAAAGCCAAGGGAGTGATGACAAGGCTGCCGAAAATTTGCTGGTAAGCTATGTGGATAAAGGGATTCATGCCGGCGCCCATAACGGCCGTCGCAATGATATTCACTCCGGTATATCCTAATTGCACGATCACCATAACCAGCACAGGAATCAGCTCACTGCAATCCATCTCTGGCTACCTGGCTTAGCTTCTTAATGACGTACTTTATTATCTTAGCTAGGAGATCACATCCATCCATCCATATGTGTATATATATATATACACATATCATCGACATATATTATATACGGAGTATATATACATACGTAGTACTCCTTAGCTTGTGCCCCTATAATTGTCCTATTTTTTCATTTTTGGATATCCCCTATTATTGTCTCATACCATATTTGGTAAATTGTGTGACTTTAATTCATTCTTATTTTATTCTCACTTTATCAACTCATTATCAAACACATACTTTTACTTTTCTTAAAAATCACATGACTCTCTTCAGTCCAATATTAGGGGGACGGAGGGAATATATGATAGCTCGACTAGACTAGATACTCATCCCTTTTTGGTGCATGTCGATGATATAATACAACTTTCTTAAAAGATGCAACATGTTGAAATGTATACTATTTAATTATATACTCTATTTTGACTATATTTTATTTATTAATATACTCCGTATTAGAAATCAAAATTTTGAAAATATTGTTAATTTCTTTAAATAATGAAAAAAAAAATTCATGGACTTTAAATTTCATGGACTTTCTAATTTTGAACAAAAAAGAGAGAAAAAATAAATGAAGCAACTAAAATACCCCTAATAAAAAAGGCTTTCTCGCCAATTGAGACCCGGTCGAATACGATGAATTGATTCAGCTGAATATACAATATTTAAATTTTAAATATGTTTAATCAATTGAATAAAGAAAAATATTTGAAAGAAACTCAAAATTTTCATTACCAATAAAGTTAATCAGAAAATTGTTACAGCCTTTATAATTCTAAAACATGACGTGCTCAGTACTTACCCATGCATTTTGATTTGCATTGTGTAAAATGCCTTGCTAGTAAGAGATTACAAATGGGCACTTAGTTTGCATTGTAACTTTTGGATCAAAAGTTATTGGTTAGATTTTAGTTTATATACTACTAATAAAAAAATTCAGTTTATAAATACTACGAAAAATATACATAGTATATTTTAATTTGTGCTACACAAATACTCATAACAAGTTATCATAAATAATGTAAAAAAGTAATGGTTAAGCTTTACATAAAATTTAATGGAACCCTTAGTCAAATGTCACTCCATAACAATTTCGAAGCATTTAGTACTACATATGTTGCACGGATACGCATACGTCGATACGTCGATACGCGAATACGGATACGGTGATACAGCAATTTAAAAAATTATAGGATACGGGTACGGGGTATAATTATAAAAAATAAAAATATAGGGTATAATTTGCAAATATATATAATTCAGTAGTTCATAAATAAAATAATAATAGTACAAAAAATCAACTATTATAATTAAATTTCAAAGATTAGGCTAAAGAAATTAAAGTACTGATATTTTGATTTAAATTCAAACAACATTTTTTGTTCTCTATTTACATTTACATCTAAATCTTGTTTCAATTAAAGCTCATCAAGCGATAAAATGAAAAATTATAGTATTCCATTATTTTCCATACTCCCGAAATCATCTTTATCAATGTTCCACATCTTGTGGTCGCTTGGACGACTACTAAACTTTCATCATGTCATGTACGAAATGAGGGTTACAAGGTCAGATATGTGTATTGGTTCACGGATACGAGTATCAAAAGTATCAGTATTTTTAAAATTAAGCCTGATACTTTTATTAAATTACCGATACAGACCCAATACGTACATGACGCGTATCAGTGAGTATCAGATATGTATCGGATATGCGGATATGACTTTGGGGTGAAGTATCGGTGCAACATAGCGTACTACCATGGAGTAATGAAACTCTGGATCACCGATGGCCTACATCTTTAAACGGTGGGTCTCCTTTCTTTAAAAAAAATTGACTATCCCAATTCAATACATGGCGCTTTCCGTGCATGTAGTGACGTGCTTTTCATCTCCATTCAATTATTTAGGGAAACAGTTCATTCATCTGATGACATAATTTTCTATGATGGAAGAACACTTTTCTTTTAATATAAATAGAATGAACATCGAAAAGATATTATTGTAAATTTGAATACAACCGGGCACCTATCTAGTATAGTGTACATTCAAAACACTTCTAGTCTATTACTTGATGTATATTCCCCACAATGTTCAATTCTAAAAGGTGTTAGGCGTTAGTCTAGTCGGGCGTCAGCCCAGCGCCTAGCGCTTAGGCGGCTAGGCGGACGCCTAGTCGGGGACTAATCGGATACAAAGAACTTGAATTTTTATCTATATTTTTGCATACATATGATAAGTAATATTGTAATTTTGTGTGTATAAAATACATATACATATATAGACATAGATTAACAAACATGAATGATAGAATTGTCACATTTAATCATACGTAGTATATGATAACTAATCACTTAACTTCATTATGTTATAAATATATATATAATAATAAAATTTAGGTATATATAGAAACACATATAGGTTTTATCTTAATTTACTACTTCGTTTCTTTGTATCCGTGGCTAAAGTTAAAATATTTATATCGTTTAAATAAATAAAACTAAAAAGTAAACTAATGTTCGGTGGATTTAGACGGCCTAGGAGGCTGATTAGGCGCTCTGGGTGGGCAACTAGGCGCCATAGGCGGGCGACTAATTCACCTAGACGGAAAACCAATTAGTCGGAGCGCCTAGACAAAAATCGGGGCGCCCGACCACCGCCTAGCGCCTAGGCGGGACTAATCGGTCGCCTAGAACGATTTTTAGAACCTACAGGTCCGCCGTAGATTTGGTTAACATGCAGAAGCTTCTGCCGGCCTGAATCTTCCCTCTTCTTGAAGGTTGAGGTCGGCTCGTCTTTTCCCTTGTTCCAGGTGTTCTTGTTTTGAGGGTGCTGTCCCTGCCGCCTTTCCACATATTTTCTTAGGACATAACAATCATCAGTTTCATGAGTATCGCTCTTGTGGAGCTTGCAGTACTTACCTCGAGTGGCCTGATTGTTGACAACATTGCAATTTTCATGGATCGTTATCAAACCTTGTTTGGCCGCGTAATCCAGGACAGTACTAACTGGATGTGTCAATGGTGAAAATTCTGACTGACTGGACAGAGGTCCATCGAGGACGCCCGATTTGCCCTTTGCCCAACCTTTCTTCTTTCTCTTGGATCCATTCCCTTTATCTTGGTCATGGGTTACCTTTTATGAATTCTTTTTGCTCCCATCTTCGGATTGATGCTTTCCAATCTCTTCCTCTCTCTTCCGCTTTTCAGCCTCTTCCACCTCAGCCTGCACATTGGCTCACAGTAAAGCTTCCTCGTGTGAGGTCGGGGGGTTGCACACAAATTCTTTGTACAACTCACCCGACCTCAGGGCATTGATGAGAATGGCGAGATCGGATCTGTCATCCAGGTCATCCACCTTCTCCGATTCATCCCTCCAACGAGCTAGGAAGCCGACCAAGCTCTCCTGGGGTCCTTGTCTGATCCCCAAGAGGTGAGAGAAATTCTTCTTGGAATCCTTAGAGCTGGCAAACCGTGCTACGAACGCATGAGCCAACTCCCAGATATTCCGGATTCTTCCATTTGGTAAAGAATCATACCACTCCCGGGGTGGCCCATCTAGGGTCACTGAGAACCCTCTGCACTTGATTGCATCATCATACCCCATCATCACCACATAAGCCACTGATAAGTCCATATTTAGACACGCATTTGATGCGTGTTCGAGTCGGATTTTGATGATTTTCCTGGCTTTAAGGTGATGCAAGTCTCAATTTTGGCTCAAGTTGTGTTTAACAGGCGTTTGATCGAGTTTCATAGCATTTGGAGTTGATTTGAAGAAGTTAGAGTCCGGCAATCGGCGCTTGAGAGGCATTCGGGAAGGATTTGAAGGCATTCGAGAGAGATTTGGAAGATTTGGAGGCCACCGGGAGATTCACGACGAAATTCTGGTGAAGAAAGAGTATTTGGATCGACGTTGTAGGCATTCGGGAGCATTCGGAACGAGAAACGAAGAAAAATGGTGAAGAAAAGGGCAGGCACGGCCGTGCCTAGGTCAGGCACGATCGTGCCTGCCATCTAAATCAACACGGAGCTACTGGCAGCCAGACACGATCGTGTCCGGTGCAGGCACGATCGTGTCTGCATAATTTTTACGCGTCTCTTCCGCAGACACGGTCGCAGGCACGATCATGCCTGGCACCGTGTCTGGCCCCGTTTTGTCCTAATTCAGCTCAAATTCTCCTGTTTTCTATAAATAAGGCCTCCATACCCACTTTTGGGGTTACGAACATTACGGAGAGGCCTAGGGACGAATTTAACGCCGTTTTTACGCAATTTTATTCCAAGACCCTGGGATTATTTGTAAGTTCATCTTTTTAATTAATGACAATTTATTCTATTCTTCCCAATTCTGTTGATTCTTCAATTATGAATTGTGAGTAGTTTAATTAGGGATTTGGGGTTGATGAAGGGGTTAATCATGATTGATGGCTAAATTCTTGTCGGTTTAATTGCATGAATGCCGTTTAATTTGTGTTTGAATAATTTAACTGATATCTTTTGTAATCTGGAACCGCGGCTAGAATTACAATTGCTTGTAGAATAAATTAAGAGAGATCTAGTTTATTCTAGGACACATTCACACACACTTAATCGTTCGCTAAGAGATTAGTAGCGATTAAGGGGCCGTAAGCTCGCTCGTCTTGGCAATAATTTAGGATCCTGTCGCATGAGAGATCAGCCTGGTACCCTAATTTATTGTACTCTACGCCGCGAGAGCGGTAAGAACTTAGTAATGATTAGCTAGGCTCAATTAAATTAAATTCATGTAATTAGGCCTGATCTGCCAGAAATCTGGTTACCCCGGAATCAATCCCTGTTCCCTTCGTTGTTAATTAAAAAGAAACCAAGCTTTATTTTTATTCGCTCATTCGCATTAGTTTAATTTTAATTCACCAATCAATCTCGCACACTTGCAATTTTATTTTATTTATTTCGTTTTAATCGCTGAATTTAGTTAATTCTTAATTCCCTTTTGTCCGTCCCTGTGGAGACGATACTCGTACTTACACCACTATATTACGATCTATTTTAAGTGCGAGAAAACTCACATCAGTTTTTGGCGCCGTTGCCGGGGACGGTGTCGGATTTAAGGGTTAATTAATTTTAGCGACTTGTTTTTAGTTTTTCGTAGGATTTTTGTCTGCTAACCTTGCAGGTCAGATCTGTTTATGCATACACGCTCTAAGAAGGGAGAATCACTAGTCCCTCTTAATCCTGAAATTGAGAAGCTAGCTAAGCAGAACCGCAAGGCCTTAAGAGAACAGAAAGCAACCATGGATCAACCATCCGCATCTGGAATAGCTGGGACGTCTGAGGTCCAAACCACTTCTGGTAATCTGGATTTTTACGTTAATACCTCTCCCCAGTCTTCACAAGAAAATTCACCTAGAGCTTATCCGGGGTATCAAAATCTCCGTACCCCATTCTTCCACCAAAATCAGTCCACTCCACAACTGAATCTTCCACCACTCTATCAGCTCTTTCAAAACACTTCTATTGCTCCCGAAACCACCTTTCAAAACCAAACCTTTGGGATGCAAGGTCTAGGGCAAAATAATTCAGTCTTTCAGTCCAGACAGAACCAACCGTCAGTCACACAAAATCCACCCCCTACTCAGCCACAAAATCAGCCCTTCCAACCCCAATATCAACAATTCCATCAAACCCAACCTCAGCCAAATATCATCCGTCCACAACCCATAAGACCACAACCAGTTCATCAGCCGAGATATCAAGCTCCGCCTTACCACAACTATGTTCCACATGACAATCCACTCTATCAAGGAGAGAGCATTGCAGACTTCCTAGCCCCCGAGATCACAGAGTATGACAGTATTCAGGTACCGGGGATTACTGCACCCCAATACGAGATCAAACCGGCGGTGATCAATATGGTCCTAAATAATCAGTTCGGAGGGAGTCCTACAGAAGATCCAGTGGCACACATCACCAAATTTCTGAGGATGTGCCAGACTTTCAAGATTCCCGGGCTAGATGATGATCAGGTACGGATGCTATTATTCCCTTTCTCTTTGAGGGATGATGCGCAGAGGTGGTTGGATAGCAATCCACATCACCACATTCAGACTTGGGACCAGCTGCACAAGGCCTTCATTAAAGAATACTTCCCAACATCAAAGGCCATAAAGTTAAAGAAGCAGCTACAGGAATTCAAGCAGGGTTCATTGGAGACATTAGCTGAGGCGTGGAAGAGATTCAAGGTGCTGAGAAGAGCTTGCCCTCAAGGCAAGATGACTGATTGTGAGGTTCTATCTTGCTTCTACAGTGGACTCAACAATGAAGGAAAGATGATGCTTGATGCTTCGGGAGGTGGAGCTTTTCCTCAGTTGCCATCTGAGGTTGCGGAAGAATTAGTGGAGAAGATTGTGTCGAATAATGCTTCATGGTACAGTTCTCGGGACACATCTCACCAAAAGGCCCCGGGATTGTACGAGATCAGTGAGAATTCTGCCCTTTCTGCAAGGGTAGATGCTTTGACCAGTATGATTCAGAAGCTTGCTACTACAGTGGAAGACAATCAAAAGAAGACGGAACTTGCTCTCTCGGTGCCCAGTGTGAATATGGTATCCCCCGTTCCTATTAGTCCCTCTTGTACTATGTGTGGGGGACTCCATTCGCCACATGAATGCACAATGATGGCACACTCGGCAGCCCCTGGAGTAGAGCAAGTGGATGCGATGTATTATCAGCGCCAGGGCTACTACAATCAGCCCTACGGACAGCAGCAGCAAGGGCAATACGGGCAAGGAAATCAGCAGCAGTCTAGAAATTATAATCAGCCCCAGATACCTCAAGGCCAGCAACAAGCTCCTCAACCGGCGCAAGGAAGCTTCCGAAGGGAGACCGAGCAAAAATTTTCTAGCTTGGAAGAAGTGCTCAACAAATTAGCACAAAATCAGCTGAAAGCAGACTCAAGGATGCAAATGTTTGAGGCAAGGATGCAGAGCATGGAGACTCACATGGGGCAGATCTCAAAGGCTTTATCTGAAAGGCCTCAGGGATCCCTCCCTAGTAATACTGAACCAAACCCAAGAGAACATGTTTAGGCGGTCACCTTGAGGAGTGGACGAGAGCTGGAACCCGCTGCCACAACAAAGAAGCCCGATGTAGTTCAAGTCGAACCGGCTGTCCGGGAGGAAGAGAAGGAGAAAGATGAGGGGAGAGAGGTGGCGGCTGCACCAAAGCAGTCTGTTCCGGTCAAGAATTACACCCCACCTCTCCCCTATCCGGCGCGATTGACTAGGAAGAACGATAGTGACCAGTTTGGTAAGTTTCTGCATCTCATGAAACAAGTGCAGATTAACTTACCATTCGTGGATGCACTAGCCCAGATGCCGAAGTACGCAAAGTTTATGAAGGATTTGCTCACGAACAAGAGGAGGCTGGAAGAAGCGTCTACCGTGACGCTTAATGAGGAGTGCTCAGCTGTGATACGGACAGATCTGCCGAAGAAGCTTAAGGATCCAGGTTCTTTTACTATTCCCTGCTTTATAGGAGATCTTACTTTTGATAGGGCCCTGGCTGATTTGGGTGCAAGCATTAATTTGATGCCTCTTGCTTTATATGAAAAGCTTGCACTCGGTCCACTTAAACCTACACGTATGTGCATTCAGTTGGCTGATCGTTCAGTAAAATATCCCCAGGGGATTATTGAAGACGTGTTGGTTAAAGTGGACAAATTTATTTTTCCGGTAGACTTTGTTATTTTAGACATGGATCAGGATCGGGAAGTACCATTGATTTTGGGCAGACCATTCTTGGCAACTGCCCGAGCACTTATTGATGTTGGAGACGGTAAGCTTGTCCTCCGCGTTGGGGATGAGTCTGCCACCTTTGACATGTCCAAAATAATGAAGAGGCCCTGTCAAGATAGTGGTGAGTGTTTTTACATGGATGTGGTTGATTCTTTGGTGGAGGATTGCATTCCTAACATGCTTTCTGATGAAGCCTTCTTTGATCTTCTTTTGGATGATAGTTTGTCAGCAGAGGATCTTGAGCTTCTCCCTAGTTTTGATTGTCTCATGCTTGATGGGGAGAAGGACTCAAGTGATGCTAGTGATGTGAAGGGGAAGGAAGATGACTTAGATAAGGTGGAGAAGGAAGACTGTCAGACTGATTCTTCTATTGTTACTCCTTCTCCATTAAATCTAAAGCCTCTTCCCTCCCACCTTGAGTATGCGTTTCTAGATGATAGTCCTGACCTCCTTGTTATTCTTGCATCTGGGCTTGAGCCATCCCAAAAATCTGCATGTCTTGACTTACTTTGTGAACAAAGGGAAGCTCTAGCCCGGAAACTTTCTGACATGAAAGGAATCAGTCCTGTTTTCTGCACTCATAAAATTTTGATGGAAGATAATGCTAAACCGGTAGTGCAGCCACAAAGGAGATTGAATCCTAATATGCAGGAGGTGGTCAGGGAGGAAGTCATCCGTCTGTTAGATGTAGGGATTATTTATCTGATTTCAGACAGCCCTTGGGTCAGCCCGACCCAGGTGGTTCCCAAGAAAGGGGGGATGACTGTGGTTAGGAATGAGAAAGATGAGTTGATTGCTACACGTACGGTCACCGGATGGCGGGTTTGCATTGATTACCGAAGGTTGAATGCCGCCACCCGGAAGGACCACTTCCCCCTCCCCTTCATTGATCAGATTTTAGAGAGGCTAGCAGGGCATAAATTTTACTGTTTCCTTGACGGGATGTCGGGATACTTCCAGATCCCCATAGCCCCCGAGGACCAGGATAAGACCACTTTTACATGTCCATTCGGTACCTTTGCTTATCGGAGGATGGCGTTTGGATTATGTAATGCCCCTGCTACCTTTATGAGATGCATGCTTGCTATTTTTGGGGATTTCATTGGGAAGTTTATGGAGGTTTTTATGGATGACTTTTCTGTGTATGGTGATACTTTTGATGAGTGCTTAGAGAACTTGAAGAAAGTCCTGGTTAGGTGTCGAGAGGTGAATTTGGTACTTAACTGGGAGAAGTGCCACTTCATGGTTAATGAGGGAGTGGTCCTAGGGCATAAGATTTCAAGTAGGGGGATTGAAGTTGATCCGGCTAAGGTTGATGTGATTTCTAAATTACCTCCCCCTACTTCGGTCCGTGCCATTAGGAGTTTTCTAGGCCACGCAGGTTTTTACCGTAGGTTCATCCAGGACTTTTCTAAGATAGCCCGACCCATGACTAAGCTCCTTGAGAAGGATACACCGTTTGACTTCTCAAAGGAGTGTTTAGAGGCTTTTGAGTGTTTGAAGGAGAAACTGGTCAAAGCACCGGTGGTAGTAGCTCCTGACTGGTCTTTGCCTTTTGAGATTATGTGTGATGCTAGTGATTTTGCAGTAGGAGCCGTTCTTGGGCAGCGTCGAGAGAAACATTTTCAGCCTATTTCTTATGCTTCAAAGACTCTCGATAGTGCCCAAGAAAACTACACTACCACCGAGAAAGAATTGCTTGCTGTTGTGTTTGCTCTTGACAAGTTTCGTCCTTATTTGATTTTGTCTAAGGTAGTGATATTCACCGATCATTCTGCTCTTAAATATTTGATGCAAAAAGTGGATGCTAAGCCTAGATTGATTCGGTGGATATTACTACTCCAGGAGTTTGATATTGAGATTAGGGATAAGAAAGGGGCTGAGAATTTAGCGGCTGATCACTTGAGTAGGTTAGAAAACCCCTTTCTTGATTCCTTGAGTGAGAGAGATATTGAGGGTACTTTTCCTGATGAGAGACTGTTGAGGATCGTTGATGAGGTGCCTTGGTTTTCTGACATCGCCAACTATCTTGTTGGGGGTGTTGTTCCTTCTGATTATACACCTCATCAACGACGAAATTTTTTTGCTGATTTGAAATATTATTTCTGGGAGGAACCATATTTGTTTCGTATTTGTGCTGATCAGGTTGTTAGAAGATGTGTTCCCCTGAGTGAAGGAGTTGAGATTCTCAAACATTGTCACTCCGGACCGACTGGGGGACACTATTCTTTTAACCGGACAGCTCGTAAGGTGTTGGAATGTGGTTTCTTCTGGCCCACTTTGTTTAAAGATGCTCTAATGTTTGTGCAGGAATGTGACAGGTGTCAACGCACCGGGCCGGTTACCAAGAGGGATGAAATGCCCCAGAATTTTATATTGGCTTGTGAGGTATTTGATGTTTGGGGCATTGACTTCATGGGGCCGTTCCCGGGTTCTAAAGGTAATAAATTCATTCTGGTTGCTGTGGATTATGTCTCCAAGTGGGTCGAGGCTGAAGCTCTGCCCACAAATGATGCTAGAGTTGTGATTCGTTTTCTGAAGAAATTGTTTTCTAGGTTTGGAGTGCCACGAGTTTTGATAAGTGACAGGGGTACCCACTTTAGGAATGATCCGATGACTCGCCTTATGGCAAAGTACGGGGTCACTCATAAAGGGGGCGTCCCTTATCACCCTCAAACTAGTGGCCAAGTTGAGAACTCGAATAGGGACATTAAGACCATTCTTGAGAAGACTGTTGAGACCCATAGGAAGGATTGGTCTGATAAGCTAGATGATGCGCTGTGGGCACTGCGTACAGCGTATAAGACACCCATTGGCACTACTCCGTTTCACTTGGTTTATGGGAAGGCGTGCCACCTTCCGGTAGAGATAGAGCATAAGGCATACTGGGCCTTGAAAATGTTAAATAAGGATTTGTCTTTGGCGGGTCGTGAACGGCTTTGGAAGCTCAACGAGTTGGATGAGTGGAGGCTTATGGCCTATGAGAACTCTAAAATTAGTAAGGAGCGTACCAAAGCCTATCATGATCGGCACATTAGGCAAGGAAAAGAGTTTCGAAAGGGGGATCAAGTTCTGCTATTCAATCCCCGAATGAAAATTTTCAAAGGAAAGTTGAAGTCTAGGTGGTCTGGTCCTTTTGTAGTGAGCGAAGTTTTTCCGTATGGAACTGTTGAGATTGATCATCCTGAGAAGGGCCGTTTTAAAGTTAACGGCCATCACCTGAAGAAATACTACGGAGGACCGCTAGAACGCGAGCGTGAGGTGACCTTTGTCACGAATTTAGAGAGATGAGTGCGTAGTAGGCGTCGGGCAAACGACGTTAAAAATAGCGCTTCTCGGGAGGCAACCCGAGCTTATTTTTTTTTTTTTTGTTTAGTTTTGTTGCTTTTCAAAAAACCCACAAAAACCACAAAAAAAAATGTTGATTTTTGCCAGGCACGCCGTGCCTGCAGAAGGGGAAAAATACGCGAGGCTACTGCCAGCCAGGCACGATCGTGTCTGGCTGGAGGCACGATCGTGCCTGGGACGCGAGAGGAGCGTGCCCACTGCCTGCCAGACACGATCGTGTCTGCCTAGGCACGATCGTGCCTGGGCAAATTTACCAGAATACCCCCGCGACTTTAAACAACTAACCCAGGCCCCTTCCTCCCTCCCTCTTACGCGACCAAACAGACTCCCCCCCTCGATCCTTCGACTTCTCCCCGACGCGACCGAACCGAGACCCACCGCCGAAACCCGCCGCGACCACCGCACACCACCGGCGACCTCCACGCCGTCGACCACCGAACCACTCGCCTTCTCTCTCTCTTCTCTCCTCACTCAAGGTATCTTTTCTTCTTCCCTTTCTCTTCTTCCACCATTAATGGTGGTGCTTGAAGCTTTTAAGTCCGATTTTGCTTGTGCTCAAATTTTAGGGATTGTGATTGCTTTGTATTACTTGAGGCTTGAATTGATGTTATTGATGCTCTTTGTTGATGAATTTGCCTCTTTTGATTGAAATCCCTAATTTTTGAGCTAATTTAGCCAATTTAGGGTTGAAAATTGATGAATGTGAGAAAAATTTGGGGATTTTGTGCTTGTTGCTTGAATTAAGGAATGAATTATTGCTTGTAATGTTGAAACCTTGTTGTTGAGTCCATTTGAGCATAAATCCCCAAATTTTAGGCCAAACTTTGTCTAAATTGCGAATTGAGTTCTTCCCTACTTTAGTTATCTCTCTAATTCTTTTGTGCTTGTGATGAATACGCTTTCTTGTGACCTTGTTTATACCGTGTGTCGTTGAAAATTTGAACTTTTATTCAAAGAACTTTTCTTTGATAAAAATTCAAACTTTTCAACTATTCTGGTTAAACTTGGGTTTGTTCTACTAAGATGATATTTTTGCCTGAGTAAGTGCTGACGGGGCCATTGCTGTACTTTGAAAATTTGTTCTAACATTTCGAAGCCCCGTTGGAATTCTTGTTTTGATTTGTTTTGACAGATGGCACCGAGGCAAAAGCACACTAGGGGTGGAGGTGCCGGCTCTAGCCGAGGCAACACCAGCCGGTACCAGCCCAGGTTCCCGCAACTGCGGGACGAACTGAAGCATACGGAGCTGCTGCAAAAGCCTATGGGCACATTCTACTTTCCGGATGAGGACTCTCTCACGGCAGCAGGAATGAGAGATGACGTGATGTTCCTTTTGAGACGTGGGTGGTGGAGGCACCTATTTTTTGGGATCCGTGATATGACTTATAGAGAGATTACTTGCGAGGTGCTGGCGACATTCAAGATGCCGAAGGTCATCCCTATTAATGACAACCATAGGCCCGTCATCAAGTTCCGGGCATTCGAGGAGGATCATGCCATCTCCATGGCGGAGGTGCGCTATCATTTGGGTTTTACGGGGATCGAGGATAACGGCCAGCACGAGGCTACTTTGACAGACTTTCCCCCAGGCGTCGACCGCCAGGCATTCTGGGAGTCGATTACGAGAGATGGCGGGACCTACACACCGAAGAAGTCCCCTAGCACCCTACTTTACCCCCCGCCAGTACCGCATTATACACGCACTCCTTTCCTCCACCATCACCGGCAAGGTCGAGGTTGCCGGTAAGGTCACTCCGACGGACCTCTTCTGCTTATATTGTATGATCCACAACTGCAAGCCCCACATGGGCTATCTCATAGCCAAACTCCTCCACCGCCAAGCCACGAACCACATCAAGGCCATATATGTTGGCCCATTCATTACGAGACTTTTGACTAGGATGGGGTTCGGGGACCGCTTTCAGAGGATGGAGGAGAGCTCCAGTTTTGCTGCATTGACCCGGCTTCCCGAGGTCAACACTGGCGTGGCGAGGAGGAGGGCACAGCCGGCAGCACCAGCAGGAGGAGGAGGACAGCGAGCTGATGATGATGATGATGATGATGATGATGATGATGATGATGATGATGATGATGACGTTGATGATGATGATGAGGTAGAGATGGAGGAGGCTGCTCACGGGGCTTCATATGATGCACCCCCCTACGGCACAGCTTTTCCGGATTCTTGGGCGGGGATGCATGCGCATCAGGATGCCGTCTATCGGCAGTTGTCCGCTGAGCAGCATGAGCGGTTCGATCAGATGCGCTTCGAGCAGCAGGACTTTTACAGAGAGATGAGGGAGGACCAGGCACTCCACTATTCACAGCTCCAGTCTCAGTATACCCGGATTGACGAGAGACTCACCTCTATGGAGACTAGCTGGAGTTCATTCTTCGATGCCTATCCACCTCCACCCCCTCCCGAGTATTAGATGTTATTTAGACTGTCCTCTGCTAGCATCTGTATCATTTTTACTGTTGGATGACTGTACCATAAACACTATCACACTCACACTCTCACTCTTTCACATTAACTCTTTATTGTGTGCTTTGCTTTGTGATCATGATGTGTGCAGCTTAGTTGATGAATGTGTTCGTGCGAATCAAGACCCAGTTCTGATCCTGACTGACCAACGCGATAGGGGAGTTTCCATGATTCTTTGTACTCAATGCGTAAATGTTAACTTGAGTTATTTTTTGAGCACGCGTGACCCTTTCCTCTTTACCCCTAGTACATAATGCATATTTGGTCATCGAGGACGATGCCAAAGTTTAAGTGTGGGGGAGTGAATTGGGCATTCGGGCAGTGGTTGTTACATGAGATTTATTAGAGTTAGCATGCGCAGGTGTTAGTTGTATATTCATAGGAAATTCATGCAAAATTTTTGAAAATTTTTCTTTAAACTGTGTCTTTGTGAGCTGGCTAGCGTTTTGACTATGCTTTTAGAACATCTTTGAAGTGTTTAGGCTTAAATGGCTTGCACTATAATCTAGTTGTTGAAAGGATGAAGGCATTAGTCACCCATTGAATTTTCCATTAAATCATCTATCCCACCTGAAAGAACCCTTTAGGAAAAGCCATTTTGAGCCTGACCGTTTATTGATACCCAATTAATTGAGCTCCATAGCCAAATGGCCTGTTTCCTTACCCGTGAATATTTCTAACTTAGTCTTGATGTTTAGGGAATTAAGGGATTAATTTGCTAAGTTTAGGGAATTTGTGTAGGAGCCATTTTTTGGGCACTGTTCCTATGCCCCAAATGGGGTAAGAGCAGTCATTTTTTAGGAATTTGATACTTTCGAGGATTGCATTGTAGGCATGGATTCACTTTGAAATAAATGAACCTTAATTGCTATTTTTCCTTGGTGAGGCCGAGATTAGAATGGGGTAATGTCTAGTAAGAATCCGAAAGGTGAAAAATTAATATAGCTAGACCTCTTGCCTTACGAAAAAGAGAATGGGAGCCCCGGTCAAAAAGCGTAAGATGAGACTTGGGTATCTTTCGAAAGAAACGGCGTTCTCGTGCCAACATGACAAGGAAAACTAAACTTAATCAATGAACTTGGAGGCTATTGAAAAACTAGCTTTAGTCCTTCGCGTACTTCAAGTATACGTCAAAGCACAAAAGTGCCGAGACGGTTTAGCTTAGTTGTACACCATGTCTACTCTTTGCATAGGCGTAAATGATTGTTCCTAATTTGTGGCCTACTGAGTTCCCTATCCCCAAAAATAGCCCTGAAGTTCCTAAATACATTAAGTCTTTGTTAGAATATTCCTATCTCTCAAGATAAAGGGACTACTTTCATTATTATCCATTCACCATCAAATTCACAAGTCCTTCTGATCAGTAGCTAGCTTATTAGTGAATGCTGTCATTACTTTGAGGATGTTGTGAATAATTGTGTCAAATAGTTTAGCTTGAGTACAAAGGTGTAGTTTAGGGAAGAATTTTCTTGATTTAAACTGTCTGTCCTGTGAATATCCCTTTAACTACGTATGTATGCTAACTGTTTTAAATTCCGTGTGATGATTATCGTAAGTCCCGTTGTTCGATTTGCTTGAGGACAAGCAAAAGCTTAAGTGTGGGGGAGTCTGATAAGTCCATATTTAGACACGCATTTGATGCGTGTTCGAGTCGTATTTTGATGATTTTCCTGGCTTTAAGGTGATGCAAGTCTCAATTTTGGCTCAAGTTGTGTTTAACAGGCGTTTGATCGAGTTTCATAGCATTTGGAGTTGATTTGAAGAAGTTAGAGTCCGGCAATCGGCGCTTGAGAGGCATTCGGGAAGGATTTGAAGGCATTCGAGAGAGATTTGGAAGATTTGGAGGCCACCGGGAGATTCACGACGAAATTCTGGTGAAGAAAGAGTATTTGGATCGACGTTGTAGGCATTCGGGAGCATTCGGAACGAGAAACGAAGAAAAATGGTGAAGAAAAGGGCAGGCACGGCCGTGCCTAGGTCAGGCACGATCGTGCCTGCCATCTAAATCAACACGGAGCTACTGGCAGCCAGACACGATCGTGTCCGGTGCAGGCACGATCGTGTCTGCATAATTTTTACGCGTCTCTTCCGCAGACACGGTCGCAGGCACGATCATGCCTGGCACCGTGTCTGGCCCCGTTTTGTCCTAATTCAGCTCAAATTCTCCTGTTTTCTATAAATAAGGCCTCCATACCCACTTTTGGGGTTACGAACATTACGGAGAGGCCTAGGGACGAATTTAACGCCGTTTTTACGCAATTTTATTCCAAGACCCTGGGATTATTTGTAAGTTCATCTTTTTAATTAATGACAATTTATTCTATTCTTCCCAATTCTGTTGATTCTTCAATTATGAATTGTGAGTAGTTTAATTAGGGATTTGGGGTTGATGAAGGGGTTAATCATGATTGATGGCTAAATTCTTGTCGGTTTAATTGCATGAATGCCGTTTAATTTGTGTTTGAATAATTTAACTGATATCTTTTGTAATCTGGAACCGCGGCTAGAATTACAATTGCTTGTAGAATAAATTAAGAGAGATCTAGTTTATTCTAGGACACATTCACACACACTTAATCGTTCGCTAAGAGATTAGTAGCGATTAAGGGGCCGTAAGCTCGCTCGTCTTGGCAATAATTTAGGATCCTGTCGCATGAGAGATCAGCCTGGTACCCTAATTTATTGTACTCTACGCCGCGAGAGCGGTAAGAACTTAGTAATGATTAGCTAGGCTCAATTAAATTAAATTCATGTAATTAGGCCTGATCTGCCAGAAATCTGGTTACCCCGGAATCAATCCTTGTTCCCTTCGTTGTTAATTAAAAAGAAACCAAGCTTTATTTTTATTCGCTCATTCGCATTAGTTTAATTTTAATTCACCAATCAATCTCGCACACTTGCAATTTTATTTTATTTATTTCGTTTTAATCGCTGAATTTAGTTAATTCTTAATTCCCTTTTGTCCGTCCCTGTGGAGACGATACTCGTACTTACACCACTATATTACGATCTATTTTAAGTGCGAGAAAACTCACATCAGCCACATACCCGAAGACATGGTGTTGGGGGTCGGTTTTTCCTCGGTAGGCCTCAATATTGCAAGGCCTGTACCCTTGCGGCAATGGAACATCCATGATTTGGCGAGTGAATGGCTCGGGAATCCTCACATCATGGTTGGGGTTGATCCTGCCTTCCACCTCCCTTCCGAGCTCGTCAAGTCTCCTTCAGAGGTCTTCATTACCATGGCATGCTCGGGCCCGAGGTGGAGATCGGCAATCTCCGTGGGCCTGCCTGTTAGCGTTGATCTCGTCCCTGAGATCTCCCCAACGCGCACTGCGGCGATGGGAAGAAACAACCGCTGATGATGCCTCCTCACTTCGTTCAGCCCTGGAGGAGATTCTATCATGCACAGAGATCCTCCGTCCGCCCATCCGATAGATCACTGAGGCCCTCAGGGTCTACCTAAAGTGATGGGATCGTTGAGACCTGGCTGATGGAGAGTTCCTTCCTTGCTGCGCAGGGATTTCTTCCTCTCGTTGGGGAACAGATGGAGCTCGGTGAGGGGAAGGAGGTCTTTCATTAGCGTCGGGGATAATACCTTGGAAAACGGTAGTCAAGGTCTCCACAACCTTCTGGAATGTCGCCAAACTCGCCAAAGCCTGGGCTGGATCAACGTTGGGGATGAGATTCCCAGTGCCCGGCGTCTGGAACTGCGGTGGTCGCACCGCTGGACGCCTAGAACTCCCAACGCCTTGGAGTTGATTCCTCAAATCACCTTGAGCCACCACGTTGTCGTTGCGCCTTCGGGAATCGCTCTGTCGTGACCTAGACCCTTCGTCTTCGATCACGGCCTGATCAAAACGAGCACCGCCTTGATTGCTACCCACACGGTTGTAATTGTGCAATCCAACCATCGTCATCTTAAATCGTTCTCTCAATGAGAGCACCAAATGATGAAGTTAATCCAACTATGAGAGCTATATCTACGAGAGCAGATGAAATTTAGGAAGCGTGCAGCAGTATTATTAATTCGGAGTTCGTTCCTTTGATAGGAAATATACATGAAGTATTTATAGACTATAGGAACTAGTATCCTAGGATGAAACTGATACAATAAATGTTATTAATCACATATTAGTCGAATAGGACTCCTGTAACATCTTGGACGTTGTGCAATGATTGTTCCTTTAAGCCCACGTTCCTTTCGTTATTCTTGCCTGCTGCCAGATAGCTATGTTCAAATGATAGCCTGCCACGTAAGCCTTAAGGAAAGTCCGACCTCACTAGAACTCCGCTCAGGCTCGAGGTCTGCTGTCCAGCCTGGCCTGGTTGTGGGTTCCTTTCGTGGGCCTGATTCCTGATTAGGCCCAGCGGCTAATTAATATTAATGTCAGCTAATCCTGTTTATAGGTTGATCCCATTAAGGGCTTGATCCGTTTTATGAGCTTTAATTATAATTCCGTAATTGGGCCATGGTCTTAATCCATGGTACCACCTTGCTAAAAAAATATTGCCGCGGCTCACCAAACTCACGGTAATATCAACTATTCTTTAGTAATATCTCTCTACTTCTACTCAAACAAGCAATGCCATTTTTATTACTTAATGTACCTATGAATTCAAATTCGTATATATGAAAAAACTATTTCGTACATTGTGAACTGTTGAAGAATGTGGTGCATATGTTATATTACTCTTTATTTATATCATTAAATTAGTATATAAGACACGTATTATATGTCGTATTTTTAACTGTGAAACGTTTAAAACATGTCCGTGTCTTTATCCATTTCACGGACTTATGAAATGTATATTTAGCCGTATTTTATATAATTGTATCATATTATGCACGAACGTACATATTTTTTATGATTCACGAACCATAATACTAACAAAGCTTCATGTGCTTTAGGAAGGGCAACTTTTGAAAAGAGACGAAGTGGCATTTTTTGAGAATATAAGAGAATTTATGGTGTGCTAATTCCTTCCTCTTTATACCCAAACGGATAAAAATATTGTGTAACGTTCAAGATTGGAGCCGTCTGAGGCTTGCAAAGGGTGAAATACTGAAATGCAAGGACTGAAGGAGAGCAAATGGTTGGATTAAAGATAGAAAACGGAGCCATGGCAGACGTTGGAGACAAATATAAAAAAGTACAAATGTGTTAACATACTGTACACCACTTTTAAGCAATACAATTATAGGAAAGTCAGGTTAATGTTTGCTTTTTGCATAAAAATATGAGAGAGTCAACGTGGGAGCTTAATTGTTTGTAGGAAGGAGCTATTATTTCAGGAAACATCAATCTACTGCGGAGCACATGCAGTTTTGGTTTCAATTTTATTTACCAAGCTTTGAAGTTTGAAGTAGACTTTGCATCAATTATGAAAAATGAAACATCAATTCACAACTCTACAAGAGAAAATACAACAAACGGAAAAATATGATTACGAGAAAAGCCTTCAACTTTCTAATCTAAATGACACACCTTCATCTTCCTCCCTCATAAGAAAGAAGAACTAATCATGCAACCTATGGAATTTGAAGTCTAAAACTCTCACAAACCACCACAAAAAGAAAATTATAAAGCAACTTAAAAACCATGAATCCCAGACAACACCGCATACAACTTCATACAATCAATTTCCTAGAAATAGAAAACACATAAACACACAAAAATGAATTGAAATTGGGATTTTGGTGCGGAGGGAGTACATGGAGTGAAGGGAAGCACTGCAATTACATCATCAGCAAAATCCAGACTCGCATTCACTCCCTGACGAGCACTTTGTCAAGGTGCGTCAAGAAGATTTGGAAAATCGGGTGTTGAACGTGACTAACGGTCAGTTTTCCTGAATCAACACTCGTTTCTCCAGTCAATTTCATCCACAAATCATGGCCATAAACGATATTTTCAGAAACATTTTCATTCAAAGGGGCGAGAAGACCAAAATGTGCGGCAAATTCACGTTTAGTGATGGTATGTTTTTTTATTGAACAACCTAAACGTGACTTTGCTTTCCCTCAAACCATCCTCATTCTCAACAAACTTAGCCGAGCTCATGAATTCAAAGATAATGCGCTCATTCGAGTTATATTTCAAACCAAAAATGAGACCCATATGCAATTTGTTGAACAACTCTTCCATAATCACAAACAAATTTAAAGCACGAAGAGTTTCATGGTACATAAATCGGCAAGGATGAACTTGCCTATTTATGTGTTTGATGAATTTTGCCCTTTGTGCGCCATTTGTGAGAATGACGTCCTCAAAGCCTGGAATAGCAGCCGTGGATGATGAACTTTCACCTTGTTGCCTTTTTGGAGCCATTGGAGGGTTGAAAATTGAAACTTGTGGGAGAGGGGTTAGGGTTTCGGTTTTGGGGATTTTGGGGGAAAGAAAGGGTTTTGTTGGTATGGGGTTGAAGAGGATGGTGAGGGGATGATTTTGGTGGTGATGGGGGTTGATTTGGTGGATTTTTTATGGAGGAATCGAAGGTTTGAGGTTCGAAAATGGGGGTTTGGGGAGAGAGAGTTCGAGATTTTGAGATAAGTGGGGAAGATGAAGTGGGTTTGGGGCTATTTGGGGGTTAAATCGGTCGAGTACTCGATCGGGTACCCCGTCAAACCCGGTCGGGTGTGCCAGTGTTGTTCTTCGTTTTGAAGGCCTTACCCGACCGCGGGTATAGGCATACCTGTTCGGGAAAATTTTCCAGTAACTCCCAGAGTTGAAAATCTACGCATACCCGACCGGGTATATGCCTTCACCCGATCGGGTATTAACTAAAAATTTTATTTTTCGTTCCAGTGATTCCCACCCGGTCGAGTATAAGCCATACTCGATCGGGTTTAAAAAGCCGTAGTTTTCAAAATAGTTTTTCGGGGAATACCCGACCGGGTATTATGTAATACTCGATCGGGTATTGAACCCCTAGAACCATTATTTTTAAAATCTCTGTCTTCACCCGACCGGGTGGGTTACATACCCGACCGGGTTTTCGTGTTTTTTATTTTATTTTTACACACACACTCTACAAAATTTGAATGGATAAGAAAACATACCTTGCATGGGTTGCCTCCCAAGAAGCGCTTTATTTAACGTCGTGGCTCGACGATATCTCTGTTGCTCCTTATTCATAGACCGGTTCAGAAAGGTTTATGACTTCCACATTTTTGGGTTGAAAACCCTCAAAGAAGGGTTTTAATCTTTGTCCATTCACCTTGAGCACCTCTCCCGTCTCCAGGTCCTCAATTTCCACCGCCCCGTGTGGATATGTTTTGACCACTTTGTATGGTCCAGTCCAACGGGATCTCAGTTTTCCCGGAAATAGACGAAGGCGTGATTGGAATAGGAGGACCTTGTCATCAAGTTTAAAGTCCTTCCTTATGATCATTTTATCATGTCACTCCTTCGCCTTTCTTTTGTAAATCTCCGCATTGTCATAAGAATCCAGGCGGAGTTCTTCCAATTCTTGCAATTGGAGCTTCCTATGTATACCGGCCTCGTCAAGATTGAGGTTGAATTCTTTCACTGCCCAATATGACTTGTGTTCGAGCTCCACGGGAAGATGACACGCTTTGCCAAACACAAGTCTATATGGGGACATACCGATAGGAGTTTTGTAGGCAGTTCGGTATGCCCATAGCGCATCATCAATGTGTATACTCCAATCCTTCCGGTTCGGGTGCACTGTTTTCTGGAGTATAGATTTCAACTCCCTGTTTGAGGTTTCCGCTTGGCCATTGGTTTGAGGGTGGTAAGCGGTAGAGATCTTGTGAGTCACACCATATTTCTTTAGTAGGGATCCCACAATTTTATTACAAAAATGTGTGCCTCGATCGCTTAATAAAATTCGAGGGACCCCGAACCTTGAAAATATGTGTGATTTGAGAAAATTTGCAACCACCTTTGCATCATCAGCTTTGGTGGCTTTAGCTTCCGCCCATTTGGAGACGTAATCCACCGCAAGGAGGATGTAGATGTTACCTTGAGAGTTTGGGAAAGGACCCATGAAGTCAATGCCACATGCATCGAAAAGTTCACAGAAAAGCATGGGGTTTTGGGGCATCTCATTCCTCCTTGAAATGTTGCCCGCTCTTTGGCAATTGTCACAAGATTGACAAAAGCCATGTGCATCCCGGAATAGACTCGGCCACCAAAAAACCACTTTCAAGGATCTTCATTGTCGTCCGTTTCGGGCCGAAATGTCCTCCACAAGCATAGGAATGGCAAAACTCTATTATGTGGGCTATCTCATATTCGGGGATGCATCTTCGGATTATTTGATCCTTGCAATGCTTCCACAAATATGGGTCATCCCACACATAGAGTCTTGAGTCCATTTTTAATTTTTCTTTTTGAGATTTTGAGAATTGTGGAGGAAATTTACCGGAAACAAGGAAGTTTACAATGTTTGCGTACCATGGTTGTATGACTTTGATGGAGAAGAGAGTTTCGTCCGGGAATTCACCTTTGATGAGATTTGTGTGGAGGTCTTCAATGTCTTTGTGAGGAATGAGGCGGCTTAAATGATCGGCCACCAAGTTCTCCGCTCCTTTCTTGTCTTTAATCTCCACATCAAACTCACTCAATAGAAGGACCCATCGAATGAGTCTTGGTTTGGCTTCCTTCTTTTTCATAAGGAATCGGAGAGCGGCATGGTCGGTGTAAACAATAACTTTCGTTCCAAGAAGGTAGGAACGAAATTTCTCCAAATCAAAGATCACCGCTAGCATTTCCTTCTCGGTGGTGGAGTAGTTCTTTTGAGCTTCATTTAAAGTTTAGGAAGCATAGTAGATGACATGAGAAGCCCTCCCGATCTTTTGGCCTAAAACAGCCCCCATCGCATAATCACTTGCGTCACACATGATCTCAAAAGGAAGAGATCAATCGGGAGCTTGTATAATGGGGGCGGTTACCAACTTTGCCTTCAAAGTGTCAAAAGCCTCCTTGCATTCATCATTGAAATCAAATTCCACCTCCTTTTGCAAAAGTTTGCATAAGGGAGATAAAATTTTGGAGAAGTCTTTGATGAATCTTCTATAGAATCCAGCGTGTCCAAGGAAAGAGCGGATGTCCCGTACATTTGTGGGGTACAGGAGTGTTTGAATGACATCAATTTTGGCCTTGTCCACTTCAATGCCCTTTAAGGAGATCACATGCCCAAGAACAATCCCTTGTTCCACCATAAAGTGGCATTTTTCAGAATTTAGAACAAGGTTGGATTCAATACAACTTTTGAGCACAAGAGTGAGATGATAGAGGCAAGTGTCAAAAGAGTCCCCATGGATTGTGAAATCATCCATAAAGACCTCCATGAATACTTTCACAAATTCAGAGAAGATGCTCATCATACACCTTTGAAAGGTGCCCGGTGCGTTGCATAATCCAAAGGGCATTCGTCGGTAGGCAAAAGTGCCAAATGGACATGTGAAGGTTCTTTTCTCTTGGTCCTCCGGGGCTATTGATATTTGGAAATACCCGGAGTAACCATCCAGAAAACAATAGAACTTGTGCCCCGCTAGCCTCTCTAGCATTTGATCAATGAAAGGCAATGGAAAGAAGTCTTTTCTAGTTACCGAATTGAGCCTTCGGTAGTCAATGCAAACTTGCCACCCGTTTTGAACTCAGGTGGGCACCATCTTGCCATCTTTGTTTTCAATGACCGTCACTCCGGTCTTCTTTGGCACCACTTGGGTTGGACTCACCCATTTGCTATCGGAAATGGGAAAGATAATTCCCATTTGAAGCAATTTGATCACCTCTTTTTTCACCACCTCCATCATGGGTGGATTCAATCTTCTTTGCGGTTGCCTCACCGCTTTGGCTTCGTCTTCGAGTAAGATCCGATGCATGCATGTGGATGGACTAATGCCTTTGATGTCGGCAATAGACCATCCAATGGCCAATTTGTACTCCTTGAGGACCGCGATCAATCTTTCCTATTGTTCTTGGGCCAAGGCATTTGAGATAATCACCGGTAGAGTGTGATTTTCGCCCAAGAACACATGTTTCAAATTTTCGGGGATTGGTTTTAATTCCACCTCCGGTGCCTGCAAAACAGATGGTAGCGGCTTCTCGCTCAGAATGGTTAGTGGGAGGGCTTTAGAGCCTGGTGGTAAAAGTGGGAGTTGATTTAACTCCGCCACCATCATCTTCATTTTATTTGACATAGAGTATTCCAAAGTGAAATCCTCTACATCATTCTCAATTGAGCTTAGTACTTCATCTTTTCCTTCAACTTCAAACACATCTTGGACCCAAGTGTTACAAGTATCTATGGCAAAAAGAGAGTGATTATCGGTGGGGTATTCCATGGAGTCATAGATATTAAATTCGACTTTCTCACCATCGAACTCCATGGTCAATACTCCACTAAAAACATCAATTTTCGCCTTGGCCGTTTTAAAAAAGAGTCTTCCTAATAAAATCGGGACTGCACTTTTATCGTTCTCCATTTCAAGAACGTAAAAATCAGCGGGAAAGATTAAATTATCCACCATGACGAGTACATCCTCTACTACACCTTTTGGGTAAGCATTGGATCTATCGGCAAGTTGGATAACAACCCCCGTCTCATGTAAAGGTCCTAGTTCTAAGGACTTATATAGAGAGTATGAAATGACATTGATTGATGCACCCAAATCTAACATAGCCCTAGAAAAACTAGAATTTCCAAGTTTACATGGTATAGTGAACATTCCCGGGTCACTATACTTTTTAGGGAGTTTCTTTTGAAAGACAGCCGATACCCTTTCACTCACTTGGATTTTATGCTTGCCATTTAATTTGTGTTTCCTTTTAATTGTGCAAAGCTCTTTTAAAAACTTTGCAAATCTAGGAACACCTTTGATTAAATTGAGAAGAGGGATATTTACCTCACATTTGCTGAAGGTCTCATAGATGTCCTTGTCATTGTTGTATTTGCGATTGTCCTTGAGACCTTGAGAGCCTTTGGAAAAGGTGGCACCGGCTCGTATGAATCGAGCGGTGGGAACTTCCTTTGAGGTGTGATCTCCTCCTCCTTCTCCTCTTCATTTTGAGGATTTGTGCTTGGCACCAAGATATCCTCCTCTTCTTCTCCAACATGGCTTTTTGCTTTTGCCTTAGCCATAATCAATTCTTTGCCACTTCTCAAAGTGACCGCATGAGCTTGTTGCCTTGGATTCGGCTCCGTTTGAGATGGGAGTTTTGCCGAATCCTTAGCTTCAAGCCTACTCACGACAATTGAGATTTGGCTCATTTGGCTTTCCAAGTTGTGGATGCTAGATTTTGTTGTTTCTTGAAATTGGGCCACACTTTGTTGCATCGTAGCCATGTTCATGGCTAGTGCTCGAATCATGTCTTCGGTGGACATGTTCGAGTTCGATGTTTGGCCTTGTTGTTTATATTGTTGAGGAGGAGGGTTTGATTGTTGAGGAGGTTGAGAGTTTCCATACCTTAAATTTGGATGGTCCCTCCATCCCAGATTGTAAGTGTTGTCGTGAGGATCGTACCTCCTTTGACCTTGGAACCCCAAAGCATTGACTTGCTCGGAGTTCTCCTCTTGTAGAGTTGGGCAAGAATCGGTGGGATGCCCATGTGTCGAGCATATGCCGCAGACCTTGACTTCTTGGGTTTTTGGATTTAAAAGGAAATCTTTAACCAAAGAAGTCAAGCCGGCCACTTGACTTTCCAACGAGTTGTTGGAATCCGCCGCCATAACTCTTTTTTATGATGACCTCCCGTTGTAATGTCTCGAGTTTTCGGCCAACTCCGAAATGAGGTCTCTTGCTTGAGAAGGGGTTTTGTTGACAATACCCCCTCCGCATGCCGCATTCACCATGCATCTATCTTGATCAACAAGACCATCATAGAAGTAGAGGATGAGATCTTGTTCTGAATACCCATGATATGGGCAACTAGCACATAATTTTTTAAAGCGCTCCCAATATTCGTACAAGGTCTCATCATCCGCTTGCTCAATGTTGCTAATTTGCTTCTTGAGACTTGAAGAGATAGATGCAAGATAGTACCTGTCAAGGAAGCTCTTTTTCATTTAGGCCCATGTAGTGATACTCCCCGAAGGAAGATAGAATAGTCAATCCTTCGCGGTGTCCTTTAGAGAAAATGGGAAAGCTCTCAGCTTGATTTGCTCTTCGGACACGCCATTGGGGCACATGCTTGTGCACACAATATGGAATTCCGACAAGTGTTTGTTCGGATCTTCCCCCGTAGGCCATGGAAAGATGGGAGTAGATGAATGAGCCAAGATTTTAGCTCGAATGTGACCCCCGTATCAAGAGTTGGAAAAGTGCTACATAAGGGTTGTTGATTAAGATTCGGAGCTGTGAGCTCCCTCAACGTTCTTGTTTCGTTAGCCATAGATATTGGCTCTTCAGTGTTGCTAGAACGAGAACTAGCACTTGATGATTCTCCCGAGTTGGAGCTTGAGAATTTATTTTTTAACCGCTCGAGAGTTTATTCTATTTCGGGGTTTGATTTGTAGGTGATTTTGTTCAGTGAACGATATTTAACCATATACTACAAAGGTCAGAAGAAATAGAAATCTTTTATACTTGAATAATATTTTTTTTCTTAAAATAAAATAAAAAGAAAAATTAATTGCCTTTCCCCGGCAACGGCGCCAAATTTGACGAGCACTTTGTCAAGGTGCCTCAAAATAAATTCGATACTAACAACTATACGTAGTATAGGTGAAGTAGAGTTTGTATCCACAGGGAAATGAATAATTATCTTTTTAAATGAAACAAGTAAATAGGGGGGGGGGTTGATTGAGTGTTTTAATTTAATTAAACACGAAGATGAACGACTTATATGGGATTAAATTCAAGAATAAAAGGGACTTGGCTTTGCTACTTTCCACTTGTTGATATATTTTAGTAGATCATTGTTATATCTATAACTTATCCCCTCTCGAATACTCAATCGAGGAGTATCTCCAATTCATCGAGGGTAGTTATTAACAACAACCGTTCATTAATAACCCTTACTATTAATCAAATATAGAACAACGCCTTATACCGATATAATAGTAGCATTTAATCTCTTTAACTCCTTGATGAAATCAATTGAAATTGATAACCTCAACACAACGGTTTCGGTTTAACCAAAAAAATTAATCCCTCTTAAGTTTATTAACCACGACCGTGCATTAATAAACCGAAGTTACTTACTTGTGAAACCATCAACGATTAACCATCGGTTCGTTGATCGTTCCTAGTAGTAATTAATGTCGGAACGTTAACTAATCGTCACTTAGCAACCCTCCAACATTAATATAGAATGAGATTAAGGGAAGAATTAATAATCAAGAGAAGAAGTTAAGAAAATAACTCACAACTTTAATAATCAACAAGCTTCAAGAGCAAATCCAAGAAATGGAAGTTTAGCTTCTCATTTGGAGACTAAACATGCTAGAAAAATATAAAGAAACGCTATTCTAAACTGAGCTTAAGAGTATGGAAGAAGGAATGGTTTAATGTGAAGGAAAAGGGGTGTATTTATAGGGAAATGAAGGTGACATGATCATGTACCCGACCGGGTGTTTAGGGTACCCGATCGGGTACTCAGCAGCTTCCGAGAATGTGAAAACATCACCCATACCCGATCGGGTGTGTCGGTCTACCCGATCGGGTATGAGACCGGATCTTCAAATATTATTTTCCCACGATCCTTTGTTTCCCGAATTTGATTTTGACACTGAAATCGGATCAATACCCGATCGGGTATTGCATATACCCGACCGGGTATATGAACTATTTTTCAAATCCATTTTTGATCTTGTCCCTTTGCACATCCTTTGGTCTTTGGGATCCACTTCTTGATCCTTTGAGTGCATTCAACATGTCCTATGCTCAGAAGAATCCTAATCTAAACAATTTACACCCACTTAAATGAAACAAAACATTACACCAAAAGTGTGTAATTTCCAAACTAGCGAATCACAAAACTAATAAAAAACGTACAAATACAAACGGAAATTACACACAAATCAACTCCCCCGTACTTAGTCTCTTTACTCGTCCTCGAGTAAAGTCAAATGTTCAAAAGTTTCAAGTCCTCAAAAAGTTCACAATCAATAAGTGAAAGCAAAAGGCCACCAAGGATAAACATGAATTTTACATTGAGTATTTAGCTCAAAGAAAAAGTGTTCTCTTGGGTTTCATGACCTTCCATATTTCTTGTTTTTTCTCCTCCTCTTTGTATCTTCAAGGGATCAAAATGATGTCCTGCAAAAACAAATATATCTCTCATATCTCTCATTTTGCCTAGGAGCCTTTTCAGGTTTTCATTCTAGCATCTCTTTCTATTTTTCATCCTTCCCACTCACTCATTTCTTTTTAAAGCCCTTTTTGCTTAGATTGCCCGTTTTTGGGTTTTCAACCTAACTAGCATTTCTTTTTCTTTTAATTCATTTTTTTTGATGAAATAAAGGATAAGTATGCGAAGTACAAAGTGAAATTACCAAAAAGGGAAATTTACATACCAATGAGAAGTCCTTCCCCCCCTTCTCATCCAAGGCACGGTCCCTAGTGCCCTCCTTCTCCGCCGTAGTAGCTGCCGCCGAAGCCTCCACCCATGCCTCCCTCCATGCCTCCCTCGCCCATCGTGGTATCGCCTCCCGTACCGTCGTCAAAGCCCCCACCACCGGAGCCGGATGCTCCAAATGTACCCCAATGAGAGGGGTCATACCAAGAAGGTGGTGGAGGAGGTGTGGGCATAGATGCATACTCGCCAAGATGGGCCATGTAGGAATAAGTAGGCCCATACATCCTTCGGTAATCTTCTTCATACCTTTGGTTGTTGGCCACCCGTAGTTCTTCCAACCTTTGAAAACCTGCTTTTTGTTCCTCCTGGTATTGACCAACTTCTTCCCTAAGTTGGTCAAATTGCCCCCCCCCCCATAGTCTTGAAATCTGTGCTCATAGTTTGGAACTCGGTAAGAAGTTGTTGAAAGTAGTCGGTTGGGGGTAGGTTTTGAGGTGGGTTGGGAATATCTGGTGGGGCATTTTGTTGGTTCATGGGTGGGTTCGGTTGATCTGGTTGGTCGGGTTGTTCTTGTGCTTTCGCGCGCTGAATTGTGTAATAAGCAGAAAAAGTAAGGTTGAAGTTACTTTTCTGGTTGTATTGGCTGAAGTTACTGTAGGTGACCATTTTAGCTATTTTTACATATAATTTTTTATTTATTTTATTAATAAAATATATTCTAAAAGTATTTTTTCTTAAATCAGCAGAATCAGCCAATGCAGCCATTTCAGCCAGAACTTCATAAATTTCAACAAAATCAGCCAAACCACAAAACATACAAATTGGCCTCCGTTGTGAGAGCATACAATCTACATGTTGGCTAATAGATGTGTGAGCATACACTCTAGCAGTGCAACCCAATCTTTCAATTTGAATTCAGTTTTGTCTTACACACATCTTTGTCCTAAAAGAAGTGACCCAAGGTAAATCTACAAGGGCAGTCAAGGTTCATACGGTCAGAGTGTATGAAGTTTCTGCACATGATGGCATTCCACCTTCTGTCAGTTCTCTGGAATGCATTTTCCATAGTTTTTCATATTACAGGTGCTATAGGGAAAGTGGAGTACCAAGACCAGAGAAAGTAATTAAAGGGAAAAAGGGTGACAAAAATCGATGGAATTAGTTCTAAGAAATGCTGAGTAAGTAAATATAATACTGCATGATACACGTCTTCTACTTTTCTTTTACTTCTTTATGAAAGTGGTTTTTTATACTGAAACAGATAATCCCAACTATTACCGGTCCGCCAATAATAATCTCAACTATTGATTATTTTTGTATAATCCCAATTATATAGACTGTTCGCCAATAATGGTCCATGACCAAATATTACCTCCTATAAAAAATGAATTCTAAATAGAAATTGTGCATGAAAATTAAAAGTTGAGATTATTTAAAGGGATTACTTGTTATATCTCTTCTCATCCACTTTAGAAACTACAAGAATTTATTTATAAGGACCATTATTGACGGAAGGTCTCTAAAGTTGGGATTATTCTAAAATAATTGATAATTGGGATTATTATAGGCGGATCGACAATAGTTTGGATTACTACTATCAATTTTTCCAATTTAAATAGAGGTGGTCAAAATTAAAAATTTTACTATATTTATCTTGCTTATAAATATTTATACATATGTATATACATCATAAATGTTTTCTTAAGGCCCGAGACACCTACTAGCCTCCCACTGTCTCGACCACTGTATATAAAAATTGATGCATTTTAACGGCAAGTTTAAACATTTAAGAAGTATCAAATCTTTAATAAATTATAATAGTGAATGGGAGTAAGGTCATTTTAGGCATAGAAAATGTGTTGGTGTAATAATGTGTTTTAATGGGTTGTACATTAGGGTCCGTCCATCGTACATTCTTCTTCTAGCCGCTTATCTCCGTCTTCTGCCGTATGGGTGAGATTAACGACAACAGCCGCTACTTGCCTACTCACATAGGGAGGACTACGTAAATATCAAAACACCCAACTACAGTTACAATCAGGTCGACAGTCGACACCAGACCAGATTTCACCTTCAAGTATGCGGTGGCCATGGTGGTGTTTACGCCGCGAAATTCATCTGCAACAACCTACTCAAAGATTTATCAAGTAATGTTCTCTTTTACGTGGCATTTATTTATGAACATATTAATTTCTATGTTTCCTTCATTGAAAAGTAATCAATTCGGAATTAAGAAAAGAAGGAACACATAGACAGAAGGTTTATTGATTATATCATTGGTGAGAAGGGCATCGAGAGTGAGAAAATGACAAATGAATCATGTTGTCTGGTTCGATTGATCTAGAAATTGATATTACTGGTGCTAATAAAATAACAAAGGAAATCTATGCTGATTATTTAACCTATAAACCCATTGTCTCTTCTATTCTGGTTTGGCTTCAATTGAAATCTCTGCATTATGTTTTTTGAAAAAGTGTTTATGATTTTAAGGGCAACATTCAGTAATGCTTGTCCAGATAGTTTATAGGCTTTTTGCTAATTTGTGAATCATAAGGACAATTCAAGAGTCTGTTTCCGGCCTAATTCACAAGTAATATCATAAGATTGCTAGGCCAATATCACAACATTAGAGTCTCTACGACTCTACTCATACGATATAGTGGGTAAGGAGAAATCCATATATTTGAGAACATAGTTGCAAGTAAGTAATCTCCAAAACTGATTTTAGTCTTTTCCCCATTTTCGTGCAAATATTAGTTTGCTGATTGAACTTTCATTAACTTGGTTAACTCTTCAGTCTTCACTTAAATATTCTTATGACCCTAATATATTAAATGAAAAATTGACAAGAATAATCCCACCTTTCACTGCTCTTCTCATAGTAATCCCACCTTTACGTAATCCCAGAATAATCTCACATTTGCACCTCATTTTCTTTCATTGGACTCTGATCAGTTTTTTTACACTTTCTTTGAAAATCATATAAATAATCTCACCTTTTTCTTTTTTATTATATCTTTATAAATGTGATATTATTTATATAAGAATTTCAAAGAAAGGTAAAAAACCTGGTCAGGGTCTAACAAAAGAAGATGAGATGCAAAGGTGAGATTATGTAAATGTGGGATTATTATGAGAATACCAGTGAAATGTGGGATTACTCTTGTCATTTTTTCCTATATTAAATCACAGGGTTCATCAATCTTGACAAAACCGACATTCTTGATGTCAATCGAGCAACAAAACTTCATGAAAGTGTAATGGTTCAATATACTTTGGGAGTGTTTTTATCTCTAAAAAATTAGTCATGCCACTTAAGCCAACATTTAAAATCGTATTTTACAATTATGACTTTTTCCATGTTTCCATGTATGCATTTAGCATAATTCAATTGTGATCTTTAGCCTTCATATAATGTTCTAATAAGTGTCATTATGTGGCAAACAAAGAATTACTCGAAATGACATAACCTATTGCAAATGCTACAAAGTAAATGTAAGATCATTATGTCATACGTTACCTTGATAAGTACTCCCAGGGGAAAATGGAAGTCATACCCTTTTGGAAAGAATAATCGTCTTTCTCAGTGATAGGTAACAGAACAATGTGTCAATGAGAATAAAAGACATACATGCATGCAGAGAACGCTGTACGTGTAAAAGAAAAAGAAAACAAAAGCAATAGTTAATTTAAACTAAGGAAATTAGACTTGGCTTGATATTCGTTGGACAAAACGCAAAAGCGAAGTCGGCTATTGGACAACCATGACTTTGAATTGATATTGGCGTATTGCCCTTCAGATTCAGGTGCAACTAACCACCAGTCATTCGGATGAGTGGGACTTTTGGCTAGCAACGCTGAATTGAAGCGATGATCAAAATGAGGCAAAGCTTCAGGTAGAAGTGATGTGCTCCAGACTTTTGGCTTTTTTTTTTTGCAGAGGCATTAGTAGTGCAGGTTGGGGATACCATCAATCCATTATAGAAGCAGAGATTTGATTTTGTAATTGATATACTTGTATGTCCATGTTTATGTGTACACATATTGAATTACTGTGACCATGTGATGTCAGTAATCATTATCATCGCCACAACCATCTTGATCCAATGTAATTTGTATTGGTTGTAACATTGAATTTCATATGTATATATCCTTTAACCATTTTGAAATATCGTTGGGCATTTCTCTTTCGCGCATCGCGCGTCGTATTACTAGTATAATTTTATACATTGTTAATTAGTGTTTGATCATTTTATTGCACGTGACAACGCGATCTTCTTTTGTTATCATGACATTTTTTTCTTTCTATTCTTCACTATTCTTTCGTATATGTTTTTGGTATTTATATTATTATTTTATATTTAAAAATTATATTATTGGTATGTGTATATTGTTTATTGGTGTTCTATAAAACCTTTGTGTATTATATCTATATTAAATATTTTCCCGTGCATCGCACGGGTGAAATACTAGTTTGTAAACAATGACTATTAATTGTCAAGAAATTATTTTCAACAATAACATAAAAAATATGCAAGAGTAATTTTTTTATAGTAATTTATTTGAATAATTATTATATATAGAAATAATAGTTCAAAAAGGGTTGTAAAATAATAGGTATATTTGAAAATAATTTTGGTAGTAAACCATCAATATTGAAGACAAAACAATTAAAAAACATATGTTTATATTTTGGTTTACTCACAACCTGCATGAGTCAACTCGCTTAACATGCAACCCGTGCAAGTTGACTCACGAAACCAGTGAGTTCATTGGGTAAAAGAAATGACAACTCTTACCCACCGTGAAATGGGATGAAATGGGCTAGCCCTAAGGATTTTGACTCATTTTGATAAATCTATCCACAGTCAAGTGAATTTTCTTTTAAACTCTATTGACAAATTCACATACAATTCATTTTTCTTACAATTTTAATAAAAATTTTAAGTGCATATTTTGCCGTGAGGTGCACGGGTACACATACTAGTATGGTGATATGGATGAAACGAGAGATTTTGGATCAAATAAAAAAGAAATCTCAATGTGTAAAATGAGAATGATTTTCGTGCCCTGAATTTCATATCTGATGGCTCTAAAAGTGCCAACTATGTAGAAGATTAGCTTTAAGACACGGTGATATTCTCGTAAATATGTGGTCGCTTTATTCACCCTGAAAGAAAAACAGTAGTGAACCTAAATTGCAGAGAAGTGAATTAAAAATTAAATTTGACACTTATCATGCTAAACACCCTTTTCATTTGAACCGCACCCCAATTATAAAGTAAATATTTTAACCCCTCGATGAGACATATTTATAAATCGTAAATCATAATGAAAAATGATAGTAAAAAAAGTAATACATAAAATAGTACTCTTAATAGATATTATAATTATCATTAAATAATACAAAATTGCAATGAGTCAGATGAAGTATTAATTAATATCACATGTGTCTCAGTTTAAGCTTCTCACTTGCCTCCTTAGACATCCCAACTAAAGCTTCCAATTTTTTATTTTAAAAAATAACTAACACTCTTAATGTCAGCTTAACCATGAAATATTAAAAAAGTACAAATATAATATCAGTGACTATAAAGTAGTAACTATCTTGTCAAAAAAAAATATGAAGTAGTAACTATCAATGACGGTAGGTATCAACAAAGTCATTCACAACCTAAACCTCTTTGTAGTCACTGTGAGATTTATTGTAGTGATTTCATGGTCTTTAACATCTGGGCAAGGATGGGTGACTAACCGTCACAGTGACAGTGCAGGCAACATTGATTATTTTTTAATTATAAAAATATAAAATTAAAATAATAAATATATATAACTAAATGAAGAGGTTTTACTTATAACATTAATCAGATAAAACTTAATTAATAAATATGTGACTACAATTACTATATACATACCTTCATAGTCACTGTATTGTAAAATTTAAAATAACAATAGTCATTAAAAGTTATTAACATAGTTACTTTGTATAAGAAGTCATATTTTTATCATTCATCTTCATTGTCATCATATATACTCCATTATTTCTTAACTGAATGACATAAATTGTAGGTTTAGCATTTCTTTTTTGAAAAATAATTAAGAACACTTTTTATCTATATATGTATAATATTAAATTCATTTATATTTATTTTAGTAATATGGCATAATTGACATCAATAAATGTCAATAATCCCTACTTTTACACATTTTACAAAAAAACAATCCCTATTGATAAATCTCACAAAAATAATCCCTACTAGTTAACTATTTCATAAAAATAATCCAAGTGCTAATAGTGTTAACTTTTCCATTATTTTGTTGATTTTTAATATATCAAAGCAAAAATATGTATAAAAATTAAGGGAAAATTGTCAATTTGGTCCCCGTACTATTATGGAAAAGTCAATTAGGTCCTCATACTTTAAAAAATTCGATCAAATCCCTGAACTTTGTAAAAATGTTCAATTAAGTCCATTTGCAATTTACTTGTCACGTCAGCAAACCACCCGCTGATGTGGCACACATGTGACATCCCAATCAGTAGTGACTTTGCTGATGTGTCACACATGTGGGATTCCATTCGGTCATTTGCTGGTGACGTGGCACACATGTGGACCGTCACATGTGCGCCAAGTCAGCGGGTGACCTGTTGACATAGCAAGTAACCTGCAAATAAACTCAATTTAACGTTATTACAAAGTTTGGGGATTGAATTGATTTTTTTAAAGTACGAGAACCTAATTGACTTTTTCGTGATAGTACGAGGACCAAATTAAATTGATAGTTTTCCCAAATATTAATAATATTAATTATTTGAGTTTAATCTTTTTCTATGATAAATTTAATTAATATTTATTATTTTTCATATAATATAATAGAAATATCCATATTAAATACTCATTATTCTACATAATGTGTATTAATATTTATTGTAGTTTTACTAAAATTACTTTGAAATCTCTATTATAATGACTAAAAAAAGAATACAAATATAATATGGACAAGGAATAAAAGAGAACAGAGAACTTGAAGAGCATGTACTATGTAGTGTTCAAATATTTCTATCATGTTTGATGAAGAATATTGAATATTAATTTAATTTGATTAAAATCAAATATAATATTGTCAATGTTTATATATATATATATATATATATATATTCACATATATGTTTAAAATAAAAAACAATGGAAAACATATCACCGTTAATACTCGATGTTTTGTGTGTAAAACTCTTAACTAGTCGGAATTAGTGTTATAAACTTTTCAAATATAATTATTGTTAAAATAGGGATTATTAAAGTCAATTTCACCGAGTAATTTTGATCCCCTTAGTAACAAAACTGAAGCTAAACGACGACTTTTTACAACTTCTGACCTTAGCGGAACAAATACGAAAAACCTGCCGGAATCGGGAAATCGCTGGCGTCAGGGGTTCATCTTCAGGCTTGTATATCTACAAAGTTGCAGAACACTGTGAAGATCTTCTTAATATCCTTGGATAAGCTGTCGTTGTGTTATCTGATCGTCCGCGGCGTCCTCCAGATTTTGCGTTGGCGCCCGGCTATAATCTCTTTACGTTGGGCACGGTGATTTTGCGATGGAAGAGCAGTTGCTCCTCCAAATTTCTCCGAATGATGCTCGGGGAAGTCCTGGAAAGGAACAGCAAGCTGCTGGAGTTGGAATCCTTCTGCAGATCATGATGCTCGTTCTCTCATTTGTCCTCGGCCACGTCCTCCGCCGCCATCGGTTCTACTATCTTCCCGAAGCTAGCGCCTCCCTTTTGATCGGTAATGTTACTGCTTACTATTTGGTACAGTTTTCCTTAATTTCATCAGTTCACTTCTCCAGCTCCTCGTTGGTACAAATTTTTTCCTTTCTATGTACATCACAGCTCAATGTGCATCAGTGTGGCGCACTTCGAGCCAGTTCTGACAATTTACTACTATTAAAAACATTAAACAACCTTTCTAACTGATTAAATACTCGTTGTACTCATATTCATTGAAGTTGCTACTGAAATGAAACACACTTCTTTGGCAGGTCTAATTGTAGGTGGCTTGGCTACAATTTCAGATACTGAAAGAAACATTAGGTAAACTTTAATTTTCATAGCTCATTCTCTGTATCTCTGTACATAGTTATTGTGAGCTATGTGTATGCATATGTTTGCAATTTTATGATAAATACACATAGAATTTGAAGGGATGGTTTTCTCACTCTTTTTTTACTCTTGGTTCGCAATGGCAGGGCATGGTTTAACTTCCACGAAGAATTCTTCTTCCTCTTTCTGTTGCCTCCTATCATATTATATCCTTTTCTTGGATTTTGTACTTGTGCAAGAGTTATGTTTTGTGGTTTCTATTTCCAAATGATTAGCAAAAGCTGTTTCCTTGACTTTATGTGCTACCCAGTCTGGATTTAGTTTGTCACCGGTAAGTTCTTACACTTTTTTCCTCAAATGTCTGGATGTAATAGCAAAACTTTATTTTTATATTACATAATAAAATGTCTGCATATACAATTTTCAGAAACCATTCTTTTCAAACTTTGGAGCCATTGTGACATTTTCCATATTCGGAACATTTGTTGCTTCAATTGTTACAGGCGTCTTGGTGTAAGCACAGTTCTGGTATTCTTATTTGAATTTCTACCACCATTTTTGAATGATTTTTGACTTTTCTATACTCGCTCCTTTTTAATTTCTTTTCTTTTCAAAACTAAATTAACTTTCTTTTTCTATGAATGCGACTGCAGTTACATCGGAGGAGTGATATATATCATGTACAAACTTCCTTTTCTTGAGTGTCTGATGTTTGGGGCTCTTATATCAGCAACCGACCCTGTCACTGTTCTGTCTATTTTTCAGGTTATGCTCTGTACCAATGTTACTTAGGAGCGTGATTGGGAACTCGATTTTGATCTAGGAAATAGAAAATAGGAGAGAAGAATAATAAAATAAGCCCAAGCTAGAATTAATCGGTGCCCAACCTTGTCAAGACACAAGAATTAATTTTTCAAAAGGATGTTTATTGAATAATACTAATGACCCTTGTGTAGCTATTACAAGAGCCCTACTCATAATAGGAAACATAAAGCTGGGATAATAAGAAGTTTACTACAACTGAATGACTAAATAACAATACTAGTGTGAAACTTCTGCTACTAACTAATACGGAGTAATAATAATACTATAATAGTAGTAATAATAAATGCGCCTATATGAACTCTTTCTGTGATAATATCTGCAAAGTACTCCCAAAATGTTTGTGCACGGATAATGAACCCTTCAGATTTACTTCTCTGGGTGCACTTATGTAGTTAGATAGATTGATATACACATATGCGGCCATCTCACAAGAAGAAAGAAAGTAGTGCTGGTTTGTGATTGATGATTATTTAAATGATCAATGTAGGCAACCAAGTATCAGGCTATCACATTAACAATTTGACCTATTCTTTTAATTTTTTACATCGCAATAAAATCTTTTTTCTTTCTATTTTTCAGGAGCTCGGCACAGATGTGAACCTATATGCATTGGTGTTTGGTGAATCTGTTTTAAATGATGCAGTAAGTTCTGTGTATTTTTCTGCTTTCTATTCTGTTCTAGTTTTATGGTATACATTCCTCAAGAAGTTTGGTGATTTTCTTTGCTAATTATTCTGTTTTTCTATTGCCCTACTGGAGATGGCGATTTCTCTATACAGGTCAGTCTACTAGACATGCCTTTCTAGTGAGTCATCTGGATATTCACTTGAGCCTGGAATATCTATCTATTCTTTTGTAGGACAATGTCATTAGTGAGGAGCAATGCCTCATCTGGACAGAACTTTTTTATGATCATGGTCCGATTTCTAGAGACTTTTTTTGGATCAATGTCAGCAGGTCAGCCTTCACAAGTTGGAATTGACTTTGTGACATGAAAGCAGTGTGAACAGATGTTTTTCTCCATACAGAAGTTCTATTTAACTGTGGGAAGGGGGGATTTTTTTAATATATAAATGGATGTAATCCTGACTTATGTTTTCTATTGGGAATTGCTTTGATAGCTTGATGTATTATAAAGGGCTATCCAGTCATGAACTATATTATACGTAGTATAATATTTGCCGTTTGCTACTGAGAGCCCGTTTAGTAACACTGTTATTCGGCTTGTCAGGCTTATCAGCCAATTTCTGCACCAAACACGTATCTTTTGGTTTTGCGTGCTGAAATGTGTAATAATAAGAAAAAGTAAGGTTGAAGTTACTTTTGTGGCTGTTTCGGCTAAAATTACTATAGAGGACCATTTTAGCTATTTTTACATATAATTTTTTCTTTATTTTATTAATAAAAAATATTTTAAATTTAATTTTTTCATAAATCAGCAAATACAGCCACTTAAGCCAGAACTTCATAAATTTCAGCAGGATCAGCCGATTGAGTCGATTTCAGTGTTACCAAACGGGCTCTAAGAGCCTGTTTGATAATTCCAAAATCGGGTGATTCTGCTGAAATTTATGAAATTCTGGCTGAAGTGGCTGATTCTGCTGATTTATGAAAAAATTATATTTAAAATATATTCTATTAATAAAATAAAGAAAAAGTTAATTGTAAAAATAGCTAAAATGGGCCACTACAGTAACTTCATCCAATACAGCTAGAAAAGTAACTTCAACCTTACTTTTTCTTATTATTAAACAATTCAACGCGCGAAATCAAAAGTTACGTGTTTGGTGAAAAAGTTGTCTCATAAGTCGAAAAACAGGGTTACCAAACGGGCTCTAAGTTATATAAGCATTGTCATTTTGATAGCTTTGCTATAAAAAAGGATGACACCTCATCCTTGACGGCCTCCGGGACTGGCCGAACAGTTATCTGGGAGGATGTAAATTAAGTTTTGATCACAAACTGGTGGAGAGATAGTGGAGTTCTAGTCCAGGTCTTTGCCTGGAATTGAACCCGAGACCTCTCCCTTGTTGCACCCTTTTCCCACTAGCTGAGTTACGCCACTGGCTTATAACAAGACATGCATATATAAATTTGCAGAAGAGTTATCTTTTATTTTGTGGGTACTAACTTCATAATTCTGATGCTGTAGGTGTTGGTGTTGGATTCATTTCTGCTTTGATATCCTTTAGCTTTGATGGTTGTGAATTTCACGTTTGATCCTTGACTATCAATTCCATCACTTTAGGTCCATTCACTTTTAAAAGTATCGTCTAATGTCCAAAATGTTTCACTTGAAAAAACATAAACCTTCCTCATATAAGGGCATTTTGGACATTGTAGCTAAATTTGCTACACCTTTAAAAGTTGATATGACCAAGACTAGAAAGGGTTGTGTTTATAGCTGAAAACTAAAACATAAATTTCACTACAGTTGAGGGACTAAAAGTTGTATTTTACTCTTTTAGATATTAACTGCAGCTAATTGTGTGGATAATTGAGGTAAAAGATATAAGATGAAGTTTTAATGCATGAATGAGTTAGTAGCACAAATTACATGTTGGGGTTTTGATGCAATTCTCATTTGAAAACATATAAACACAATTAAATACATGCTTCTTTTTTGGATTTCTTTGATTACAAAACCAAGGACTTCTTTTGTCACTTTTTACCGGAAATTTTATGCAGTTGCAACATCAACAATGTTTGGTAATGTTTTTTTATGTATTAAAAAACTGACATGCTTAAAAAAATCCATGAATTTTTTAATTTAATATTAGAAGCACAATATGGCGTAGAGTGTTGGGCGGTGAAACAATGTCACATTCAAAAGATGAGTGTGGCGGAGATGCGCATGCTGCGTTGGATGTGTGGACATACTAGGAAGGACCACGTGAGGAATGAGACGATCAGACAAAGGGTGGGAGTAACACCTATTGAAGACAAGATGTGGGAGTCGCGCCTACGGTGGTTTGGTCATGTGCGTAGAAGACCGAGTGATGCATATGTCAGACGAGTTGAGATGTGTGGAGAAAAGGCAGGGAAGAGAGGGAGAGGAAGGCCCGTGGGTTAGGGGAGTCTGAAGTGATATGCTTCTTCTTGAATTAGATGAGGGTATGGCTTTGGAGAGAGCAAAGTGGAGGGAGGATATTCGTGTGGAGGAGTGATCTCGTGTTATCTTTTCCCCTCATTTTTTTCTTGTTTTTTATCCTTTAATGCTTATATATACAAACATTATTTTTATCCTATTTAGTTCATGTTTTTTAGGTATATTCATCTCTTTTTATATTATCTTTTTCATAATAGCTTATCTTTTTTATCTTTATTTTCTTTCTTTTCCTTTTGGCGGTGATATCATGTATCGATTCATGTTCGACTACCTCAATATCTTTTGGGACTAAGGCTTGAATGTTGTTGTAAAATTAGAAGTACCAGTTTTATGTATCCACCCATACACTGATGCACCACATCTACCCTTATTATCTTGGCACCCATATTCCTCATCTACCCTAATTATCTCGGTAGCCTAATCATCTTAGGGTGATCCTCACTTGTAAATCCGTCTCTACTTGTTCCCACCCAACCATCCACACTTCTGTTGAACCACATTGTTGCCTCTTCGGTCTACTGCATATCCTTCTAATTCGTCACTCTGTCTTCTACCTAAGCTAAAACAATGTCCCAGACCTAGCTTGGCACTCCTCAGTCCTCACCCACCGTATGACCCTATCATTCCCCAACATCTTATCTCTTCTTAACCACCGTACTCACTCCTTTATGTACAGATGTAAACTACAATTTTAAAAAAAATTTGTCCCTGAAGAAAACAAAATATGTTTTCTGCACAAAAGGAAATATTAAAATAAATGTGCTACTAAAGAAAACATTTTAATTTTTTTCAGTTGATTTAATTTACTCTTTTTTATTTTATATATCCCGTGTTAATGAATAGACTCAAGGTGGAGGCTATACTCGACTTCAAGAAAGAGTCCCAACAAAATGAAACCAAACTGAAGAAAAAGTTATCTTATCCACTAAAAATTCAATTAATCTTTGATCATGGCATGCAATGTAATTTATTTCCACTTTACTTTGACATGCCTTTTAGTTAATGTTTCCTGATTACTACACTGCTGAAGAAATTGTTCTTTCAATAAAAGTTGAATGGTCTGGGTATGTCTCCTCTTGAACATCCATTTTTATATGATGTAAAGAAAATTTCAAAGTTGTTTCAAGTTTGTAGTTTTAACTGCATTGTGAAGCCTTGACTCTCCATACCTTTTCAAGTATGCTGGATTGGATATTGATAAGTAAGCATGCATCTCCTATGTTCTTATGAACTTGAAATTCGGATTGATTTGGAAGATGTGACATTTCTTTCTCATTCTCTTTGTAGCCTGCAGAACTTGGAATGTTGTCTGTTTGTCCTTTTCCCATATTTTTCGTAAGTTCTCACCTTTTTTCTTGCATTTGATGGAATGATTCTTTGATTTGCACCCTTTGGTCCTCATGGTTCATAATATCATTTAGTTACATGTTGGCGGAAGGGCTCGGTCTTTCTGGCATTGTGTCTATACTGTTCACTGGAATTGTAAGTCAGAAATTGGAACTTTTTGTTTCCATTCTCATATTTAATTTGTGAAACAAAATTCCTTAAAGAAATTGATCCAGCATCAATTATGGTTGTGCTAGGTAATGAAACGCTATACATACTCAAATTTGTCAGACAGCTCTCAGAGATTTGTATCTTCATTTTTTCATCTGATATCTTCATTGGCTGAGACATTTGTGTAAGAACTTGTTTTTACTTTTTACTCCAGATACTTGATTATTAATGTTCCCTTACATAGTTACATGTGCAAGTTTAGGTGATTTGCGCTGTTTTACGTGCAGATTTATATATATGGGCTTTGATATAGCTATGGAACAGCATAGTTGGTCACACATTGGATTTATTTTCTTCTCAATTGTATCCTTGCTGTTTCATTGCATTTAATTTATTCTATGCTTTTTGGTATGATGTTCTGAGTTCTTTGTTTCTTTAACTTTTTAACTCCTAGCTATTCATTGGAATTGCCAGGTAAGCTTTGCAGTTTGCTATTATTCGTATTCGTTAAATTATGCATTCCCATTGTTTTATTGTTAAAGTTTATGTAGCACAATTTTCATTCATATGTTACCAAACAGTGATGAGGGATGACAATGTAGAAAATAGGACTGCATAGTGTTAATCATGATATCAATTACTAATTTTCTGTGAAGGGCTGCAAATGTGTTTGGTTGTGCATATCTGGTGAATCTGGTAAGACCTGTACATAGAAAAATACCACCAAAACATCAGAAAGCACTCTGGTACAGTGGTAAGTAAGGTATTGGCTATCAATGGCTCCTTTAGTGTTTCTCGGTTTCTGCTACTTAGACTGAGTAAATGATTTGCTTGGTTTTAGGACTTCGAGGGGCTATGGCTTTTGCCCTTGCCTTGCAGTCAGTTCATGATCTCCCCGAAGGTCATGGTCAGACAATTTTCACAGCAACCACGGCAATTGTTGTTTTGACGGTAACCGCATTATCATGATTGATATACTGTATCTGTTTAGGCAAAGTAACTCTTTTGTTTTTAATTTAATACTTGGTAACATACTTCTATAGGTAAAGAAACTCTACCTCACTCCTTTCTTTCATGATTTCTTTATTTCACTCACACTTACGAACAGTACTTTCAGAATAAAAAGATATTTGATATAGAGGCTGTTTGGTAGCACGAAAATCGGCTGTTTTGGCTGATTCTGCTGAAATTTATGAAGTTCTGAGTGAAGTGGCTGCATTGGCTGATTCTGTTGATTTAAGAAAGAATTATTTTTAAAATATATATTTTATTAATAAAATAAAGAAATAATTATATGTAAAAAGTAGCTAAAATGGTCATCCACAGTAACTTCAGCCAATACAGCCAGAAAAGTAACTTCAACCTTACTTTTTCTGCTTATTACACAATTCAGCGCGCGAAAGCAAAAATTACGTGTTTGGTAAAGAAGTTGGCTGATAAGCCTGATAAGCCGAAAAACAGTGTTGCCAAACGGCCTCATAGTCTTATAGAATTGCAGGATTGATAATCATGACCTCTATTAGTAAGTTCATATTAAAAATATTTTGAGTCTTTTCAACCATTTAACCCTTCGCCCTTCGAGATAGAGAATGATGCTTGGATTTTTTCTGCTGTCATACAAACTATAATGATGCCATAGTGCCACACTAATGCAGCTTTGAAGTTATAACATATACATATACATACATAGGAGTGGGTTCAAGTAAAAAGTAGTCTTCCCATGAAAAGTGAGAACAAATCTTGGCCTTCCATCACTTGGAAATGGATGGATTAGATGAGCTTTTAACACAAGAGATGATTTCAAAAAATGTGCAAATGTTTATACTATAAAGTGGATAGTTACTGATTAAAAGTGCACTCATGCATGTCAAAAAAGATTGTCAAAATTTTCCAGTTTGTGCACTTTTTATTTTGTACCGTATTGCACTTTTGTGCTCTACGTGTGCACTTTTTGACTATTCTGATGCACATTTGTCACAAAATTTTCAATAAAAGTTCTCCATAATTACATAAATGCCACCGCGTTTCTAACTTAAAAATTGATCTCTTCCATCCATTTTTTCACATCAATGGCCAAGATTAGTTCTTATTTTTCACCTAAGAAGCACTTTTTATTTGATCCATACTCTATATATATATATATATATATATATATATACACATACAAAAATGATCCTGTCCGAATGTTCGGACAGGATCCTCCGTCCGAACATCCCCGTTTGGGGCCCTTCCCGGTGGAAATTTTTGATGAAATTTTTTGAGCATGTTCCTCATCAAGTCTAGTTTGTCCATACCAAATTTCAGCTCAAAATTCGATCGGGAAGGCATTCAAATCATTTTTTGAAGTTGACTGCGTTTTTATATGTATATTTTGACACAGTCAACTTCAAAAACCATTTGAATGCCTTCCCGATCGAATTTTGATCTGAAATTTGGTATGGACAAACTAGACTTGATGAGGAACATGCTCAAAAAATTTCATCAAAAACTTCCACTGGGAAGGGCCCCAAACGTCCATGTTCGGACCTGAACATTCCTCTATATATATATATATATATATATATATATATATATATATACATATATAGAATAGAGATCAAATACAATTTACAAACCATGCTTAATTTACAAAGTACAAACTTATCTTGACCATCCGATGAGTTGATCTAAAGGATATAAAGGCAAGGTGACATTTTTGTAATAAAACCTAACTTTTCTAGGGTGCAACTTGTTGAACGTTAAAGTGCAACTGCTATTTTATGACTATATAGTATGCAATACTTTGAACCTCAATATGCAATGCAAATAACATCATGGTGCATCGTACAAACATTTGCACAATAAGCACAGTTTGTACTTGATCTTTCCCCTATATATATATATATATATATATATATAGGAAGCGTTTCTTGTGAGAAAGGACTCCCAGGAGAGAAATGAGAATGAATCTAGACCGTTGGATTGTATAATGTGAAACTGGATTGTGTATTTTGTGAAATTGAAATGTGCAAAATAAAGGGTAAAACTCATATGTGCATTAAGTTGAAATTGAAATGTACAGAATAAAAGGTACAAAATGTCACCGCATCGTACCTTTTATTTTGCATATTTCAGCTTCACATAATGCCACTGTTTTGTACCCTTTGTGTTGCACATTTCAATTTCATCTAATGCACATTCATTTTTTCTCATAATACAATCCAATGGTCCATATTCATTCTCATTTCTCTCTTAAAATCATTTTTTCATTTGAACTGAATTATATACTCCCTCCGTCCCCTTTTAAATGTCCCGTTTTACCATATTGGGATGTCCCTATTTAATTGTCCCATACCTTATTTGGTAAACTTTGTGTGGCTCAAAATCATTCTTACTTTATTAATTAATATCAACCACACAAACCCACTTTTCTTAAAACCCGTGCCACCATCTCCCGTCCCATTTAAAAGGGGACGGAGGGAGTATATATTAATATATATATATATATATATATATATATATAGAGAGAGAGAGAGAGAGAGAGAGAGAGTCCCGTTCTTGTCCAGCCGGCCTGACGGTATTCTCCGTCCGGCCGAGGGCATTTCGGGCACTTCCCAGTGGAATTTTTTGATGAATTTTTTTGAGCATGTTCTTCATGAAGTCTAGTTTATGCATACCAAATTGAGTCCCGTTCTTGTCCACCCGGCCTGACATGAAGATTTAAAAGGGGACGGAGGGAGTATATATTAATATATATATATATATATATATATATATAGAGAGAGAGAGAGAGAGAGAGTCCCGTTCTTGTCCAGCCGGCCTGACGGGATGCTCCGTCCGGCCGAGGGCATTTCGGGCACTTCCCAGTGGAATTTTTTGATGAATTTTTTTGAGCATGTTCTTCATGAAGTCTAGTTTATGCATACCAAATTGTAGCTAAAAATTCAATTGGGAAGGCACTCAAATAATTTCTTGAAGTTAACTGGGCAGTTTATATGTATGAACTGCCCAGTTAACTTCAAGAAATTATTTGATTGCCTTCCCGATTGAATTTTGAGCTGACATTTGGTATGGATAAACTAGACTTCATGAAGAACATGCTCACAAAATTTCATCAAAAAATTCCACCGGGAAGTGCCCGAAATGCCCTCGGCCGGACGGATCATCCCGTCAGGCCGGCCTGACATGAAGATTTGTCTATATATATATATGTGTGTGTGTGTGTGCGCGCGCGCGCGCGGGGCATTGGAGTGCATTGAAGCTCTTGCATATTCAATTATTTAACTAATTTAAGTCCGGATCAGGGCAAAACCAAGAAAGCCTAAAGTACGTAACTTTGTACTTACACAAGTGGTTGTTTTCATCGCTATTAAGTGCATCCTTTTATATCTGCATTTCACACACATATAAACTCTGTACTATATATTTGCATGTATGTATGTATGTATGTATGTGCATATAAAATTGAAATTTGCATTTCACATGAAATTGACATAAAGGATACAGTTGTTATTTTACAATTGTAACCGTGAAAGAGTAAGAAAAGCAGTATGGGACCACAAATTAAAAAGTTGAAATGAATGATAAAGGGATAAAGTGGGAAACTAAAAAGTTAGTGGTGTTCAATTTAGGAACATGTTCAGTTTTTTTGGGACAGCCTTAAAAGAAATGTATTTTACAAAATGGGACTAAAGGAGTGTGTGTGTGTAGATATCCTCAAGTTAAATGTAGTTCGAGTCCTTTTTAATCTGATCATTTATTCATTTAGCATTTCTTTAATATTCACTCAATTTGCAGGTTTTGATTATTGGTGGATCAACTGGTACTATGTTGGAAGCTTTAGATGTTGTTGGAGATGCTTATGATGGCTCCTTGAGTGAAGTATGCTGATTACTAGATAATTTAAATATATATAATCCATTTGACTCCTTATAGTCTTCTAGCTTTCCTCTTTGGTCTGTCCCAAAAGTCTTTGTGATGCATTTTATTAAGAGTTTGTGGTTCAAATTCTTCCACTCCTCTCTAAATAAATCTGAAGCGTACTACTTTCATTATCTTAACCACAGTGTCGAATCGAACCCACAACATTTAATGCTAATGTCGATAGTATATGTCAGTCAGTAGGACATAATATGAAGCTTCTTAATATTTACCCTTCATGTTGTCAATATACTGGATATTTATGCCATTTTTTAAATCTGATTTCAAGTCTTAAAAAAGGGCAGCCTGGTGCATGAAGGCATCCCGCATGGCGAGGGTCGGGGGGAAGGGTCCCACCACAAGGGTGCATAAGGTGCAAGTCTTCCCGTGTCAAACTTTGACAAGAGGGCCACTCCCAAGACTTGAACCCGTGACCTCTCGGTCACACAGAAACACCTTAACCGGTGACGTATAGTTTCAAAGAGGCCACTCCCTTTCAAATCTGATTTCAACTCTATTGTTTCAAAATATGACCAGCAATGTAGAGTATAGTTTTGCACTACAAATTTATAGCACTCAGATTTATTTGTTTCAAATTTTCTATTTTCCGGTTTAGAGATTAGAGGGGAGTAATGGCTATAGTGCACCTTCTTATGATGATGATGAGGAATCATCATCCGGAAGCAGGTTCAAGATGAAACTAAAAGAGTTCCAAAAGAGGTATAGAATGTCATATGTTAAAGTCTCGTGTGTGTGTGTGTGTGTGTTTTGGGATGTAGTGGGTGTATGTGGGGGGGGGGGGGGGGGGGATGAACTGTATTGTATTTATTTTATGCACACTTTTCCATATGATTATTGCAGCACATCGTCCTTTACAGCATTAGATAGGAACTACCTAACTCCATTCTTTACAACTCAAAGTGGTGATGATGATGAACTAGGTACTGGTAACTACTCTATTTGAAGTCTTCTATTTGTGTATTTACCTGTTTAGGTTTTTCAAGAATTAAGCCTATTCCTTTCACTTTCCTTGTGATTCCCTCCAATTCACTAGCTTAAATCTTGCATGTGTGTGTGTGTCTGTATTTGTTTATGTGCGTATGTGCTGAAGTAAAATCCAGTAGAGTTATGTTAATTTAGTGCTTGCCTTATTTTGAATTTTGCATGTAGCCTTCATCATGAAAAAATGAGAGATTTGGTGTCTTAACTTTTTCAATTATGACAAATTAGTATTTCTCTATTTCTTTTTCAATTATAACATATTCGTTTTCTGACTTATTGAATTTGGCCTAGGAGGAAGAAATCCGGAACATCTTTCATTTTTTACATGCTCTCGGAGTGTTTGATGAATTGTGTGAAAAGACATACTGTATAAAATTATCAACTTTAAAACATGTTTACATGCCGACTAAGTTCAGACTTCAGATTTATCAAACAAAAGTAACATAGATCAACTTGAACACCAAAAACATTATATTGAATTGACTTAATTCGGACATAACTCTTACTATTACACTTAAGTTACTTGAACAGCAATAAGCTATTGAATTGAGTTAATTCGGACATACGGAGTAACTTTTACTATTACACTTAAGTTGTGGAGTCATTACATTAACTCATTGCCACATCATATATTTGATCAATCACCTGTTATTTGGTAGTGTTTTACAGGTTAGCACACCACACCAGTTTGCAACTTTTAAAAGTTGGGGCTCCAATTTGTCATATTTGAACAAGTTAAAACACCAAATAACCACTTATATATTCCATAGTACATCATTTATTATTCCACATAGTACTTTATTTGTCAGTTTCAATATTCAGAGTGCTTATTAGTTATTGCATAAATTAATCTATGCGACTATTGTGGATTATACATTTTGAGACAGTAGTTAGAAAAAGTTCAAATAGCCCCTTCTATTAATTCAAATTCATCACTTGAGCCCCTATATAAAAAAAAAGTATCATAGGAGCACGTTTAATTTTCGCATGTTACTTTGAAAATATGATCAATCTAGCCATCTTGATCTACTATAGCAGATCAGTTGTTTAAAATATTACAAAAATCAATTAATCTAAAAATTCATATAAATTTAAAATATAGAAAAAGAAATATACTCGTAAAAAATAGTAAAAATATCAAAATAGACAAATAATAATGTAAGAACGTTGAAATAAAAAAATGAAAATATAAAATATAGAAAAGTAAAATGTAAAATCTTTTGAAAAGATCTAGAATATACAAATAATTCCAAAAACGCAAGATATAGATTCTGGCATTCTTTATTTTTTTTACAATCTTTTGTACTCTGTATTTTTTTCGAATTTTAACAATTTTCATAGATTTTTTCCTTAAAAAACCTATCAATTGTGCATCTAGAATTAACTTGAGTGATCTAGATTTTTAAAAAAGGAACTTTACAAATTGGGATGCAAATAAATGCATTTGGATTTGTAAGAAGTACACACACCTATGATATTGAATTTTAAAATGTTCATACAAAGGGTTATGATTAGCACAACCCTGTTAAAGATGTTCCATTTCTTTTTATGAAATGTTTTTTGTATAATTGTATGTTTGTATATGATATTACCCCATTTGACTATTTTCTATCTATTTATTTAGAATAATAAAGCAGCACCTGCTAAAGCTCACACTCATAGGGATTGCCTGGTAAATATTTTTCTTTGAACTGTAAAGGTACAGATTTACGCGCAAGTAATTCCAGACGAGCGGGATTTCATGGCCGTACATAAAGCTCCCAGCTGATAGGAAACTCACTCAGAGGCTTACTTTTAATGATGAACGATGGAAACAACTTTGTATAAAGTTATGTTCAGGGGGGATACGTGATAGCAAGGCACACATACTTGTGTAGGTGTCTAATTCATCAAAGCAGGAATGATTAGTACTATTAACCCGTAATGTATGGTAGTAAGTAGCAACCCCAGTGGGGGTTTAGGGTTTCACGAATGGATGATTTGATCTAATGATGCTCTTTTACTATTCGTGGTTTACCTATTTGAGATTTTGAGCCTCGAGAGGTAGGTGCATTTTGGGAACCAGGTATAAGAGTTGATCTAGACCGTTTTGAAAGACCAGAACACCAAGAGTACTCGGTACCATCCAACCTGAGTATGACTCCATTCTACACTTACGATGCCCAGAACTGGCAGGTCCTAGTGCCGTTCTGGTTCTGTTTCATTTCTTACTTATTTGTTTATACTAGTATCGTTACCCGTGCCATGCACGGGATAAAATGGTTTTGTTTTTTAGTTTTACTATATAGCCTTGAATATGGGTTATACGCATGATATATGTATATGAGTTATTATAACTGATGAAAAATCGTGTATCTAAGATTAAAATATCTGTTGATAACACATATTTTCATTTATTGAGAACTTATTTTCAAACTAATTATCTAAACATATCTTCGGTAGCGTATGCCCTTAAAAATGATTATGTAGGTATTTAATACAAAGTATACCGTAAATGAGAAAAAAATATGGTACGAAGTATTATGAAACAACACATGAATTATTGTTTAGTAGCATGAATCATTAAAAATAGTTTCAATCTAATGTGACTTTTTCTATGTTAATTTATAAAGTTCCATACTATTCTTGTTTTTGCCCTATAAAAATGTGAAACTTGTAGGGATTTAATTATTTGATTCATTCTTTATTCGTACTTTAGAAAATGTTGAAATTTACAATATTAACATGTTTATAGTTTTATTACACTTTATTTATTAACATATTAATAAATGATTTTAAAGAAATAATACGACTTCTAGTCTCAAATAAACTTCACACTTTTTAGCAGGTCCAAAACAAACTTCACACTTCTATTTTTTTTATAATTTTTTAATATAAAGTTATCTTTATACTATCCTTACTTTAATACCCACTTCAAATGTGAAAAAATTGATTGTTACACTTATTTAAGAACGGAGTAAGTATTTTTTTGAGATCGTGCACTTTGAGTTAGATTTATGTACTACCTTCGTCCCAATTTTTTTAGTCATCTCTTAAAATTTGGAACATAATTTTGATTAGAATTATATTTTGGTAATTATAAATTTTGTACTTTTATAAAAGTACTTTTAACAGAAAACATTTTCATATAGTTCTTACATCTATAAAAATGATGTTTGGTGGTTCCAACGTTCTAATTTTCCAGGATCCCCTTAAGTTTCTTGACATTCAAAAATTTTGAGTTCTAGCTTTTAGCAAAATTTTATGTATAAAGTTTGAATGTCTAAAAGATGATCATTTTAACTATTTTCATTACTTTTCTTCTTGTATTGGACGAAGTTATTGTAGAGAATCATTTTAACTATTTTCATGTAATTTTTTTTATTTTATTAATAATTTTTCCATAAATCAACAGAATCAGACAATCCATGCACATCAGCCAGAACTTCATAAATTTTAGTAGAATCAGCCGATTCAACCAATTTCAGTGTTACCAAACTGGCAATTTATTTTCATTAGATTGATTTAAAATAAATGTTATTGAATGAAGAAATGTTGCATGGTTTAAACTATTAGAAGTCAATTTTTATCTAGAATGTCATATGAATTAAATCTATAAAAAAATCTCACGTTAAGTGGTAGATAATAAACTATATATACTAAACTCTATTCTTAGAGAAAGAGATCAAAAGACTAATTCGAAAATGTCTAAAACATAGAAAAGTACTCCCGTTAATAAACATCACAGAGTATAATTGAATGCAATTGAGAGTTATAAAAAATATGCTCTTTTTATTGGAAAACATAGACCGGAAGCATGTTTAGATAATTAGTTTAAAAATAACGGATACTCAAATAGTTAGACCATACGTTTTAAATCAATATTATAATCGACTAAATAAGTGATTTTACGTTAGTAAAACTAAAAACCAAAATCATATTTATCTCGTGCACGGCACGAGTAAAGATAATAACCAAACATAAATAGGTCAAACTATGCAATAAAAAAGAAAGACGCCCCATATTTAGAAACAAAAAATGATTTCAAATCTATGGCATAATATTAATATATTAAAGTTACATCCATGAGTAAAAGATTGTCCTTTATTGATAACCTAGATGTCAAGCACCTTGTCGTTCGATGACATCACTGATGTGACACTCTCAAGGTGGGGGTCACATGTTAGAAACTCATCTCAATCAAGGATGTTGGCATTTAACAGAGCAGATACTGTAAGAAAAGAGAAAGTTCAGCAAAAAAGGCTAACTTATTGATCTAGTTCTTAAACATCATATCATAGTAATGTCCATGACATGTAAATAGCACGGGTTACCAAAAAAAGATACTGATATCTAATTCAATAGTCATAACACTTGTGTAAAAACAAAACTCGTAACATATTTAGACATCAATAGTGATATGAGACAATCAGCTTTATTGATGTCATATTTGCTGCTTAAACCAAAGAAATGATAAAGTAAATAAAAAAATGAATATGTGGATATGAGCGCCTTTCAAATAAATTATAAAGTACTTATGCAATGTAAGGTTATACCCCTAAAGGGATAAAGTTGGGATTTTCCACCAAGCCAATGGTCTCGAGAAGTCCTATTGTCGAGATAGTTAGAGAAAAATAAGGGGTATTTCTAAATGGTGCTCGAAAGTTATTTGCGCTAAAATAACAACCAAAGTTAATGTATATATATAATAGATTCCGAGTCTTTCAAAAGTACTCTCTCCGTCCATCAAAGTTTTTCCAATTTGACCGGAATGGAGAAGAATTATGTAAAAACTGTGTAATTGATTAAAATGAAATTAACAATTTTTTTGGGACATTGAAAAATTACTTGCTTAAAATAGTACTCTGTATATTACACCAACCTTTACCAAATTCCGAACATCTTCATTTTTAGACAACGGGGTGTCATTACACCAATCAAAATTGGCTATTGAATGCACTTAAGTTTTTATTTTACTCCAGGGGGCCTGGGGGCCTGGAGTAAATGAGGGCTGAAATTCAGTTCATTGAGTTTCGAACCCGAGACGCGAGACCTCCAGTAAGGGAGAAAGAGTCTGCGACCAGCTGGACTGGACCGCTTTGAAAGCTTATCAAAGCTACTGTTCTCTCCATTCAACTAAAAGTTCTCACTTTTCTTTTTTGGTTGTCATAGAAAGGTTATCATTTTTAATTTAGAAAATAATTAGAACTTTTTTAAGATAATTTAATCATCAAATATTAAAAATATTACATTTTTAACACTGTAGAGGATCATTCTTAAAGTTATAATATTTAAATAAAAAACAGACGTTTTTTAAAGTGTTAAACTATTTTTTATTTTTGTATATTCAATATTGGTGTCATTTGAAAGATAATAAAAGTTATAAATTTTGATATATTTTTTATAACAATTGGAGTTCAAATATAAAAGTTATACTACTTTAAGAAAAGGATTTTATGAATTAGATTCGTATACGTCACCAATTCAATTAAGAGAACCGTTATCATGAGTAATACCGAGTATTAATACGGAGTATTATTTGGGAATAAACTTCTTACTTTGGAAAGTAATTATTTAAAACAATAATTGTGGAATTGACATGTGACAAAACTTTTCTTAATTGTAACCTACAAATGTATTATCTATAGATTATGTTTGTGTAGTCGTGTAGATATTTCATCATTAGCGACATACTCCGTAATATATATATTTGTGGTTCCAGTTCAATTATTATTATATATAGACCTATAGTTGCAATATATTATAGGGAGAAGTGGTGTAACTCTTCATTTTTTAATAAAATCTGGTAGGTGTCATGATCGAATTGGATGGGTGTTAAATTTGTATTATCTAGCAGCTATTCAGTTGCTTCCTTTTCAGGCTTAATTGTATTCTCATACTGATGTTCTATTTCTAGTATCATCGCTTGTGCTTGGACTTCTCGCTACTTATTCCATCTCTCTCAACACATAAATTTACAAATGCTTAAAAAGTTGACCCAAAATATCACACTATAATGATCATGAAGTTATGCAGATAAGTAATTTTAATCATGTTTTTTTCATAAATTTTATTTGAGCAATATTTTAGAAAACCCCTCTTGTTATGAATCTCATATGGTCTTTAAAAAAAATATCATACAAAAGATTCATATTTCCTTACCCACATTTAAATTATTCATTTACAGAGTATAATACTAAAAAATTGAAAATAGATACTATATTTATTTAGTTACATAAAAGAAATATCTTTATGTAATAAAAAATGGATCAAATAAAATTTATGGGTAATAGCACGGTAAGAATATTATTTTGCATTGAACTCGTTACTCCGAAAAAAAGTAAAACATAATTGCGTTAAAGTATTCATACAAAAATATACGCAGTAGTTAATTATTGTTCGGTTTTGTTGAGTGCAATTTTGTTCAAATTGCATTTGATATTCCATTTCTTTTTTTATTTAAATTACAATAACTTTTTAATTTGTTGTTCAACTTTTATGAAAATATATATCAGATTTAATAAATTTTTAAGATCTTTCCAAAGGTATCAATATTGTATATAAAAAATTAAAAAAAAATCATTTTTTCTACATATTCATTTTTAGCTGCATTTTTTTAAATGTTTATATGCAATATTGGTACCATATGAAAGATTGTAAAAAAATAAAAATTATGATATATTTTTTAAAAAAATTGGATTAAAAAATAAAAAGTTAAAACAATTGCAATATTATTACTAATTGCCTTTCCACATGGCAAGCAAATAGGGAGGGGGTTATGTTCATCCTCCTTTGAGGGGTGAACAAAATTGGACTCGGTTTTGTTTGTATAACAGTACAAGTGCACAATGCACACAAACCACACTTGCGTCTGTAACTCTATCAACTCATATTATATACTATTTATATAAACATAAATGGCACACAACATAAAGACGATTCTGCAGAAATCTTTACAAAAAAATATCCCAAACTATATCAAAACAACATTGATAATTACAAAGCTAGAAATTATAACGAACCATTTTACATGTTCCCATTGGAAATAACTATAGACGTGTACGGCTACACCTGTGCTCTTTTTTTACCTGATGAAGAAACTGTGTTGAAGGTCAAAACTCAGAAGCATCTTTAATTGTTAAAATTGATCAACCTTGTTTGGCCTTGTTTTTATGAAAAATAAATCTTTGTGTACCCCATAATGAAAAAGCTTTTGAAGATAGATTAAGAAAGGTAGGTTCCAGTAATATATATACCATACTTGAGAGGATAGAATTAGGAATGCACTAAAGACCTCTTCAGTCTTCATAGAAGATACGGAGTATAAGTCTCAGATCCCTAAAAGCATAGGCAAATACAGTCTTATTTTGAATAATTTTGTCTTGCTATCTACCAGCTAGGATCTTTTCTTGCTAACGTGTTCAAATATTTTGTGTTAATCCTTGTTTTTATTTTTCCTGCTAAAATCTTTTATATATATCATTATGCTCAAATATTTTATATTTATCCATGTTTTATACCACACATATTAAAGGAAAAATGACATTCTCAAAACAAACTTACAGATTGAGTCAAAAATCAAACTAATAATGATTACAAAAGGTTGAGTGATATCAAGAAATTTATTAAAGATCAAAAAGAAAAACTTTAATATGTAGTGATTGTAGTCTAATCACAACTCGAGTAAAGAGCACATGATTCTTTTCGCCACTCCTAAACCTCAATTGTAAGAAAAATGCAACACTTAAAGAGAAAAAATAAGTAACATGCACACCATTAATAAAGTGTCTTTACATTAACTACATTAGTTATTTACAGTTGATGCGTCCCTCCACCATCTCTCCAAATAAAATGTATTTCCATATAAACTTGTTGTGAACATCCTTTAGATGAAAATCTTGAATTGATTAGCGGCAGGAATCACATTTAGCTTTTTAGAAGAAACCACAATAGAGTTTTTTATGTACCTAACAAAATAGGAAATCCTACTATTAGAATTGGCATGGAAATAATTTCAAGGTAACAAACTAACAATATCTTAGCCAAATAGAAAATCCTTTGTGCCAAAGATAAATTAACTTAATAAATTTCAATTGCAACATCATTTGGGGAATAAGACAACTTTTAGCACACATGGGAATAGAAAACCTACTGTGCACATGGGAATATATACCCTTAAACGAATCAACTCCATGGTATTCCACACTGTATATCTAAATTTCATACCATGTCGACAAAAATTCTATGTGTAACATGGACTGGAAGTGAACGTGGGTGTGTGGCTGTTTCAAAGGATTCACTCACCTGTTCCTAACCCCTAGAAGAGCACAATGAAGAGCGTGTGAAAGTGGCTGAGGCTGAACTAATGGCTGTAGCAGGTTGTTCTTACCAAGGCTGAGGCCGATTTACTCAATACATCACAAATATTGTCACACGCCTGCCAAAGACAAAAAATAAAGAGATGAGGAGAAGATGCATACTTATGAACATTACTAACAAAAGTAAGGATCTTAAAAAGTTGGGATGTTTGCTTGTTGACTATTTCAATGATAAGTTATTTTCCAAGAGAAGCGTATTTTAGAGTAAAAAAGCAGGGCTATAAAAAGCTTCCTGGTTTAGAAGGTTTAGCTTGCAGCTGTGTTTATTTGAGGTAAACTGTTTTCAAGGAGAAGTGTTTTTAGAAGGAAAAAACTATAGTTTGAAAAGAAAGTAAAATTAAAATTTTGTGTTGTCTGCTTTGTTTTAGAATCAAGAGTTAGATTTTTTAGAAGTTTTAACGACAGATTCCAATGGAAGAAACTTGGCATATTTCATCATAGGGCCACCCTAAAGTGTTTTATAAACAATGGTCATGGTCTTCGCTTCTTCTGAAAAGAAAACTGTAGGAAAAAAAAAAGTTTCCACTTTCCAAATGCAAATTTGTTTTTATATTGATATAAAATTAAGTTAGCAACAGAGTTATACAGAAGCTATAAAAAAGTAAGGCAGATAAAAAGGTTGGCTGAATGTAAGAAGATCGTTGTACAGTTTGGGAAGGTAGTGAAGGACATTTTCACCAAGGATTCCCGTAGCAGTTATTTGCGTTTCTGGAATTTTCCATCTCTAAGAAACTTATCTCGAAATTGGCTTGTGACAGAAATATGAATGGAAAGGTGCAGTCCTACTCACTTCCCTGTTGTAACTTTGAGAATTATTAAGGGCCCTTTTGTAAGGGTAATTTGGTTGGAATGAAATGGCAGGATTAGTTGAATTTTCTGAAAGTAAAAGCATTGTGAAATTGTATATTTATCATGCTCATTTTTGCAGTAGAAACTTACTACGAACTCAAACCCACCAAACAAAATTAAGAAAAAGATGTGTTAAAGACCTGTTTGCATATTTGCAGCTTGAGACTCATGGGTCCAACCTGACAAAGGAGGAACTTGAGACACAAAGCAGGGCTATAAAAAGCTTCCTGCTTTAGAAGCTTTAGCTTTCAGCTGTGTTTATTTGAGGTAAATTTTTTTCAAGGAGAAGTGTTTTTAGAAGGAAAAAACTATAGTTTGAAAAGAAAGTAAAATTAAAAATTAGTGTTGTCTGCTTTGTTTTAGAATCAAGAGTTAGATTTTTTAGAAGTTTTAATGACAGATTCCAATGGAAGAAACTTAGCATATTTAATCATAGGGCCACCCTAAATTGTTTTATAAACAATGGTCATGGTCTTCGCTTCTTCTGAAAAGAAAACTGTAGGAAAAAAGATTTTCCACTTTCCAAATGCAAATTTGTTTTTGTATTTTATATAAAACTAAGCTAGCAACAGAGTTATAGAGAAGCTATAAAAAAAGTAAGGCAAACAAAAAGGTTGGCTGTTTGCTTGTTGAGTACTTAAATGATAAGTTATTTGCAAAGAGAGGTGCTTTTTAAAGTAAAAATAAAAAAGTAGGGGTGTAAAGAGAATCATGGTTTAGAAGCTTTAACTTAAGGGCTTACACTATATATATTAAATTGAGATTAAACAGCTTCATACCTAAATGTAGAGTCAAAAGCAACAAACTTAAAATTATAATTACAAACAAAGTGATATATCTTTCAAACCGCCATTAATCACAATGGTCAGAGTTCATGTGTGGCACCCATAGTGAATGAATTGCACGGCAATATCAATGAGTTGCAGTAAAGATAACAAAGAATTTGGAGTTTTTGTTAATCATATGAATGAGTATTGACCTAAAAACTGTTCACATGTGTTCTACTACATTTTGTGCATGTAATTGAAGTATTCTTCTATATGCAACATATAAAAAAGAATCTTAGGTCCGATTACATTCGTAGGTGGCAAAGGTCTGGTTCGTAATACTTATATTTATTATAAATCATTAAATATAATGAATCAATTTATTGAAAAGTTTTTTGGTCATATTTAAGTAAGAATTAGGTTATCTTTGTCAACTTTCACATAGATGGCATTTTGTTTCAATTTTCACTTTACAAATATGTCTTCTATTGTTCACTATCAGGTATGTGAAGGATGTCTCTTGGTTCACCAACTCATTGCAAAAAAATATGAATTTCTTTCTACAATCTACATTATTCTTTTTTTTAAAGCATCTACATTATTCTTATGCATTAGTGTGTTACTATCTGGTAGCTTCAGAGCACATCATCCTCCTCCTCTTGGTTCTTGAAAGGATTAATGTTCACATAAAAGGAAATAGTATATCTCTGCACCTTGATTTTCGCATTGTACACTTCTTTTATCAATAAAATTTCCCTTTTCTTAAAAAAAAGAAAATAGTATATATAGAGGTTAAAGTTATAATGTTCTTATAGCCATCTCAGTAGGAAAAAAAGCATGTCATGTTTTGATTAATTAGCATACTTTGTTCTTTGTTCTTCATGAGTGTTAGCATACCTCTCAATGAACTCTTCTTTGTTCTTTTGTAATTTTCACAATTATCATATTGATTAAAGTTCTTCATGAGTGTTAGGTTTTCAGGACAATAACCACCTGAGGAAAACTTAAGAGATAAGACTTATATGATGTATGTGATGGTTTGTTTCCTTGTTGAGTATTTCAATGATAATGGTGGATTACTATGAGGATAAACTCTTTATTTTTCAAAACATAGTAAAACATAGTAGCATTCAAGTCTTTCTAGGGCATTAATTTTCTAGAAGATGCGAGTCCAAATGATTTGATTTATATAGTGGCAGAAGTAAGTAATAAAAATAAATAAAACCATCTAAATTTAAAACAATTAGAGTTGTACTGAAGTTATTGAATGGGTAGAAACAAAGGAACCTGAACATTAAAACACTTGATATAGATAACAATGATTTTCTAAAGCTCAGATTGAGCAGCTCGTAATCTGTATAAGTTCAGCTTTAGAGTCTCAGGTTGTGTTTTTTCTGTGAAATCCGCAATCTCATTTGCAAACATCAATAGCCCAAGCCTCACTAACCGATCAACTTTCTCCCTTAGGCCCTGTTTGGTTGGAGGTTTTTGGAGTTAAAATTGAAAACTTGTTTGGTCATAATTTCAAAAATTTCTCCCTTAAAAATTGAACTTTTAAAATTAAACAATTAAAAAACTAAAAAAAATTAAAAATTAAAAAAATTAAAAGTTAAAAAAATTAAAATATAAAAAATTAAAAAAGTAAAAAAAAATAATATTATGACTCATGACCATAGGAGTAATATTCACCATAGTTAGAGATGTATCTATTTTGTTAAGTAAACTATCAAGTAAAGGTAAATTAGGAAAATATTTTCATTAAACCTTTCCTCCTATTTCCTCCCACCAAACACAAATCTTTATCAAAATCCTTGCTTCCTCTTCCCTTCCCTTCCATCATTGTCTCTCATCTTCCCTGCCCTCCTTTGAACCAAACAAGGCCTTAGAGTCTGGAAATGAAATTCTTATCTGAAAACGTTAAAGCAAAATGAAACTTTGAGAACTTACTACTTTTAGTGTTATACTTCATATAAAACTAATGAGCCAGCTTGAGGTTATAACATTTAATTTTGGCTACCCCAGAATATCATCACCTCCTGCACAAAGGGTGAAGGGAGCCTCATCGTAGGAGTTCATCTCATTGCTCAACTCCAAAGCCTATACAGAATTCAATTTTTCATTTCATTCATTCATTCTCCCAACATCATTGGTATGAGTGCAATGCAAATGAAAACATTTACACACAAGTCTTGCAAGAAACAATTTCTTGCGAGCACCTAAGTCTTTCATTAATTTTCTCTCTTTTAACTTGAACCACATAGCAAATTAAACACATGCATTTTACTTTACATGTCAAGATTAAAACCTTTATGTTACAAATTAAGCTGAAAAATTAGCAGAGATATTATGAACTTTGAAATCATTTATTTCGAAAATGATTTCAAAATAAAGTTGTCTCAATAGCAGTCATAGAATATTGATTCGTCCAGAAAACCGTCCATTTATTGCAAAGGAACGTTGGGCATTTATGTGTCGTAATGTCCACAACACTGCGCGCAACATTCGTGTCCACAGGTCGCCCGCGCACGCAGGTCGCGCTTTTTGTTCTCGGATTTCGGGATTTGATTCGCACCCCCTGCGCGCGCGAGAGAGCCTTTACCCTGAGAAATCTTAACTCCTTAAGGGGGGTTTTCCTTTATAAAGGGTTCAAACTCCCTTGGGTTTTCCGGTGTGGGAAAAACCACACTAGAAACCCATCTTTTCCTAGTTTTCTCCATTCCAACGAGTGAACTTCGAGAATCAATTTCTCATTCACCCGTTATCCGTTTTGAGTGTACCATATATCGAATTGTAGACCTAAGCAAGGACAATCCGAAACCACTTTGATCCGACCCAAATCGGAAGTGGACCCCACTAAAAAAATTCCCCAAAAATGACCATTTAATGCAATTTACTAACACTTTTTCCAACACTATTTACCTAATATCTCATGCACACCATGAATTGATCTAACATTGAATGTTGAGGGTCTAAAGGGTGCATACTGAAGGCCAAGTGTACCGTCTGTCACCCTCGACCTCGGCATTATTATGTCATACTTTTGTCACACTTGATATCACTCTGCTTCATGCTAACGTAGTTATGCATATAATCAAGGTCACATGTATGCTTTTTTGTAGGCCTTTAGATAATTATCCAAGATTTCCGACATAAATACCTATTTTCTGATTTACTCCTACAGTCCTACACCTATCTAAACTAGATTCAAATAACAAAAATGCTTGAGGTACACAAAATGTGTACACAAAATGTGTACGCATCTCTGTCCTTCACAGAAATTTTGTCTGTCACAGACAATTCAAAATGAGTTGTCTGTGACAGACAAAGAAGTACAGACATGTGTACACATTTTGTGTACCCCTAGCAAACTCTTCAAATAACCCATCATTAACCCTTTACGATTGTTACTATAGTAAAAAGGGAAAAGGGGCAAATATGCCCTCGAACTAACCAAAAAAGCGCAAATCACCCTTTATATAGGAGGCTTTGTCCGATGGTCGTCATTTGGGAAGGTTATTGGTGGAATTTTTTGATGAAATGTTTTGAGCATCTTCATTAATTCTAGTTTACTCATACCAAATTTAAGCTAAAAATTCAATTGATAAGGCAGTCAAATGAATTTTTGAAGATAACTGTGCAGTTAAAAGCGCGATATATTTTAGAAAATCATTTGACTGCCTTCCCGGTTTACTTTTTACTTGAAATTTGGTATGGGTAACCTAGACTTAATGAACAAGATGCTAAAAAAATTTCATAAAAGAATTCCACCAGGAACTACCCCAAATGGAGACGGCCGGACAAAAACTCCTATATAAGGGGTGATTCGCACTTTTTGGTTAGTTCGAGGGCTTATTTGCTACTTTTATCTAGTAAAAAAGACATTATTATTTCTCCAAAATTTACTCCTACTTCTATCTATAATAGATTCAAATAATCCATCATTAACCTCGGGACAACCTACCTTATCTTAATATGTCTCATCCATATATTTCGTTGGACTCTATATACAACTCCTAGAGCAAGAGATTCAGTCGCTTAAAAGTTAAAATACCAAGTATTTTAAAGTTTCATCATATTTGATTACCCATCACCGTGAATATCACTCTTAATAATCTTCAGTTGCGTGTTAATAAACTCCAACATTCAGCAGTTTTTCTCCCTCAACTATGGCTTCTTTTTTTTCCAGATGAACTCTAGCGAAATCAACACGTGATTGTTGCATGGACTGTGGCAGAGGATGGGGTCAGCCAATCTCGAAGAATTGTGCAAGAATCTGTCCCTGGATGAAGAAAATATAGGATCTCCAAATGAGAAGTAAAAGTATAGCCATCGCATGATCAATGTGATGGCAATCGCATTGTGAAGTGAAACTGTAAAAGTGTTGCTATCACATAATCAACGACATATTTTAGCCTCAAATCTCAATAAAGAAATGCCAACAGGCCACAAAGATAAAGGCAGTTGTCAACTGTAAAGTTTACAAATAGGTTAAGCACATGTATAGCCAATATATTCTTGAAAGCACAAAGGGGATGAGAGACTTAGGTAGAGCATATTCGCAGTTAGGCAATGCCAATTCGTAAAGGAAAAAACAATGTAAGCGACCAAGGGAGGCTAGCACCTAGACAAGTCTAGGCAGAAACTTTTAGAAGAGGATTGCTAAGCCACCCAAGGCTATACGTTTAGTTATACATCAAAATGAAGGTCAACTGGATCATAAAGAATTGACTTCACAGTTCCCATCATTTCTTGTGCAGTGAAACCATCATCCTTGGCATAGACTTGATGCAACACTTTGCTCATTTTCCAAAACAGATCTTTGCAATCCATTGGAATCACACCATCCTGCAACACTAATCTCAGCAATTCTCTTCTTTTAGAATGGATCAAATCGGTAATTTCTCTCTTTGCCGCTTCTTCAGTCACACCACCGCATCCTTGAATAACTCGCAATGACAGATAATTTAGCTTCCCTTCCTTTGATTCCCTCTGCAAATTAAAATAGAAATACAGCAGCTTCTTTCAGACCCACGAAAATTGGCATGGCTCTAAAATTTGTGGGAAGTCATTATTAGGCAAGATCAATTAGGGAAAAAGTCGAATAGCCAAAAGGGGCCTAGTGCCTAGATGGAGACTTTTCAGACTTGACTATACATCCTAAAAAAGATAGCCATAGGTCCCTCAAAATGGTGACTTGTTAGTTGTTATGAATGGTCTACGCGTTTAATATGTCACCCTTGTGGTGGAACCCTTCCCCGGACCCTCACCATGAGGGGATGCCAATGTTCACCAGGCTGCCCTTTTTTATATCACATTAAAATTTGCGGGTTTCATCCCAAATGGCCAAACTCATAGGAGTAGACAAAAAACCTCATATGGTAATTTACTTATTTTTTGATATTTATCTGATGTAAAAAGAGGAGCTTTGGCGCACCGGTTACGCCGTTATGGTGCTGCTATGTGATCGAGATGTTGCGGTTCAAGTCTTGGCAGCAGCCCTCTTGTCAAAATGACAAGAGAAGACTTCTTGACAAGATAAGGCTTCTTACAAGAGAAGACTTCTTACACCCTTTTGGTGAAACCCTTCCCCAGACCCTCGTTTTGGGTGACACCAAAGTGCACCGGGCTGCCCCTTTTTTTATGTAATGTGAGCTGGTTTGATGAAGCTCAACAAAGATTTTTAGAAGTCTAAGAGGCCATAGAATTTGAAGGCATATATCTACCTCAAAACCCCTCAAATCATTTAGAAGACGGCCACAAGTACTCATTAACTTGAATAGATGGTGGTATTCAGGGTGCTGGATGATCTCCTCCGAGATCTTTGGCCCAACTAAGTAGAGGGCTGGTAGGACAATTGGTCCCAATGCAAACGATATGTAACTATTCTCCATGTAGTCATCCAATGCTGGCACTGACATGTTTCTTGTCCATTCAGCTTCTCTTAACATTGAGTTCAGCAAATTCAACCACTGCAACTCACAATTGTAGCTATCAAACATCAATTGCACATTCAACAAATGAAAAATATTACCAACAGTGAGACCTCTTTTGTAAGATGGGGTATTCAGCTGAAGCTGATTCCACTGAAAAGAAAAATTATATGGTAAAAATCTGTTTCAGCCAAGTAATGGATCAGTAAAAAAGTTATTTATCTTATCAATTATCCTAATAAGTGGATTAAGCCACTTTGGATACCAAAACGGGTTCTAAAGCTATTAAGTATGAGCATCGCATTAAGAAGATGTCACTACCCCAACAGATCGTCCTTCTTTCATATGCATCTCTAAAGTATAACATGTGAGTGAATTTAGAAAATAATGCTTGAATTGACTTTGAGATATTTATTAGTGGTAAATGACAAGTAATTGTATCTCACAATCTCAATTATGTGGCTCGTCACATCACGTTCTTGCCATCTAAGTGCCTTGCCTCCAATCTCAGAAATTGTGCTGTGGAGTGCAGAAAAAATGATCTGAACTTCCTCTGAACAGCATTCAGTGCTAACACTAATATTCCACCTGGGCATGACACATACTTCATAGACTCAAAAATTCAGCAATTCCAATGAGGGTTGGAACTTGGAAACGACTAACCAAAGATTGACTGAAAAGAAATACTTACTTTTCAATCAACTGAATGAGGTTTCTTAATTCTTCCATAGAACCTCCAATATCAAAGAAGTCGTCCACCACAGTAGTCAAAACACCATTTTGGGCCCATGCAATACGGACATCGGATTGTTCTGGTGGAAAAAGTGTTGCTGCAGCTGAAAAGTAACAATAGGCAGACTTTTTTCTTGCAAACTTCAACTTATCCAAACCATTTTTTGCTACCCACCTTTTTTTTAATAATAAAGACCCATTAGTGTATAGCATGGAGAAAATGAGGAGAGTCAATGAATTATATCAAGAAGCCAAACAATCGGGAAATGATATACTAATGAAGTAAAGATAATTATTAAATTCGGCCTAACCTATCCCAAAATGATTATCGAGATGAGGTTTACCTCACGATTATACATTAGACTAAAACCTCATAAACATCTTATATGAAACACATAATACACACACTCATCCAAACAGACTGGACAATTGACCCGGGTGGACAAACGGCTCAAAATGACTTCCGAGCCATGGGGAACAAAAAATGTCTACAATCTGATAAGGGTCATTTAAAATCAAACTTTAACACTGCCCCTTCGAGTACACCACTACATCGGGTCATTTTGAATCCAACCAGCTGGTAAATCGCAGTTTAACTCCCTCAGAAACAGATACGAGACACTTATATATTATTAGAGTATTAGACCGAAACCCGGAGCAAAATCTGATGTCTGAATGTCTGATATTCAGAAATAATGCTCAAGTTCCACAAACACTTGCACACAAATTAAACTGAAATGGTTCAAATAGACTCTTCTACTATTATCAATTACTCCGTATAACTTAAGCCCTTATACTTGAAAAAGTATCATATAAGTCTGCTTACTCCACAAAGTCGATCAATTCATCTATTTAATTGATTATAGACTTCTTATATCTGTTCTTTTTAAATCTATTAAAATTACTTTGATTTAGAAAAAGACAAAAAAATGTAAAAATTTAAGAATGTCAAAATATATAATACATGTTTTTTATGTTTTTGGAATTATTTGTATATTCTACATCTTTTTAAAAGTTTTTATGTTTTAATTTTTTATTTTTTACATTTTCATATATTTTCAGATTTTTTTATTTTCAATTTTTTTATTTTCAAGTTTCTAAAATAATATACTCCCTTCGTCCCGCTAAGATTGTCCCATCCTTGCTTTTTGATCCGTCCAACTAAGATTGTCTCATACCGTCGTCATCATCATTACCCCAGGGCTGCAAAGGCTCCCACACCTTCGGTGGGGTAAGGGGGGTCGGATGTATGCAGTCTTACTCTTGTACTAAAGCACAGAGAGATTGTTTCCGGATGACCCATAGTGAAAATAGCGTCGAAAATTGCATGGACTGTCTCATACCAAGTTTGGTAAAATTTGTGTGATTTTAAATTATTTTTACTTTATTCTTACTTTATCAATTCAATATCAACCTCATAAATCCACTTTTGTTAATAACTGCACCACCTCCTCATGTCCCAATGTTAGTGGGACGGAGGTAGTATCTATTTTCAAAATTTTTACTATTTTTGAAATTTCTATGTTTTTAAAAATTTAAATAATTATTAAAAAATTATAAATTCTCTAAATCAATATTTTAAAAAATGATCTGATATAGCAGATAAAGATGGTTGGATTGATTGTGTTTTCAAAGTAGACATGCTTATGTAATACTACGTACTTTTTTAGTATAGCTGGATAGGGATTCAATTGATGAATTTGAAATAGTAGAAGGGATTATTTGAACATTTTACGGTTTTTACCCAAATTAAATATAAAAAAAACTGTACTTTCATGTGCTCTGACTCTAAAAGACTGCCTTCAAAGCAGTAGGGGCGGACAACTAGCCAATTAGTTAAGTACCACTTCAGACTCCCACCTTTCAAGTTGTTTCAGTTCTTCACGGTGTATAGATTGGCAAAGGTTGAAATCCTGAACAGCAAGACTTAGGACATCTTTATTGCAAAAGTTTGAACTGTAGGAGACATAAAAAAGAAATGGAAGAAATCTTAAAAAATGGTCTATTGTAACCATATTCAAGCGACAATACAAATTTCATAGAAGAAGTAAAGCGCTATACCTATATGAAGTTTTGGAAATTCTTGCATTCTCTACATTGTAATGCTCGATGTATCTTCGGTTTGCAACTCGTTCTAAATTTGCATAGAAGGGAACACTAAGCACATCCTTCACCTAGAAATGACATAATAACTCTTTGTCCCTTGCTAGTTCAAATCATTAAAAATTTGACCCCGGCAACAATCTCTTGAAGCAACTAGAAATATTCCACTTTTGGTCAATCGATTATTGGGTCATTTTTTATTTTGGTCCCCACCCAACTTTCATTTATTTTTTAACTTTTGGGAAACGATGATACATTATTGCCATCTTTGGTCCTTCCAGCCACGTAATCGGCCAATTTCCATACATTTTTAGGTTTCCATTTCCTGGGATAAGTAATCAGAACACTAGCAAAAAAAACAATAGTGTTGCACAAAGAATTGAGAACATGGAAGTCAAGGACCATATATATATTGTCCCTCAACTAGTAGATATATAATCATTTGCAGCAATGCAGGGCATTCAATTGACCAAAGAAAATATCAGGAAATTGTTCAACAATGTTGAACTCTCTGTTTATCCATATGACATTGCATGGGTAGCTATGATCCCTTCTCCACATTCCCCAGAAATCCCTCGTTTTCCTGATAGTTGACGGACAATATATATATATATATATATATATATATATATATATATATATATATATATATATATATAATAGTATATATATGGTCCTGGACTTCCATGTTCTCAACTCTTTGTGCAACACTATTGATTTTTTTTGCTAGTGTTCTGATTACTTATCCCAGGAAAAGGAAACCTAAAAATGTATGGAAATTGGCCAATTACGTGGCTGGAAGGACCAAAGATGGCAACAACCCCTCTTAAAATGAGAACCCCTCTTAAAATGAGAACCCTTTATAAAATGAGAACTTTTAATCTCCACCATTCATTTATACAATCAATGGCTAATAATGACAAGGTGACATTTTTGTAATAGTTAGCATTAATTGCAAAAGGGTCCCATTTGAATTTAGAATAATTATGAATATGAACTCATGTGAATCATAACCAATGATTACAATAAATGAAAGGTTGAGATTAAAAATTCTCATTATTCGAAGTTCTCATTTTAAGAGGGGTTCTCACTAGAACCCTCCCCTATATATATACACACACAACAACAACAACAACAACATCCAAGCCTTATTCCCTAAAGAATTATATATGTACACGCACACGCGGCCACGCGCGCACACACACATATATATAGGGAGCGGATCAGGTGAGAAGTGTTCTTAGGCTGAAAACTGCGAAGTAATTTAAAAAGTTGTAAAAGTTCAACATTTGGCTTTATAAGTTATGTTTAACGTATTAATAGTTTATTAGGACATATATGTCTTGGTAAATAAATAAATATCTTTTTGACAAATATTTTTTTGTAAATATATTTCAACTACTACTAGTGTTTTTCATTGTAATCTCATACTTCCTCAATTTTTCACTGTAAAATTATACTTTTGATTTAGAGTTGTTGGATTTATAAGTTATGATTTTTATTTTATAAGTCACCTTATTGTCTCTATTAGTTAAACTTCGTAGTTTTCAACCAAAGACTCACTTCTTACATGATCTTTTCCCTATATATATATATATATATATATATATATATATATATATATAGAGAGAGAGAGAGAGAGAGAAATGCTCAGGTCCAACCGGAGGGACGGGAGCCTTCGTCCGAACTTTGACGTTTGGGGCGGTTCCCGGTGGAATTTTTTGATGAAATTTTTTTAGCATGTTCATCATCAAGTCTAGTTTATCCATACCAAATTTCAGCTCAAAATTCGATCGGGAAGGCAGTCAAATCATTTTTTGAAGTTGACTGCGCTTTTATATGTATATTTTGGCGCAGTCAACTTCAAAAAATGATTTGACTGCCCTCCCGATTGAATTTTGAGCTGAAATTTGGTATGGATAAACTAGACTTGATGATGAACATGCTCAAAAAAGTTCATCAAAAAATTCCACCAGGAACCGCCCCAAACGTCGAAGTTCGGACGGAGGCTCCCGTCCCTCCGGATGGACCTGAGCATTTCTATATATATAGAGAGAGAGAGAGACCTTATATATATATATATATATATATATATATATATATATTCAAGACACTGCGGCACAAGCATAGCAGCAAAAAAAATACCTGTTTATGGATCTCTCTAGTATGGATATCTGAATAGAGTGAATCACTAGAAAGTTCCTGTCTCAAAATCTCAAACCACCTGTTATGTTTCTCATAAACATAGTCCTCTAAATTACATATTATTTCCAGTGCTTGATAGAGATCCAGCATAGTATATATATCCTTTGGATGACCAGCAGTGATATTGCAGATGGTTCCCTCCAGAAATCGAGTGACAGGACCTATATAGTAAGTGCATAACTGATCCATCAAACATATAAACTCAGCTATTTACATTGTTGTATGCAGAAACAAAAACCTATTACCAGTCTGAAAAATTGATGAGTACCTGCAGAGATGTTATAGCCATTCATTCGCAGCATTCTGAATGCCAACCCACATGTGGAGGCATCCATAAAGATCTCTTCATCCCCCTGCATCCAGCACCTCTTTTACCCGGAGGAGGGGGGGCTTGTCTAAGATAAAAAAAAAATCATATAACAGAAGATTACGGCCTGTTTGGTAGCATTAATCAACTTAATCTGCTAATAGGCAGAATAAGTCCCTTTCTACTTACTGATTTGGCTGAAATTGGTGTCCAAAAACGTTTTTCTTTTCATAACAATTCAACAAATTAAGCCATTTCAGCCAAATAACCCTTACCAAATGGGCCCTAATCAATTTATTTATATTAATAAAAGGTTGAGATTTAGGAAAGCTACCTGTATGTTTCATCTAATACATTTCTTATTTCCTCATTGAAATGGCGACTAATGCCCAATTTCTCGATGTTATCAACAACAAAAAGCCGTGAATATACATCAAGCCGGTAGATTGTTGGAACTGAAGAGATCAAATCAGAAAATTATAATTTAACATGTCGTAACAATGAAAAATAAAACCAACAGAACGTCCAGCAATGGTATATGTACCTTTGTTCCCACATCTTTCCAGAACAGAATGCAGGTATCTAAGGCAATCGGAATCGTGGTCATGAATAAGTGCAGCGGAAGTTGTGGAAGGTGAATTGAACAAGGAGCCATTTTTCATTTGGTACTTCATAACCATTTCCCAGTCTTGCACCAGTCCTAACCCTTCTGATACGTATGCAAGGTAAGCCTCAAGATCCTTTGAGCTACTTCCCATGCATCTACAAAAAAGGTGTGAAAAGTCCTACATTGGAATATTAAAGAGAAAAAGATAGGTTTATAATACCTTAGGTTGAACTAGCTAATTGATTGGGTTCAATGATTTTGTGTTGTTTGGCCTACTTTATGACCCAATCCTGAATTCTGTCAAAGGGAGACTATGACAAGGTGCCTCTTTGGAGACATTCACTTCATCCCTTAATCAATTCATGCTTTTATAAGCTTGTAGTGTTCTAACTTTTTTGTCATGCAATTAATAGTTTAGCTTGTCTTGGTCTAACTTATTCAATTATTGAAAGTAAACTTTGTTAATATACCTATGAAGCTCCACATCCCGCTTATGTAGTAGTTCGTTCAAGATTTTAGGGTCTAAGTGGAGCTTCAAAGACAATGCATTAAGACAATCAAGCATCCCGGAGAATATGATATCAAACCCAGTGGGTGTAATTTGACTTCTATCAGCAGCAGATGTGAAATTTGACTCAATGAAAAGCAAACCTGCAACATATGAAGTACCAACATCATTAGCAAATACAAGGTATTACTTTATTTTCCCTTTTCTGCCGATTCCCTATTCTTGTTATAATCAGACCCCCAAACCAGAAAGATTCAGACCAGATCAGATGCTACCTTTCAGCTAAGAAAATTAGCCAAGATAAAAAACATTCAAGTCCGGACAAACCAAAAGATCAAACAAGAAACATTCAGACATGACCAAAAATATTCAGAATAGACTGCCTTAAAAGTTCAGACGATACTACATTTTTCCATGCAAAGAGAACAAATCCTAAGTACTATGTACAACACTTCAAGAAGAATACGATTGAATACCTTTATTGATATGTTCTTCACCAATACCCCATCTTTTCAGTGCAAGCACACATGCCAGAGTTGATAAGAGAACATCTTTGAGAAACATGGGATGAACATTACGGAGACCCCATGATCCATCTTGATACTGATTACTTACCACCCAATCCAAACATTCAGGAAAACGAGGGATTTCTGGGGAATGTGGAGAAGGGATCATAGCTACCCATGCAATGTCATATGGAGAAACAGAGAGTTCAACATTGTTGAACAATTTCCTGATCTTTTCTTTGGTCAATTGAATTCCCTGCATTGCAGCATATGATTATATATCTACTAGTTGGCTAATATTTGAAAATCAAAAGAGTGAAAGTCAATGGAGGGAACGAATCCCTTAAAATCTTACTGAAAAATGCACATCGATTGATCTGCCTCTTTCATTAGAAATGCCCAAACTAGCTGCAAAAAACGGAAGATATAAACAATGATCCATTGATGCAAAAAGTTTTGACATTATTCTTCTTTAGATTGTAGAGTAGTTCTAAAATTGTGGAAGTTATTTTTTATGTATGGTTTTACCTTGAAAAATGTGAGGGAAAATGAAATATAGTTTATTATTTTTTAACCTTTACATATTTTAGTTTCTTTTGTGACTCATCGGGAAACAGTCTATCTATGCTTTAGTACAAGGGTAAGACTACGTACATATGACCCCCTTACCCCACGGAAGGTGGGAGCCTTTGCGGCACTGGGGTGATGATGATGATGACATATTTTAGTTTCTTATTCTTTATATAATAGAAATGAACTAATCAAATTAGTTTCAACAAATATCTAAAACAAATCCATTGAGTTTTAACCTGTTTTTTGTCCCCGGGTGTTTTCCTAAGCTTTCCTTCCCTTTTTCCCTAGGATTTATTGCGGTCCAAACTGACCATAGAAGATGTTGATGAACTATAGAGATGGTTTGATACAATTGTTGATGACTTTGAAGTAAAAACTATTAAATCTTGGTCTTCACCCTAAAAGGTCAACCCTATAAGAGTAATTCAAAAACATTATAATGGAATTTGTATATTTATAATTGGCCAGTGTGAGATGACTAAAAAAAGAAAATGCAAGAGATTTTGAGTATGTATATGGCAGTTGTGTTTGGTATAAAGCATGCCAGAACGGCAAAGAGGCACAATAATAATAAACGTAGAAGCTAACCTGAAATAGAAACGCAAGGAGGGCTCCATGTGCGATATGGCTTGAAATGGAACATCGCCTGACGGGGAAGGGGTATGGTGGTAGCTATTGCGAGAGATTGAAACATTGTGTGGCTAACTCGATTACTTTGATGTATGCATTGAGGAAGATCTCAATATATTGAAGTTGTTCTATGAACATTCCAGCCTACATCATCAGCATCATTAACCAACCAGTCAAAAAGAGAGAGGAGGAGAGAGAAGTAAACGAGAGAGAAATGAACTTGTGTCCAGTACACTCCCTCCCAACCCCCCTTTTTTCCCCTCTCCCCCTTTCTACAACCCCAAAGCAAGACCATACTGCAAGAGTTTGAATTGGAAATATTTGTAGTGATGATGATTCAGCGAATCTTGTTTTATGACTTTATCTTCAGCACTTTAAAACATGTCTTTAAAAAGAATCCATTTATGGGAATCGAAAATTCTCATTAAATGGAATTCCCACGAGGGTGTGGACATTTAATTGATAAATTTTTAAAAATCGCCAATTCCATGTTATGGGTAGGTTGGATTAGAAAATACCAAGTTTCAAAATAAGAATCGGACCTTACTTGTCACGATGGTCCGATCTGAATTCTCAATTCTTTTTTTATAAGAAGATACAACTATACTAGCAAAGTATCTAGTAAGCTATAAAATTTTCAAATTCGTTAAGTATCAATGTCATCGTAATAATAATATAGTAACAATTTAAAATAAAAATATAAAACAACATTTTAAATTAATTAACAAAATATCTAACCACAAATCTATAAATTAAATCACGCACAACCACATGTAACCACAAATCTATAACACCAAATTTTAAAATGTAAATATTTAGACATTATCACCCATAAACAAAAAAGATAGCATTATAAAGTCGTAAGAAATAAACTAGTTACTATACATTTTTATCTATGAAGTCCATTTAAAAGCTTGCTAAATCTCAAAATATAAGTAAAATTAATATAACTGGATGGATATGGCACAATTCATTGAATAAGAGTCTTTGTATACAAAAAAAATTGATGCATTTGAAATAAAAATTGGGGGAAATAATTTTTATTTCAATACGTAATTTAAGACAATTTTCTTAATTAGTCGCTCATCTACCGTCGGTTGGTTCGTCACTTCCCCAACTTCCACTTAGACGATTATGGCCTCCTAGAGAAAATGAGCGACAGAAGAAGATTGTGGATTCATCCCCAAAATCTTTCGATGCCGAGGAAGAGAATGGGGCCAAGGACAAGCTTGAAACCTCTTTACTCAACATATCCTAGCTGAAACCTTATTTGTAACGTGTCTTTGGCTTGTACTTCGTACTAATCTTGCAAATTAATGAAATCTTGTTGCCTTCGCCTTCAATTCATGTTTAAATATCCGCTTTTTGGGCCTTTACACTTTTGAGTCATTGTACTTCCTAAGTAAGTATGCCTTAGCTAGGCCATAAGGTGTGGCCTTCAATTCTCGGCCACGCATGGCCCTTAATAAGTGGCCCATCGATGGATTAGTTTAAGCTTCTATATTGACCAAAAATTTAAACATAATTTATATGAAGTACGGAGTATATAATTATATATAAAATAAAACTTGTAAATGCAAAATTATTTCAATCATAATTTAATTTTGATGATACACGATAAATATAAAAATAAAATTATTGCTCTAAATGTATACTTTTTAACAAAATTTTAAATGTATTTGACATTAGATAAATAGTAGCACTATAACATTTAATAAAAAATTATAAATATTATATTGGTATATCTACTTATAAGAATAGGTATAATATTTGTTATCATTAATATTACTCTGTATGATTTCTAGGAAGCAAGACGTCAAGAACTAGCAAAAATCTTAATTAAACAATTTTTTAATACAAACGTTATAATAATATATTAATACCCTCTCCGTCCCATTTTGGTTGTCTTACTTTTCTTTATGGGTTGTCCCAAAATGGATGTCATGTTTTCCTTTTTGGTAAAAAACTTGTTGTCCATATTATTTCACTTCATTCTACTCAATTCTCAACCACAACTTTTGCTTTTCAACAACTTTATTAATAATTGTGTCAAATAAAAATGAGACAACCATTATAGGACGGAGGTAGTACTTGTCAAGAAAGAAAGAGCAAAAACCCAAATTGGTGTAATGGAATAGGTGTTGCAATATTTCCCGGAGATGAATGGATGGATTCCCATCAGCAACGTGTTTCCTCATTGGGCCGGGGCTTTTCCTATTTTCCGAGCTTGGACGGTTCGGTGTTCAGGCCGGGTCTGTAAGAGATACCGGGTATTTCCGGATTTCAACACATTTGCGGGTTTGCCGGTAACCGGACTGTGCTCTAGGTCGCCCGTTCAGGGTCAAACCGGCCGATCCGGTCCGGTTCTTTAAACAGGCCAGGATTCGGTTTTTACTGGAAGTAGTCGATGCAAACAATGGTCCAACAATTATTCCGGGTAATTGTCGAAATGAAATCGCCATGAGAGGTCCTCCTCGACACGGCAAAACCCAAGGAATACGTTTTGGGTCATGTTAAGTGAAAATATAATTAGATGACCCGCATGGCCGCATATCATCATACTGGTATAACAGTAACTGCTCGGCTAAAATTAACATTTACGTGTTTTTTTAGGAGGATAGTGTTTATATTCTTTTTCTAGATAGATAATAAACACTTATCAATCAGCTTGTCTAGTGTACAGACATGATCAACAGTTTTGCATAGATAAGTCCAGTGGTGGTTGAGTCATTTCTTCTTTTGACTCTCTCTTTCAGCTTTTATCTTTCCTGTTGGTTCTGAACTGCGCGTGATTTAGTCTGTTCTGAATTCCACAGAGTTGTTTCTTTTCTTTAAGGTACTTTTCTTTGCGTTTGTCGGTCCCTTGATGCCTGATCAGCTTTTTTCTTCTGTGATGTGTGTCTGTTATTCGATGGATTTGGGGGTTAGTGATTCGCGAAGCGGTTATAGCCGCAAGGGATTATGATCTTCTTCTATCGTGGATTGAAATTCTTTGGTTTTGGTTGATCTTCATCGTCTGGATGGAAATTGGATTTCTCTTCTATTTTTATGAAGTCCCCCAATCATACTCAGTGCCGGCTTTAATCTTTTTATGTGATTGCTTCTCTTTCTGCTTTTCTTTGGCCCTTGATTCTACTCACTTTTCATAATTTTTATTTATTTTGTAGTCGAGAATTGAAAATTTTTCTTGATTGGAAATAGAAAGAAGAAGCTTGAAGTTTAGAGCCCCTTAGGTAGAACCCTTAGGCTTATTCCCTTAATAGGGCTGTCTGGAAAGGGTGATAGGTCTGTATTTGCTGAACTTTTCTGAAAGCAAAAGATTTGGAAATACCCTATTCAGCCAAATAAGCAAGTCAAAAAACCCCTTCAACAAAAATGCAAGTCAAAAACTAATTATGTTTTTTTTGTGATTATTCTATGATAAGCAGACTTGACAACTTTTGGATGCCAAAAGGGCTCTTGAATAACTAGCTTTTGGGTTACTTATTTGGCTGAAATAGGTTTGACCAAACGTCTTTCCTTACCAAGCTGAGCCTTTGTATCATTACATATGAAAATGCAAACTCACTCTCACAGAGACACACTCTGGTTCTGGTTGAGAGTTGAAACGGATCACATCATTCATTTGATTTGTTATTCTTTTGTTGTGGATGAAAGATGTTGTTTTTGTATATAATGTCTTTGATATGTATGATGTAGACATTTTGACATATTTGCTGTGCTGGAATTCGTGGATTGATCTGAAAGTGGTATTACATGGGATCTGAGGGGCCACCAGCCATAACAATCCATATTACGGGTTTTAGAAAATTTCATGGGGTAGCAGAAAATCCAACGGAAACGATTGTGAGTAACCTTCAAGAATATATGAAAAAAAGGGGAATGCCCAAAGGGTTCATTCTTGGGAGTTGCACTATTCTTGACACTGCAGGCCAGGGAGCATTAGCTCCTCTGTATGAAACATTGCGGTCTGCACTAAGCAACAATACTTCTGATCCATCAAATTCAAGAATTATCTGGGCAAGTCTCTTTCCCTTGCCCGCTTGGTTTTATAAGAATATATCTGTTTCACTTTAAAGGATGGCCAATGGCCAGTAAATTATGTTACTCTTTTAAGTATAATTAGGATCACATGAACTCCTATCACTTCACACCCTAGAAAATGACATTTTAAAAGGACACTGATTTTTCCTTATTGGATATGAAAGCATTGGATGCCTACACTATATTCCTGTCAAATTAGACCATGGAGAAATGTGACATTTCAGACTCGGCTTTTCCACGTTGTTACTTCATTAAAGAAACACGAGATAGTCATGGCATATCTTACTAATTTGGATAAATTACTTTCTTTTATTCCACTACCCTGGGTGTTTACAAAACTAGTCATGTACGAAGTATGTTTTTTGGCAATTAAGATCTCTTTCTTCCAAAAAATTAATAATTTAGTCTCAGAACCACTAAGAATTACAAAGCTCATGAGAAAAAACCGTTGAAATTAGGGGTCTATTGAATCAATGGTGATTTGTCAATTTCATAAATTTAAAATTATGCATTTTGAACATGTTTGAGATTTAATATAATTATCACGTCTATTTTCAATCAATTAACGGTGCTTCGGGCTAAATTGTCTATATTTTGAAAGTAGGTCTGAATTCCTAAAACATATTCTAACAAGACAAGTTTTTGCAAAACCTCCTTTTTGGATAAGGGACCCAAAAGCATTTTACTCTACTAATTTGCTATGTTGGAAAAATGCACGATAAGACCCGCTCTTGTCTACCCAGGCAATGCCACATTGGGCTTCGCTTGGCTGTCTACATTCTTTTTCTTTCTTCTTTCTTACATGATCTTGCCTGATTAGCTCTTTAGAATCATGGCTAAATATTGCTCCATAATATATATTCAAGGTAACTTCATAAGATCTGACATTTGTCGTGCTTAAAGACTACATTTTTAAACATATGCTAGACTTTAAGATCCTGAGTGCTTCATTTGCTTGTGAAATTGGTTCATTTAAGTATTCTGAAAATAAAAAATTGTTACATTTCATAAAGAGAGCAATTTTAGAATTCCTAAGTTTTTCTTTTTCTGATTATTTCTAGTCCTTTAGAAGAAGAAATAATCCTTGAGACTTTTATACCCTTATCCGCATCACATAGACCTACCCTGACCATCCCATATCTTGGCCACTCCCACATGCTCACCTCCCAAACTCTGATCACACCAACTACATGTCTAAATCCCATCTGAAATCCTGACCACACTCACACATTTCGTATGCAAACTTTTTTCCAAACCTCCTCAACAATTCATTCCGTTTTGACTTTCTGGAACACTAATTACAGAAATTTCATCTGAGAAAGGGAATAAGTTACCAATATTTCATTTTGTACAGTTATACAAAGTAATGGAATTGTAATAGCTTTATTATTATTCCGATTAACTCAATTGTTTTGTTACTCAAAATTCACCGATTTTAACTCTTCTCCGTATCTGGAAACCAGAACCTTTGTGTGTTAAAATTATGTGTAGACTTAACCTGGGATTACCCCATTTGTGTCTCAAGTCTTTCATGTTGTTATCACATATATTTTTCAGGTACACTTTGGAGTTAATAGTGGTGCTACAAGGTTTGCCATAGAACAACAAGCTGTTAACGAGGCCACTTTCCGCTGCCCGGATGAAATGGGATGGAAACCACATGTCAGTATAATGTCCTCTATTACCCTCCGTACACTTTTTTTCTATATCATTTATTTTAGTGATTACCCTTTGTTGTTTATTTGCAGAAAGTTCCAATAGTTCCCAGTGATGGTGCAATTTCACACATAAGAAAGGTGAGTTCTCTCTCTCTCTCTGAAAGTGAAGGTGAACTGTCTTCAATTTTTCATGCACAAATTGCCTCGTATATATCTGGTATTTTCAACTTCTTCGGGAGACAATTGCCTTTACTTTTTTCTATGATGCTGCTCTATACTAAACCAAAATGAGTTTGTTACTGATATTTCATAATCGTAAATGTCAAAATCAAGGCCACTATGAAATTAATACTTTTCATGGGGGGAGGGGGGTCATGTTATCTGTAAGGTGTGTGATTTTCTACCCCTCCATCCATTACATGTCAAGCACTCAAGCTCAATTTACCGCATGGTAACTCTCTCCATCCCAATTTGTTTGTCGATTTAGCCAATATATTTTTTCACAAAAGAGTTGCCGTTCTAGGATTTCAATGCATATTTTGTATTAATCACCCACATTTGCCCTTATTGACTTTTCTCATATCAAAGGTTATTTTGACTTGAAAAGACATAAAAAGTATTTAACGATGAACATTTTCAGGGAAAGTCATTTTGTATTCCTTAATATGTGTTCACTTATCTAAACTAAATTTAGGCCAATGGAGTGTGTATATTAGGTTTGTAGCTACAGTTGCTGTGAACTCACGCCCCATCCCCAGAAATGTTGGAACAAAATGCTCAATGTTGTGTTTATTTAACAAATATGTAGACTTCTCTTCCGGTTGAGGAGATCAGCAAAGGCTTAGCAAAGATGGGTTACGAAGTGATGAGCTCTGATGATGCAGGCCGCTTTGTTTGCAACTATGTGTACTATCACTCGTTGCGGTTTGCGGAGCAGAACGGAATACAATCCCTATTTGTACACTTCCCTCTCTTCTTAACTATAGACGAGGAGACCCAAATGCAATTTGCTGCTTCGTTATTAGAGGCAATTGCCTCTGTATGCTAGGTCTTCTTTCTGCATGGGATTCTTCTTGAATCCTAGTTTTAAGCGCTTCCTCTGCTCTTTTGGTTGGTCAATGTATTTTCTGTAATAAATAAGTCTCAAATCGATCACAAGTACATTGTTTTATCAATCGTGGTATTTGTTACATGTACCTGAAAGCTGTTTACCTCTGGTTTCTTACTTTTTTTAGTTTATTTCATCTGTTTTGCCACTAACAGATTTTTTGGGGTTTATTCCATCATTTGCAATAAAGCCAAAGATTCACTATTTTTAGGCTTGAGAATATTATGGAATAAAGAAAAATGGCCTACTAAACTGTCTGCGCTTCTTTGTTATGAAGCAGCAGTCAGTCCATGCAATTTTGGACGCGATTTTCACAATGGGTCATTCGAAAACAGTCTCTTTGTGCTTTAGTACAGCGGTAAGACTGCGTACATCTGACCCCCTCTTACCTAGGGATGGACTCGGGCCGGGCCAACCGGCCCGGAACCGGACCGGCCCGCTACTGTGCGGGCCCGGACCGGCCCGGTAAACCGGTTCGTGCCCGGTTCGGGCCTCCCGGCCCGGTGGTATAGCGGTCTGGGCCCGGGATTTAATTTTTTTTTTTTGGAAATTTTTTTAAGTTTTGGGTTGGATTAGGTATTTTGGGCCATTTGAGGTGGTTTGGGGTGGTTTGGGGTGGAGAGGGAGGGGTAGGGGGTTAAATAAGAGAAGAAGAAAAAAATTAAAAATCTGGGTGGCCCGGCCCGGCCCGGTCTGGCCCGGAACCGCCCACCACCGGTTCGGGCTCGGGCCTCATTTTTCTGAACCGAGGTCCGGCCGGGCCCAGGCCCGAACCGGGCCCGAACCGGAACCGGTCCACCCCTACTCTTACCCCACCGTAGGTGGGAGCCTTTGCGGCACTGGGGTAAATGAAAATGATGAAAAAATGAACTCTCATGCTTTAGTTATGTTGCTTATATATCCCCAAGGACATAGGGAGTTGGGGAGTATTTATTTCACTGTTTATTACGGAGTACACATCTTTAGGCTATTTGCAATGTTGGAGGATGCAAGTCACATAAGTAGAGCTGGACTCGGTTCGGGCTCGTGCCGGGCCTAGGCCCGGTCGGGCCTCCGGTCCTAGAAAGGGGGCCCCGGAACTGGCCCGTCCTTCGCCCGGTGCCAGTTCGGGCCGGGTCACCCACTGGGCCCCGGGCCGGGCCACCCGCCGGGTCGGGTCGGGCCTAGGTTATATATTTTTTTTCTTTTTAATACAACTTAAATATGAAATACATTTTTAAAAAATACTAATATAATAAATTCTAAGTGGTAAGTTGTAAGTTTGTAACCAATTAATTAATTAATTAATTTGAGAAGTGCTACATATAAAAAAATGTATATTTATTTGAAATATGAACTACAACTTTACAAATTACAATAAAGAATTGAAGGAAAAATTAAAACATGAAATACATTTTATAATAAACAGTAAAATACTAATCAATCGGAATCTCTGGCATAGGAGTCACCCTCGGTTGTTGATTCATCCATAAAGTCTTGGGAGGGGGTGATGCTAATTTCTTGACATGTACGTATGACCTTCAACCAATCGTGGTAGCATATAAGCGTCTCAAGAGACTCAGCGCTCAAACTCGTTCTAGATGTCGTTAGAATGTTGCCGGCCGAACTAAATTCTTGTTCCACGGCAACTGTTGAAACCGGCATTGATAGCACTTGTTTAGCCATCCGTGCCAAAATCGGGAACATTCTTTCTTTTGACTTCCACCACTTTAGAACGTCAAACTCCTCATTTTCGTCAAATTCTACCTCATAATTTATATACAAAGAAATCTCATTAAGTGCGTTTTGTTCAGTAGTGTGAGCTGTTTTAGGTTTTTTCATAAGATTGTCAGAAGCAGATTTAAAAAGTGATTTTCCTTTAGATGAAGATGTGTGCATCGGGGGAGGGGGCGCGTTGCCATATTGTGCACGAAACTCATTAAATAAGGCATAAAATAAATTACTAACCTCGTTGTATTCAACTTGCAGATCTATGGTGTTATCATCATACATTGGAAATGGACCAAAAAAAGCATTATAATAGAACTTCAAACATTCTTCCAAATTACCAAGTCTGTAACGAGGATCGAGAATAAATGCAATACTATAAATATACAGAATATGTATATAATATTTTAAAAACTTTTCCTTCATAAAACCACAAAAATAACTCACGTAAGCGGCATCCTCAAATTCATTAAAAGCACCGACGAGATTAACAACTTCATGAATAAATTCGTTTGAGGTAGGTTTATAAACATGACTAAAACTTTCAGTTGCATTATTAAAATATATCAAAACATTACAAATTTTTTCGCAAGTGTCGATGTGAGCGGGGTTTAAAATATAGTTATCATATTGTCTTAAAAAAGCAGGAAAATGTTCTTTATATCTAAGAAGAACTTTAATTAATTTATAAGTACTATTCCACCGAATCGACAAATCTTTAGGGAAAGCAACATATTTCACACCTCTTTCAATCAAATAATTTTGTCACTTTAATTTAAGTTGACCATTGCCCCAAATACGTCTAATCCCCCCCCCTTTGACTACCTCCATAGCATCTCCTAACGCTTTTATACCGTCTTGCACACATAAATTTATAATATGGCATGCACATCGTTGATGAAAAAATCTACTCATCAAAGTATTAGAACCACATAATTCACGCAATCTAGGTATAGCAGCAGTATTATTAGTAACATTATCAAAACCTATAGCAAACACCTTATCAATCAAATTATACTCAGTTATAATACGTTCAATCAAAATATAAATATGTTCAGCGGTGTGACGATCATTAAATTCACGAAAAGCAAGAACACGTTTATGCAAATTCTAATCACTATCAATAAAATGTGCATTCAGGCCCAAATAATGTAAATTATGATAAGTATTCTCCCAAGTGTCAGAACAAATAGTAACACGGCCATCAAAGTTTGCAAAAAAAATTTGTAACCTATCATTTTCCGCACGATAAAGCTTTATAATTTCTTTCTTAACCATTTTGCAACTATAACTTCTAAATTAAGGATTTAAACAAGTTTGTGCATAATATTTAAAAGCAAGACTTTCAGAAAACAAATAAGGCAAATTTTCTTCAACAAGTTAGCCATACCAGTCAAATTTTGTGCATCAGTGTATGAGAAATTGCCAAAAGGTTGGTCATTTGCAAACCTCGATATTTGAGTTTGCTTCCCCTTCCTTTTGTCTATTTTCGCATACTCCACAGTGTGCGGACTTAAGATGCCTTTTGAGACTCCCGTATCCGCCGGAAGTTCCCAAGCTATACTCCTTCTTGCAATGATCGCAACTTGCGTACCATTTATCGGTTTTTGAGTCTTTCCTCTTTGTAAAATTATTTTCTATAATAGGAGATTTAGATTTCTTACCAACTTGGGATGGACCGCCCTCGTCCTCCCACTCTTGCTCATCATCCGGGGTGCCGTGAGTCCCGTCGCCCCCCTCGTCCTCTTCCGCATCGTCATCCTCGAGCTCCTCTTCATCAATGAACTCCGGGATGTTTTGTTGTTGGAAAAAGTGACCATCATTTTGCGCCAATAGTTGTTGTAGTTGCTCGTCGGACATCGCATCCCCATCTCGCCTTTGGTATCCGTCATCAAAATCTTCTCGACTTTGAGAAGAAGACCTGGCCCGCCCTTTACCTTTGCCTTTGTGTAAACTAGGATGACTTGTCGCAATCTCCTTCCTTCGGTTGCGTTGGAGACTTGGAGACTACCCACATCTACGGAATGTCTGGCACGGTCCATTTTTAAAATGTAACAAATATTATATATATCAAATGTTTTAATATGAGTACAATAGTAATAATAAAATGCGACTAATAAAATTAACTACTTTTATTAGTTTATACTTTAATGCAACAATTATGCAACAATTAATAATTAACTAGTTTTTTACTTTTATGATGAATGCAACAATTAAAAAATTAAATAATAGTGAAATGAAAAATGTAACTATTAACTAGTTTTATACTTGAATGAAAAATGTAACAATTAACTAGTTTTATACTTGAATGAAAAATGTAACAATTAACTAGTTTTATACTTTAATGAAAAATGTAACAATTAACTAGTTTTATACTTTAATGAAAAATGTAACTATTAACTAGTTTTATACTTGAATGAAAAATGTAACAATTGACTAGTTTTATACTTTAATGAAAAATGTAAAAATTAACTAATACGATGAATTTAATTACTATGAATTCAAGTGTAACTAATATAATTGTATAACTAATATATAATATAATGTTTATAGTATATAATATATAAGTATATTACTATAAGATGAGTAATACATTTATATATAATACTTTAATATATATAAGTAAATAACAATAAATATAGATAACAAAGTAAATATTAAAAAGATGGAGATGTATAAGTAGATAATAAGTATATATTAAGTAGATAATAAATATTAGTAATATAATATAGGTATATAAGTAGATAATTAATATATAAGTAGATATAATAATTATATAAATAATATATATATGTAGAGAGGTTTGGAGAAGATGAAGATGGAGATGTATAAGTAGATAATAAGTAATTTAAGTATATATTAAGTAGATAATAAATATTAGTAATATAATATAGGTATATAAGTAGATTATTTTATAACTAATATATAATATAATGTTTATAGTATATAATATATAAGTATATTACTATAAGATGAGTAATACACTTATATATAATACTTTAATATATATAAGTAGATAATAGGTAGAGATTAAGTAGATAAGGAATATAAGTAATATAATATATGTATGTAAAGTAGATAATTAATAATTTAATATATAAGTAAATAACAATAAGTATAGATGATAAGTAGATATCAAAGTAAATATTAAGAAGATAATAAATATATATTGAGTAGATAACAAATATTAGTAATATAATATAGGTATATAAGTAGATAATTAATATATAAGTAGATATAATAATTATATAAAAAAAAAATATATATATATATATATATAGAGAGAGAGAGAGAGAGAGAGATTTGGAGAAGATGAAGATGGAGATGATTAAGATTTAAAATTATGAGGGAATAGAGAATTAGAGAGTAGGAAGAGTTGGAGAAGAGGTGTAAAAAATGTATAGAAAATAGGAGTATAAATAGGTTTTTTTTTATCCCCCCACCCCCCGATCCCGACCCCCAAAACCCTTGGACCCCCCCTCCTACCCCCTCCAAGGGCTATAGAGCCGTTTGGGTGGCCTCCCAACGGCTAGATGCCTCCCAAAAGTTTAAAACAAAAAAAAATTAAAAAAAGAGCCATTAGGCCCGAACCGGGCCCGGCCCGGTTCGCCATCTGAAGGGCCCGAGCCTGCACCGCCACTCTACCGGGCCGCCCCCCGACCACTTCCCGGGCCGGGCCGGTTCCGGGGCGGGCCGCCCGGCCCGAGTCCAAGCCTACACATAAGTGAAAATGGTTTCCAAATGTGGTGAGGGGCATATCTAGACTGGGTGCATATCCATTTTCCCAAAGTTCAACACAAAGGTGGATACGCACCTGGTCGGTTCCGTAATCCTGCATAGGAACACTTATGTGATTAGTGACATCAAAACCAAAACCTTTTCATGTCTTTAGTTGTCGAAATTAAATTAACATCGAAACAAATAAGAACAAGAGACATCATGTTTCACTCGCCAAACATGATACTTAGTGTAGTTCTTTTTCTTATTATTAGCCCCAAATGCATTCAGATTCCTTAATTTCTGTGGAAGTAAATCAAAAATATAAGTGAGACATATATACCCTAAATGCTAAAGAATCTTTAGTATCTCCAAAACATACGTGGGCTAATTCCTTAAAAGAAAAATTTAGTCAGTAAGTCTAGCTCAACAGGTAAATAGGGAGTACCACAAGTGGTAAGTTTCGAGTTTGAATCCTGGCAAATGCGATGAAGTGTTACTATATAAATATGTATAGGTCCTCTGCAAGTACATGAGTTAGAGTAGGGGTGGGGATCCGGGCCGCGCCGGTTCCGGTTCGGGCCTGGGCCCGGCTGGGCTTTTATTGGACAATGGGTGAACCGGAACCGGCCCGGGTGGCCGGCAGGTCCGGGTCGGGCCGGGCCTCGGGCCACCTGCTATTATTTTTTTTTATTTTTTGTTTTTCTAATTAATCCCCGACCCCCCCCCCCCCCTCACCCCCACCCCCAAACCACCCCAAATGGCCCAAAACACCCAGCCCAACCCAAAAAAAAAAATTGAAAAAAACAAAAAAAGGGGGGGACTGGGCCCAGTCCGGCCGGGCCGGTTAGTCTTTTGGGTGACCCGAGCCCGGACCGTAAAACCATCGGGCTGGTCCGGGCCTACCCGGACCGGTCCCTGGCCGGGCCTACCCGGACCGGTCCCTGACCGGGCCACCGGTTCGGGCCGGTTCCGAACAGTGCCGGTTCGGGCCGGTTCCGGGTCGGGCCACCCGGCCCGAGTCCATGCATAGGTTAGAGCCTCACTCACTAAATGTCACCATGTGATCAAAGTCTAATTATATCCTCCTGGTTAACTGTCTGACCGGTGTTGGGGGGCCTCAGGTAGTGATGGACCCGGGTCCGGGTCGGGCCTAGGCCCGACCGGGTCTGGATGGCAATGGGTTAGGCCCGGGACCGGCCCGGTTGTCTACCGGTTCCGGTCCGGGCCGGGTCCGGTTCTATTTTTTTTCTTGATTATTTCATCCCCTACCCCCCTCCATCCCCCAAACCCATCGGAAACACCCAGCTCAGTCCATTTAAACCCAGCCCAAACAAAAAAAAAAAGGCCCGAACCGGGCCCCAGCCGGCCGTGCCAGTTCACATTTAATCAATCCCGGAACCGCCCCGGTTTCGTCCTTAAACCGGGCATAGACCCGGAACCGGTTCCCGGTCCGGGCTGGGCCCACACAGTACCGGGCCGGGCCGGTTCCCGGGTCGGGTGGCCCGCACTGAGGCTATCACTAGCCTCAGGGATGGGGTGTCATCCTTTTTTAAAGGAAAACTTAAATTATGAATGAATTTGGGTCACCTTAGCCACACACAATAATAATATATTTCGTAATGATAAGAAGATAGCAATCCAATACAAATACTGTCAGATTCTCAAAAAGGAAAAAAAAATCATCTACTCAAAAAAAGAATAACATATCATCCCTGAGGCCTCGAAAACTGACTGAATAGCTATCTGCGAGGATGTAAGCTAAACTTTGATCACACTCTGATGGAAAGAGAGTGGTTGAGTGGGGTTCCATTCCAAGTCATTGCTTGGAGTTGAACCCGAGATTTCTTCCATGTGACACCCTCTTTATACCAGATGAGCTACGCCCCCGGGTAAAAAACATGCAGCAATTCAAACATTATTGATCGATCGACACAAAGTACAAGTAAAACGAAAGCGTGGATTCCACTAATTCGATATTTAAAGGGTGTTTGAAATTGATTTTGTTTCTACTTCTTTTTTAAAAGCAGAAACAGAATCAGAATTAGTTTTTAAGAAACTAGTCTCCCCCAGCTTCTAAAAAATTGCTTATGTGATTAACTGATTACTTTTGGGTACTCGGAAATACTTCTGCACTTTCACCCAAACCCTCCAATATTTGTTTCTACTCTTTGAAGGAGTGAAAACTGTTTTAAGAAATAGATCGAAACATCCCCTTAATAATCACAAATACAAACGAAATAAGCAGAAGTGCCTATTAAAAGAAGAATCTCGAAGATAAAAAAAACACAACATTCAAAACGAAACCAATCGGCAGTTACAAGTTAAAACCACTGCAAGTCATCGTAAATTATACGCATGATTGGAAAAAATTAAACATCCATTTAAAACTTAATGGTAATTCAATGTAAAATCACATTACTCTGATTCCATTTTATATATAAGAAGACTACATGTTCAAAGAAATACTCCTTATATTTTTTGAAAGTCCAGAGAAATATTAGAAACGAATCATTTATAATTGAAAGAGGTAGGAATACTCCAAATAATTCTATGAAGACTTTGATACCATTTGTTAGAGCATCTCCATTGATAATATTCAAATAAACAGTTTTTTTGTGCCACATCATTGCCACGTATAAAATCTTAATGATATCAAATTTTGTAAACTTTCCCTCAACCATGATCTAGATTATTGTGATTTTTTGTATGAAATGCATTAAAATCCTCTCTCTCCTACAAAAACACACATTCATATGTGTGTCTATATATATTAATGCACTACGGTATAGTTACTTTAATTTATTTTTTCTATTATGGTTTTTTCTTCAGTTAATTGTTTTTCTTTTAATTTGTTCAAGTCGTGAATTGTACTCTATGTGATCCGGTTTTCTTATGGAGAGAAGGAACATAATTATTCCTAAACTAAAAAAAATTAATGCAATAAAAACTGTTATTGAAAATAATAACCATTCAGTTTTTTTTGACAGAAATAACCATTTAGTTGTATTAAAAGGCAACATGTACCTTTTAAAATCATGCTACGTGCAGCCTTTTGATTAAGCTATTTTTTTTTTAAATTTACATATAATAATATAGTGTACTAGCTAGTAGGAGTCCAATGCTGCGAAGTGTTACTTGCCATTTCTATATTCCGGACTAAGCGTTTTTATAAAAGGAAAATGTTAGACGGCTCATCAAATTTTCCGTATCGGTGGGAGAAATCTTTAAAAATAATCTGGATTCAATATTTGATACCCGATTATTTTTTAAAATAATCTTTGCAAATAATTTTATTTTCTCAATCATAATCTTCAAATAATCATCCACATCATCAAATTAATCCCTAAATAATCTAAACAATGAAGATGCTCTTAAAGTAAATTCATCCACACTTCATTCTTCATATTTAAATTACCTAGAGAATTTAATGAGCGAAAACATACTTGATTCTACTAGAGATGATCTTTCTAAATCTAGATGGCAGCTATGGGTTATGTCATCAAGTTGATAGGATTATTATGAGATTAAATTGGTGACATGATAATTTTTTTAGAGAATTATCATTGAGTGACATAGATTATTTAATAGGATTATTTACTACAATAATCTGTTATCAAAATATGAATCCAGGTTATTTTAAGATTATTTGAATAGTATATGTAATAGAGGCTAATGTAGGACAGAGAAAAAACAGATTATTTGAAGATAATGATTGAGAGACAGAAACGAACTTTGAGATTATTTTAAAATTATTTACAATACAATATTTAAATGGTAAGAATCATAAAAATAATTAATTATTAGAGATCATGAATGGAGATGCTCTTAGGATTTCCCTTTCGACTGATGACATGCAGAAAGATGTAATGATGTGTTCAACTACGAACATAACTCTTATATGTACTCATTCGGATCCTATACTTTATCAGACAATACATTTCACTCACTTAAATTACCTTTCATAGCATCACTAATTTTGGGCATGATCATATCTATCTATCTATCTATCTATAAAATATAAAATAACAAGGTCTAGCACCTTGCTTTTCCCTCCAATTAGACAATTAATGTTCTATACCTCTTCAACAATAAGAGTCATATTAATAATTTGCAATTAGTAATAATAATAGGCGTAGTAAATAGTAATATATTATGGAGTAATTGGAATATTTTCAATTCAAAAAAATAATAATGATAATAATATTATTAATATTAATAGTAATGATAATAATGTAATAATATGATACATAATTGACCAGATTTCAGTTAACAAAAAACATATTAGAACATTTACAATATTTTGATTTGTTATGTTTTCAATTATAAGCTACACCAGACCAGATAAAAAGAAACTAGACCAAATCACATCAAATTTAAATACAATAGACTTGATCAGATCAGAATAGATAAGTAAAATATACATACACTCGACACTTATTGGACCAGATCAGATTAGTCCATCAGATCAAACTTAAACGGACCTGATCATAAAACTTTAGTCCAATTAAAAACACCACTATTGTTGTCTTGCAGGACAAAAGAAAATTTCAATGACATCTTATAGGTATTGATAATAGTTATATTATTAATAACAATAGTCTTCTATAATAATATAAAATAACAAGGTGTAGCTTGCGTTTACCTCCAATAAGACATTTAACGATTTCATACTCATTAAACAATAAGAGGTACATCAATAATTAGCAATGAAAATAGTAGTACTAAAAGTAATATACTATCTATTATGGAGTAATTGGAATAAATTTTCAATTCAAAATAATAATATAATAATAGTAATATATAATTGGCATGATTTCATTTAACACATATTAGAACGTTTACGATATTTTGATTGGAATGCTTTGAATTATAAGCATACACCTTTAAAAAGTCACTTTTTCTACTAATATTATGAAAATGTAATACTCCTTACATATTACTACGTAATATTGAGTGTTTGATAATGTAAAAATTTTGATTCTTAAAGCTATACTATCAATTAATGTTTTGCTTATTGGATGTTTACAAATTTTTCAGTGTTACTCAATTACTTGAATCTTTTGTAATTAATTAATTATATTCTATCAACAAAAATAGGTAACAAATTAAAATATTTATATATCTAATGACACGTATTTTTGTTAGTGTGAAGTGATCCCAACTTTGTCGAACTTTGTGTTCTGAAAAATCCATCCCAAATTTTTAACAGATGTAAATTCGAGTTGGTCAAACTATTCGTTAGATTCCCACTATCATCTAAACGTATTGATAGAGTATATAGACTCGGGCCCCCGGGTCTCACGACTATTGGGCCGGACAGCGGCCCACGTACACTTAGCAGATACGTAGTATCATTTTACATCATTATACACTGTATTTATTCATGTATATCCATTAGAATAGATTAAATACCACTTATTAGCCATTTATTGGCCTGTTGTTGTAACTGGGCCTTCCAGGCCCAAGCCTGGAAGCCCGGCCCACTTTTCTCCTATAAATACTCCCTATGGGAGCCATGTAAAGGATTGGAAATTCATTTTATACATATCACTTTATCTCTCTAGATACATAATCTATCGCGTATAACATGTGCAACGCACAGGTAAAGACTCTAGTACTTCATTAGTTTATAACATACAATAAAACCTAATAAGTAATATTGCGAATAGTTTATAACATACAATAAAACCTAATAAGTAATATTGCGAATATTACATATAATGTGAGTCCGTTAATCTAACTAAACACTAAGGTACATTTGCGCCTCCTCCAAAGAAAAAATTGAGTCAACAAGCTCTTGTAGATCATTTCTTCTGTTCCCAAATATAATAATTAATCATTAGGGTAAATTGTATTTTATATTCATATTTACAAAAAAATGTCATAAATGGACAAATATATATACCGATCGGTTTATGTGTACTAAAAAAAATTCGACAAAACTCGATTAATTCGACAAATATTTCCCCCCTCTTTCCCTAATTCCAGTTTGACTATTAGTCTATTAATCACTGCACACTCGAGCCTTTCAACTTCGACCATCAGCATTAGCGCGAAGAGCGGGCTTCCTTCATTGATGCAGTCCGACAAAGAACATATTTCACATAGTCTCAATGCTCAATAGTAGGGAATATGATATTCAGAGAAGATGTTTTGATGCTCAAATGGAGTTTTGAAATTTCGTATACTCAATTGTAAAGTTTCAATGTTCAATAGAGTAAACTTGATGCTCATGAAAATGTCTTGATACTCAAGTACTCAACTAACAGAGTTTACGATTTTTATACTAATACGGATTTCAAAAGTATAATATTAAATAAGATTCACATATGCAAATTCATATGAATTGATTATAGATATAATTTAAGAAATTTTTATAAAAGAAAAAATAAGAAAAAGAAAGTGGATTAGAAAATTTGGAGCAAATATCATGATTCTCAATATTAGACTCCTAATTTTCAATAAAACAGGTCTGATGCCCAATTAAACTGCATTAATGCTCAATTAATAGTGACATGACTATATATGTGTGAAAAAAATAATGAATCCATACTTTATATATCATTGTTTTAGAATTCTCTTTTTAACTGTCTCATTAACTTTGTCACACTAAAATCTAAGCGGTCTTCTCCATTCTTTTAGGGTTTGTTATTCTCCCGCCGCCTTTAGGAATAAAGCTTTAGAGTGCAAATGTTTGTCTTGTTGGAGCATGGTCAGTAGCTCCATTGGTGTAACTTTTGCGGGGGCATAAAAGATTTAATGAAAATTGTGGTAGTGACTCTGCAAAAGATAATTCAAGAGGCAATGTTGAAGATGAAGGAAAAAGATGAAGTGTCAATGGTCCGTCCCCTTCCGGAACCACCGTCAAGATGAGTGGTGTTCCTGCTGAAGAAGACAAACTTTGGTTTTTATTTTATTGTTGTTTTGCATTTTAATTTTACACGTGGTGATAGTTGTTTTTTGGTTTTATTTTATTTACTGCTGTAAGATTTTTGCATTAGGATTGGGTGATGAGAGTACTGCGATAACCGTCTTTGGCTCAATTATGCCCAATTTGGGATCAACGAGTTATATTGCTTTGTCAAAGGTGATTAATTGTGAGTCTGATTCAAGGGAGGATATGATTATATGTGGTTCTTTTGTTATTTTGACCTCTATCTTAATGCTATGATATCAATCTAAGCTCCCTTCTTTAAAAAAAAAAACTTTGTCACACTCCCTTTTACATAAAATTTTGTAATTCTATTTAATTCTCTCTCATTTAAACAAGGGAACAAACCTCAAACATATAGTTTTTACTTTATTATTGTACGTGTAAATCAACTTTCACAAAATTATATGGGATGGAGAGAATATGACAAACGAGGTATAATTCACTTTCATTGTACAACATAGGAGCCCCTATTCAACGACATCCAAATAGGCTATCCATTTTGTGTAGCACCCCTCTGGGATCAGCTTAGACTCTTCAAGATTTAACTCTGCATTTATATTATTTGTTTGCTATTTTATAATAAGATCCAGGGGCGGAGCCAAGGGGGTCAGCCGACCCTGCTGAAAGTTTGAGAATACAGGGCTCTGGAATATCTTTGATTTGATATATTATGGCTCCCGTAACTCATTACGAGTAAAAAATTACGACTTCAGGAAAATCAGACCTATCTAAATATAAAATCAGCAAAATTTGACGCATAAAATTAAGGGCGAATTTGACTTTGCACCCCATGTTTTGGGTGATATTTGACTTTGCACCCTAATTTCAAAATCGTTTATGTATGCATCCCAATGCACTATAAAATCATTTGACTTTGCACCACAGTTATTCACAATTTTTGGGCTAATGGGGTGCATACATGAATGATTTTAAAAATAAGGTGCAAAGTCAAATATCACCCAAAACATGGGGTGAAAACTCAAATTCTCCCTAAAATTAATTATTATCCCAAATTTTATAAATAACGTATAATTAACTCGTTACTTACGTGACATGATCCAGAAACAAAGCAAAAACAATTTATCTTATTGCTTACGAGTTACGAATGCCTATGTATCTAAACTACAAATGAAACATTCAACTCGGACATTGTCTAAAAACGATCTACCATTTCATTTCGTACATAGTTGATTTTCGGCCCCCATGACCCGTTTTTTGGCTCCACGACTGATAAGAACCATCATTTTTGCCTCTTCAAGATTTAACTCTGCTTTTATATCATTTGTTAGCTATTTTATTATATGAACCAGCATTTTGTGTAGCACCGCTCTGCTTTTATTTATTTTATAGAAAATTTAAAGAAATAAACATATATTAATATATTTTAAAAAATGAAATAATTATTCTTCACTATGATAAAATAATGATAAAACTAGTCTTTTACCCGTGCGTTGCACGGGAGAGCAGATTGATTCAAAAGTTAATTGAAATCATTTGAAAAAATCGGGAATTTATATTGAGTATGAATATGCCTATATCCATTTGAAACATAATGATGATTTTATACCAAGTAAGGGATCATGCAGTGCCCAAATTTTATAATGTCCCATAGTTAATACAACATAATTCTAGAAGTTCATTATTATAATTTTTTATATATAAATATGATAGTATATAATATTAAGCATTAAAATAGTACACAGTTGGCAAACAATATAGAAGAGATAAATTGTACCCGACGTTCCTTCAAGACATAAATTTCTCAATCACAGCTTATGAGTCAATAAATTTGAGAATTGCCTTATTTTATTTTCATATGGAATACAAAGTATTATAGCATATAGCACTTTGACTTTCTACTTTAATTTCTATTATTTAATTTCTTTCATTTTTCACCCTTAGTAATTTATAAATATCCAATTAAAATTTGGGAAAACTAATATTACATTTACTTATATTGGGGTGGGGGGTGGCGGCTTCGTGAGCCAACTAATTAAGGGGTCTGCCATTGGATCCATGGTAAAATAAATTAATAAAATTGAAGAAGCATAAAAAAAACTACAATCAAGTACTCCGTATAAACTATAAACTACATTCAATGATTAAAAAAACTAAAAAGTGAAAAATTAAATCAATTGAAAATGAAGGTTTATAGTTTCAGATTATTTATTTGGTGGCATAAGTTTAAAAACCTGACCCAGACCGGCTAGGTCTGCCTCGAACCAGGTGACCCGGACCAAAACTCAGTTCGATTAGTTCAAAATTCGGAAGTTGTTAAAAACAGCAAAATCCGATTCAAACCCGGACAAAAACAGCAAAGACCAGGAAAGGCAAGAAAACCGGGTTGATTGTTTTTCCACAAAAAAATTAACATTTTTTTAATATTTAAGAATTCTTAAACTCATAAAATTCCAATGTCAATACCCTAAAAAGAAAAAATATGTAATATATTTATATCTTTATTTAAGAAAGAAAATCATGTCAAATTATATTATAAATGTGCAATACAAATAACAAATATAGAGTATCATTACATATTTTAATAGGATGAAAATTCTATTTTGGAATATTATGAGTGTTTTAATAATGCTTAATAAGTATCATCATTAGTTGATTATTATTAATAATAACTACCTTTTTTTACTCCAGGGGGGTCTAAGGGAGACGGGCTGGGGGGAGCCTGGAGTAATAAAGCTGAAACTCACTCAATTGAGTTTCAAACCCTTATGTGCCTAGCTAGTTTCGAACTCGCCTAGGAAATAAAATAGAATCGGAAACAAAATAACTCTCTAATTCTAATAAGAATATATAGAGTCCTAATTAAATCATACTAGGAAATAAAATAGAATAAAAAACATTACAAAAAGAATAATTAAAACTAATTAAAATAACTAGAGCCGGCCCACGAAGGTGGGCTCAAGCCCGTCCCCACATACGGTAGACCAATAAGGGCTTAAGGCTCGGACCACTTCCTCCACTCTACCCCCGGCTCTCCCTGCTCTCTATTAACTTCACCCTCCTTCGAAAGAACCTTGTCCTCAAGGTTAAAATCTGAAAACAGGCCCATGAAGCTTTCTTTACTCATCCACGTAGCATCATCACTAGGCTCCCCAACCCACTTTGTCTTTACCTGTAGCTCTTCCTCTTTGTCATTTCTCTTTCTACTGGCTAATATCTCGTTAGGTTCGATCACCAGACCTATAGGCAGGCAGTTACAAACTTTCCGGCAGCTCACTCTCTACCAAATGATCTCCCACCACCCGTCACAACTAAGACACATGAAAAACTGGATGGATGCGACTGATGGATGGTAAAGCAAATCGATAAGTTGCCGGCCCAATTCGTGCTTTAATCTCAAAATTTTTAATTTTTGGGAACCTGTCCCGTGCCAGTTTTAATTTGTGTTGGACCTTTTTTAGACCAAAAAAATCTCTCTCCCATGCATGATACATTGTATGATGTTGTTTTTGGGTGATTTAATATTTTTACCTTTCATCCAAAAAAGAATAAAAGTCCTAAATCATACTATGAAATAAAATAAAATAGGAATAATTAAAAATAAATAAAATAACTAGAGTTAGCCCACAAAGATGGGCTCAAAGCCTCAAACCATCCCCAACTATGATAGACCAACAAGGGCCCAGGGCTCGGACCAACTTCCTCCGCCCCACCCTGTCTCTCCCTACTCTCTATCATATTACAACTTACCACTTACTAGCCAAGGCAACCTATTTTGAATAGGCTGAAATTCGGGTTTACTGGGTTTCCGGGTTCACAATCATCCAGATTGTACCCAGGTCCGAGTGGGCAGGCAAATTTTCACAGTTTTGGCAATGTTTGCGGGTCAGTAGGTAACTGTACCACGTATATGGCCAGTTCACCAATTGTCATACCAACCCGACCAATCCGGTCCATTCCATTTTATTAAACATAGATTTAAACTAAACTTTTAACATGTAATTGCATATTGGCGTTAATCTTATTTTGAATTATATGCAAGAGAAAAGTGAAAACACAGCATTTGTACACAAGTAAAAGTAGGGGTAGCCCACCGGCCCGGGACCGGTCTGACCAGCCTGGGACCCAGACCGGACCGCCACTGTGCAGGACCAGCCCAACCCGGTTGACCAGGAGCCAGGACCGGTCCTTGGACCCGACCCGGGGTTGTTTTGGGGGGCGGTCTCGGGCTGCAATTCCTTTGATAACGGCCTGGCCGGTCCGGGCCCCACCTTTTTTTTTGTTTTTTTTTTTACTGGTTTGGGTGGGACACGGGTTGGGCTGGATGGTTTGGGAGTGTTTTGGGCGGGGGGGGGGGGTTAGAATTAACAAGCAAAAACAAAAAACAAAAAAATATAATATATATATATATATATATATATATATATATATATATATATATATATATAGAGAGAGAGAGAGAGAGAGAGAGCTATTTAATTCCTGACCGGAGCCCCGTCCGGCCTCCTCCATTTGGGGGCCTTCCCGGTGGTATTTTTTGTTCATATTTTTTGTGTATGTTCCTCATCAAGTCTAGTTCATCCATACCAAATTTGAGCAAAAAATGCAATCGGGAAGGTCATCAAAAGATTTTTGCAAGTTAACTGGTCCGGAACAGGGATGGACTCGGGCCGGGCTGCCCAGCCCGGAACCGGCCCGACCCGGTTACTGTTTGAACTGGCCCGGCCCGGGGGGCAGTTCGGGTCGGCCCGACCCGGTAGGAATGCGGTTCGGGCTCGGGCCCTAGGATTGGTGAACCGGCCCGGCCGGTTCGAGCCCAAATTAATTTTTTTTTTTGAATTTTTTTTAAGTTTTTGGGTTGAGCTGGGTATTTTGGGCCATTTGAGGTGGTTTGGGGGTGAGGGGGGAGGGTTGGGGGTTAATTAGGAAAAGCCAAAAAAAAAACAAGAAGAACCGAGGCCTGGCCCGGACCCGGGATTACCTGGGCAGGTTCCGGGCCTTCCATTCCTGAACCAAGGCCCGGCCGGGCCCGAACCGGTCCACCCCTAGTCCGGAAAATACATATTCCGGACCAATTAACTTGCAAAAATCATTTAATAACCTTCCCGATTGAATGTTTTGCTGAAATTAGGTATGGATGAACTAGACTTGATGAGGAACATACACAAAAAATTTGAGAAAAAAATACCACCGGGAAGGCCCTCAAATGGAGGAGGCCAGACGGGGGTTCCTGTCCGGAAATTACGGACAGGAATATTGGTGTGTGTGTGTGTGTGTGTGTGTGTGTGTGTACAAAAATGATCCTGTCTGAACGTTCGGACAGAATCCTCCGTCCGAACATCCCCGTTTGGGGCCCTTCCCGGTGGAATTTTTTGATGAAATTTTTTGAGCATGTTCCTCATCAAGTGTAGTTTGTCCATACCAAATTTCAGCTCAAAATTCGATCGTGAAGGCATTCAAATCATTTTTTGAAGTTGACTGCGTTTTTATATGTATATTTTGACGCAGTCAACTTCAAAAAATCATTTGAATACCTTCCCGATCGAATTTTTAGCTGAAATTTGGTATGGACAAACTAGACTTGAAGAGGAACATGCTCAAAAAATTACATCAAAAATTTCCACCAGGATGGGCCCCAAACGTCCATGTTCGGACGGTGTTCGGACCAGGAATGTTCAGACCTGAACATTCCTCTATATATATATGTGTGTGTGTGTATGTGTGTGTGTGTGTATGTATGTATGTATATATATATATATATATATATATATATATATATATATATATATATATATATATATATATATATATATATCGAGTAATCTTCCGGTCATGAAATTCCTGACCGGAGCGCCGTCCGGTCTCCTCAATTTGGGAACCTTCCCGGTGGTATTTTTTGCTCAAAAGTTTTGTGTATGTTCCTCATCAAGTCTAGTTCATCCATACAAAATTTCAGCCACAAATTCAATCGGGAAGGTCATCAAATGATTTTTGCAAGTTAACTGGTCCAAAAAATGCATTTTTTGGACCAGTTAACTTGCAAAAATCATTTGATGACCTTTCCGATTGAATTTTTTGCTGAAATTTGGTATGGATAAACTATACTTGATGAGGAACATACACAAAAAATTTGAGCAAAAAATACCACCGGGAAGGCCCCCAAATGGAGGAGGCCGGACGGGGGTTCCTGTCCGGAAATTCCGGATAGGAATATTCCTATATATATATATATTTATATATATATATATAGGGAGCAGTTCCAATGAGAACCATGCTTAACGTGAGAACGTGAGAACCATGCACTTTTAACACATCTCGGTGCACTATGAGGCTCACCTATTGCACTTTTTAAACTTGGGTCAAAACGTGCCAACTTTATATAAGTGTGGAGACAAATTTGTAATTATTTCGTTAATACGAAAATGTGCAAGAAATAATCGATATAGTGCATCACAATTGCTTAAAAGTGGAGTTCTCACGTTCTCACGTTAAGCAAGGTTCTCATTTGATCCAAAATCTATATATATATATATATATATATATATATATATATATATATATATATATATATAAGAAAAAGATCAGGTCCGAACGTTCGGACAAGACCCTCCGTCCGAACATCCTCGTTTGGGGTCCTTCCCGGTAGAATTTTTTGATGAAATTTTTTTAGCATGTTCCTCATCAAGTCTAGTTTGTCCATACCAAATTTCAGTTCAAAATTCGATCGGGAAGGCATTCAAATCATTTTTTGAAGTTGACTGCGTTTTTATATGTATATTTTGACTCAGTCAACTTTAAAAAATGATTTGAATGCCTTCCCGATCGAATTTTGAGCTGAAATTTGATATGGACAAACTAGACTTGATGAGTAACATGCTCAAAAAATTTCATCAAAAAATTCTACCGGAAAGTGGCCCAAACGTCCATGTTCGGATGGTGCTCGGACGGGGAATGTTCGGACCTGAACATTCCTCTATATACACAACCTGACCCGGGCCCGCCCTAATCCCACCAAGGACCCGGTCCCGATCCGGGGCCAGTCCATCCCTAAGTAAAAGTGCTAAATTGCTGGATGGTAGCTACAGTTTTATAAGTCATCAGACACTAATAGCTGTATCACAAACCATGTTAAGTCCACACTTGGCGTATGATTTCAGATTTTCAGTCCATAATACATGAAAATAAGCTCAATTTGTTGACTTGTTGGGAGTACCAGCCAGGACGCCAGGTTTAGTCCACACAAATAACAACTCAAAAAGTTAGCATATTAAAGACTGTCTTCCGTGATTGAACCAAGCGCCTTCTATAAGTCTCCTTATCAAATATCCCATTCAAATCATATAACTCCTCTTACTCCCTCATGAAGTTTACTAGTATTTCATACAGAGCAATGCATTACATTGTACAAGAGTGCTTCTCTATATCTGCCTTTACAAAAACGAGGATACATAACAATAGTGGTACTAATAATTAAGGTACAACAGAGGCCGAGGGATACAACATTGATACAAACATTTTAATAGAGAGGGAGGATAGAGATTGTTGTCATAACTGGGGAAGCGCTTACAATCCCAGGAAGGGGCATTGCTTTCGGGCATGCTCTGGAATCAATTTCACTATAGTCTCCATTGGCACACCCTTCAACTCTAAGAATAACAGGCATAACATTCAATAAGACTTGGCAAACCTTTACGTAAGGGAAAACAAAAAAAATCAAGACCTGTTTATTAGGGGGTGCATACCTTGAGGCTTGAAGTTGAATATTGGTGGAAGAAAACGTCCATTAGGAAGTCGAATATTAGGATCGCGTAGCTCATCAAAAAATGGGTGGGTCAATGCATCCAGCTATGTATAACGAGTGTCAACAAGCTCAGTCAAAGTCGGCCAAATGATATCTATATCTATTACTTCCGTCCAAAAAATGAGTCATGTTTATCCAAAGACCAACTTTTTGGTAAAGTACATTTTTTTCAGTTTCCAAATATATCATACTCTTGTCCCAAACAATCTTCATACTTTCCCTTTTCCCTCCATTCCAAAAATGGAGGTAGTATTTCACTTGATCAGTGCTTTTGTTTTGAGCAATTAAAATAGCTTCGATAGAAAAACTAGCTACATTTCCATCATTTGCAATGGAGCCAAAGATTCATTATTTTTTGGCTTGAAAATATGATGGGATAAAGCAAAATGGCTCACTAAACTGTCTGCTCTTCTTTGTTATGAAGCAGCAGTCAGTCCATGCATTTTTGGACGCGATTTTCACTATGGGTCATCCGGAAACAGTCTCTCTGTGCTTTAGTACAGGGGTAAGACTGCGTACATCCGACCCCCCCCCCCTTACCCCACCGTAGGTGGGAGCCTTTGCGGCACTGGGGTAAATGAAAATGAAAATGAGAAAAACTAGCTACATTGGTTCAAATGAGGCTTTTTTTGGACAAAGTTATTCTGAAGCAGATATCATTACGAGCAAATATTTGCCAGTAGACACCAAAAGGGGAAAAAACTATGTACATAAAAGCTGTGTCGTTTGTGTGTACTTACAGCAGAACAGCGCAAGTTAGGAGAGTATTGCAGCAGTCTAGAAACAAGGTCAACTGCTTCTGGTGGCATACGTTTTGGAAATATCTGATAAGCAAAAATTAGAATGTGAGGTAATATCGTAGCAAATTAAAGGAAAAAGAGACAAAGATTTCAAGTAGAGGTGAACTTATAGCAAAACAAAAGGGGGAAAGAGATGGTGACTTCAAGTAACCTTGTGCCACGGATGAGCTTTAATTTGTGGGAATTTAAACTCTGTGTAGTTGGGGTTCATGCATTTAATTTCTTCCCTGGTAGGAGTACCCAACACCTGCAAGGAATTAAGATTCAATACTAGAGCAAAAATCCATGATATCAATATACCAAGAGGATATGTTGCCAGGGAGTGCACTTTCTATTTAATTAAAAGAATAATGATAATAATATTGGTCTGTGGTGAAATGAATTATTAGGACATTAAGTTTATGCTGATTTATCAATTTATCTCTTCTTATGAAAACAAGTCAAGTCAAAATTTGCTTTAAGACAACAAAAATCTACTCTTCCCTTTCCCACCAAAATCCCCTCCCTAAACATAGCCTTTGGGATTTAAGCAGCATTACCAGACCCAAACCACCTGATCAGGTCGATCAGACACCAGTAACCCACTTGATAACCCGCAAATCGGTCAAAATCAGCCCAAGTCCGCTGACCCGGTTTAATCGGGCCCATAATCAGGGCAGATAAACCCAATTGCCCAGTACACTTAAGAAACTCCCTCCCATGAGGGAATCTATCCTCTGTCTACTGCGCGTAGTTGCAGATACCATTCCAATTCCGCCGCTTAGGCAAGTCTGTTTGGTACTTCCTTAAATATATACCCTACTTGTATAACATGTTTAAGTTGATTATTAATCGATAATAATACTTATTTGTGCATTGCCTAATTATGTACAGTATTTCAAATACAAGTGAAAAATAATCGTTTGTTAAGATTTTGTGATCAAGTGTTATGTTCATACCTATTTTCAATCTAATTCAAAAATGTATTATGAATTGTGTTACAAAAACAGCATATTTTACAACCATAGCTTTGTTTCTATGCTTATTATTAAATTATGAATGATAGCACTCTTTCCCTCTAAGGACCTAATTTGATAGTGTTCTATTTTTTTAGCCAATAGTGACCGAGTTGACTCATCGTTGATAGGGATGACCCTTCAAGTCCGAGTTGACCGTTTGATCCAGTCCCTTGTTACTTGTTAGGGCCTCCTAGCTTGGTTTTCAAAACATAGGGTTAAGGTATTCTATATCTTAGTTGAAATTTAGACTAGGGTGGAGAAAGCAATAGTAGGATTTATATTTGGAAACTTTTTACATATATTGGTCAAATGTCTTGTGTCTTCGTGATTGTAGGACTCGAAATATCAAAAAAGTTAAGTGTGTGAAGATATCGATCAAAGGGTATTAATGAAGGATGAGATGTAAAAAAGATGTGGAGGCAGTACTTTGATACATTGTACGATGAGAATAAAGCGCCGGATATTGATGATCTTACTACACCAGATTGTATAGTAAATCGGGATTTTACGCGAAAGATGGTATTTTACGCGAACGATTCAAACGAGAAATATAAAGCGGAAGAAAGGAGTGGGTCCAGATCCCATACCGAACGAGGTTTGGACTTTGGAGAAGTTAAGGAGAGACATGCGACGAATGGTTAACAAGTTTCTTGAACAATATTTGGAGAAACAGCAAAATGCTAGAACTGGCGGAAAAGTACTCTTAGAGTGATGTAGAGGAATGTGTCAACCATTGAGCGATTAAGCTTATGAGTTACACATGAAACTTTGGGAGCGAGTGATTGAACAAAGGTTGTGAAAAGTGTACAGATTTGGAGAATCAATTTGCTGTTATGCTTGTTCACTGAGCTCATTCACTTTCTTAGAGAACTTGTGGAGAAGTATAGAGACACGAATTGACCTAGAAAAGGTGTAACATAACTACATTGGTGGGCCTCAACTAGAAAAGGCACATCACATAAGTACATCAACATTATCATGGATATGTGCGAGGACTATACTATAAATGTTCGTACTGATGCAAAGTTTCATATTACTATCAGAGTGTGTTGGAACTTGGAAATAGCATTTAAGCATTGGCCTTTTTAGTTTTCTTTTGTCCTTTAATGTACCATTCGGTTACCTATATATATGGGAGTCATGATGCCTGATCATCTGATAATAAAGACAAAAGGTTCTCTACCTAAATTAACATGACATCAAACCCATGGATATGGTCTGAAATTCCTGCAAGTGGAGGAAATTTTGAGCATATATTCTCCTGACTCAGTTTCCTGGCGTTCGTCCCTGTCCAGCGAATTGCGATGAATAATTTCTATACTTTAAAATATCTTTTTTATCATCGTCAAAACAAGCAGTACCAGTGAAGCCTTGTTATTACCAATAATAAGCTTATTGGATCACAAAATTATCAAGATTGGGCATGTGACGTGGAACTGTGGCTATGGGACAAGGAGCGGATGATCAATTGATCACAGAAGTTGATCGAATCGAGTATCAAATAGAAGTCTGCAAATGTGTTGGTGTCCAACTTTGCAGCATCTTATGGCAATCCCTCTCACCGGAAATCATTCCTAATGTTCTGCCATGTCAAGACATCTTTTCAATCTGGAAGCAGGCCAAACCTCTCTATTCAAATGACATGTCTCAATTTTATTTAGTTGTTCGTGAAATTTTAAAAGTAACAAAATATAAACCGTAAATCGAAAATATACAGTGTATAGTATAAACAATAAATATCAATTTTTTATACTCCGTATATAATACAAAAAACAGAAATGTAATTTAAAAATATATCATTCATTTTCATTTACCCCTGTACTAAAGCACAGAGAGACTGTTTCCGGATGACCCATAGTGAAAATATATAAATATATAAAATATAAATTTAAAAATATATAAATATATAAAATATAAATGTTTAAAGAACTAAAATATTTTCCCCTCATTTTTTTTCTTTCTTGTTTTTTTCCTTTTTTTTGTCCTTTTATCCTTATATATAAACATTATTTTTATACTTTTTATTTGATCATTTTTAGGTATATTCATTTCTTTTTATATTATCTTTTTCATAATAGCTTATCTTTTTATCTTTATTTTCTTTCTTTTCCTTTTGGTGGTGATATCATGTATCGATTCATGTTAGCCGACCCCAATATCTTTTGGGACTAAGGCTTGGATGTTGTTGTTGTTGTTGTTGTAGTACTCCTCAGAAAATATAAAAAACCAAATATACTTCATACAAACAAATTATAATATATAATGTACAAAACAAAAGATATAAAACAAAAATTCAAATATGAAATATTTGAATATTTATACATGTAGAGTATATTTCTATCATTTTTATATTCTATATTTATATTTTGAATGAACCGAAAAATATAAATATTTATATGCAGTGAGTTCATTCATCATCATCATTACCCCAGTGCCGCAAAGGCTCCCACCTACGGTGGGGTAAGGGGGTCGGATGTACGCAGCCTTACCCCTGTACTAAAGTACAGAGAGGTTGTTTCTGAATGACCCATAGTGAAAATCACGTCAAATTGCATAGACTGACTGTTGCTTCATAACAAAGAAGTGCAGACAGTTTAGTGAGTCATTTAGCTTTATTTCATCATATGCTCTAGCCATTTTGCTTTATTCCATCATATGCACCGGGGTGTTTGGTTATTGGCCTATCATCCATTTTTCGGCTGTTTTGACCATTAGTTGGCTTTTTGACCATTTCAAACAGCTATTTAAGTGTTTAGTTATTAAGCTTTTTTTAATAGCTTTTTCTGATGGCTTTTTATATCAACCAGCCAAAAAAAACTAAGTTTAGTAGCTTTTTGCACTCGGCCGTTTCACTTTGTTCTCTGAAAATACAGATTTATCCTTCAAATGACAACTCTCCCATGCATATAAATCTACTCCGTAGCTCCCATCTTCAATTTAGGTGCAGGGCAACTTCTAAGTTTTTATGAAATCCATCTCTAAAAGTATGAAGACCACCCTCTCTTTTTGTAGGAAAACATTTAACGTATAATTACATTAATAAATATATAAGCGACGGCATTAACAAAATTTAGCAATATATGAATAAAATACATTACAATCAATATTATTCGTCTTTATTATTACTTTCAGTTACTTTAATGAATACAAATAGTTTAGGATAAGAGAAAATCTCATATATGGTCCCTCTGTTATCCACGGAATTAAAATCTTAGATTGTAAATGTGAGATTGTAAATGTCACCCTTCAATTGTCCAAATTGTTGTAAATGTGGTCTTTTAAGTAGTGAAATGTTTTCTCGTCCACATTGTATATTTCACTCTTCAAAAGGACCACATTTACAGCATTTTGGACAATTGAGGGGTGACATTTACAATCTCAGAAATACAGGTCTGAGATTTTAATTTCATGGATAACTGAGGGACCATATATGCAATTTTCCCTTAGGATAATATATTAAAATCATATCCAAGACCAATCGAAAACTAGAATAGTTAAATAAACCAAAAACATTTCATGTCCTTGTTTGTGGTGACATTAATATTTACATTTATTTTTCATATTTTTACACAACTTTTGTTGGTATATTTTTACTTATAACTCTATTATTAATCAAAGTGTCATCGTACTAATCAAATTTATTAACTCATGCAAAATAATGTTTAAAATTATTATTACTATACATTTTTTATTTTTTTAGATCATTAAAACGGTTTAAGTAGTTGTACTAATTATATTAATAAAAAATTAATTGATGTCCATAAAAGTAATTTAATAAGTTATCAGCTGATTATAAACCACCATTTAACCAAACATTGTTTAACAAACTGCTAATCCTATCAGCTAATCAAAACAGCCAACAGAATCTGTTGTCATCAATCAGCTAACACAATCAGCCAACAACTAACAACCAATTGCCAAACACCCCCTACAACAGTTCCATGATAGCAGTGCATGAATTCTAGGATATTGGCCCATTTGAGTCAGGAGTCGGGACTTGATAAGGGTAGGAAAAAACAGAAAAGAAAATCAATAGCAACACCAAAAAGGAGATGAGAAAAGATATTTAAATGAAGATTATGGAGTTTACCTTGATGATCTCAACAAGTTGATCAACTCCGCTTTCACCAGGAAACAAGGGCTGCATATCAAAGGTAGACAGTAAATGCAAATTCATACCTATAGAAGCAACCATAACATATACGAAAAAACTATTATACCTGGCTAATAAGTAGCTCAGCCAAGACACAGCCAGCAGACCACACATCAATGGCGGTTGTGTACTCTGTTGCTCCAAAAATAAGCTCAGGAGCTCGATAATACCTAGAGCAGATGTAAGAAATATTGGGTTCTCCTTTAACCTGTCAAAGTTAGGAAACAAATAGCAGTATAAGATGAAATGCAGCGTACAAATAACTCCATTTGCTCTTTCCTTAAGGACTAATAGCTTTACTAAAAAAGGCTGAAGAAGTAGTGTACCAGAACTTTTGCACTTCCGAAGTCGCATAATTTAACTTGGTGAGTATGTGGATTCACCTGAAAAAAATATATGAACATCCTAACTGCTGGTTATCAATTTTCTGAGTTAAACATATAGTTTAATGGAAGAACAACCTCGACTTTCTGATTATCACATAGTAAGCAGTGAAACATACTCCCTCCGTCCCAAAATGGTTGGCCAATGTTGACTTGCACGTGGATTAATAAAGTAAAAATTGTGTGGTTGAAATTTGTGCAGAGGAGAGAGAATTAACTTTAGCCACATATTGCTTACTTTAAATGGAAATGGCCAACCTTTTTGGGATGGCCAAAAAAGGAAATTTGGCTAATCATTTCGGGACGGAGGGAGTATGATTTTAAAGAAAAAACATTCACTCGTAGACTACAAGTTATGTTTTTTCCATTCCATTACCCTCCCAAATAGATAATACTCCCTCCGTCCCATTTTACGTGTCTTACTTTCCTTTTTGGGTCCCAAAATAAGTGTCACCTTTCTCTTTTTGGAAAGAAATATGTGGTTCGTAATAATTCACTTTACTATACTCAAATCTCAACCACAACTTTTACCTTTTCAACCATTTTATTAAAAGTTGTGCCAAAACCAAAGGAGACACATAAAATGGGACGTAGGTAGTAATAACAAGTTAACAACTTGAACTGCCATTTTTAGCAAAGAGTAAATTAAAAATACTCCACTTTCTATCCACGACATTAGGTCTTTTTCACTATTGGTCACCAACGTTCAGTTTACCATCTTTGGAGCACAAGTATGGATTCCTTAAGAGTTAAGACATATGGTCCTTTTAATACCTTATCCAGCAAAACATGAAAAGGTAGTTTTGGCAGGATAACTGATTGGAAGTCACAGACCATAATCTAAAATAACAATATAGCCATGCGAGCAACAGTAGAATATTTTTTATAAATTACTTTGACTGACAGAAAGCACATCACTATGCCACGGAATCATGAACATTTGAAAAATAAAAATAAAAAGAGGCAGGAAAAAAATATAAATAGGCAATGCAAATGTACCAAAAGATTTTGAGGCTTAATATCTCTGTGACACACTCCAATACTGCGATGAATGTAAGACAGCGCCCTGAAAATCTGTCATATAAAGCATCATGTTATACTCATGAGTAATAACTGAGTAAACTTTCGCAGGAAAGGATAACTAATCTCCATCACTCCATCCACACAGGTAAGGTGAGCAAAAAACTTCAAGCTTAACCCAACGCATCGACTAGAATCTCCCATGCAAATTTTACAAGTACCGCGCGGAGACATGATTTGAGTAGATGCTGAAGGGAAGTATGTTGGCCTAACAATACGTAATGAAAGTTCTGTTCTAACTCTACAAAATACTCCATTCCAAAGAACTATATAAACACTCAAGGGTTTCCTCTCAAAGATGAGTAACATTTAATCCTCTCTGGATTTTAACCTAGAACACTTGAAACAAAAAAAGACAAGATTAAACTCAATGAATAACCGACAAGTGCATCACCTGATATGTATAAAGCTTCACGAATATCAATGGGATTCTTTGATTCAATTTGCTATAGTGCTTTATAACACGGTGAACCGTTTCTGGGACATACTCAAGAACCAGATTAAGATAAAGTTCATCTTTATCAGTTGTGGAAAAGAAGCAATGCTTCAAAGATACAACATTTGGGTGGTCAAGAAGGCGCATCGTCTGTAACTCTCGATTCTTGTATCTTTTATCCTGAAGAACCTTTTTTATAGCAACTGTTTCACCAGTCTCTAAGCATTTTGCCTGGAAATAAAAGGGCACTTAATATCATTCAAAATTGCTCTTTGAAGGATTCAAATAGAGAATGTTTATGAGCATACGCTGATGCCTTAAACATACCTGGAACACTACCCCAAAGGATCCATGTCCAACAATACGTTCAGCCATATAGCTTATAGTCTGCAATATAGACAAATTGAAAAGCTATACACTCTGGAGGCAAATAGAAAATACTAATGTCTTAAAATTAAGAGTTGTACGGCTGTACCCTTTTGAAATCCAACTATGAAATCATACAACCAGTGGGTGTGTGTATCAGCAGAAGTATGAGATTCAAATATAGTACACTCAACAAGAAGGTTACCATGGCAGCTAAGTGAGGTGCAGCACCGGCTAAGCGGCTCATTGCTTAGACGGCTAAGCGTCCGCCTAGGCAACAATTATGTGACACGTAGCCAAATGCACTATTGAATATTCCCTCCGTCCCAAAATAAACTCATGTTTTGGCTTTGTACAGAGATTAAGAAAGTGGGAAATGTGTGGCTTAAAGTTGTGCAGGGTAGAGAGAAAGGGGAGAGAAATGTTGTGAACCACAAATTCTTTGCCAAAAAAAGGAAAAGAGGAGTTTATATTGAAATGGACGAAAAAAGGAAAGAATGAAGTTTATTTTGGGACAAGGGGAGTATAACATATTATAAATATAATAGTGCATGAATTACTAATTCATCATTTTAACTCAAAACAAGAGTCTAGTATCAATAAATTACACCACAAAAACTTTGGCAAAAAACAATGATGTGATATATGTGATCGATATCTAAAGAAACAAATTCGTTTTCGTTTTCATTTACCCCAGTGCCGCAAAGGCTCCCACCTACGGTGGGGTAAGGGAGTCGGATGTACGCAGTCTTACCCCTGTACTAAAGCACAGAGAGACTGTTTTTCGGATGACCCATAGTGAAAATCACGTCCAAAATTGCATGGACTAATTGCTGCTTCATAACAAAGAAGCGCAAACAGTTTAATGAGCCATTTTGCTTTATTCCATCATATTCTCAAGCCAAAAAATAATGAATCTTTGGCTCCATTGCAAATGATGGAAAATCTAAAGAAACAAATAAAAATAGAAATTTGGAGAAAACTCATTCATTTCATTTCATCATTTTCATTTACCCCAGTGCCGCAAAGGCTCCCACCTACAGTGGGGTAAGGGGGGTCGGATGTACGCAATCTTACCCCTGTACTAAAGCACGGAGAGACTGTTTCCGGATGACCCATAGTGAAAATCGCGTCCAAAATTGCATTCATAGAGAAAAGTTAACAAAGATCAATAAACAAACCAAAATGAAGAAAAAAGAGAAGATAGAAGAAAAGAAAGAAAATGAAATCATCACAGATTGGGTTTCTAGGTCAAAATAGATTTGACGAAAACTCATTCATAGGTATTCCTATGAGGGCATGAGGCTATGAATTCCTAGTCGATGCAAATATGCCATTCAATGTTTGACAATTTTTAGGGGAGATGACTGGCTACGGCGAGTTTTCCCCACCGCCTAGATGCCTAAGCATCACCTAGTCAATGCCAATATGATGATCAAGAAAATATGTCCAAGCATGTGTTCAAGGCTCCGCGTCATGCAAGATCCAGAGAGAGATGACATGCACAGCCTTACCTCTATTTTTAAAGATGCAGTCCCCTAAAATGAACCCAAGACCTAATAGTTGATAGAGACTTGGAAAGAGCGGAGGGTAGCCGTGGAAATAACAAGCCTAATACTATACAGTACTATGAAAAAGTGTATAAAAGAAGGGAAAGGATGGGCCCGGGAAGGGTAACTAATTAGCCTAGTGGGCATATATGTATTGGGAGGTGCGTATGAATAGAAAGGGGGAGGGGAGAAAAAGGTAGGCAGATATTCTGTTTCTGGAAATTGGGAGAGCGAGGCACTCTCTAATTTTTCCTCTAGCCTTTTTTATCTTCACGCCATTGCTGTGTTCTGAATTCTGTTTTTCCAGTAGAATTCTCAATTAATATACTGAAAATTCCTATTGGAGTATGTGTCCTTATCATTGGTATCAGAGCATCAGTTCTGGTGGAAGGAGAGACCGACGGGGACAGTGAATGCCAACGACCAGATCGCAAATGGAAACTCGCATGGATAATGTGGAGAGGATGATCGAAGAGCTGAGGACGATTGTTCTACAGCGTGAGAAGCGGTGATCTCATGGGAGATCGAGGACGCCGAGGAGAAAGCATTCGACGGATAGCCATGCTTCATCCATCTCCAGAAGCGAGTCCAGAAGCCATCACTCAACTGCTGGTCGGCAAGAGACACACGGAGAGCGTGGACCAGTTCGAGCGGGTCGTAAAATAGATCTGCCTTCAGTGGAACGGATGCCCATGGGTGGACGTGGATCATACGTGTTGAACGTTTTTTTCAACTCAACCAGATTGAAGACAAGGACAGAGTAGCGGTGGTGATGATTGCCATGGAAGAGAAAGCTCACAACTGGTTCCAATGGTGGAAACGGAAAAACAAGGAATGCAGTTGGGAATGTTTCAAAGCCGCCTTGATCCGCCGTTTCCCACCCGAACTGGTACAAACCCTTACGGCCCCATGTTGAGTATCAAGCAGACCGGAAGCGTGATGGATTATAGGGAACAGTTTGAGCTGGTAGTCGCACCCATGAAGGATACCAATGAGGAGATGCTGCAGGGGATTCTCATCAATGGACTAAAGGAGGAAGTGTGAGCTGAACTCAAGTTATACCCTGTGGAATCATTATCTGAGCTGATGGATCGAGCCTTATCGCTGGAAAAGAAAATTAATGCTCTTCAGATTGGCCGGCACAAGGAAGAGGATAAACGAGGTTGGAAGGACAAAGGAGGCTCTACATCCAGACCCCTGAACTGGATAGATAGTACGAAGTGGAAGTCCAACTCTGGCAACACCAATATGGGCGAGAAGAATAACACTGAGGGAAGTAATGCTGGGTGGAAGAGAGGACAACGGTTATCACAGGCTGAACTTCAGGAGAGAAGTAAGAAGGGACTCTGTTTCAAATGCGGGGAGAGATGGAATAAAGAGCATGTGTGTAAACTAAGGCACTAGCAGTTTGTGCTCTTAGAAGGTCCTGAAGCAGAGGAGGATTCCTATACCATAGAGGAAGAGTCTAATGAGGAGGAACCGACCTTGGAATCTAAATCTCTTAGCCTGTCTGTGTTGAGCAAAGCTGGAATCACCACCCAGAATTCCAGAAAACATTCAAGTTAGAGGGGCACATCACAAACAGAGAAAATTGCATATCAGTAGTGCTATTGATTGACAGTGGGGCAACTCACAATTTCCTTTCTCAGAGACTTGTCACAGAAATGCAGTTGCCTTTCGAGCAGATAGGAGGATTCCAGGTGGAATTAGGCAATGGGGAGCAAGTAAGGAACAATGGCAGGTGTGAGAATTTGCAAATTAAGGTGCACGACGTGCTGATTAATCAGGACTTCTATGTCTTGGATCTCGGAGGACCAGACTTAGTTTTGGGACTGAAATGGTTAGCACAACTGGGAAGCATGAAGTTTTAACTTTCAGAAGTTTACTCTGAAATGGAAGGAAGGAAAACACCGAAGGAGTTTGCAAGGGGATCCTGCATTAGGCCAAACACGAGCTGCTTGGAAAACAATGGTTAAAGCACTGCAGAATCAAGGACAAGGCTATTATGTGTTCTGTGGATTATCAGCAGAGGCTGAAGAGAATGTCATAGGGCTAGAAGGAGTATGGCAGAAGTAGTGGCAGAATTCTCTGAAATATTCCAAATGCCTCAACATCTGCTACCAAGGAGGGAATGTGATCATTCAATCAATATCAAGGAAGGATCAAACATCCCAAATATCCGGCCCTACAGGTATCCTTATTAACAAAAAATAAAATAGAAGTCATAGTGAAAGATATGTTGAGTTCAGGGATAATTAGGCTAAGTACCAGCCCCTACAGTAGCCCTGTACTGCTGGTAATGAAGAAGGAAGGAGAGGGCTGGAGGTTCTGTGGAGATTACCGAGCCCTGAACAAAATTAATGTGCCTGACAAATTTCCAATACCTGTTATAGAGGAACTATTAGATGAATTGGGAAATGCCAGGGTGTTTTCTAAATTGGATCTCAAATCAGGGTACCACCAAATAAGAATGAAGGAAGAAGACATTCATAAAACCGCATTCAGAACTCACGAAGGCCACTATGAGTATCTGGTAATGCCTTTTGGCCTGACCAATGCCCCATCCACCTTCCAGGCTCTCATGAACAAGGCTCTCATGAACAAGGTGCTGAGACCGTTTCTAAGAAAATTTGTATTAGTGTTTTTTTACGACATATTAATATACAGACCTACAGTGGAGGATCACAAGGATCGTGTGAGAACAGTACTGAAGATTCTCCAAGAAAACCAACTGTTTCTAAACAAGAAGAAATGTAGTTTTAGGCAGAATCAGTTGGCATACTTAGGCCATATCATATCTGGAAATGGGGTTTCAGCAGATCCTGCAAAGATAGCGGATATGATCAATTGGCCTGTGCCTAAAGACGTGAAGGTACTTGGAGGATTTTTGGGCCTCACGGGATACTACAGGAGGTTTGTAAGAGGCTACAGTAGAATAGCAGCACCTCTAACTAATCTCCTAAAGAAGGGTGGGTTCAAATGGGAGCAGGCTGCCCAAGTCGCATTTGAGGAACTGAAGCAAACCATGACCACCCTGCCAGGTTCTTATCACCCCGGATTTCAACAAAATGTTTGTAATGGAGACTGATCTTCAGGAAAAGGGGTAGGGGCAGTACTGATGCAGGAGGGGAGACCAATTGCCTACATGAGTAAGGAATAATCTCTCCGAAATCAGAACAAATCAGTCTATGAAAGAGAACTGTTAGCCATAGTTCTGGCAGTACAAAAGTGGAGACCCTACCTGCTAGGGAGGAGGACATTTGAAAAACACACTGACCAAAACAGCTTGAGGTTCTTAACAGAGCAGAGAATTATGGAAGAGGAGCAACAAAAATGGGTAACCAAGTTGTTAGGATACAACTGTAGCATTAAATATAAACCAGGAGCGGAGAACAAAGCAGCTGACGCTCTTTCCAGGAAGTTGAGTTTGGAAACCTTATCGATAGTGACCTGTCAGGAGTGGGAAGGTTTGGAGGAAGGGATCTTAAAGGATGAAAAGTACAGTGACATCATACAGAAGATAATAGCGCAGCCAGAAGCACATCCAGATTTCAAGTTGAGGAAAGGGTTGTTATTCTTCAAAGAGAGACTGGTGATTCAAAAGGATTCTCCAAGAATACAGAGTATCCTAAAAGAGTTTCATGACTCTGCCACTGGAGGACACGCGGGTCAATTCAGAACCCTTAAGAGGATAATGAATTTATTTTATTGGGCAGGCATGCGTGAAGACATAGTGGCTTACGTGCAAAGTTGTGAGATTTGCCAGAGGAATAAATATCAATCCTTGAATCCTGCTGGTCTTCTCCAGCCCCTACCTATACCCGACAACCTCTGGACAGCTATTAGCATGGATTTCATCGGTGGGCTGCCCCGGGCTTATGGGAAAGATACAATTCTGGTTGTGATGGATCAGCTGACAAAATTTGCACACTTCATTGCCCTAGGTCATCCCTATAATGCCAAGGAAGTGGTTGATTCCTTTGTCAAGGAGGTGGTAAGGTTGCATGGCTTTCCCAAAACAATTGTATCAGACAGAGACAGCCTCTTTTTGAGTGCCTTTTGATCATAATTGTTCAAGTTGGCGGGAACTAAATTGAAGTACAGTACTGCGTATCACCCTCAGACAGATGGCCAGACTAAAGTCGTCAGCAGGTGCATTGAGACATATCTAAGGTGTACAACTGGGAATAAACCAACGCAGTGGCCCAAATGGCTGCCTTGGGCGGAATACTGGTATAATACAAACTATCAAGTTTCGATTCGAAACACTCCTTTCAAGGCTATCTATGGGAGGGATCCACCGGCATTGGTCAGGGGTGATGTGACCCTAACTGCAGTAGAGGAGGTGGCCGAACTGACTGCTGAGAGGAACCTGTTGTTGGATGAGTTGAAATCTAATCTAGCCACTGCTCAAAACAGGATGAGACAACAAGCAAACAAACACAGAAGGGAGCTACAATTGGAGGTTGGGAAAAAGTGTATTTGAAGATCCAACCCTATAAGCTTAGAAGCTTGGCCAAGAGGATCAATCAGAAGCTAAGCCCGAGAGTTTATGGACCTTTCGAGGTGATTGAGAAGATAAATCTAGTAGCATTCAACTGAAGCTACCAGAAGAGTGTACAGTTCATCCAGTATTTCATGTGTCCCTTTTAAAGAAATCAGTGGCCCCCAACACACCTTGTCAACCCTTACCCAAATGTTTGTCAGAATAATGGGAACTCCAAACTACTCCTGACAGAATTCTGGCTACTAGGGTGAGTCCGACTGGAGAGACGGAGCTGCTGGTGCATTGGAAACAGCTACCTAACTTTGAAGATTCTTGGGAGCCTATGAAGAAGCTGAAGCAGCATTTTCCAGCACTCCACCTTGAGGACAAGGTGGAAGTCCAGCAGGGGAGTAATGATAGAGACTTGGAAAGAGGGGAGGGTAGCTGTGGAAATAATAAGCCTAATACAAATACTATGAAAAAATGCATAAAAGCAGGGAAAGCGTGAGCCCGGGAAGGGTAACTAATTAGCCTAGTGGGCATCTATGTATTGGGAGGTGCGTATTAATAGAAAGGGGGAGGGGAGAAAAAGGTAGGCAGATATTCTGTTTCTGGAAACTGGGAGAGCGAGGCACTCTCTAATTTGTCCTCTAGCCTTTTTTTATCTTCACGCCATTGCTGTGTTCTCTGAATTCTGTTTTACCAGTAGAATTCTCAATTAATATACTGAAAATTCCTATTGGAGTGTGTGTCCTTATCAATAGTCAATAGTTCAGTCCTTGGTCACTACACCAAGCCCAACCTTCCCATTAAAAACATAAGTAGAATGCACAATTACCTGTTTTGGCTGACCATTTCGACCACCAATAGTTGTCACTATTATATGACCTGTCTCAGTACCATTACCATCAACAATAGTTGCTTCGATATCCTATAAAATGAAAATATTCACTCAAGCATCAAGAAACCATGCATAATAAAGAAAATAAAAGAGGAAGAGGAATGAAACCTTATCATCCCTGATTTTCATGTCATTCATCTCCTCAGGCAACCTATCAACACCAACAGCATGCCCACTGGGTCCTCTTGCAGCAGAAGCAGGTGCTATACCTACTGAAGCCATTTCGTAGAGGCTTTTTCTGGCTATATTTGTATATACAACCTCAGTAAGTCATTCACCTGCAGGTATTGAGACCAGATAAACTTAATATATAAAAGAACCACATCTCCAAGCATGCGCTCTTCAGGCCCTTGAAAACATGGATAAATAGAATGGGATCCGCGAATGTAATACTCATTCCAATTAAGCATGAGAGACCTAACTTCAGCCACATCCATTCAAGCAACTATTATCATTTACTTGAAACTTTGAGGGATGTGCTCCTGGCAGAATAATATAATTCATACATTACAAATTAATTTTATAGTTATGTTATCTGATAGGCAAGTAGTCGATAAATATTGAGCGAGTACTTGCTACTCGGGCTAACATCTTGTCGAGTAGGTTACCTACTCAGTTTGTTCCAATATTCTGAGTTACAGAGTACTGTGCGGTTTCTGTGACTCAGCGAGTTGAATTTATGTGATGAGTAATACAGTCGGCTAAATTGATTTTTTTTAATCTGAAATTTTGAAACTAAAGTGGGATACTATGGGATTTAAAAACAATTAGGGGCTTTAATATAATAAATGGAATGATAACATTAAAAATCTAGGTTTTTGGAACTACTAAGATTATTTCACAGAGAGAACAAGTGACAGTTTCACCAGCGACTCTCTATCGGTTAGTTCCTCTTCTTCTTTGTTCTCTTCTTCTTTATATTCTTCTTATAGTTCTCCTTCTTCATCGACCTCTTTATTCTTAATTATCATGGATTACTAATTTTTTCTATACAAAACACTTAAAAAAGCTATACACACACCCACATACATACATGTCACATGTGTTTGTATCATACAGTTCCCATCAAGTAGCAATTTAAATACTAAGATTTAAAGTAGGAATATCAAGCTTTTTATGAAAGGCAAATTGTGCAGTTGAAACATATTCATAGATGCGTGAAAACTTTCAACCACAAAAAATCCCTATAAGGAAAGTGGAGTTTATTACTCCCCTGTCCCATTGGACTTTAACAACTTTCCCTGTTTGGTTGTCCCAAAAAACTTTGTCGTTTTCCCATTAAAGTAACTATTTTGTGGTTCTGCTCATTTCTCTCTCCTCTGCACAAACTTCAACCACACAATTTTTAATATTCTTATTTCTCACCTAATTCAAATAGTGCAAAGTCTAATGGGACGGAGGTAGTATGAAAGAACCAAAAAAGAGAAATAAGGAAGTTTATATTAGAACAAAGAAAGTAAAATTGTTGAACACTAGTGCCATGTTTGAACCGGACGTAACCATAGTTATACTATGACGTCTATCAAGGAAAAACGCAACATTGTAAAACTGTTAAAGAATAGTAAGCTTAGGTTTGTTCTGTTGACCTAATTTTTCTTACTTATTACTTATTCTAATCAAATTAGACCCGACCAAAGCAGAACAACCGAAACACTCAGATGAGACCAAAAGTTATCAATACAACTACATAACATAGAAAAATTCTAAAGAAAATGATCCGGGCTGGATCTTAAAGTTTATAACGTCACATCTTCTAGATGAATAGAACATGTTGATAAGAACCACCAGATGATAGGAACCAGACACACAATAGGAAATATATGTATATTAAGAAAGGAATTCAGAGAAGATCTCAGAATTATTAGGTAATTACGATGGCAGAATCAATAAGCTAGCATTCAAAGAAGAAGATAGAGACAATTTCAAGAGTGTCTCTCTCCTATGCCCCAATCCACTAACAGAAAACTTGCCTGCCTAACTTTTCTCCTGCCCTCATACATAAATTCCCTTTCACCCGCGGGACCACCTTCTTAGTTAGTTATCTTCTTTTTACCTTTTCTCTTGTACACTTTTTCATAGTATTTAATAGTACTATTACTATTATTATTCCAGTGCTGCACACCAATTTCTCTATCACATGTTCTCAATTTTGATAAATACTTCCTCAACTCAGTACTATATTCAACGTTAAAGCCTCATGGACAAGGACAACTGAGGATAAAAACTAAAGGTACATGTATCAATCAAGATTATGTAATCTATGGCTGAGAACTATGCAAGCTGTAAGTAAAGGGAGGGATAAAATGTGTAATCAGACAATGTTGTGCTCAGATATACAAAAATGTACAAGAAAAAAGACCATGCTTTTCCCATAAATTCACCCAATACTGATACCCATTCAGAAAAATATAGCAGCTCTTTCAGCCATTCAAGTCAGCGACTTTAAAAATGTCGTATAAATAAATGGACTAAGGATAGGTAGTATGAGAGTTTCCATTTTCCAATCTCCAATATAGGGTGAAGTTCCAATATCCAATCATCCTATATTCACTCTTCTATGTTATCTTTTTATCTGTTGTGTAAGAATGTCTAAAAAAGATTATAAGGCATATTAAATAACGTGTATTAAATAGAAATTGTTAGAAAGAACATCAAAGAAAATAATTATAATGATTGAAAAATTCATTTAAAGCTGCATCACCCGAAAAAACGGTCCTAGGCTCCCAACATAGAGCTCAGATATTGATTCTTGATACATTTATAAGAAATATTACTTCATACAAATTAGCAAGAGGCTAAGGGAAGATCTAAAGATACATAAACAAAGACAATTTTTATAAATTTGGAAATCAGAAGTTATGCATGAAGAGATGATTATTAAAGATGAAGGAAGAAATTGAAGAAATATTGAAGGAATAATACTCACCGCCGTCACCAATTAAACCAGAATCTTCTAACAGATGAAGAAGAAACCGATCATCGGCAGCCGGCCGTGATTGTTCTTCGTGGAAATGACACCATGGGCGTTAGAGAGAGAAGAGGTGATCTGATAGTGAGAGAAGGGGGGCTATGGATGGCTCAAAAGTAATGCGTCTTTTCCTTTCCTTTTTCCCCAGTGAAAGGGCCGTAGGGTACCGGGTACGAGTTGAGCTAAATTAGGCTGGGTGAGTTCAGTTATTTCAGTTTAGCTTTCATTCAAAATTAAATACCAAATTAATATAAAAATCTGATTTTGTTTCACTTCTTCTTGGTTTCAAAACGTGAAATTAGGGTTTAATTCTGGGTTATTTGGTTTTGTACAAAACATATAATACTCCGTATTTGTTTTGAAATGACACAATAATTGGGGACCAAACGCCCAAACCCATAACATAAAAATAACAATGCGTACTAAACATATAACAAAAGAAAGAAAGAATAAATATATCTTGAACATTAGAAAATACATATTTTCTAGCTTTTTTAGAATTAAGTAAGGGGGTTATGTCTAAAATAATACTAAAAAAAGAGCTATAGACAAAAAAGAGACCTTTTTTCACTTTCCAAAAAAGGGACCTAGAAGGGGATTAAGACATACAAAGTAACAATAACAATACTAACATGCTCCAGTAGTCACTTTCCATTAGTGCTCCAAATCCGTTAGTGACCAAAACTCATTGGATTCCTCAAATTCAAATTCCGTCAAGTGACAAACGTCCGCCCGTCCAGGAGTGACCAACGTCCGCTCGCACATTTACAGTTACCCGACCCGTCCATTTACAGTTACCCAATCTATCCAGTTACAGTTACCCGACCCATCCAGTTACAGTTACCCGACGCGTCCAGTTACAGCTACCCGTCGCGTCCAGTTACAGTTACCGACCCGCCCAATTATAGTTACAGTTACATAACATGTCCAGTTACAGTTACCAAACCTCCATTTACAGTGACCAATCCGACCGTGACTAATTCGCTCATGACCAATCCGGCCGTGACTAATTCGATCAATGACCAACCCAATTAATGACCATGCCCTATTCAACTATTGACAAAGCAGCCACCGCCGCCCTGACCAAAGCTGCCCCGACCACCGCCATCCACGACCACCACCGCCCCCCGACCACCACCGCCCCCGACCACCACCGCCCCCCGACCACTGCCCAACTCGGTGACAGCTGCCCCTGCCCCGCACCTACGCCCTCCTCGGCCCCCTGCCCCCTACCCTGCACCAAGCCCCTATCCAACCACCGCTGCTCCCCAACCGCCCCTGGCCATGCTCTACCAGCCCCACCCCTACACATCCCCATGCCCAACCACTGCCACCGCCCCCCAACAGATCTGATATCAAGTGGCCGAGCACGAAGATCGAGATCTAGATCCATCCGCGCGCGATGGAGATTAGATAGCGGCAGAAACTAGACACGACTACAATGGACGAGGAAAGAAGACGAAGATCGAAGGAGTCGAACCGGCGACGGAGAAGAAGAACCGAAGACGAAGGAGACGACCCTAAGACGGAGGAAACGAATGGGACACGGAGGAGACGAATCGGACAGGGAGGAGACGAATCAGACAGGGAGGGGAAGGAACCTCGATGGCGGCGCTGACCGTCGAAGTCACTGGTTGTCGGCGCAGCATCGTTAGTTGTCTCCACCATCGTATCCATTGTTGGACGTTGACGCTGGTAGGAGATGATGACGATTGAGTATTGCGGATGACGATTGAGTATTCTAGTAACGGGTTGGTCTGTAGCCAGCTGGTCTCTTTTTTGTCTTTCTCAATAATAGTTCTAATATTGTCAACTCAAAAGTGTGGACTCCTATTTTTGACATTATTTCTTAAGTATTTCTTTGTGTGCAAGAGCTTTCAAATTTTGTTGTGAACTTTCACTCGAGTTCTTCGCGGCTAAGGTCGATTTCTTCATAATATTGTTGTCTCTCCTCTCGCGGCTAAGGGGATTTATTTTGATTTTTTTTTCCTTTATAGGTTAATGCAACTTTGGCAAATGGTTGCCTCCATTAATGGGTTACGTTGCGCGCAAATACTTTGGCCGGTTACTGTCGGTAATTACCGATGATCGGTTGTTTTTTCAAACTTGAAAACCTCCAACTGGATTGTTTCATTAATTAAGGGTAGATCATTTAGGTCACCCTATTTTACTCGTACCAAGCTAGACGGAAAAGTCACGAGTGTTACAGACTCCTCACAACAACATGACAGACAAAACATTCCAGACAACTCAAAACAAATATAGACAACTATCAAGCAAATGACACACAATTAAACATCAATTACAGACATTTATTTTTCAAATGACAGACAACTTCACGAGTGTTACTAACAAATACAAACACTGCACTTACAAGTTGTCTGTCAAACAGACAACCCTTTTTATTTCGAAAACATACCAAAAAGTCAAGGAAAAAAATCATGAAAAGAAGATCTGCTCAAGTCATTGAAAGCTTCTTGGTCTGCACCTTCGTCGTTGTCTCCCCATGTCAAGGTATCCAACGTCACCGAGCTCTCCCTGTTCGTCCGATTACTATAGCTCGTGCATTTTAAACGCAAAAAAAAAAAAGAACAGAGGCATGAGAAGAAGCTTGGAGGGGGATGATAAAAATGAGAATTATTAAAGAAGGGGAGAGATCTTGAAATGGAGAAGAAATCAAGATTTGGAGAAAAGTGAATTAAAGGGGGGTGGATGGGGCATGCGTGAAAAGAAAAAGATGCAGGAGCGAGGGTGCGAGGGGAGAAGAAAAGTGGGAGAGGGTTTTTATATGGGGTATAAGTGGGGTAAAAACTGGGCTCCATATAGCAAAATTATTTTTCCATATAGTGTGAAATTACATATTTTAGGTAATGTATGGACACGAGAATTTTCTTCATATACTATATACTATATATATATATATATATATATATATATATATATATATATATATATATATATATATATATATATATATATAGGGAAAAGATCATGTGAGAAGTGCCCCTTAAAATGAGAAATGAGAAGTAATCTCAGCCCTTGGATTTGCATCTGATCTCACAACGCAGAAAACTTATAGGCTAAATATAGGAACTTATAATCAATAAATCATAACTTATAAAGCTCTCCGTAATAATTACTAAAATGCCACCGCGTCAAAAAAAATTCCAGGTTTCTGTGATTATTATTTTGTGGTGGCATTTCCGTAATTATTTTCGAGGGGTCTATAAGTTATGATTTATTGGTTAAAAGTTCATATATTTAGTCTATAAGTTTAATTTCGCAGTTCTCAGCCTAAGAGCACTTCTCACCTGATTCGCTCCCTGTATATATATATATATGTGTATGTATATATATATATATATAATACTCCCTCCGTCTCGAAAAGGTTGGCCAAAGTTGATTTTCACATGGATTAATAAAGTAAAAACTGTGTGGTTGAAATTTGTGCAGAGGAGAGAGAATTAACTTTAGCCACATATTCTTTACTTTAAATAGAAATGAAAAATCCTTTTGTGATATCCAAAAAAAATTGGCCAACCTTTTCGGGACGGAGGAAGTACATTTCAAAGATACAATTTAGGAAAGTTTTGACCCATGTATACATACATGCATGCATGCATGCATGCATACATGCATACATGCATACACACATACATACATACATACATACACACATACACACATACACACATACACACATACACACATACACACATACACACATACACACATACACACACACACACACACACACACACACACACACATACATACATACATACATACATACATACATACATACATACATACATACATACATACATACATACATACATACATACATACATACATACATACATACATACATACATACATACATACATACATACATACATACTGATGGAGTATATGGCCCAGGAACCCCCGGCCCATAGACTCCTACTTTTCCGACACAAGTCCATTGAGCCCAGAGAACAACTCAGGCCCAAATGCGACGGCCCAAGCCTCAAAGTAGCCCAGAATACACACTGGGATGCCTTCGGACTCTATGCCCGAAGGCTCCAAAACTCGCAGGATAGCCTTCTCTGGCGTAAGAAGCTACTGGGAGGAAACGACGAAAAACAGAGCCTTCGGCATTATCAAAGCCCCCAGCATCAGAAAAGCCTTCGGCTGAACCAAACCTTCGGTCACACAAGGCCTTCGGCTACACAGGGTCCTTGGTCACATGGAGCCCTCGGCTACACAGGAAGCCTTCGGCCAAACATGCTCAATCATCGAAGATTCCTTTTGGAGACAGCCAACCACCGCATTTAATGCCACGTCACATCCGCCAACCGCATTCAATGCGGTAAACGTACCACTGCCGGTGCCAACCGGCTGATGTGACCCTTCGGCCGTTGGATTACTGACACGTGTACTCTCATCGCATTTATTGCTGCTATAAATAGCAGCCCAATTCTCCTTGTAAACGATCCCAGATCCCAACTCCACATCTCGAGTTCATTTAATAAAATCGACTCTCTCTCCTCCTATTTACTCTGACTTCTCTCTAGTTATTCCCACAATAACTCCTCGGATAAGATACCCCCCGGGTAGATTATCCATCACATACATACATACATACATACATACACACACACACACACATATATACATACATACGTACATACGTACATACAGGCCCGTGGTGCCTTTGAGGCCGGTGAGACCTTTGCCTCAGGGCACCAAAAAACTAAGGCCCCATTTTAATAGTGTTTTTGTATTATTATTTAGTAGGGTCAATATGTTTTTTTAAATATCTCAAATTAATTATAAAGAAATTGAAGTGAATTATTATCCTAAGGAGACTAACTGTTACCACATTGCCAAAAAAGCTACAATGGATATATCTCAATTCCCCCGACATCTCAATCCTAATAAATACTTTGTATATACCAATTATTTATTTAAGTATTTATTTAAGGCATTTCTCATTATTTTCTCCTCTCGATTCTTTCCCTGCATAGTAGTATACTTCTCCAATCCGACTTTGGGACTTATTTCAAAATTAAGATCAACTACGTCGCAAGACCGATTAGACGGACTAAGTATATTATCTATAGAAAATAATATGCTAGAACATTTAGTAATAAGTGATTTTGCAACTAAAAAAACAAGAAAAATAAATAAATTTCTTTGACATTTGTATATTTTTTCACCTAAAATATAGGCCTTATTTAACTTTTTGCCTCATGGCTACTTATCTTTAGACACGGCCGTGCGTACATACAGACAGACAGACAGACAGACAGACAGACAGACAGACAGACAGACAGACAGACAGACAGACAGACAGACAGAGCACACACACAACACACACATACATACACACACGTACGTACGTACGTACATACATACACATACACACACATTTTTTTTGCAAATCCATGTCATAATACGGAGTATTTAACACTCGGGATATATTTCCTTCGTATATTACGGAGTATTAAATACTCCTTGGTAGATTGTAAAGAACACGTAATAAGAAGAATACGTGAGGGCCCCACTAAAACAAAAAATGTACTCCGTAATGTTTATTATAGGGAAAAGGTGCAAATAGGCCCATGTACTAACCAAAAAAGGTCAAATAAGCCCTTATTTAGGAGACTCTGTCCGGCCGTCGTCATTTGGGGTGGTTCCCAGTGGAATTTTTTGACGAAATTTTTTTAGCATCTTATTCATCAAGTGTAGTTTACTCATACCAAATTTCAGCTAAAACTTCAATCGGGAAGGCATTCAAATGAATACTTGAAGATAACTGCGCAGTTAGAAGCGCAGTTATTTTCAAGAATTCATTTGAATGCCTTCCCGATTGAAGTTTTAGCTGAAATTTGGTATGAGTAAAATAGACTTAATGAATAAGATGCTAAAAAAAATTCATCAAAAAATTCCACCGGTAACCACCCCAAATGACGACGGCCGGACAGAACCTTCTTAATAAGGGCTTATTTGACCTTTTTTGGTTAGTACATGGGCCTATTTGCACCTTTTCCCTTTATTATAAAGTGTTATACTCCGTATAAACTTTTTATTTGCAATCTGATTGTTACAAAAAATATATCAATATTCATAATATTTTATTATCTTTCATATGACACCAATTATTCAATATATAAAAACAAATTAACAATTCAAAATTATCTATTTTTTAAACTGTTATATCTTTTTTATTGTACTATGGTCGTTACAAAAAATATATCAAAATTCATAACTTTTTGATTATTTTTCATATAGCACCAATGTGGTGGACAAAAGTATTACTACTTAGTAATTATTAGTGACTATAATTGTGTTCAAATTACTTCATAGTAATTACATATAAGTTAGGATGTTTTCTTTTGGACTGGAATTCGCTGGTCTGGTCTGGTCTGGTAAACGTATGGTCTCTGTGTATTTTATAACTACGGAAGTCAAGTCTGGTCTGATCCGATCTTGTATGGTCTGAACTGGTCTGGTCTGAGACTGAAAACAGTCTAAAAAAACATCCTTAGTTCAATTCCTTACTACGCAGTAAACTATGAACAATAGTCACCAATACTTACGGTGTAATACTTTCGTCCATAAAATTTATATCAATACTCCCTCCGTCCCATAAAGAAGTTCCCGCTTTCCCTTTTTAGCAGTCTGATGTGTGTTTTCTCGCACTTAAAATAGATCGTAATATAGTGGTGTAAGTACGAGTATCGTCTCCATAGGGACGGACAAAAGGGAATCAAGAATTAATTAATTTCAGCGATTAAAAGAAATAAATAAAATAAATGCGTCGTGCGAGATTGGTTGGTTTGGAAAATAAAACTAATGCGAATGAAACAATTAAACTAGGGAGTTCTTTCTAATTAATGACGAAGGGAACAGGGATCGATTCTGCGGTAACCAAATTTCTGGCAGATCAAGCCTAATTACATGAAATTAATTTAATTGAGCCTAGCTAATCATTACTAAGTTCTTACCGCTCTCGCGGCGTAGAGTACAATACTTTAGGGGACCAGGCTGATTTCTCATGCGACAGGATCCTAAATTATTGCCAAGACGAACAATCTTACGGCCCCTTAATCGCTACTAATCTCTTAGCGAACGATTAAGTATGTGTGAATGTGTCCTAGAACAAATTAGATCTCTCTTAATTCATCCTACATGCAATTGTAATTCTAGTCGCGATTCTAGGTTACAAAAGATATCAATTAAATTATTCAAACACAAATTAAACGGCATTCATGCAATTAATCCATCAAGAAACTAGTCATACATCATGATCAACACCTTCATCAATCTCAATCCCTAATTAAACTACTCACAATTCATAATTGAAGAATCAATAGAATTGGGAAGAATAGAATTAATTGTTATTAATTAAAAAGGTGAAACTTACAAAGAATCCCAAAAGATTGATGAACAAGGCTGAAAAACCCTCTAAAATTCGTGCTAGGCACTCTCTCTAAGCTCCCCTTGAAAACGGGGGTTTACAGGCTGTTTAAATAGAAAAAGGCTAAAGAGTCAAATAGCTACATGAACTAACTTAAAGTGCTCAATTAGCCCCTTGTATAGGAGGTTCAGCCCGGTCATCGCCAATTGGGGAGGTTCCCGGTTGAATTTCTTGATGAATTTTTTTGAGCATCTTCTTCATTAAGTCTAGTATACCCATACCAAAATTCAGCTAAAAATTCAACCGGGAAGGTAGTCAAATGATTTTCCGAAATGTATTGCGCTGTTTAATTTTTAAAAAATCATTTGACTCTCTTCCCGATTGAATTTTTAGCTGAAATTTGGTATGGGTAAACTAGACTTAATGAAGAAGATGCTCAAAAAAATTCATCAAAAAATTCCACCGGGAACCGCCCCAATTGGCGACGGCTGGGCAGAACCTCCTATATAAGGGGCTAATTGAACACTTTAAGTTAGTTCATGTGCCTATTTGACCCTTTAGCCAATAGAAAAATCGGGTGAAATTTGAGCTGAATTAGGATTTTCGGAGCCAGACACGATGCCAGGCACGATCGTGCCTCTGGAGCAAAAACGCGCATTTTGGGCAGGCGCGATCGTGCCTCCCTCCAGGCACGATCGTGTCTGGCTGGCAGTAACTTCGCGGTGCTTTTCTCTTCAGGCACGATCGTGTCTGACTTTGAGGGCACAATCGTGCCTACTTAACTTCCGAATTTGACAAAACTTCCTTCATTAAAGTTGTAGATAATGAAGTCCTCTATCCACCCCAATTTGCCGAATGTGATTTGAATCATCCAATCAAGAGCTATGATCAAAACGGTGGAATGTGTCTTTCTGAAATCGCATCAGAGATCATCTGATTTCATCGTCTGTTTTCACCCTCTTCCTCTCAGATTCTCGCAAAGGTGTCTTCATATAATTTGTAGCCCTTGAAGTTAGCTTTCATATGGAATTTGAATCGTGTACATTGGATATTTCTACAAAGAGATATGCTTGAACGATTGACAGAAGGTCATCCTGATCGTCGTTTTCAAGCTTCATTCGTCTTCTTTTGACCCCGTAGCCAATCCTAGAGCTCTTTTTCCTTCAAATCTTCATCGTGAATCTTCCGGTGACCTCCAAAGCTATCAAATCATTCTCAAATGCTTCTCAAATCATCCCGATTGTTCCTCAAGTGCCGGTATCGGGCTCAAATTCCCTGATTTTGACTACAAACAACACAAAACTCGAACCAACGCCCGGTAAACATAACTTGAGCTAAAATTGAGATTTGCAACACCTTAAAGCTGGGAAAACCATCAAAATCCAATCCCAACACTCATCAAATGTGTGTCTAAATACGGACTTATCAAAGTCCCAAAAAGAAGTTCCTATTTTTTAAATGGCAAGTTATCTACATCAAAATAGTGTCAAACAGTGTTGAAACAATGTCAAAACAATAAAGTTTACCCCTTGGTAAATTTATTTCCTTAATATGTGTGTAGGTCAAATCAGGAATTTCTTTGCGGGACAGAGGGAGTAATATTTAAGGGAAACCCCCTTTTTAATATATGATTTTTAATACTTTTTTTCAAATAATTTTAAAAAAACAATTAAGAATTATGGAAATTTTGTCGTGTTCGATTAGAATTCGACAAAGTTATATACCTTATTTATGTTTAAAAAAATCAATATCCAAACAGGCTCATATGTCAGAGTTATGTTTGACACTTCAAAATGTATGTAGAAGCTAATGTGTGAACTAAATGTTATTGTCTATACCTGATTTTTGAAATGTTGCATCTGAACCGTTAGTCAGATGAGGTAAATGTGTTTCGAAAATAGAGTTCAAAAATACTCAGATAATATGACCTAATCAGATCAATCAGATCATACATATCATATCGGACCTGATTCGATCAGAACAGACAAATCGTACAAAAAAATCAGTCCAATTATTGTAAGTTACTATGATGTAAACTTTGAACAATAACCACTAATACTTTTCATGTAATATTTTTTGTCCATTAACTTTTTATTAATAATATTTAAGGGAAAACCCCCTTTTAAAATATTTTTTTAATACTTTTTTCGAATAATTTAAAAAAAATAAGAATTATGGAAATTTGTCATGTTTGATTAGAATTTAACAAAGTTCTTTACATTATTATGTAAAAAAAATCAATGCCTAAACCGGCTCATAAATTAATTAGGGTTATGTTTGATTCTTCGAAATGTAAGTGGAGGCCAATGTCTGAATTAAAGGCTATTGTCTATAGCTGCATTTTGAAATGTTGCATTTGAAATGTTATTCAGATGAGGTAAATGTGTTTCGAAAATAGAGTTTATAAGTGCTCGGATAATATGACCTAATAGATCGATCAGATCATACATATCAGACCAGATTTGATCAGAACAGACAAATCATACAAAAAAATCACTATAATTAAAAGCGTTTTTAACAGAGTCCTTCCTAAAATTTAGAACCCCATATATATTAGATTAGAATTCAATAAAACTACTTAAAGTATTCGCGAGTAAAATTTGGAGTTAATTAGCTTATTGTGGAGTTATATAATAACCAAGCATTCCAGCCCAGCGGGTTCTGAGGTTGTCGTGCTAAGTGGGAGGTCTCGAGTTCGAAACTCGCTAGGCACATGGGATTCTGAAACTCAATGCAGTGAATTTCAGCCTTGATTACTCCAGCCCCGAGGCCCCAGGCCCCTATAGTATAAAAAAGGAGTGGAGTTATATAATCAAATGACTAGAGGTTCTTTTAACTATAATTACTTTGTTAGGTCGTTTATGGAATTAAAAAATATAGAATACGGAGTATATACGTAGAGAGTATGGAATTTTTTATAAATTCCAAAATTAAAATGATATTACATGTAAGATGTTATAATTATATATAGAGAATATAAAATACACAAATAAAGAGAGTAAAAAGTTCAATGTAAAATCTTTAAAGGGAAAATTAAAGTGTAAATTAAGTACAATTCAAATTTGAAAAATGAAAACCAGGATTTTTTAATTCAAATCAAGAAATGTTATATATAGAGCAATAGTGTGTTTGGACCATTCAAAATAGAGGTATTACCTAAAATAGGACTAAAAAGGTTTGAAAATTCCGAAGTAGGACTTCCATGTCTTTATTCCTAAAATATGACTAATTACTGTCATGTTTTGGCAGTACCAGACTTCAAACATGACAGTATTTTCCAAACTTAGCAGTAATTACTCATATTTTGGGAATAAAAAACATGACAGTCCTATTTTGGAATTTCCAAACTGTTTTAGTCCTATTTCGGGAACTTTCCCTTCAAAATAAGATTCACTCGATAAACATGTATAATCATCTATTGTTATAATCAATAAAATTCACACTTAATTGTCGATAATTATAATTGACATGAACATATATATAGAATTACCTCTGTCCCAAAAAGGTTTCCCATATTAACTTTTGATAATGATTTTAATGATTATATTTTTATATATTTGTTAAATTTTATGCTTTTATTAAAAAAAATTATTAGGAACATTTTAATAAAATTTTCATATTCAAATAATAAAGAATTAAAATATCATTAGACAATGTTGACTATAATTAAATGTCATTTTATCCCGTGCACGACACGGGTTGAAATATACTACTAGCAGATAGTCAACTTATATCTTTTGATTCTAAATTGAACTGAACAACTTCGGATAAATTATATCTACTCGGTAAAATAGTCTAACTTTTTTAACATATTAAAACATTTAAACATATAACCAGGGCTGGTCCTGACAATTTATAGGCCCGGGACAAAAGACAAAAAATAGGCCCCTAATTATATATTCCGTACATTATAGAAATGTATTACAAAAGCTTCAAGTCAAAAATAAAATTCATTACACAAGTAAATGTTTTTGTTCCTAAAAATACTTGGTATCATAAGTCATACAAAACAATTCTTTAGGCATTGTTAAAAGAAAATTTTAATTTTAAATTCTCGGCTTTTGTGAGGAAGGTAGAAAGTCATCTAGTTGTGTTTCGTGTGTAGCTCTGTCGTTGTGGCTCAGTCTACGGATATGAGGATTGAGAGGTATCTTTTACGGAGTATTGGAGATTTAGGGGGTGTTTGGATCTGATTCTTAAAACTGCTTCTGCTCCTCCAAGGAGGAGAATCAGAAGTGTTTGGGTGAAAGTGCAGAAGTGATTCGATCTGGAGCTCTAATTTGCTAATAGAATCAGTTTTTTTAGAAGCTGGGGGAGATCAGCTTCTGGAAACTGATTCTGATTCTGCTTCTACTTCAAAAAAGAAGCAGAATCAGAATCAGTTCCAAACACCCCCTTAGAGTATAAGGAAATGATTTGGTCAGGCACACTTGACAAAATGATCTGGTCAATTTTTTTTGATAAAATTTTGTACTCATAATCTTCATAAAGATTAGATTATTTACACAAAAATTTCAATTTCTAATTCAATTAAGAAGTTAGTTAAATAAATTATTAAAAAACATTGCGATATTTAAACATACATAAAGCACACTATTTTTCAATAACTCATTTAACAGATTTTCCGATTGAATTTTGATTTGACATTTTTTTGACCTAATCTATACACTTAATGAAAAACATACTCACAAACTTTCATCAAACAATTTCATCCGAAAGCGTCTCAAATAGATTTGTGGGCCCGAGGTGAACGAGACTCAATATATATATTACTCCTAAATAATTTATGGGCCCTTCTTCCTGGTGGGCCCTGGGCAGCCGCCCATCCTGCCCCTATACCAGGACCGGCCCTGCATATAACATGAATATGCACATAATTAAGATTACTAAATGGAGATTGGTTAAATACTTTTTCGTCCTTTATAACTTTGTCATCATTTTTTGGTTGTTAAAAAAATTGTCATTGTGGTTCATGATATTTCTTTCTATTCTACATAAATGTCAAACACACAGTTATTGCTTTATTATTTTTCGAGTTAATCAAAATTGGCAAAGTTATAAAGTATAGAGAGAGTACTATCGTTATGTTTAAGTAACTTAAGGTCTCAATGAATCATATGGTTGTAATTCTATTATCAAAATATAAGAAAAATGCAATTTAGTAGTGAAAAGTTGTTTCAAAAGATATATTTTCTTCAATTTTTCCTCATATAGATTATAGATTTTATGTATTTTACGAAAAATGTCGAGAACTCTTAATACAAATATATTTTACGTATTATATATTAATGAATAATATATAGTTGAGCTTAGTAGAAGTAGATTACTAATCATGGAGATTATTATTCTCATTCCTTTCTTTAAAATATGGTAAAATGTGGAGCATGCATGATTGGATGACAAATATGAATCATGGTATTTGATAATCTAATGAAAGTTTATATTTTGTCAAATAAATGTTAGTTTCCATTGTCTTAACATTATTTTACTTTATCCTTTGATGAATTACATACTAAATTAAATTTAGTGTCTTAATTAAATCGAAAACCATTTAGTTCAATAAAACTGCTTAAAGTATTGTGTTTCAAAAGATACATTTTCTTTCATTTTTACTCTTATTGAATAAAGATTTATAGCTGATGAAAATTAAAATGTTGAGAACTCTAAATGAGGATATATTTTACGTATTATATATAAATGAATAATCGATAGTTGAGCTTATTAGAAGTAGGAGGTGTTTGGAACTGATTATGCTTCTGATTCTTTTTTAAAGTAGAAGCAGATTCAGAATCAGTTTCCAAAAGCTGGTCTCCCCCGGCTTCTAAAGAACTGATTCTGAGAGTAAATTAGAGCACCAAAATCACTTCTGCACTTTCACCCAAACACTCCAACTTCTGCTTTTGCTCTTTGAAGGAGCAGAAGCAGTTTTAAGAATCAGATCCAAACACCCAAACACTTTCACCCAATCATGGAGATCATTATTCTCTTTCTTTCCTTTAAAATATGGTCAAATGCAAAGCACAATATCATGACAAATATGGAACATGGTATTTGATAATATGATGAAAGATTATATTTTATCAAATAAATGTTAGTTTTCATTGTCTTAACATTATTTTACTTTATCCCTCGATGAATTACATACCAAATTAAAATTAGTGTCTTGATTAAATTGCAAACTATTTAGTTGTCACTTGACTTTAACATGCAATATAGCAATTATTGCTTAGATCCATAGTAATCATAATTAAACACTTCTTATTTTAGAGCCCGTTTGGTAGCACTGAATCCGCTGATTCTGCTTAATTTATGAAGTTCTATTTGAAGTGATTGTATTTGCTAATAGAGTAGATTTATTATTATTTATTATTGTGGGACTCATTGTAATATTGAACTCTTTCTATTATAAATATATCTGCCAGGGCTGCCATTAAGGTTAAGCCTGGTATTATTTTCCACATGGTATCAGAGCCACATCTAAAAATCCCTAATTTTTTTTTCCGGCTGCAATGTCTTCCTCTTCTGCGCCGATACCTTCCGTGACATCTCCTTCTTCAACGCCGCCCTCTTCTGCTGCGGCTCAGACGACGGCACTAGTTCGCTCCTCCTCCACAACTTCGGTGATGTCGTCGGCGGAATCTTCTATTGCACCAACGCTCGGCTTCTCTTCTCACTTGCAGATGGATCCCTCTCTCGGCAGCTCTCTGTTCTCGGCACCACCGGCCTTCTCTCATTCATGGATGCCGCCGCCACACACGGCGGACTTCAGTGCCTGGAATCCACTCATATTCACCTGGACTCCGACACCTCCAGCTATTCGCCCTCCTGTGTCACCAGTGCTCTCTCTTGGCAGAACACCATGCCCGTCTACTGCATATATCTCCAACTTTGCAGGTCCCACATTTGCCCGAGCACCGGGAATCACACCGGCTGCTTCTCCTGGTCCAATTGCTCCTCGCACTGCTCCTGCCAGTACAAGTTTACTCTTATCTGATTTAGTTAAGAATATTGGGTTTTCAACCTTAAATATTACCAATATTGTGACAACCAAACTGGCTGCGGTAGAAGATTATTTGACTTGGCGTACTCAATTTGAGTCCTTTCTGGTGTCCAATAGTTTTTTGGGAATTTTAGATGGTTCGCTTCCTGTTCCTCCTCCCTATGTTTATGATGCCTTTCAACTTGAAACAATTAATCCTGATTATTGTAATTGGCTAAAACTTGATCAAATGGTGCGCTCCTGGCTGTTCGCCACTCTGTCCCGTGATGTGTTAATTGAGGTGCGTGATTTAAAGAATGCTTCTGCTATTTGGAATCGGTTAGAGTCTCATTTTATGTCTGCTAGTCTTGCCCGGTCCATGGAATTAAAACAACAGCTGTCTCACTCTAAAAAGGGTCCTAATCAGTCCATGGAACATTATCTTAGGGATATTAAAGACATTGTTGATAACCTTGCCTCGATTAATGATCCCATTGCTCCTCGTGATTTATTTAAAACTATTCTCATGGGTTTGGGCCGGGACTATGAATCCCTTATTACCTCGGTTGGTTTGTTTCCGGAGAGCTTCACTTTTGAAAGATTACGCACCTGCTTGATTGAGAAGGAGAAAACTATTCAGTACATGCGTGCTATGGAAGAACCTCCGCAGGCTCAGGCGTTTGCGGGCCAAGCACAGGCTGCGGGGCACGCACAAGCAGCGGGGCAGCCACCTCCACACGGTGGCCAGCAGCACCGTGGGAGAGGTTATAGCGGTCGGGGTGGCCGCGGACAGCGGGGCAGAGGGGGGCGTGGACAGCGTGGCCGTGGCTATGCACCACCTCCTAGATATGGTTTTCCTCCACCGATGGGCTATGGTTATCCTCCTCCAGGCTGTGTTCCAGGGGGTGCACCTCATGCAGGGATTCTTGGGGCTCCAGGCTCGGCAGGTATATCTGTTCTGTCACATGTTCATACTTATGCTTTATCTGCTTATTGTGCTAACCGTGGTTATGCAGGCTCGTCATCTGGTGAGGGGAATTCAGTTCCTCCTCCTGTAGTTTGTCAGATTTGTTATGCTCCAGGTCATCCTGCCTCTACTTGTCCTTCGCGTTTTGTTCAACCGGTGCTCCTACTCTTGCTGCCCATGTCCCTGAAGCCTCTGACTTTGTGTGGTATCCTGACTCAGGTGCCTCTGCTCATATGACTCCTCATCCAGGTATCTTGACTAATAAAACCTTTTCTCCCAATTCTCATTCTATTATAGTGGCTAATGGTACTTCTCTCCCGGTTATGCATACTGGTGAGGCTATTTTAAATTCCTCAGCTCATCCCCTTCGTCTAAAATCTGTTTTTCATGTTCCAAATATAAAATATAATCTTTTGTCCATTCAGAAATTATGTGCTGATAACAACTGTGTTGTAATTTTTGATAAAAATTGTTTTTATGTAAAGGACAAAACAACGGGGGCGGTCCTTCTTCGAGCGGTCAGTGATAATGGAGTCTATCCCGTCCGTCAGCCTGCACCTTCACCAGTTGCCCTTTCAGTTGCTTCCGTTTCCCTTTGGCATTATAGACTAGGACATTGTGGTACTCGTGTTTTAGATCAACTTAGAATAAATAATTTAATTTCTGGCACTTCTGCTTCAGTTTCTAATTGTATTCCCTGTCGTTTGGGAAAGTCACAACGATTACCTTTTAATAAAGTTTTTCACAACAGTCCGTGTGCTTTATACTGAATTCATTCTGATGTTTGGCAATCTCCTGTGCTCTCTCATCTTGGATTTAAATACTATGTATGTTTTGTGGATGATTTTTCTCGCTTTACCTGGTTATATCCTATGCGACGCAAGTCTGAGGTCACTACTCATTTTCATCATTTTAAGTTAATGATTGAAAATTTACTTGACCGCAAAATTAAGATTTTTCAGAGTGATGGAGGGGGTGAATTTGATAATTTTCATATGCGTAAGTTTTTTAATGACTCTGGAATTATTTTTCAAAAATCTTGTCCTGAAACTCCGCAGCAAAATGGTGTTGCTGAGCGCAAACATCGTCATTTAATAGAACTTGTGCGTACCATGCTCATCACCGCCAATTCGCCCGCTCAGTTTTGGGTTGATGCTGTTCTTACTGCCACTTTTATTATAAATCGGTTACGCTCTCCTACTCTACATGGTTTGTCTCCGTATGAAAAATTATTTCACTCTGCACCGGATTTATCTGGCATGCGTGTTTTTGGTTGTGCTTGCTTTCCCAATTTTAATGCCACCTCAGCAAATAAACTTTCACCACGGTCTGTTCAGTGTGTTTTTCTCGGATATGCATCTGAATATAAAGGGTATCGTTATTTTGATCCTATTTCTGGTCGGGTTTATATTAGTAGAAATGTCAGATTTCTAGAAAATGTTTTTCCATATTCTAAGTTAATGGGTGCTACACTGTCTTCGTCTAGTATGTTGCCTTCCACCGTTACCTTAGTTCCCACACGAACCACTGCTAATTCTAATTCACCGGCTGCTGCAACTTCTAATTCCCTTAGTCCTGCTGCGGTTTTGTCCCCAAACCTGCTGCCATTTCCTTCTACCCAAAAACCCCAGCCAGATCACACTCCATCTGTCCTGACACCACCTATTTCCACGCCAGACAGCAGCCCTCCAACCGCAACACTTCCCCAGCCCAGTTCTCCTCCATCTGTCCGCAGCCATACCTCACACACTCACGCACAACCCTGCTGCCATTCCAGCCCCCTGGCCGACCCATCTACCCAAACCTGCTGCCTTCCCATGGCTGAAATCCCAGCACCATCCATCTCCCTAGCTGACAGCAGCTCACAGACCGCGTCTCCCACATCCACTGCCTCGGTTGGTAATGTTCATTCAATGCAAACCCGGTCTAAATCCGGTATTTTTAAACCAAAAACTATTTTTACTTTAAACACAGTTGTTAGCACACCGGATCCCACTTGTTTTTCTATAGCAAATAAACATCTTAAGTGGAGAGCTGCTATGGCTGAGGAATTTAATGCCCTCATCTCTAATCATACATGGGATTTAGTACCATTTGATGCTAAAAAGAATGTGGTTGGGTCAAAATGGATTTATAAGACTAAGTATCTGGCTGATGGGTCTGTGGAACGCTACAAAGCAAGGTTAGTTGCTCAGGGGTTTAATCAGCAGGCAGGTATTGACTTTACTGAAACATTTAGTCCTGTTGTTAAACCCACCATTGTTCGTCTTGTTCTTACCTTAGCTGTGTCTTTTGGTTGGCCCATTCGCCAACTTGATGTTAAAAATGTCTTTCTTCATGGTAATTTAACTGAGGAAGTATATATTGTTGATTATTTTAATATATTAGATCCAAGATCTACACATCACACTACATGTTAGAAACTATATCATATACAAGTTCGTAAATAAATACTTACATGATGGGAAGCCAATCTTTGCTAGACCATGATTGGTTGATGAAGAAGTCATTGTTTTACTTGTAGCAAATGAATTGGTAATCCCTTTTAGGACAATGATAGATGGAGTACTTTTAGAAGTTGTGATGCTCTCTCCACTTTATGGTGTTGTTGTGTTTGTACGTGTGTTTCAACAAAGGAGAGCAAAGAATATTTATAATGGGAATAAGTCAATAGTCACAACTCTTCATATTGTCCTAAAGGGTGTTACCACAATGGTACCCTTTAAGTATTATTTCCATCAAATAATACATATATATAATACATAATTATATATATATATTACATAAATATAGGACACATTATTATTGGTCCTAAGGCCATATTAATTGGAAATAATCCAACATTCTCCCACTTGGCCTAGTGACCAATAATCATCAAGTTGGCCAAACATGTGTTCTACATACCCAATATCTATACTATAATAGAGAAGTACAGCCACACACATCTATATAGATATGGGACCCCCACTAATCATATTATAGCACATGTATTAGGACTTTAAGGTCATTAAACATAAATGATCAAATGTAATGTGGTAATTAATATTAATTTGTCTATGATACCAAAATTAGTGCGCACGGTATACATATTTAATAGACAATTACTTAAGTATTCAAGTATTTATTTATATTTATATACATGAATTGTTCATAAGAGCACTATGCCAATTAAGTGAGGTCTCGACTAAAACCCATTTTCATCACATGTTCTTGAAAAATCTTGGGTGGTAGACCTTTTGTCATCGGATCCGCAAGCATATCATGAGTGCTAATGTACTCGATACAAAGATTATTTTCTTCCACTCGTTCACGTACAAATAGGAACTTTGTATCGAGATATAATCCAGCCCCGCTCGAACTATTTCCATTTGAAAAACTCACGGCTGCAGAATTATCACAATAAATCTTCAGTGGTCTCGAAATGGAGTTTACTACCTTGAGTCCTTTAATTAGATTCCTCAATAGCATTCCGTGACATGTTGCATTGTAAACTGCAACATATTCCGCCATCATAGTTGAGGTGGTAGTCAATCTTGCTTATGACTCCTCCATGATATCGGCCCACCTGACATCATAAAAACATATCCCGATGTCGATTTCTTATCGTCTTTGCATTTAGCAAAGTCAGAATCGGAAAATCCCACAACTTCCAAAGCATTAGTTCTTTTATAAACAAGTTTGTAATCTTTTGTCCCTTGAAGATATCTTAAGACTTTCTTAGCGGCTTTCCAATGATCTAGGCCAGGGTTAGATTGATACCTGCCTAGCATGCCCGATATATAAGCGATATCAGGGCGAGTACAAACTTGAGCATACATCAAACACCCTACTACTGATGCATAGGGAACTAGTCTCATTTGCTCCTTTTCTTCTTCAGTTTTTGGACATTGAAATAAACCAAAAACATCTCCCTTAACTACTGGAGCAATTGATGGGGAACAATGTTGCATATTGAAACGTGCAAGAACACGTTCAATGTACGCCTTTTGAGACAACCCTAAAGTCCCATTGACGCGATCTCGGTGGATTTCTATGCCTATTACGTAGGAGGCTTCCCCAAGATCCTTCATGTCAAAATTACTTGAAAGTAACCGCTTTGACTCATGCAACATATCTAAGTTGTTACTTGCCAACAAAATATCATCAACGTAAAGTACTAGAATGGCAAACTTGCTCCCACTCATTCTCAGATATATACATTGATCCACTTGATTCTTTATGAAGCCATTTTTCTTGATGACTTCATCAAACTTCAAGTACCACTGACGTGATGCTTGTTTGAGCCCATAAATTGATTTCTTAAGTTTACAAACTAGGTGTTCTTGTCCCTTAGACTTGAAACCTTCTGGTTGGGACATGTACACATCCTCATGTAAGTCTCCATTAAGAAATGCCGTTTTGACGTCCATTTGATGTAGTTCTAAATCAAAATGAGCTACTAAGGCCATGACAATCCGCAAGGAATCCTTTCTCGAAACCGGTGAGAAAGTTTCTTGATAGTCAATTCCTTCCTTTTGGGTATAACCCTTCGCAACCAACCTCGCTTTATAACGTTCAATGTTTCCTTTCGGGTCAAGTTTGGTTTTGAAAACCCACTTGCATCCTACGGGTTTGGCACCCTTAGGTAATTCAGCAAGTTCCCACACATTGTTTTTGCTCATGGAATCAAGCTCATCAATCATAGCTTCATTCCAAAGAGATGATTGGGTGCTCATAATAGCTTCATTATACGTCATGGGATCATTACATTTTCCCAAGTCATTAACGACCTCATTAAGGTATATGACGTAATCATCAAAATTTGTAGGGCGTCTAGATCTATTAGATCTCCTTATTGGCGGTTCAGGCTCATGAGATTCTACTTGAATCTCCGGAATTGAATTGCCTTGATTTATGTTGTCATTTGCCTCAAAATTTGATGTGCCTTCATTATGTGGTACGTTTGAGGCAATATCATCCTCAAGAGATGCATTAGGCATAATAGGGATCGGTATAACCGTCGTACTCTCCTCTCCCATCTCTTGGAGATCAACAACATTAGGTGAAGAACTCCCACTCATGTTAGAGTTCTCTAGGAACTCAGCATGTCTTGTCTCAACAATGCGTGTGCTATGTGAAGGGCAATAAAATCGGTATCCCTTTGAACGTTCAGGATATCCAATAAAAGAACAACTGACGGTTTTCATGTCAAGTTTTCTTTGTTGGGGATTATAGAGTTTAGCTTCAGCTGGACATCCCCATACCTTGAGATAACGTAAACTTGGTTTTCTTCCTGTCCATAATTCATAAGGAGTTTTAGAGACAGATTTTGAAGGAACCCTATTCAAGATATGAACTGCCGTTTTTAATGCTTCTGTCCATAAGTATTGAGGCAATTTGGAGTTAGCCATCATACTCCGCACCATGTCCATAAGAGTTCTATTTCTCCTCTCGGCAACGCCGTTCTGTTGAGGAGTACCTGGCATAGTGTATTGGTTAACTATCTCATGTTCTCTACAAAATTCATAGAAAGGACCAGGAGATTGACCAATATCGGTGTGTCTACCATAGTACTCACCGCCTCTATCCGATCTCACAACTTTTATCTTACGGTCAAGTTGATTTTCAACTTCGGCCTTAAAAGTCTTAAACATATCAAGTGACTCGGATTTCTCCTTAACCAAGTACAAGTACATATATCGCGAGTAATCATCAATAAAGGTAATAAATGATCTATGTCCGCCAATGCCTTCGGGAAAAGATCCACAAATATCAGTATGTATTATTTCCAACAACTTTGAGCTACGTGTGGACCCTTTCTTATTCCCTTTTGCCAATTTTCCTTTTATGCATTTAATGCATGTATTGAAATCTGAGAAGTCTAAAGGTGGTAAGACTCCATATTTTATGAGACGCACCATCCTATCTCGAGAAATGTGGCCTCAGCGTTGATGCCATAATTTAGACGAAGTTTCCCCTTCTCGTTTCCTTTTGCTCACACATTCATCAATATTGCAGGATAGTAAGGACTCCATAAAATGATTATCAAGAGACAATTTATAAAGATAACCATCCATACAACCATAGCCAACAACATTATTATTGAAACTTATAACAACATTATTGTATCCAAACATAAAAGTGTAGCCATCATATGCTAACTTTGATACAGATATTAAGTTTCTAGTAATATTAGGAACATAAAGAATGTTTTTAAGACTTAAACTATGACCACTTTCTAACATTAATGAAAGTGATCCTACAGCTTCAACATTTAAGTCTTCCCCATTCCCCACTTTAATTGTCCTTTGGCTTTGGTGCAGTTGTTGGATTGTATGGAATCCCTTTCTTTGCAAGCCATGCTTTGAACTTAGTGCAATCTCGTTGGTAATGTCCTTTCTTATGACAGAATTTGCAACGAAGTTGTTTCAAAGCCCCATTTGATCCAGGCGTTGCACTTGTACTTGCCTTAGGAACCTTTGAACTCTCTCCAACTTGAGACTTACCCTTCCTCTTGAACGAGCTTGAAGTAGTGGTGACATAAGCAACATCCGGCTTCTCAACTTTCAGGCGTTCCTCCTCTTGCACACACATGGCTATCAACTCACTCATTTTCCACTTTTCCTTTTGAGTGTTGTAGTTGATCTTAAAGGGGCCAAACTGTGTGGGAAGAGAAGTCATGATGAAGTGGACTAAAAAGCCCTCACTTATCTCCATATCCATGCCTTTGAGCTTATTTTCCATATCACTCATCATCATAATGTGCTCACGAACACCGCTATTACCATTGTATTTTGTGGTCAACATCTTCAAGATCAATGTACTTGCGTGAGCCTTGGAGGTTCCCTTAAATTGTTCCTCGACCGAGTCCATGTATGTCTTCGCGTTATCCGAATCAGGGATAGCACCGCGAATTGCCACAGAAATGGAGTTCTTGATTATCATTAGTGACATACAGTTTGATCTCTCCCAAATTTCATGAAACCTTTTCTGCTCATGAGTTGATTCAGCAGTCAAAGGTTCAGGGGGGTCATACCTCAAAGCATGGTCGAGGTCCATAACTCCAAGGGTGAGCTTAACATTGTCTTTCCATGAGGTGAAGTTAGTGCCGGTAAGTGGTTCAATTCCGTAATTCGTAGTAACAGTGGATGCTAAGGAGTATAAAGAGTTAGACATATGTGTAAAAGAAACTATATAAAAATAAGAGGGATTTAATCGGGATATTTAAAATGTCATATAATTAAACCTATTAATAACACCAAATAATAGGTATACTAATGTCTTGCTTGATTTTTAGTTTCGCGTTGGCTATCACTAACAATCATGCATAATGACACATAACAAGTTAAACTACGCCACACAAACATTAAAATCACCTTTGGGCAGAATCATAATGTTCATGCATTTAGGCTAATATATACAATGATTAATTACACCATCAAACAACTAACCGTTGGGTTCATTGAATAATAATGCAAAAATCATTTATTAAGCTCTAGTTCCAATAATCAAGAGCATAAAAAATAAGTTTTTTTTTTAATTATTATTTTTTATTTAGCCATTTTTACTAATAATGGTAAAATGATTTATTTTTAATCTAATATCTTCCGTTGGGCCGATATTAGATGTTATCAATGTATTTTCCATAAATAAAGTGTGGCTAAAAAATGTACTTCGTATTATTTAAGAAAGTATTCCGCCGCCACGTAACCGGATGAAAAGTAATGATGGGCAGAAAAATACGATCAACATACTATTATTATTATTATATGTGCATGACATACCATATCAATACATATACACACCAGGATTACATATATCTTAAACTGATATGATTGTGTATGCCCATAACCTAAGAGCCTCATATTTCTTAATAGCATGTATCATGTATGACAATACGACATGCATGAATTAATTTAAAAAAAAATGACGGTGTACGTAAATTGCACAAAACACCCGTGGTAACTACTCGTAATCGTCACATAGTCTCTAACAATCACCAATTAAATCGTTGGTAACTGTCACGCCGGAAACCGTCACAGTCCGCCGTTAATTGTCAAAACATGCCGGTAACCGTCACAATTGAATGGTAACCGCCACAATCCGCCGGCCGCCGTCACAATCAACCGGCTGCCGTCATAATCCGTTGGCCAATAACACAAACCCGCCGGCCAATGATGGGCGGCAAAAACAAATTAAAACAACTGCCGGCGGTTAAACGTAACTATACAAGAAGAAAAAGTCTTCTGCAAGTTTCTCCATATTTCCAAGGATGATGGTTTTCATTTTTTTTTAGAACATGATGATGATGATATTTTATCATGATTACATTATGAATGATTATCATGGAATAGGTGTCATACGGTCATGCCAAAAGTTAATTCACAATTCCATATTAAAAAAAAAATGATCTTCAATTCATACATACAAACAAACAGTTTATATATGTACGTATATGATATGATACGTATGATATTACGTACTACGTAATGAACAGAGTGTGATGTTATATGAATGCTCTGATACCACATGTTGATTATTTTAATATATTAGATCCAAGATCTACACATCACACTACATGTTAGAAACTATATCATATACAAGTTCGTAAAGAAATACTTACATGATGGGAAGCCAATCTTTGCTAGACCATGATTGGTTGATGAAGAAGTCATTGTTTTACTTGTAGCAAATGAATTGGTTATCCCTTTTAGGACAATGATAGATGGAGTACTTTTAGAAGTTGTGATGCTCTCTCCACTTTATGGTGTTGTTGTGTTTGTACGTGTGTTTCAACAAAGGAGAGCAAAGAATATTTATAATGGGAATAAGTCAATAGTCACAACTCTTCATATTGTCCTAAAGGGTGTTACCACAATGGTACCCTTTAAGTATTATTTCCATCAAATAATACATATATATAATACATAATTATATATATATTACATAAATATAGGACACATTATTATTGGTCCTAAGGCCATATTAATTGGAAATAATCCAACATATATGTGTCAGCCTCCAGGTTTTGTTCATCCTCAGTTTCCCCACCATCTGTGTCGGCTTCGTAAAGCCATTTATGGTCTTAAACAAGCCCCTCGTGCTTGGTTTCACCGTTTTAGTAGTTTTCTTCTCTCTCATGGATTTACTTGCAGCCGGTCTGATAATTCTTTGTTTATTTTTCGGCGTAATTCCGATTTTATTTACCTGCTACTCTATGTTGATGATATCATTGTTACAGGTAATTCTCTTAAACTAGTTAATCATTTTTTATCTCTATTGAATAAATGCTTTTCCATGAAGGACTTGGGTGATTTACATTTTTTCCTTGGCATTCAGGCTTCTCGTACTCCCTTCGGTCTGTTTCTTTCTCAGCAAAAATATATATCTGATCTCCTTCATCGCTTTCATCTACATACTTTAAAACCGGTCCGTTCACCTCTTCCTAGTCGTACTAAACTTTCCCTTACTGATGGCGAGCTCCTGGCTGATGCCACAGAGTACAGAAGTATGGTAGGTGCATTACAGTACTTGACTTTGACTCGACCAGATATTACTTTTGCTGTACACCTGGTTTCTCAGTTTATGCATGCACCACGCACTTCACATATGTTGGCTGTTAAGCGTGTTTTCAGGTATCTCCAGAGAACATCCACTCATGGTCTCCTCTTACAATCTTCGCGCGGCTCTACAGAGGTCATTGCCTATTCTGATGCTGACTGGGCCGGATGTCCTGACACAGGTAGATCTACTTCCGGTTATGCGATTTTTCTGGGGCCCAATCTTATTTCCTGGCGGTCAAAGAAGCAGCCCACTGTCTCCCGCTCTTCCACAGAAGCTGAATATAGAGCCATAGCTTACACAGTGCAGGATACTCTTCACATACGCTCAGTGCTGTTCGAATTGGGATTTCCTGTTCGTGTTCCGACTACTCTATACTGTGATAATGTATCTGCTTCCTATTTGTCTGTTAATCCCATCCAACATGCCAGGAGTAAGCACATTAATATTGACTACCACTTTGTTCGTGAACGCGTTGCTCATGGTGATCTTCGGGTTAAGTATGTTCCCACACAGGCTCAGCTGGCAGATATTTTTACTAAGTTTTTGTCGCCACAACGTTTTACTCTTCTTCGTGACAACCTGCGCATTGTTTCCCCTGCACAGCTTGAGGGGGTGTAATAGAGTAGATTTATTATTATTTATTATTGTGGGACTCATATTGTAATATTGAACTCTTTCTATTATAAATATATCTGCCAGGGCTGCCATTAAGGTTAAGCCTGGTATTATTTTCCACATTTGCTGTTCTACTGATTTATGAAAAATATATTTAAAATATTTTTTATCAATAAAATAAAGGAAAAATGATATGAAAAAATACTCGTAGCTAAAATGATTATCGACAGTAACTTCAGCCAATGCAGGCAGAAAAATAACACCAACCTTATTTTTTCTTATTATTACACAATTAGCACGCGAAATCAAAAGTTATGTATTTAATTGTCCATTCTCTTTAGATACTATGAAGCGACACTTTCATCTGCAAATATTTTTCTCTACGTTTTATAATATAACTAATAATATTAATACATAACATATTTTACCCCGTGCACCGGCACGGGTAAAAATACTAGTTCACCTTACATAACAGCTTGTGACACAATGTTTGATACGTCGATAATCTGAAACCAGGAAAATAGCAAGTGTAAAACTAGCAATATGCAATATGCAACTGTGTAAGCAACTCAACAAGAAATTAGTGTTTCGGTCTTTCAGGTGCAATTTGAGTTAAAACATACGGAATATCATGCAAATGAACCAAATTAAATCCAACTTACCGAACTTTATTTGGCTCTGCTCTATATTTTAGATTTGGCATTACAACATCATACCGCTGAGATGCAAGCCAAATAAACTATATAATATCAGATCTGAGATCTATATACATCGCATACAAGTATAACTTATAAAACACTACGACTTCTGAGATCATTTATCATCACTCAGCCATCGTTGGATAGAGAGGAACAAAAAAAACATAAAAAGTCGGGGAAATACCATTACGACGAAAAAATGAAACAGATCTGAGAAGTTTAGATTGTTACTCAGAGTTCTTAGCCGTAGGGTTGGTCAAATAAGACTTCACCGTCGTAATCAAGGACTGTAAGAACGCTGGAAGGCATTTGCTCATTCGATGTACACATCGTTCGTCCTAGAGTTCAAGCAGAAGAGGTGGTATTGCGGTGAGCTGGGTATGAAATACGAAGAGTGTAGAGTATCAGATTGTGGCCGAGGTCTGAGAGAATGGCCGAAGGATAAAGCCTTTATCCTGTGGGTAATGGTTATTATATAGGGCGGGTTAGGGTTTGTGGTTAGGTTGCATTAATAGTGCGATTGGGCTGGGTTTTGTTTCTATTGGGCCGAAAACATGTCCATGGGGTAGGTTTTTTTAATAGGTTATGTGTAGGTTCTTTTGGGCTGGAATTTTTTATAGGTGGCTTGGGCTGATTTTATTTACATTTGAGCCTTTTGTGTTATTATATATTATTATAAATATTATAAATTCTTATAAACCTTATAAATAACTTGGAACTTATAACATTTGCACCTCATCTTCATTCCAAGAAAATAACCTCGAATACCAGGTCATCAACCGGTCGGGGACCAGTGAATGAAGATGAGATGCAAAGGTTGGTTTATTCATGAATAACGAAAAGGTGAGATTATTAAAAGAAGACCGCTAAAGGTTGGATTATTAGTTTCCATTTTCCCTTATAAATGCTATAAATTATAAATATTATAAATACTATTCATTATAAATCTTATAAGTATGATTTTTTTTAAAATTTTTATGGTATAAAGAAATTTAATTTTTACAATTCTTTTGTTATTAAGGAATTTTTATTTAATATGGTTTAAATATATAATGAATTTGAATATGTTGTCTATGTGTTTTATCTTGGGTAGAAAATAGTGACCCAAATCACACGAAACTTTTACCGCAGCGTGCCAAAATAGGCGGTAAATGTTATTACGTTATATAATTATTATTTTATAGTGGCTATATATGATTTTATTAGTTTGAATTTATGGTCCTATGACATTATACCTAATTTTGAAATGTAGTTCGTTCTTTGCCATTTAATGGGTTTCCAAGTGAGGGATCATTAGTTGTAAATCATATATCTGAATCTTGGGCTATTCATCATGAGCATCAAGAAGCATCAAGACAAGAAGATGATGTTTTGCCCCACCAAGAGCACGAGGTTGAAGGTCTGATCATGTTTGTTATCCCAAATGAAACCATATTCTAACTTGCATAAGACCGCGTTTAAATTGGATTGTTACGATGTCAAATCTTATGTTTTTTAAATTCGTCACAGACACGATCAATGCGGAATATTGGAGCACAGGTGACCCGTCACACAGTTGTGCGTCTTGCGAGGCATTGTTTTGGTATGAAGAAAGAATTGTTAGTACTTCCTCAAAAAAGGACCCGAAGTATTCGTTGTGTTGCAGTCAAGGGAAAATTAAACTACCAAAATTAAAGGAGCCGCCTTTGGAACTACAACAGTTCATTCATGGGACGAATGCACTTGCTAGGCATTTCCAGGAAAACATTCCTTCGTACAACAACATGTTTTCGTTCACTTCCATGGGAGGAAGGACAGATAGAACACTGAACAAGGGTGGATCACCACCAATCTTTAAACTGAGTGGACAAAATTATCACCTCATTGGGAGTTTGTTGCCCCAGGAAGGAAGTGTGCCAAAATTTGCACAATTGTATATATATGACACCCAACATGAAGATATTAATCGTTTGAGCTCAGTGAGGTAAATGTATTTACCTTGAAACTCATAAATATATGTAATCATGCACACATGTTGCTAGCTATGAATATATGGTATTTTTTTATGTTATTTGGTTATATCATTTTAGGGATGATGAAAAGAAGAACAATTTGCATGCGCATATTGTGACTACATTAAGGAAAATGTTAGACCAACATAATGTTTTAGTTAAGTCCTTTAGGATGGTCAGGGATAAAGTAGTTGAGGGTGGGGAAAAAAAAGTTTCTCTGAAGTTAATAGGGAGGAGAACCAAGGATGCCAGAACTTATAATTTACCCACAGTTTATGAGGTCGCAGCGTTGGTGGTGGGTGATTTTGATGAATCACTTGGGCAAAGAGATATCATGGTTGAAACTCAATGAGGGTATTTGAAAAGAATAAATGAGTTAAATCCAGCATATTTGGGATTGCAATATCCGCTTTTGTTTCCATATGGCAAGGATGGGTACAGGGAGGATATAGCTTTTTCTGATGAGAAATCGTCAAACTCGTGTGGTCGACGGAGTGTTAGCATTAGAGAGTTTCTTGCTTACAAATTGCATGAACGAGCAAACGATGACTCTTTCATCTTTAAGAGTAGGAGACTATTCCAACAATTCACAGTTGATGGATACACAATGGTTGAGTCATCAAAGCTGATGTATATTAGAACCCATCAAAAAGAACTGCAGTGTGAAATGTACAAAGGCCTATCAGATGCTTTGCTAAGAGGTGAGAGGGATGCGTCAACACAGGGTAAGCGAGTTGTCCTTCCACCGACATTCGTTGGGGGCGCTCGATACATGGTTCAAAATTATCAGGATGCCATGAGTATATGTCGGTGGGCAGGGTACCCAGATCTGTTTTTGACTTTCACGTGTAACCCAAGATGGCCTGAAATTAATAAATTCCTTTCTTCAAGGAATTTGAATCCCGAAGATCGTCCAGATATAATTTGTCTAGTGTTTAAGATGAAGTTGAATGACCTGATCAAATACGTAAGACAAAGTAAGGTATTCGGACAAATTCGAGCGGGTATATCAAATATCATGTATGTAGCTTTTTATAAATACACAGATATATATGTTTTTTTGTGTGTGTAATATAATAATAATTGTTATGTTGACTCCTCGTAGTGATTTACACGATTGAATTCCAAAAGCGTGGGCTACCGCATGCTCATATTCTATTGTTCATGTGGAATGCAGACAAATTCCCGACCCCAGCAGACATTGACCGCATAATTTCAGCTAAAATACCTGATGAGGGGGCTGATCCTGATTATTTTAAAGTTGTATGCACACATATGGTGCACGGACCATGTGGCAGTGATGCAAGGAACGCCCTTGCATGGTTCAGTCCAAATGTTCAAAGCACTTCCCAAAGAACTTCAACGAGCAAATTAACGTTGATGAAGAAGGTTATCCTAAATATAGGAGGCGGAATGATGGAAGAACAATTGTCAAAGGAAAAACACCACTTGACAATAGATATGTTGTGCCCCACAACAGAACATTATTGATGAGGTACGGTGCTCATCTTAATGTGGAGTGGTGATCAATCGAGGTCAATAAAATAATTGTTCAAATACGTGAACAAAGGAAATGATCGTGTCACAGCAGGATTTTATGAAACAACATATAAAGATGACACTGAGAAACCCGTTGATGAAATAAAAATGTACTATGATTCGGTATATTTCTCCATGCGAGGCAATGTGGAGAATTTTTGGATTCGGAATTCAGTATAAAATCCAAGTGTTGAGCGTTTGAGCTTTCACTTCCGCAATGAGCAGTATGTTTATTTTGAAGATGGTGCAACAGTAAGTGAAGTTGTGTTGCGAGAATCTGTTAAGGAGAGTATGTTTCTTGCATGGATGAGAGCAAATGCCGATACCCCGAGGCAAGGGATTTAACTTATGCTGAATTCCCTCAAAAGTTTGTCTGGAAAGCCAAAACAAGAGAATGGCAACCTCGGAAGCAAGGGTTTGCAATAGGTTGTCTAATGTATGTGCCTCCGGGATCAGGAGAAGCTTATTATTTGCGATATGTCCTTAATTTGAGGCGTGGGGCTACAAGCTATGATGATCTTAGAACTGTGGATGGAATTACTCATAATACATACCGTGATGTGTGTTTCGCGTTAGGGTTGTTGGACGATGACAAGGAGTACGTTGAAGGATTCTCGAAAGGTAGTTATTGGGCTACTGCATGGTTACTCAGAAAGTTGTTGGACATTTATGTGAGATGACATTCTACACAGGCAAAGAAGAGCCTTAATGCATCAGGTACTAAACAGTTCATATATTACACATACATATATCTTTGCAAACAAACATGTATATTAGTATATATATATGTATTCATATTCAAAACCATACATAATATATTACACATGTTATTTGATATTACTGTTTTGATGCATGTAATATCAGATTTGAAGTTGACCGAGACTGAGATTAAGAATTATGCATTGACTGAAATAGAAATGATGTTAAGGAGAATTGGTAGGACTTTAAAGGACTATCCATCGATGCCATTTCCAACGATAAGTGATGCTACCATGTATCAGAACAGGCTTATTTTTGACGAGTTACAGTACGATCGTGCTGCCTTGCGTGAAGAGCACGACAGATGCATGTAAAGTCTCAATGATGAACAACGTCAAGTGTACACAACCATTATGCAATCTGTTGAACAAAATAATGGTGGGGTGTTCTTTGTATATGGTTATGGAGGTACAGGGAAACATTTGTGTGGAAGACGTTGTCGGCTGCATTGAGGTCCAAAGGAGAAATTGTTTTAAATGTTGCTTCGAGCGGCATAGCAGCTTTGTTGTTACCGGGTGGTAGGACGGCGCATTCACGCTTTGCAATACCAATCAACCCGAATGAAAACTCCACATGCAACATCAAACAAGGTAGTCCACTGGCTCAATTGATAATTCGATGCAAGCTGATCATATGGGATGAAGCGTCGATGATGCACAAGTATTGCTTCGAAGCCTTAGATAGAAGTTTACGGGACATCTTGAGATTTACTAATTCAAATAGTGCTGAAAAACCTTTGGAGGGAAAACAGTGGTCTTCGGGGGAGACTTCGGACAAATTTTACATGTCGTTACTAAAGGTACTAGACAACACATTGTGAATGCCACGATTAATTCTTCGTATATTTGGCATGAGTGCTTGGTATTACGTTTGACACAAAATATGAGGTTGCAATCATTGACTGATGATCGTGAGTATGAAGATTTGGTTGAGTTTGCTAAGTGGATTGCGAGTTTAGGGGACGGGATTGCTGGGGAAGATAATGATGGTTATGCAAATGTTCAGATTCCAAACGAGTTTTTGCTAGAGTGTGGAAGCCAGGGCCGGTCCCGAAGAAATGTAGACCCTGTGCGACAATAAAATTTGGGCCTTTTTTCAAGTTGCAACACAAACAAATTGTCTTAAAATACAACCTGCGAATAAATGTAATGATAAAAATAGTCATTAATAACTTACAATTTATTTAAAAAGGGACATTCTTCAAGCATATTTAGATTTACGCAGGGGAATTTTGGGTTGGGGCGTAATACTAATTTTTTTTTGGGGCCTTCAAAAATCTGGGCCCTGTGCGGTCGCACTGGGCAGCCATGCCCTGGGCCGGCCCTGGTGGAAGCGACCTCATTGCCACTATTGTCCAAAGCACCTACCCAAACTTTGAGAAGATTGTGAATGACCCGACTTACTTGCAAGAGCGTGCAATTTTAGCTCCAACCCTTGATGTTGTCGATGCAATTAATGAATACATGACTTCTATGAATGTTAATGAAGAGTCAAGGACATATCTAAGTTCAGATAGCATTTGCAAGTTAGACTCGAATGCCGATTTTCTGGCTGATTTGCATACTCCAAAGTTTCTAAACAAAATACGTGCATCCGGAGTTCCAAACCATGAGTTAACCTTAAAGGTTGGTACTCCAGTAATGCTTTTAAGGAGTATTGATCCTTCCATGGGGCTTTGCAATGGAACAAGGTTAATTGTTACAAGACTTGGAAATCATATCTTAGGGGCAAAAATTATGGGCGGAAAATATGTCGGGCATGAAGTTGTCATTCCGAGGTTAAGCTTAACTCCTTCGGATTCAAGAATACCGTTCAAGTTTCAGAGAAGACAATTTCCGGTCATGACCTCTTATGCGATGACTATAAATAAAATTCAGGGACAATCTTTGTCTCATGTTGGACTTTTATTGAAAAAGTCGGTCTTCATGCATGGTCAGTTGTATGTTGCAGTGTCAAGGGTAACAAATCCTAAGGGTCTGAAGATATTAATTTGCGATGAAGATGGTCAATCAACTAACCATTCCACCAATGTAGTTTATAAGGAAGTTTTTCGTAATGTGTAGTTTGTGAAATCCTGTTAACGTTTACTTTTTCCTGCTTATTCCAAAACATACTTACTACTTATCTCTGAGTCTTCGTTATTTGATCTTTAATCATAATTTAGTATACGTGTTAAGTGTATGACAATTTGCTTTCATTTCACTCAACCAAATAACATTTACAAATAATGTCGTATCGCTATTACATTTTAATATCCCGCGCATCGCGCGGGTGAGAATCTAGTTTGAGTTAAAACATACGGAATATCATGCAAATGAACCAAATTAAATCCAACTTACCGAACTTTATTTGGCTCTGCTCTATATTTTAGATTTGCGGAGTGTTTTAGTGACTAAAATTTAGTCATTATGATTCAACCATAATATTCTTGTTTGATCTACACTAGCACCAAATTGCTTATGGTTCAATTATGTTCGGCTCGATGCCTCGATCAAACCAACCCCTAGAAACTCTTCCGTAGTGGTGGGTGGGAATTAGAAATATACAAACAAATCCGTACTTGATGATAACATATTGAATTATTGATTCCTACAGGCAGGACTGGATTCGGACCGGGTTGGGTCCGAGCCGGGCCTAGGCCCGGGCGGGCCTAGGCCCGGGCGGGCCGCCGGTTCTAAATAGGTGAGCCCAGGACCGGCCCGGGTATCCACCGCGTCCGGGCCAAGCCGGGCCTCGGGCCTCTTTATATGTTTTTTTTTTGCTTTTTCTAATTAACCCCCGACCCCCCCCCCCTCCCTCACCCCCCCAACCCCCTCCCCCCCAAAAAAACATCCAGCCCAACCCGTTGGAATTAAAAAAAAATGAAAAAACAAAAAAATTGATTTTGGCCCGAACCGGGCCCGGCCGGGCCGGGTCTCATTTTGAAGGAACCGTGCCCGGAACCGTCTCCCCCTCGGGCCGGGTCAAAGCCCAGTACCCGGGCCGGTCCCGGGCCCGCACAGTAGCAGACTGGGCCGGTTCATGGGCCGGGTGGCCCGACCCGAGTCCACCACTACCTACAGGCTACAGGGGTTGAGTATGATAATAACTCGATGATCCTCTTTCCAGAATTTTTTTAATGCCAAAGAATCACAATTATTGAACACAATACTTTTGGAACAAATTTTTGGTTCAACACAATGACTTGGAGAGTTGGAGCCAAGGTCTACTTAATCATGCCACAAGGCAACTCTCCATCATCCAAATTGCGGTACAAACAATATACAAACATAAAGTAATTCCTATATATAAAAAAAGCCTATACATTTCAGTCCAAAGCCCAAGAGACATGTCTATGTCTCTAAGATTCCTCTTTTAGAATCGCCATCAGAAACTATCTTTGGGTGAGATGGAATGTGATGGATTCCCGTCGTAATGCACTACGTTCCACTTTGCATAGTGAATTGAGGCACTCGGCCTAAAGGTATAATGTGATCCTTCATGATCTCGTACTCTTCACCACTTACACCAGCGTCATCTAGTACCTATTTGTGACATAGCAGATCATGACGCAAAACCTCAAGCTAAGAAACAAATAAATAACATTTCTTTCAAGTGTAAAAATAAATTCAAGGAAAATTTAGTGCTTGAACCTCGTGTTTAGCTCAAATGTTTGACTTATTTGATTTTGCATCATGGGGTGCAATGTCAAAAACTAAGGAAGGTAAACATCGGTCATGGGACGCTAACTCTAACAGCAAAACCCAGTACTTGACACCATACGTTTACCCTAATATTTTACTTTCCACCTAAGGATGGCAATGATGGCGGGGCGGGGGCGGGGGCGGGGGGGGGGGGGGGGAGATGTTCCCAGCCTGCTGGAATGCGGGGCGGTGATGGGAAACGCTATGCTCGCCCCGCCCGCGCTATAAATATACAAACATATATGAAGAACATACCAAGTGTAAGTGTGTGTGTGTGTTTGTAAGATGCATCTTTACGCTATTTGTATTACATATTAACATTCAAAGTGCTTCATTTGAAAAAAGTTTGATTTTATTACCAAAATGACATTGTGTCTATAACATTTAGATCAACTCATCGGATGGCCAAGGTGAGTTTGTAATTTGTAAATTAGAAGGTGTTTGTATTTGAACCCTTACCTGAGGGGAGGGTTCAAATAAAAAGGAGTCTTCATGTGTAAAATAAGAATTAAACTCAGTCGTCCAAATTGTCAATGTGGTGCACAATAACCCTATCGAATGCACTTTCAAAGAAGCCTTATCTGATGCACTTTTCAAAAAGTGCATTAGATCAGGTTATTGTGCATCAGATTGTCAATTTTTAAGGATTTAGATTAATTCTTATTTTACGTGTCAAGACTTTTTTTATTTGATCCAAACTATATATATATTCATCATTCACTTTTACAATCAATGGGTATTATACTATTATTGACAAGGTGGCAATTTTATATTTATTCAAGATTAATTGCAAAAAAGACTCATTTAATTTAGGGAAATTACGAATATGACATTATGACCCCCATGTGAATATAACCCAAATAGCCAACGGTTGCTATGAACGACATATAAACCTATACAACTATGTAAGATAACACACACAAGACATGTATGCGTACATCATTAAGAATTAATATATTACTTCGTATATGATGATAAAATTGTAATAATATATATTATGATAATATGTTTACTTTTATTATATTCACAAATCATATTCAAATTAAAGAATTACTGAAATTGTCAGTATTAATTTTTACCACTAGTTTAGCTCTTTAAGTGCTAATGATATATATAGAGAGAGTGATCTTTCGATCAGGAATTTCCTGACTGGAGTCCCGGCTGGCCTCCGCCGTTTGGGGCGGTTCCCGGTAGTATTTTTTGCTGAAATTTTTTGTGTATGTATTTCATTAAGACTAGTTTATTCACACCAACTTCAGCTAAAAATTCAATCGGGAAGGGAGTCAAATGATTTTTGGAAGATAACTGCGCCGAAATATACATATAAAACACAGTTATCTTTCCAAAAATCATTTGACAGATTGAATTTTAGCTGAAATTTGGTGTAGATAAACTAGACTTGATGAAGAACATACATAAAAAAATTTAGCAAAAAATACCACCGAGAACAACCCAAAATGGCGGAGGCCGGACGGGGCTCCGGTCAGGACATTCCGAACAGGGGAATAATTCTGTATGTATACACACACACACAGATATATTAATGATATATATATACATATACATATATATATATATATATATATATATATATATATATATATATATATATATATATATATGGGAACCCCACGGGGAACAATGTGGTGGGGGCAGTGCGAGATGGCAAAATTGATACCAATAATCCTTTTTTTACGCATTTTATGAATAAAATCCCTACTGAAAATGTTCACTACAATAAAATCTCAACTTACATGTTCGTTTCATTACATTCAAAGGCAATTTGGCTTAATGAGCTGTGTGCGTTTCTTTGTTATGAAGCAACCGTTGGTCCATGCAATTCTCGATGCGATTTTTACTATGGGTCATCCGGAAACAGTTTCTATATGTTTTAGTACAGAGGTATGACTGCGTACATCCGACCCCCCTAACCCCACCCAAGGTGTGGGAACTTTGCGGCATTGGGGTAATGATGATGATTTTCAAAGGCAAAAAAATTAAATGGAAGAGTTAACACCGTTAACTCTCAATTTATTTTTGTGAAACAGATAATTAGTTAGGATTATTATTCTGAATTTTTTCATTAGAGATTATTTTTGTAAAATGAGTTGAAATAAGAATTATGTGTCAATGTCGCCTTAATATATAGATGAATGCTCATGTCAGTCCTGCCTGACCGAAACCGATGTAAAGCCGCCTCCATTTGAGCATGTATTCATGAAATGTTTATTACGTCCACAAATTTTTAGCATAAAACTCAATCAGGAAAGTCAGTTAAATAAATTATTGAAAAACACTGCACTTTTCTATAAATTTCTTGGCGCAATGTTTTCCAATAATTTACTTAACAAACTTCTTGTTTAAATTTTAAACTGAAATTTTGTGGACATAATCTACCTTTCATGAAGAACTTGCTCACAAAATTTCATTAAATACCTCCACGTGGAAGCACCTCAAATGGAGCGGCTGGACGGCGGTTCTAGCCAAATTGTCGTGACAGAAACACCACTATATATATATATATATAATGGATTGAAGAATATGCATATAAGATAAATAAAATCTATATGGACATCCCGTGGACACCCACGGGGGACAATGGGGCAGGGGCGGTGCGTGGTGGGGGAACTTTTTAGACATGAGACCCCGGATGGGGGAGTGAACCCCCACCTCAATCCCGCCCTGTTGTCATCCCTATTTCCACCCCACTAAACAGTGCAATGCCAAAGAAAGGATAAGACGAGCACAAACTGCAAAGTCAATTTTTTGAAGGGGGGCCAAATTTCCATTAAAATTATGCACATAGAAGTATAAAGCTTCCATAGGTAAAAAGCACTAACTAAGCATTACATCCCAACTGGTTGTGAGATTACCGTGTCTAGTGAGAGGTCTGGAGTTCGATATCAGCTAGGCACATAAGAGTTCAAAACTCAATGGAGTGAGTTTCTCTGATCACTCCAGACCCCCAGATCCCTTCCCCCAGCCCCCTGGAGTTAAAAAAAAGGAGAAGTAAAAAGCAATTTTGGCCCTAGGGGAGTGATTCCCGCCTAAGCGATCAAGGTGGCTCCTGCGCTATACTCCCATATGTCTTGCTATTTTTTGCTATTTTTCTTTCTTTTTTTAAACCAAAAAAAATGTCACTTTCCGTTTACTATATTAAATCTAAGGTCACTATTATTTCTTTCTTGTGCACAAACCTCAACCACAAAATTTGTACATTCTTATTCCACGAGCAAATCAAATTTGGCCAAGTTTAGTGGGTGACATAAGGTGAGAAAAAAATCTTGTTTTTCTCATGGCCGCGTACTCCCCCAGGTCTATTTAAGCTGTCACCACAGGATTGTGGAAATCGGGCAGATCGTCACCGCATCTGCCGACTTAAAAACTATGGAAAATAAAGATGCCTTTTGAAACATTGAGATGCAGTTGAATAGCTATAATGCAATTAAAATACGATTATATACCTAGTACAACCCTAACAGAAAAACGAGCAGCTTACTACAACTTCAAAATGTGTACCTTTGGAAGAAGAATCTTCCACCCTGTCTTGAATGAAGTAAGCACGGGAATCTTAGATACAGAAAGAGCATCAAGAAAAAGAAGAACAATCAACTGCCATTGCTTCATTCTGAATGGGGGTAACGGGTCCATAAAAGACATTGTGTCAATCAATTTATCCTGGACATATATGCAAAAGCAGGTACATAAAACATATCAGCACTCAAAGTCCAAAGAAGAATAACCATATAGAGTCCTATATCTTACTCACACATGAATCAGAAGAAACATGAGTAAAGAAAGTTATCTACTTTTGGTCCAACGTGTACTAAGTTATTCTCACTTTTGGTCCTTGAGTCAATATTTCACTTTTGGTGTACATCTGTGCAAAATCAAATAGAAATTGTACAAAAATCTGGCAAGAAAGTTTATTGGCAAGACCAAAAGTGGTAAGAAATCAATAGTCGTTCAACAGGAGTGGGAAGAGTTTTTGCCACTTTTAGTCCGACTATTATGTCATTGACACTTTTGGTACTCGACTTTGATTTTTTCCGCTTTTAGTCCTCGACTATTGCGCTACTGACACTTTTGGTACCCGTCTTTGAAGATTTCCATATTTAGTCTTCCGACTTTCATAAAAGTGACACTTTTGGTCCTTCAACTATTCTAACAATGACATTTTTAGTCCTTCACTTGTTGTGTCAAAATCATAGTGGAAGGACTAAAGTGTCAATTTAATAATACTAAAAGTGTCCCTAGCACAATAGTCGAGGACTGGAAATGGAAAATAAGTCGAGTACCAAAAGTGACAATGACAAAATAGTCGGGGGATCAAAAATGGCAAAAACTCAGAGTGGAAATGAGGGGATATAAACCAAAAGTGCAATGGCCTAATGAGAATTGGACCAGAGGTGGGAAAACTTCCATATACGATAGTATATATATATATATATATAGAGAGAGAGAGAGAGATGATCCTGTCCAGCATGATAGACAGGATCTGCCGTCCGAACGCCGCCTTTTGGGGTGGTTCCCGGTGGAATTTTTTGATGAAATTTTTTGAGCATGCTCCTATCAAGTCTAGTTTATCTACAAAAAAGTGAGCTCAAAATTCAATCGAGAAGGCAATCAAATAATTTTTTGAAGTTAACTGTGCCAAATTATACATAGAAAATGCAGTCAACTTCAAGAAATTATTTGACTACCTTCCCAATCGAATTCTGAGCTGAATTTTTTTGTGGATAAACTAGACTTGATGAGGAACATGCTCAAAAATTTGCATCAAAGAATTCCACCAGGAACCGCCCCAAACGGCGGCGTTCGGGCGGCGGTTCCTGTCCGAACTGCTGGACCTGAGCATTTCTGTGTGTGTGTATATATACATATGTATATATATATTAATGGAACAGAGAATAAACACTCATAATTCAAGAATTTCTAGACTTGAAGACCAATACCATTCCTTTTTCTAGGGTCGATATCGGTATTCGCAGCCCAAGACCAGCAACCACATCTGGCAAGGCCCGTGCTAGACAACCGGCAAGAGTTTGTCTAATTTCATGTGAGCGTCCATCTGTTAATACAATCTTGCGCGGATATTCCCGTCCATTAATAAATGAATATTCTTCAGCGACACTTTCTTCATGCCCATATATAAAGGCCAAAGATGATGATGATATCCATGCAAATAGTGCCATAAACATTGTTGCAAAAGGTGATAACTGAAATGATTCAAATAGCATGATAAGATATCAAATAAGAAGAAATCACTTCGTAGTAGTTATGACGAAGTTAATGAAAATATATACAGGTTAACCAACATAAATAGAAACTAAAGAGTAAAGACTTGTTTAGTTGGGAGATTTTGGATTACGGAAGTTGATTATAATTTTGTACTATTTTATCCTATGTAGCACTGAAACTTAGGAATAAAGGATAAAACATGGAGGGAGCATGTAAATATAAAATTATAAGGATATATAATATATTCATAAATACTTATGTTTAAAAATATGTATATACACATTTTTTTCAAAAATATGTATACTATTTTTTCATATAAGGTTTCTGAATAACTAATGTAAAAAATAGTCTAGATCAACAAATATTAAAACTACTACCTCCGTCCCATTGACATTGCCAACTTTGAGTTGTGTGTGAAATAAGAAAAGTAAAAATTGTGTATTGAGGTAACATTATACGGAGAGAGAAATAAATTGAACCACAAATTTATTACTTTAAAAGGAAAGTGACAAAGTTTATGGGACAAATAAAAAAGGAAAGTTGGCAAAGTTCAATGGGACGGAGGGAGTATTACATATTAGTATAAAATAAAACGTAAAATGCAATAATTTTCTCGCTAAGCAGTAGTGTGCTATGTAATATCACTAAAATGAGGTTGCTATGATGAAATCCAGTAAAAGTTTCCTTAAACAGATCCTACGCCCATAAAAAAGTCCACCAAAAAAGTTAAAAACTGAAAATCCAAAAGTTCTGAAATACTGATTAATTAGCTAATTCTTCATAAATATGGAAACAGCCCGGATACGTGAATTTAAAGTTCTAAGTTTCCGAAACGCTTCTGAGTTTTCCGAAACAGCGAAACGTGAGTCGTGGGAACTGGGAAGTATATGTACTTCTTAAAATGTATCCCTATTTGTTAGTCTTAGACTACAAAGTAGAAAGTAACTATTTGTTCAGCCAAATCATGTATTTCTATATAATTTTCATCTTCGCTTTCTTTCAGACCATCTAAATGACTAAATGTAAATATATATTTACATTAATAAGATAAATATCCCCCTCCCATTCTCTCCCATCAAAAACTCCCCAACCAAACAAGGGCTAAATGTTTGAGAGGCAACTTACAGACAAATTAAACCCCTCTGGTGGACTGTCATAGCAAGATTCTTCAGATTCAAACAGATCATAATTTGGTAATCCTGGTTTAGTTGGCCATGTTTGTGAATGTGCTTCTGCCTCAAGCACCTCATCATCCTCCACACAATCCCCTTCACTCTTTTCATGTGGTGGAGGCAATATAACAATCCCAGCTTCAGATACTTGAAAAAGTAATTTAATGAAGAGTCAGGGCTCAACAGATACATTATTAGTATAATTTAGTCACCATTTGGTAGCCCCTTTTAGCAGCTTATAAACCAGGATTTTTTACAAACACAAATTTATTTAATGTTAACACTGAATTGGTTCATAATGAAAGGGCCCAATTTAATAAAGATAATCATTTTAGCCTTTTTCACATAAACTTTCTTTAACAATAATTTAAATTTCTATTTTCATAATCCAGCAACTTCATCAGATCAGCAACAGTTATGTAACTTCATCCACTCCAAAGTCCAACCAAATCCACCATTACTGAGTAGGATCCTACTTTCACAAAAACTTACAGCAGTAAATCCCAACAACCACACTTAAGAGCCAGTATAAACTTACTTGCGGATGAGACATCACAGCCCGACACAACAGCTTCTGCTGCTTTACTCAATGCTGCTGCACAGGCTTCTGCAGATGCAAGGGGATATAAATTCTCATCCCTTTCCATTCTTGTTGTTGAGTCAGTGAGACTGCTTCTGCCATTAAGATCAGTTTTCATGTCAGCCCAACTAACTGAATGAGTATCTTTTTTTGCACATGAAGGCTTCAGAGAAGATTTTAGTGTAGTTGTCTTAGGTGAAGCATCTTTTCCACCATCCAGTGTATTTCCTGCCAGGTTGTTGGAAGGATCTGTAGATAACTCAGTAATGTGATCCTTCTCACTCTTGAAAACCCTACCATTCCTTAGGCCATGCTGATCTGATTCATCATTATTATGAATTTGCAAACAACCAACCTGATTTCCTAATGAGATAATGTGATCATCTTCATTGCTATTGTTTTCTTTTTCTGCTGCTAAAGTACTTGGTAACTTTGAAATGCTATACTCATCATCAGTGATTATGCAACTGGTGAAGTCTATGTCGTTAAATATCAAAGCTTTCTTCTTATTGAGCTGACCAGGGTTGGACCCAGATCCTGCCAAATCAAATTAAAGCTGAACTTGATCAGCTAAAAATGAACTTAGATAAGCTATGATTGAAATACCATTACATGATGCTTCAACTATTGACGAACATCAAATCCATTAATAGATAGTCATATTTGGATAAATATTGTGAAAAAATTATATGATGTATCAGTTCTCATATCATGATGTGATGTACCTCTTTTAAGGTGTTTCGTTTGTGCCTTATCTGATTTCGGAACATAGCCTTCAATTGCATTGGATGGACCAGCCCACTCTTCAAGAGAAACTTTTCCGCCCATCAATTCTACTCTCTCCTGAATCTTTAATTCAGAAAATCCTAAATCTCCCTTTCTTCCAAGATCCACTTCAGAGTCCAAACCAAGTTGCTCAAAAGCACGCAAGACATCGTTAAGTTTAGATGGATTAAGAGTGGAACTTCGCTCTTCTGGCAAGTTACAGGCATATGCTCGACTATTCACAGCGCAGTTTGCTGAGCAGTACATGTAGGTTTCACGAAGATCATATACTTTATGTTCCTTCAACGAAATGCGATAATGTCCCTTGTGAGGCCTACTAGATGGCAAAGAGTTGCTACAAAGTGGATAACCACACATGTTTGCTATTGTTCTTTCGGTCACAACATCTTGGTAATCACTACATGACATCAAAGACCCGGCAGCAAAGAGTTTGTTCACATCTTGAATGCCATCCAGAAGACGAAGTTGCAACTTGTGGACAGCATCTTTAACAGTGATTCCTTTTGCTTCAGCCATTGCTAAAGGCCTACTCAAATTTTTAACCTGGAATGGTTCTTCAATTAATAGAGCAGGTTTATGCTGTTACACAGCAGCCTGCTTTGTGTGCAGTAAGCAGATGAGTATGACCAATTGAAGCTGAAAACTGAAATTAAAGAAAATGGATATGATCGTGTGCAGTGAACAGGCCAGAACTAGAAAAAAAATAGTCATGTAAATGTAATTGGTGTTCATATTGTAACTGCAATGTGTAGTTATTTCAAAAAAACTCTACTGAGCTAAGGAAATCAGCATATTCTGCTGAACAAGAGGGTTAGTTCACAGTGTCACTAATAATTGCAGGAAGATGGGTTTAATAAATATTACAAGTATAAACTATAGAAATCTATTAGGTGTGATAAGACAATTTGACTCCACAAGTTATTCACATGTAAACTCACAGAATTATTAAATCTAAATGCTATTTATAATGCAAATAATAGTCCATGAGTTGCAACCTTCACAAAATATCCATAAGGACTTCTACCCTACCCTCCCTATATGGCTATATTTATGATGCAAAAACTAGCCAAACCTCAAGAGAAGGGTGACGAGGCAGTGGTTCAGAAGAAGTGGGCATAGATGAATGGGGGTTGAAGCGATTGGATTTGGAGACAGGGAGTGGAGCGATGGAAGCGACTGGCTGATAGGTCTACACTAATGGATGTGGTGGTGACTGAGTCCTTTCCTTAAGGGCATGTTTGGTTGGAGTGTTGAGTAGTGTTAATAATAGAAGTGTTAAAGAGTGTTGACCTTAACACTTGTTTGGAAGAGAAATTACAAAAAAAAAAGTTGGGGTGTTAGTAAAGGTTTGGGGGTGTTAAGCATAACCTCCCCAACACTTTAACTTGTCACTTTTAACGCCCCATTTTGGGGTGTAATGAAGTGTTTGACAAGCTTTACCCTTTTCGTTTAAAAATATATTCCTCCATTGGCCTCTCCTGCACTTCATGTTTTTCTTTCGATCCTGTTTCTCTTCTCTAGATTAGTTCGGACTCATCGTCAATTCTTCCCTCAATTCTCTGTTATGTTTTTGTATAGGCATATATTGCCAAAAGTATATGTTTTCGTATAGTGTAGGGGTAATATATACTGATATACGTAGTATATTTCTTTATTTTTTTCTGTCATGACGTTGATTCACTATGCTTCCTCTTTCAATCTGTACTTTTGAATACAATAATACGGTGATACTGCATATTCTATAATAGAGCATTACAATAATACGGTGGTATTTTATAATGAAGCATGCAAATAAGTTATTTTAATTAAATATTTAAATTTAAAAGGCATGGGATATTTTTATCAATTTACATGAAAACACTTCAATTACTAACACTTTATTGTTTAGCTCTCCCAAACAAGGTAGGTTTATATCTTACACCAAAGGCAGATCCAGAAAGTTACAATGGGGTGGGCTGAGGAAAAAAATTGAAAGACATACATAATAATACGTTGAGAGTATTATTCAACACTTTAAATATTCATCAAAACATCACTTAATTGAAATCTCCATTCTAAAAGACATTTTCAATAATGGTATGAATTAAAACACTTCTATAAAATATAAAAATTATAAAACTAATAAGAAAAACTGTCGTTGTACATAAAACTAATATGTATTCTCGGTTTCAAAGTTCAATTGAAATCTTCAATTTTTTCTTACATATAGCGGATACGGTGTTCATATCGAACGGGTTTTAGTTTGAATTTGTCCCGAGAAGCTAGAAGAGGCTTGAGGAGAAAAGTGCGAGTAAGGGTTGATAATATTAAAAGAGCATTAATTTGAATTTGCCCAAATTTATTCTTATGAACACAATTGCTAGTTCGGGTTATATTTTTGGACACTCTGAGTATGGATTATTATTGTAGAATCCCTAAAAGTAGCAATTATTCTTATGAATTTCACCTTATAAATTTATAATGTATTTTTTCCCTATTTTATTATGCACTGAAAATTTCAATTAATAATCAAATTGATTAATTAACGAACTAACCCGTAGGGGTGGGCACGGTTGGTTAACTGGATTTTGGTTAACCAATTTTCAGTTAACCGAGATATCGGTTACTAAATTTTCAATAATGCTATCCGTACCATGATATCGATTAACCGTATATCGGTTAACCATAAATTCGGTTAACCACTAACGGTTAACCAATAAACCATAAAACAATTAACAAGAGAGGGAAATATACTTCCCAGAACAAAAGCTCGTAATACTGGTGGGCTCAATACAACAATACTTGTCACCCATGCAATAACCTAGCAGGAGTAGCAGGTAATGGAGTAGTTCACTAGTTCTCTAGCAGGTAAAGCACAATTATTACCGTTATTATTATATAATTATTTATGATTTTGGTCATTAATTGGTTAACGGCTAAAAGAGCCGCATTTTGACAATTTTTTGAGCTTTGAGTTTTATCCTTAATTATAATAAGCTCTTTAAATGTGACCAACGAGGAGAGCGGTTGTGGCAATAACTGTGGGAGACATTCCGGTGACATCGACTTTGAACCGGAAACAAGATATTATATAGTATAATTATTCAAAATTTCACTACCGGTTAACTGAGGTTAACATAACTTCAGCCGTCAACATACCACGAACCGCTTTTCCATTGCGGTTGGTTAACCGAACCGCGAGTTTTTAAAAATCCGGTACGGTCACCGAAAAATACATCGGTTTTTCGGTTATTTACCACGGTTAAGCTGTTACGGTTTTTCATGCCCACGCCTAACTAACCCTAACACTCTTTGCTAAAAATAATATGATTATTTTTTAGATTTTAACTAACCAACTAACGGAGTGTAACACAAAATAAGAGAGTACACATTTAATAATCAAACTATCTGAGTAATACAAGTCAAAACAATCACAAAATGAGAGAGTAAACTCTAAAAAACTAACCTGCGGTCCTGCGCCAGAGCTGGAGGCAGAGAACAGAGAGGAAGGACGGCCGACAACGCAGCCCCTGGACGGCTGGACGCGCGGCGTGGAAGGTGGAACGCAGCGGGGCTGATGGCTTGGTGTTCGCTCTTCGTAGCAGGGTCGCAGCTCGCAGTTTCTCGCTTTCTCCGTCTTTCTTCTATTTTCTTCGTTCTGCCGGTTCGCGAGGAGCGCTAGTAAGTTTTGGGTGGGCTGATAATAAAATACTCCGTATGTGATGATCAAAAAAAAAAAATACTCCGTATATACTTATACTGATTTAAAATAAATTGGGTTGGATTGGGCTGGTGCCCACCCCTACCGTCACACCCATCCACCCCTATCTTGCACTTACATTTATCTTTCCTTCCGGACCCGTGTCAACACTTAGATGTTTTTACTTGGATTGTAATTTGTCCCAGACCAGACCAGGTCACATCAGAATAGACTTGAATAGTTATAAAAATACAAAGAAATCAGACCAGACCAGAAAATTACAGTCCAAGTAAAAACATCCTTATTAACATTTCCATTACAAACACCTTCAACACTCCATCCAAACAGACCCTTGTATGGCGCAATATATACAAATTTTTGAAATTTAATACAACTTTGATGGCATGCTGCTCCTAGTTGCTTCATTCGTTGCTTCTGCTTGATTGTGATTCACTGCTCTCTTTTCTTCATTTTTATTTCTTCTCATTTTCTTCTTTTTTATTTCTTCTCCTTTCCTACCTTTTTAGTTTATATCAACAATTTTTAATTTACTTCTAGTGAATTTCCTTCGTTTTAAAGTATAAATGGGGTGATAGTTTGATTAAAATATTTATCCCTCTTTCATTAGTAATACTCTAGATTTTTTAAATTATTTCCTAAATATTGAATGTTCATCATGTCACGCCCCGGACCTACCGGACACGTCAACAACCCGCCGTACAGTACGAATAGTCAACCGCAGTCCAACTCATCCATACTATACTAGACGTCTTGAATACCATTCACAATAGTACATCCATAAACAATCACAATGTAAAATATTTAATTAAGCAGCGGAAACATTTAATACAAGTGTTTATGCCACACTTCGGCTAACATGGGCATACAAGCCCCCAAATAATTATTCAAAGAAAATATTATCCATGAGCATTTAAAATAAATATTTTTAAAACAGATACGGAGGAAGCATGAACCCCGTCTTCCCTCCTTAGATCTTCCCGGAGCAATGGGCGATGGTAGCAACCTTCAAGTTCTACCTGAAACTGTGAGGTGGCCTTCCCCGTGAAGGGGAGGTCAGTACTTGGAAGCATTTGACAAGTACTATGACAACTATACTAAGTATAATCAATGTTTCAATTTTCAAGACCCTCAAATAGAATGATATTATATTATAGGTCATAACCCTTGGTTACCCTCTTTGAAAATATACTTACTTTATATGTAAAGTCAGTTAGTCGGCCCGAAGGCCCATGTTTACTTTGAAAACATTCAACCCTTTCCCCGTGACTTCAAGCCACGCCCATCTATATTAGTTCACCATGCTAGAGGCTTCCTCTAGTCATGTTTTGTCGTGCTAGAGGCTTACTCTAGTCACTACACTTGGTGTTAGAGGCTTTCTCTAATCACCTTACATACGTTGTGCTGGAGGCTTCCTCCAGTCACATTACGTTATGCTAGAGGCTTCCTCTAGTCATCCTACATTACGCTAGAGGCTTCCTCTAGTCGTCCTACATGAATGCTGGAGGCTTCCTCCAGTCATTCTTCATCGTGCTAGAGGCTTCCTCTAGTCACGATACTAGTTCACTAAGCAAATTCTATGCCTAGAGTTCCTCTACTATGAGTAGCCTCTGAGGTCTACTCCTACGGTAACTTAGCGTTTACCCATTTCTACCTTAAGACATCTCATAAGACTACTTAAGGTACCTCTTGCACAATCCGAGCCCTTAGGATTTGTTCTATTACTTTTCATACTAACGTTTCCGACTAGTAAATTCAATACTAATCCATAAATCTTTAAGCCACCAAGCTCTTTAATTCATAGTTATAAGGTTCATTCCTATGAATTTCCCAATCCGTATATGATTTAATCTCAATATCAAAAATATCACTTTTATCCATTCATGACTTCTATACATGAAATAAAAGTATATTTCATCACAAAATTCATGGTTTATACAATCATCATATCATCATACTCATAATGCATAACTATACACCATTTACTCATAAATTTGTACATTATGCATCTTCTATTCATAAACAACAATATTTTCATTTTGGCATTATTAATCATTAATAATCCATGAAAATCACATTTTATTAACTTAGGTAATCTTATGAAATTAACACAAGGATTATAAGCAATATAGTCAGTCATCCTCACCTTATGAAGTGCTGAAATAGTTGCCTTTATTAAGCCCTCCGATCAATCCCTGTTCTAAACCGATTGGAGATGAAAATCCTGGGCAGCAGACGACAGCCGGGTGGCTTTCACAAAAGGTGGGCGGCTTTCGTGGTCTGCAGCTACGAACAGCCTCCTTTACTTGGCGGTTTCCGGCGGTTTCAACTCCTATCGATTCCACGACTCTTCTAAGTTAAATACCACCACTTTATAACATTATTCTACACTTTTAAACGTGTAAAACTCATGGTTTAATCCACCATATGATTTCTTAAAAATCATACAAAATAATACTAGTTAGGGAGATACTAGTTGAGTTCTTACCTCAAACTTAGCTCTTTTCCTCTTGGGTCTTCTTCCTCCAACAATGGTGTTTGTGAGAGCTTTTTCCCTGAACTCCTTACTTCCTTGGTTGGCCGAGAGAGAGTGCAAGGGAGATAGAGGAAAGATGCCTTCTCAATCAACACAAAATAATTGTGTGAGAGACATAGGCATGGGCTTTTGTCTCAAAGGAGACTTCCCACCTCCCCCCTACGCACCTAGTCATCATCCTTGTCCCCCCCCCTCACTTATTTGAGGTCAAATGGTGTGTAAAAATACCCCAAGTGGGTGTAGGCAGTCCTTCCCAATTATTCCTGCTATTTTTGACAGGTTGGGCCAGAATAGCACTTGGGTTGTCCAAACATTTTTATCAACTTTAGTTGTTGCTTTACCGGGCTTCTATAATTATCACGATGACCCAACTAAATATTTGGTAGCTCATCCTCATTAACATGGCCTCGATAAATAATTTAATTAATCGCACATTAATTAAATATGTCAATCAATTACACGAATTTTATTCGCTAGGACATTCAAATACATATCAACTTTCAAATCCAAGTACATTTGGGTGCGGTGTCACACATCAAGTGTTTGAAAAAATTTCAAAGTGAATGTTCAATCTTATCTTGATGATTTATTTTGTTGTTTGATGCATTTGTATAAATACTATTCCCTCCGTCCCGCAATGAAGTTTCCGTTTTCCTTTTTTGGCAGTCCCAAAAAGTTCTCACTTCCTTAAATGAAAATAAATGTTAGATGAAATGTCTCAAATACCCTCCCCATTTACCCCCTCTTACCCGCACTCCCATTTCCTCCAACCGATTAATCGAAGTCCCTCCACCCTCCCCATCTCCCCTTTCAAACGACTCCCCTTCTCTCTCTCTAGCTTAGACCTTTTGTCTTCTACTGTTTTTGTATGGAATCAAATTCATTCACCCCTTTCATAGATGAAAGTCTCCTTTCCTCTGGTTCTTCTACTGATTCCAACATGAAACGCCTACCCCTTTCTGATGTACACCCACATCTGTTCAACCCTAACCCATCTGATTTCCAGCAAGAAGTGGTCACAGTTTACGAAGATTGTCCCGTCGTAACCACCGCCGATGAAGATGTATATGAGGGTGCATGCGGGTGGACATCAACAGAAATGGATCCGGGTTGGGCGCTAAGAAAGAGGTATGGCTCCCAATCCGATGACACTTCTCAATCGGTGGAAGAAGGCAAGGAGGTGAACTCCTTTGATTGGCTATTTCCAGATCCATATGCTGACATATTTCGGGAATCTCCATAGGGGGAGTATCTATTGCTCATCTGGTTGATTTTTCATGATGATGGCATTTCCTATCATTATCCGATTATCTGTAATGCTAAATATGCACCTTATGTTACTTTTACATGTGCTCCCCACTTTGAACATGTGTAGGAGGCTATGTCATTTTCCGTAATGGGATATGGAGTATTGGATGTTGGGTGTGTTTCGGAAAATAAAGAAAATTAATTAAAATAAATTAATTAAATAAAATGACTAGAGAAAAACAAGAAAGGAGATGAAGCAGAATTAGTCAAAGCTCGTGCTACACACGATGTCCTTAAAACGTATTTGTTGCCTCCCACGGTGCTAGGAGCGTTGCAACAATCGTTTCCCAGGATACGATGACTATGAACTAATGTTTGAGCACACAAACAAGAGTTCCAGCGAACGAGAACAAGTGTGAACACAGAATGAATTTTTCAGAATGCTAGCAGTGTGTTTTTTGAGGTGCAAAAGGTGCTTGGAGTGTATGAATTCGTGTAAGAACGTGTGTTGTTGCAAACCACCTGCCAGCCATTATATAGGAGGATTTGTTGTGAGTAAATGGTGAATTAATGGACCTGAACGTTGGACATCAATGATCAGTCCGTTGGGCATTGAATCGTCCATGAACTGTCCATTTAACGCTGCATTAAAAGATAAGAACGTTGGGCATTAATTGTTGTAAAGTTTCAGAAGTGCGACAGAAGACCTCCACCAGAACACCCAGGGAGGGGTTCTGATCGGAGGCCAATCAGAAGACCCCGAGGGGTTCTGGTACGCGGCCACCAGAATACCCCAACAGGGTCTCTGATCGAAGCCTTCTGTTCCGGAGCACTTCTGCTAACTGGGAAAAATATACGTTTCGGGAAGAAAACAAAAATTACCCGTATCTCTTGAGAGATGGATTTTTGGACGACATTCGTGTCCGCAGGTCGCCCGCGCGCGCAAGTCGCGGTTTTTCTTCTCTGAATTCGGGAATTGATTTGCACCCCCCCCTGCGCGCGTGGAGAGAGCCTTTACCCTTAGGAATCTTAACTCCTTAAGGGGGGGAGTCCCTTTATAAAGGGTTGCAAATCCCTTGGGTTTTCCGGTGTGGGAAATTAACACACTAGAAACCCATCCTTTTCCCCTTCTAACGGGTAAACTTTGAAAAACAATTTCTCATTCACCCGTTATCCGTTTTGAGCGTACCATATATCGAATTGTAGCCCTAAGCAAGGACAATTCGAAACCACTTTGACCCGACCCAAATCGGAAGTGGACCCCACTCAAAAAATTGCCCCAAAATAGCCATTTAATGCAATTTTTCACACATTTTTCCAACAATCCCCCACATGAATGAAAATTGATTTTCGAGACTTAAAAAGACACGAAGATAGGAGGACACGTTGTGTTCACCGGATGATCCTTGTATACGGAGAGGTAGGTTTAATCCTTTGAACCTTCCGCTGTAAGGACTCGTTTATTTACTGGCTGTCTAGTAGACTCGATGTCTTTGAACTATACTGCCGTCGTGTAAACATTGACTTATCTTTACACAAGAACCTTCCAACTTTGTTCCGTTCTCATGGGTGTGCCCGTTTTGGCCATGGGTCACCGTCCTGGTTCTGCAAGAGTTTCTAAAGAACTGAGCCTTTACAGTTCTCCTTTGAAGCGGCCCTCTTCTCTCTCACATAGGTGATTCTTTCACGAGTATCCCGCATACTCTTCCAATGTTATCGAGTAGATCAACATTTTAGAATCATTAAAGCAAACGTTTTTGCTAACCTCGTGCTTGAGTCACTGTTTTAACGAGGAGTGGGTAGGAGTCCGGGACCCCCACAGTGACCATCCTTCGCTCTATAATTTATTTGTCCCATTTGAACCTAGGACCAACTAGGTTGGGTATCCACTATAGAACTTTTCAATTCACGGGCTTTAATCCCATTCCTCGCATCAACTTCTCCAACAATTCTCTATCCAATGCCTTGGTTAGCGGATCTGCTATGTTATCCTTTGACTTCACGTAGTCAACAGTGATAACACCCGTTGTGAGAAGTTGTTTAATGGTGTTATGTCTACGACGAACGTGTCTAGACTTACCATTATAGAGATTGCTCTGTGCCCTTCCAATTGCCGCTTGACAATCGCAATGTATGCATATTGGAGGGACAGGCTTCTCCCAACTTGGAATATCCTCGAGAAAATGGCGTAGCCATTCAGCCTCTTCAGTGCACTTATCCAAGGCTATTAGCTTAGATTCCATCGTGGATCTAGCTATTAACGTTTGCTTCGAGGATTTCCACGACACGGCTGCACCTCCCAAAGTGAACACGTATCCACTTGTGGACTTTGAGTCCTTAATGTCAGATATCCAACTAGCATCGCTATACCCTTCAAGTACAGCTGGATATCTTCCATAGTGCAGTCCAAGGTTTTGGGTTTTTCGTAAATACCTCAAAACTCTTACTATTGCCTTCCAGTGTTCGTCACCGGGGTTGCTAGTATATCTACTAAGCTTACTAACCACAAAGGCAATATCAGGCCTGGTACAACTCATTAGATACATTAAACTGCCAATAATCCTAGCGTATTCTACTTGAGAAATACACTCTCCACGATTTTTGGTCAGGTGTACGTTTTTATCTAATGGCGTCCTTGCCTCTTGATAATCATCCTTATTAAATTTAGTAAGGATTTTATCCACGTAATGGGATTGGCTTAGCGTCAGACCGCCAGGTCCTCTAATTATTTTAATCCCAAGGATTAAATCGGCCAGCCCCATATCCTTCATGTCAAATTTAGAATTTAACATGTTTTTGGTAGAATTAATCATAAGATTATTGCTACCCACGATGAGTATATCATCCACGTATAAACATAAAATGACATAGCCGTCTACCGTGCTTTTCACATAGACGCATTTGTCACTTTCGTTTATTTTAAACCCATTAATTAACATTGCATGATCGAACTTTTCGTGCGACTGTTTAGGGGCTTGTTTCAATCCGTACAATGATTTAATTAATTTGCAAACCTTATTTTCTTGGCCTGGAACACGAAAACCCTCAGGTTGTTCCATATAGATTTCTTCGTCTATATCGCCGTTTAGAAAAGCGGTTTTTACGTCCATTTGATGAACTTCCAAATTCCGCAAAGCGACAATTGCCAGTATCATCCTAATGGAATTTATTCTCGTCACCGGAGAATACGTGTCAAAGTAATCATGGCCTTCACGTTGCTTGTATCCCTTTATTACAAGTCTGGCCTTATACTTATCAATGGAACCGTCCGGTTTCATTTTACGTTTAAAAATCCACTTGGATCCCAAAGGTTTACATCCCAGAGGGAGATCAACCAATTCCCATGTGTGATTTTTTAGGATAGAATCCACCTCACTTTTGATGGCTTCTTTCCACATTGGTCCTTCGGTAGACGTTACGGCTTCCGTATAAGTCCGTGGCTCATTTTCTACCAAACATGTTAGAAAATCCGGTTCATTTTCTACCATACAAGTTAGAATATTCGAATCGAGTTCTACCAAGTATGTGAGAAAATCCGGTCCGAAGGATTTTTCAACTCTAGCACGTTTGCTACGTCGGGGCTCGGGTTCTTCACCGGATCCCTCGCTAGTATTTTCCATAGCTACGTCAAACGTTCGTTTTGACGTGCTAGGTCCATCGATGGACTTGCATGGAAATACGTCTTCAAAGGATGATGCATTCCTTGACTCAATTATTGTGTTTTTATGTACTTCCGGATTATTTGAATCGTACACTAAAAACCGATAAGCACTACTATTTTGTGCATGTCCAATAAAAATACAATCCACCGTTTTTGGACCTATTTTTATTTTCTTAGGTGTTGGTATAAACACCTTAGCAAGACACCCCCACACTTTTAAATATTGATAGGAAGGCCGTCTGCCTTTCCACAACTCGTACGGAGTTTTATCATATTTTTTCTGGGGAACCTTATTTAAAAGGTAATTGCTTGTCAAGATTGCTTCGCCCCACATATTTTGTGGCAAGCCCGAACTTACTAGCATCGCATTCATCATATCTTTCAATGTGCGATTCTTTCGTTCGGCAACACCGTTTGATTGAGGTGAGTAGGGTGCGGTACGTTCATGAATTATACCCACACTAGCGCAAAAGTCACCAATTGGTGCTTCATACTCACCACCTCGATCACTCCTAACCGTTTTAATCCGTCGATTAAGTTTGTTTTCCACTTCATTCTTATAAAGAATGAATTTATCGATTGCTTCGTGTTTATTTTTCAACAAATAAACATAGCTATAGCGAGTGCTATCATCGATAAAAGTAATAAAATATTTATTACCGCCACGTGTTTGTATTGATTTAAAATCACAAACGTCACTATGAATTAATTCTAGTGGTTCCGTTTTTCTTTCAACCGATTTGAAAGACGTTTTTGTTAGTTTTGCCTCAACACAAATATCACATTTGTGCTTCACATCAATTGTGAATTTAGGAATGTGTTACATGTTAATTAATCTACGTATAGAATTAAAATTAACATGTCCTAGTCTACCATGCCACACATTGGAAGACTCAAGCAAGTAAGCAGAAGGGATTTTATTATTATTAATAATAATAGTCGTTACATTGAGCTTAAACAGCCCGTCACATGCATACCCTTTGCCCACATACATTCCCGACTTGGACAAAACTAATTTATCCGACTCAAAAACCATGCGGAAGCCATGCTTGTTCAACAACGAACCGGAAATCAGGTTTTTGCGTATCTCCGGAACGAACAGCACTTGGTTAAGAGTCAGCTCCTTGCCCGAAGTCATCTTCAGGACCACCTTGCCCACGCCTTCCACCGCAGAATGGGCTGAGTTTCCCATCCACACTTTCTCACCAGTTGATGGCTCAAAAGTAGTGAATAACTCCCGGTTTGAGCAAATATGCCGAGTAGCACCGGTGTCCACGAACCACTCTTTGGAATTGGATCCAACGAGGTTGACTTCCGTCACCACGGCCGCTAGGATGATGTCTTCATCCTTTTGCCCACCTTGCACCAAGTTGACGTGAGAATCTTTCTTCCTCTTTGGTGCCTTGCAATCCGAGGACTTGTGTCCATTTTTATTGCAATTGAAGCATTTTCCGTTGAACTTTGTCTTGGAAACGCCTCCCTTGGGACCGAGCTTGCTCTTCCCATTGTTTTTATTTTTGGAGCCTTTTGCATGCTCCACCACGTTGGCCTTGGCGCCATGAAAGATTGGGAGTTTCCCATCATTCTTCCGGTTATCCTCTTCAATCCGCAGACGGAGGATCAACTGTTCCAAGTTCATTTCCTTTCGCTTATGCTTAAGGTAGTTCTTGAAATCTTTCCAAGCCGGTGGCAACAAATGAATAATTGACGCCACTTGGAACGACTCACTAACTGTCATTCCTTCATCTCGAATTTCGTTGAAGATCATTTGCATCTCCTCAACTTGACTCAAGACCGTCTTCGAATCCACCATTTTAAAATCAAGGAATCGACCAACAACAAATTTCTTTGCGCCGGCATCCTCGCTTTTATATTTGTGGTCCAAAGCATTCCATAGCTCCTTAGCCGTAGCTAATTTGCTATAAACGTCGTACAAAGCATCGTGCAGCCCGTTCAACACATAGTTTCGGCATAGGAAGTCAGAATGCTTCCATGCCTCAACCGCATTGAGAGATTGCACATCTACCTCACTCCCGGTCACAACCGGAGCGTCCTCGGTCAAGAAACGTGCAAGACCGAGAGTAGTGAGATAAAATAGCATCTTTTGCTGCCACCTCTTGAAGTTTAACCCATTGAATTTCTCGGGTTTCTCCACAGAGTTGCTTGGCACGGTAACCATAGGGATAGCCCTTTGGTTCAAAGCAGATGCTCCACGTTGTGAACTATTGTTCACCGGAGCTCCGCTTTCAGAGTGATTGTCGTTCAGAACATTTTGCCCAACACCAATCTCGTTTTCTTGAGAAGTGATTTTCGTTTTCTTAACGTTTTTCCGAAAACACAAAAAAGATTTAAGTTCGTTCACAGAAGTGACAAACTACAGTTGAAGATTGTATCCGTATGATACAAACTTAGCAACAAATACGTTTTAAGATTGTATACCTCGGTATAACAATCAAACAAATACGTTTTAAGATTGTTGGGTGTGTTTCGGAAAATAAAGAAAATTAATTAAAATAAATTAATTAAATAAAATGACTAGAGATAAACAAGAAAGGAGATGAATCAGAATTAGTCAAAGCTCGTGCTACGCACGATGTCCTTAAAACGTATTTGTTGCCTCCCACGGTGCTAGGAGCGTTGCAACAATCGTTTCCCAGGATACGATGACTACGAACTAATGTTTGAGCACACAAACAAGAGTTCCAGCGAACGAGAACAAGTCTGAACACAGAATGAATTTTTCAGAATGCTAGCAGTGTGTTTTTTAGGTGCAAAAGGTGCTTGGAGTGTATGAATTCGTGTAAGAACGTGTGTTGTTGCAAACCACCTGCCAGCCATTATATAGGAGGATTTGTTGTGAGTAAATGGTGAATTAATGGACCTGAACGTTGGACATCAATGACCAGTCCGTTGGGCATTGAATCGTCCATGAACTGTCCATTTAACGCTGCATTAAAAGATAAGAACGTTGGGCATTAATTGTTGTAACGTTTCAGAAGTGCGACAGAAGACCTCGGGAGGGGTTCTGATCGGAGGCCAATCAGAAGACCCCGAGGGGTTCTGGTACGCGGTCACCAGAATACCCCAACAGGGTCTCTGTCCCGCGACCATCAGAAGACCCCAAGAGGGTCTCTGATTGAAGCCTTCTGCTAACTGGGAAAAATATACGTTTCGGGAAGAAAACAAAAATTACCCGTATCTCTTGAGAGATGGATTTTTGGACGACATTCGTGTCCGCAGGTCGCCTGCGCACGCAAGTCGCGGTTTTTCTTCTCCGAATTCGGGATTTGATTTGCACACACACCCCCCCCCCCCTGCGCGCGTGGAGAGAGCTTTTACCCTTAGGAATCTTAACTCCTTAAGGGGGGAGTCCCTTTATAAAGGGTTGCAAATCCCTTGGGTTTTCCGGTGTGGGAAATTAACACACTAGAAACCCATCCTTTTTCCCTTCTAACGGGTAAACTTTGAAAAACAATTTCTCATTCACCCGTTATCCGTTTTGAGCGTACCATATATCGAATTGTAGCCCTAAGCAAGGACAATTCGAAACCACTTTGACCCGACCCAAATCGGAAGTGGACCCCACTCAAAAAATTGCCCCAAAATAGCCATTTAATGCAATTTTTCACACATTTTTCCAACATTGGATTCCTTAATTATGATGATGTGCCTCGTATGCTTATTTCATTCCTTGTACTGATGATGATGGGCCTTGTGTGCTTATTTGATTCCTTGTAGTCATGATGAAGGTGGTTGTGTGCTTAATCGAGGTACCAAACTGATAATGAGTTTTTACATGTGCTTCCCACTTAGAATAAGTGTAGGAGGCAATGTGATTTTCTGTAATGAGAAATGGAGTATTGAATTGGATTCCTTAGTTATGATGATGTGCCTTGTATGCTTATTTCATTCCTTATACTGATGATGATGTGGCTTGTGTGCTTATTTGATTCCTTGTAGTCATGATGGTGGTGGTTGTGTGCTAAACTAAGGAGCCAAACTGATGATGGGTTATGTGTCTTAAAACTTAGGCTGCATTAATACCTTTAAACATGTGTCACCCACTTAACCCACTTTCATTTTGTGTAGGAGGCTATGCCAAAGGTGTTTTCTACCTACTGTGCTTGCCAATGTATGTGAATATGTGTGGCTTGATTGTTACATTTGACTTTATACCATACATGTCTGCCTTTAAGTTTACAAAAAATTTAACAAAAACTAGTACAATGCCTTTACATTACAACATTGTAGGCTAGGCGTGTAAGGCAGTACAAACAAAAAAGCTGCCCTTTGCATGGGTACATACAAAAAATGAGTACTCTGGGTTCATCCGGATGTATTTGGTCGGAGGTCGAGGACGTTGCATAGAAAATGCTGCAATCGTAACTTCTGGCGACGTTGTGGACCCAATCCGGCGATCCCAGGAGCTCCCTTTTCAGCAATTCGATGCCATCTTCGTCTACTTCCAAATTGATGTCATCCTCACTCCGCTTGTCATCTTCATCCTCACTCTGTTGTTCTATGAACTTGCTGCGGCGGCGGGCCCTGTGTCTCTTTTTTTTTGCCATGCTTAACTGGCCGGGAATTCAGATTGATTAGATCTGAACATTGATTATAAAAGGTGTATAAACACCATCGTTCGTACTCTGCCATTTTTGTTAGCTTAGCTGTTTTGCGCATACATGTACCTACAATAGCACTACTTTTTTAATTAAAACGAAAGTATCATTACCTTTCTCAAGTAAGGGATGGACCGGTGTCGGGCCGACCGGCCCGTGGCCCGGGCCCGGTGGAATCCCGGGCCGGTTCCGGACCTCCCCCCCAAAAAAGGCCTGGTTTGGATCGGCCCGAAGCTCGGCCCGACCCGGAACTGATCCATGTCAATCTCAAGTGTGGTACTACGTACGTAGTATAATATCACTCGTATTCCTACATTATAAAATGTTTTCAGAACCCCCGTGACAGGAGGTAGTGGTGTTGGGCAGCATAGGCGGCGGTGAATTTCTTTCTTTTTTTTCGTTTTTTTATTTTTTTAAAAATTATTTTTTTTATAAAAAAAATTAAAAAACTATTTTTATTAATTTTTTTAGTATTTTATTATTATTTTATTATGTATTAAAACATTTCAATAGCTATAAGAATATACTACTCCGTTCCCTTTTAATTGCAACAGTCAACATTTCACGTTTGCCAATGCACACGTTTGACTATTAATATCTTTTATTCCTTATTAGTAAAAAAATTAAAAAATTCGTATTTTGAAAATTTAGAATGAGAAGAATTTAACAATATTTTTTAATAATTTAATTTATAATACATCAATTAATAAAATATAGTCAAAGTAGAATATGTGAATAGTGCAAAAAGTCCAATGTTGCAATTAAAAGAGAATGGTGGTAGTATTTGTCCAAGACACACATAATTATTCATAGGGAAAATGGAAACTAATAACCCAACCTTTTAGCGGTCTTCTTTTAATAATCCCACCTTTTGATTATTCATGAATAATCCAACCTTTGCACCACATCTTCATTCACTGGTCCTTGACCGGTTGATGAACTGCTATTCCAAGCTATTTTCTTATCTTTGCAAATCATTATACCATAAATTTCATCTTTCACAAAGATAATATTTTGCAAAGATAAGAAAATAGCTTGGAATAACAGGTCATCAACCGATCGGGAGCCAGTGAATGAAGATGAGGTGCAAAGGTTGGATTATTCATGAATAACCAAAAGGTTGGATTATTGTAAGAAAACCGCTAAAAGGTTGGATTATTAGTTTCCATTTTCCCTTATTCATATGAAACATAGTTTATTTTTTTGTTCTATTTGTGAAAACGGACCGGCTTTTAGTCATATATATGCATAATAAACTCAAATGTTTTCATGGGTGTGTTTGCAAACAATTATTTACCGGGACGTAACTCATCTGGTAGGGAAGAGGTGTCATAAGGAAGAGGTCCCGAATTCAATTTATGGGATTATTACTTTCGGCCTTCATCAAATCAGTACATTTCATTTAATGTTCTTAAATATTTCTTTCGTCCAACATCCAAGCTGTAGTACAACACAAAAATAAATAGAGGACAACACATTATGACTTCGAATCTCAAAACCATAGAGAAGAACGTGCACATAGGATAATGTCCATTGGGTATGATACATTAAATGCCCTTTAATCTATTATTTTATGTATTACTTTTTTTTAGTTTTGTAAATATATTTGATTATTAATTGAATTTTTGAGTAGATAAAAAAATGGTGTTTATTCATTATAAATTTATAATGATTAAAGATAGAATTAAAGATTATATAATGATTTATTTATTATACAATTGAAGATTAGAGAATGATTTATATATTGTTTGAAATGTAAAAAAACAAATTAAATCCTCAATTCAATTTTGAAATTGGGAATACTTATTACTTATGTTTACTCCGATTGTTTTTACTTATTAGTTTTATACTTTTATAAAAGTATTTTAATTCATACCGATAAATACTAGAATCTTTATTAATCATTAAATAGATTTATAAAAGGGAAAATGGAAACTAATAATCCAACCTTTTAGTGGTTTTCTTACAATAGTCCCACCTTTTCGTTATTCATGAATAATCCAACCTTTGCACCTCATCTTCATTCACTGGTCCTTGGCCGGTTGATGATCTGATATTCCAAGTTATTTTCATATCTTTGCAAACCATTATACCATAAATCTCATATTTCACAAAGATAATATTTTGAAAAGATAAGAAAATAACTTGGAATAGCTGTTCATTAACCGTTCATAGACCAACGAATGAAGATATGGTGCAAAGGTTGGATTATTCTTGAATAACGAAAAGGTGAGATTATTGTAAGAAGACTGCTAAAAGGTTGAATTATTAGTTTCCATTTTCCCTTTATAAAATTGTACTTGAACTCAAAATCTAACCCGTATTCGAGTTCAAAGCTCGTTATGCTCGACTCGTTAAATTAAATTTGAAATCACGCACAAACTCGAGTATTTTGGAAAAAGCTCGCTTCGATAACAGTTCTAAGCTAACCTTTTGTGTGCAGTAATAATTTTTTTTATTGCTTAACCCACCCCACCCTTTATTCAATTATTCCTGGATCCGTCATTATATCTCGTGCATCACATGGGTACTTCTTCTAGTACAATAATAAGGGAGTGTTTGCAATTGCTTCAACTTTAAAAAAATGATTTTTTTAAGTGATTTTGGAAAAAGTGATTAATAGTAAAAGTTGGTAGTTTTTGAGAAAAAAGTGATTCTGGAAAAGTAAAAGTTGGTAGTGTTTGGTAAAATAAGTACTTTTTGTGTAATAGAAAAAGTGAGAAGCAGTTTAAAGCACCCTTCTACCTGCTTCCAGCTTTTAGTTTTTAAGTGATTAATTTAAGCAGAAGCTGTCATTTGAAAACACTCTTTTCAACTTTTTTTAAGCCAAAAGCTGAAAAGCGCTTTTTTTAAGCAAACCCAAACACTCCTTAAATCCGCTAACAGGAATACACAATAGCCGACCAAATTCGGTAATAAAAAACGCAGACCAACAAGAGACATCCTTAATAATGGAAATTCTAGTCGGGCAGTCCTATGACCTGGTACCAAGTTACAGAATACCAAAAGAAATGGTTTGGAAGTATGGAGGAGAACAAAACGATCAAAGATCATGCAATACCAATTAAGCAACTGTCCTATACACAAACAAATCTAAGGATCTATTATATATCATACATGAAAGGACATTCCAGGATGGAACAGAGCATGGAGAAATTGAATACAAAAACGAAAAACACCTTAAACCAAGTGTGCCTATGCCTCACCAGCCTTCTCTCACATACTACCCAACCTTAATGCAAATGAATCATACATTATTATATCATTATTATTATTACTCCCGATTATTTATCTCGACGAGTACATACTTTACAAACTACCTTAACCTGTCTAGAATGGTGAGAATCTGACGATCATGATTCATTCCTTTTACTTTCTGATCTTGAATCTGGATTGTCACTCTTGTCAGTATCATAATTCTCGAACTGTGATTCACTCTCTCTGCCGCCACCTGCTCGAATTCTTCGCTGCCTTCGGTCCTAGAGAGTTTTAAGAGGAAAATCAGCCAAGGTTAAGGGCCCGTTTGTTACGATGTAAAGTAAACACTTTGCGTGTAAAGTGTAAGGAAGTAAACATTTTACACCGTTTGTTTTAACTATTTAATGTAAACTGTAGGGCATTTTTTTATCAACATTTTACACTGTACCATGTAAAATATTTTACGTGGGAGGAGGGTCGTAAACTACTTTACACCCGTTAATATGAGGCAAAATAAATATACGCAATATTGAATTGTGAATTGTGAATACAACGCAACATTGGCCGCGGGTTTTCTCCTCCAGTCCACCTACGTAGTATATGAATCCGAATTAAAACCTCTCTACTTGGATGTCCTTTTCCAATTTGCGTAGAGCATGTAAAACCTCTGCCAAAGAAGTGAGTAAGCCTTTTCGACATCAAAGTTGCTGACTTGATTCCATATTTCCATAGATTTTCCCACCTTCTCGACAACAATATGAGCAATATTATTTTCTAGTATATCATTTTGTCTTCCCTATTTAGAAGTATATCCAAACATACGAAGTCCTTCACAACAGCTTCCAATTCTTCCAAGGAATATTCATGCTCGAAGAAATTCCAAGTCTGGACCTCATGAGTGCCGCTCCAATTGGTGAAGGTGTGGAGATCCTTCGGCAAGGGGCGTAAAAGAAGAGCTGGGCGTTAGGATGTAAAAAGTTTAAGCCTATTTTAAAAATAGATTATACACCTGACCAAACAATGTATTTCTATTTTACATGCAAACTATTTTACAGCCCTAAACTTTACATGCAATCACTTTGCATGTAAAGTTTTAATGTGTAAACTACCAAACGGGCTCTAAGTATCAACAATAATGAGTGAAAACTGCAGGGTATATTTGAACTTCGGGCCCTTAAAATATGGGGGTAGGGCATGGTGGATAAATTAAAGTAGACCAAATTTGAAATGTTTGAAAAAGTTAAGTAAAAATATTGGTCCTAATACGCTTTGTGTCATTAATTCATAATATGAGTATTTTTTTCAGAATGGTGGTACTTACTCTTAATGTAAGAGAAAAAACGTAGTGCACCTATTACATAAACGTTTCCGTTACTTGGCCTCCACAATTCAGAAGGATGGTGAATAGATGGAGATGTATCCATAGAATTAGAGCTGGGTGGATGAAATGGAAGAGTGCATCAGGATTTCTATGCGATCAAGGTACGCCGACTAGATTGAAGGGTAAATTTTATCAAACAACAATTAGGCATGCATTAATGTGTTGGATGTGTGGACATACCAGAAAAATGTTGGGCGGTGAAATAATGTCACATTCAAAAGATGAGTGTGGCAGAGATGCGTATGTTGTGTTGGATGTGTGGACGTACCAGAAAAAGATCGCTTGATGAATGAGATAATCAAACAAAAGGAGAGAGTAGTACCTACAGAAGATAAGATGCAGGAGTCTCGTTTGCGGTGGTTTGGTCATGTGCGTAGAAGACCGAGTCATGCACTTGTTAAATGACTTGAGAGGTGGGGAGAAGAGGCAGGGAGGAGAGGGAGAGGAAGACCCAAACAGACTTGGATGAGAGAAATCAGAACAAATATGCGTCTTCTTGGGTTGGATGAGAGTATAGACGACTTGAGAGGTGGGGAGAAGAGGCAGGGAGGAGAGGGAGAGGAAGACCCAAACAGACTTTGATGAGAGAAATCAGAACAAAGATGCGTCTTCTTGGGTTGGATGAGAGTATGACTTTGGAGAGAGCAAAATGTGGGTTGCACATTCGTGTGGACGATTGATCTCTTTTCTATCTTTCCTCTCTTATTTTCTTTTATCGTTTATCTTCATTATCTTTTTATGTTCTTATATTATTTTTATCTTCTATCTTTGTTATGCTCTTTTATCTTTTTATATTTTATCTTTCTTATATTCTTATGTTATTATTATCTTATATTTATCTTTATCTTATGTCATTTTATCTTACTTTTTTCCCCTTATCTTTCTTCTTTTTTTAGCATTGAAATCATGGATCGATTCATGTTAGCCCATCCCAAATTCTTTTGAGATTAATAAGGCTTGGATGTTGCTGTTTTTACCTATTTACAGAAACGGCATTGTTTTTACTCCTATTAAAGAAAAATGCATTGGCTTAGGACTCAAATGATTGAAAATTAGCCATCAAAGACCTAAAATGCCACATCTTTTGATTTATTTATTATTTATTTATTATTTTATTTTATTGCTAATTTTTATGATTCTTTCGTCACAGAAGTTTATTAGTTTAATATATTAAATAATATTTAAAATAGAAACCGATATGTGGCCAGTGATTGTGTACCATTTCAATCACCTTTTAATAATTTTTAGAAACATACGAAGTACTAATCCCTTCAAAGCCCTTCCCTCCTGTTGCCTCCATATACACATACCATTAAGGATGTTTTTAATTGGACTCAAATTTTATGGTTTGGTCTGATTTGATCTGGTATATTTAAATCTAGTTTGGTAGATATCTGGTCTGTGTGTATTTTACAACTGGTCTGGCTTTGTATGTTTAAGTCTGGCCTGGAACTGAAACCAGTCCAAGTAAAAACATCCTAATAGTTAGATAGATGGCATCTTAAGAAAAACTGGAAGCGTGGAAATGCGCATTTAGGGAGTAGTAAACAAAAGAAAATTTGTGGAACTGACCTCTCTTGGGACGGGGTATTCCTCAGATTCAAGCATGCGAACAACTTGGCTCATTTTAGGTCTCTTTTCGGAATCTGGATCAACACATCTCAAAGCAGTCAAAAGGGCCCGCTTCAGTGCTCGGGTCGATGGCCTTGAACCAATATTTGGATCGACAACTTCCTCGGACCGCCTGTTTCCAACCATCATTTTCAACCAGTCCACAAGATTCACCTATATTGATCAATCCATGTCTTAATTTTAGATTTTTAGATCAACGTATTCTTCACTTTGGTTCTTCTAAAAAAACAGTGTTTAATCACAAACATTTATTTGAAGATTTAATTCATCTGTGTGAGAATATGTTATCTTTAGATCACTTTCAGCATTGTAATAGATGACGACTAGAGTATTCACTGAGGACAGTTTGGAACCCCAAAAAATGTAAAGGACAGAAAATAAGGGGAAATAGAGGGGGGGGGATTTGGATGGAAAGAAAATTTGAGGAAAGATTACAAAAATCAATTTTAGATAGGGAAGTTTCCCAAAATAGGAGCAAAACAATGCTGTTTCCCTAAATATGGGTACATTGTTTTTCACTAAATAGGAGTAAAGTACAGTCATCTAACCATCCTGTCATATTATCACTTTATTTGTCGGGATCTCCTATTCAGAGATAAAAACATAGAGAACCACCTCTTTTTACTCCGATCTAGGGAAATTCTTTTTTAGATATTGCTGCAACTTCTAAGTCACTTTTATATACTTTTTATTCAATAAAGGATAAAATCTAAAAAATCTGTAAATTTTCAAAATGTTTTAATTAAATATGATTTTGCTTCGTATTTTCTAAGGCAGCATAACGCTTAAAAACAATCATCCTTAAGATAGTCAATGCTGGGAAAAACAATGTATAGACGTAACTACATAAATAACTAAGGATGTTTTTAATTGGATTGTAATTTTCTGGTTTGGACTGTTTAAGCCTGGTATGGTATGGTATGGTATGGTCTGAATTGATCTAGTTCGGTAAATGTCCATTCTATGTGACTTTACATTTGTCGAAATCTGCTTTGGTCTAGGACTGAAACCAGTCCAATTAAATACATCCTATAACATCCTAAATACTAAGTGCAACTTCAAAAAATATTAAATGGGATCAAAAGGGAATTCACAATGATTAGTAACCGTATGCAGATATTTAATGAGAAATTGGCCATGATGGAGTAAAAACTAAATGCTAGTGCATAATTAGAGTAATATGCATTAGAACTCCATAATAAGGTACCTCTTGAGCAGGACGTCCATAGTCCACTGGGTCGCGTCCTGTGATAGTCTCTAACAATACAACACCAAAGCTATAAACATCACTCTTTTCATTCAAGAGGCCAGAATTTGCATATTCAGGAGCCACATATCTGTCGTTTTTTGCATAATAATAAGTTATGTTTTTATAACTGTACCAGGGCGGGGGCGTCATCGAGTCCGACACACCATAAATTCGTGTATTTTTTTTCTAAAAAATGAATATGAATAGTACTACCATTTTTCCTTAAATAGGAGTCATTATTGTCATCCTAAAAATTTATGTCAAATGATGGCATTGATACTGCATACTAATGTCAAGTAATTGTATAATATGGCCTAATGATTTCACGATGACACTACTTTACTCCTATTTAAGGAAAAAAAACATTGCACTCCTATCTAGGGAATCCACCAAGTTTTTACTCCTATTTTCGGTAAATTTCTCTATTGGAGAATGATAATGAAAAACTGACCCAAAGGTGCCCATGACTCTAGTAGTGATGTGGCTTTTCCCGGCTCCCAACAACTTAGCAAGACCAAAATCAGAGACCTTTGCATTGAATTCGCCATCTATGAGTATATTGCTTGACTTGATGTCCCGATGAACCACCTTTGGCTCAATATTTTCGTGCAAATACGCAAGGCTGTGGAATAGAGAAAAGCACAACTGAAAAGAGAGTAACGACGGTTTAAATGAGTCCAGTCGGCTGAAGTCAAATTTACTTACGCCTTTGCTGTGCCTAGGAGAACCTTCATCCTTGCCTCCCACGTTAGATATCCATGCTGGTGCATAGCTCCATGAAGCCATTGCTCTAAGTTTCCATTGTTCACATACTCATAAACCAAAATCCTGCAGTACATGAGTACATGAATTACTAGATATGTAAAACCAAGGTATTGAAAAAACCAGACCAGTAATTGAACTGTTAACTGTACAGGTTCAACTATTCAACAGTCAGGTTGGGGGGGGGTCAGTGGTAGAAAATCGGAAGAAAAAAAAAACTAACAATAGCGTATTCTGAACTGGAGGGGTCCATGAAAACAATCGCCTGGGCTAAAGAAAAAATCAAACAGTGTGAAATTGTTCATTTGCTGATTCACACTATTTAAACCAGATTTTTTACGTGTGTAACCTTTTCACTCCAGCACCAGTTTACTGTGCTGCCCATAGCGATTTTCTGGCCCGTCTGGTTCAGATAAAAATACCTTGGGTGAAACAAAAATGATGCCTTGATGCAATGTCAACCTAAAAGTGTAGCAATCACTAGTACTGAATCTATAAAAGGCAATAAAGATCTTACACACCTCATATAGTCATATACACACCTATACCATCATAAACTCCAAAAACAAAGGTTATGGGCTTACGGATTAAAGTTCACGCACGTTTTGAGAAGAAAAACTATTTTGTGCTAAGAGGAGGATAGAAAGCAAAACCTATGTGTTCCTTCAATGCAGTATCCCAAAAGACGAACCAAATTCTTATGGCGCACATGCCCAATCGCTTCAACCTCCACTCTAAATTCTTTCTCTGCTTGACCACTGCACTAAGAAAAACTGAACTCATATATGTAAAGAAAATACAACACAAGAAAATTTTTCGGTTTTTGTGTCCCACGACTATTAGGACCTTCCCACTTTTCATCCACGACTTTCACTTTTTCCCCTTGTTCGTGTAGGAAAATGGATTCATTGTCACTTTGGTTTGGAAATCTAGTATTTTCGTATTTTTGGATAAAATTTTAAAATCTGCTCCACCCAATAGATTGCCAAATAAGTGAACTTAAATGGACAAAAAAGTGGCAAGAAGTCCAAGCAGATGAATCAAAACTGGAAAAGTGAAAGTTGTGGACCAAAAGCGAAAAAGAATTGATATCATGAAGCCAAAAGTGGAAAATGTTCTGCAACAGAAATACAAATAAGAGCACAAAATTGACCGGCACAAAATTGACCAAAAGGTTAGAATTAACACACAGGTTATTGAGGAGCTTTTTAATAGCTACTTCAGTTCCATTGATCAGTTGCCCATGATAAACGACACCATATCCACCCTCACCAAGAACATTCTCTTTGGAAAAACGATTTGTGGCAAGTTCAAGGTCCCGTAGCGTAAACCAGTGGCCCCACCCCAAGTGAGAAAACTCAGGCAACCCACTTAATGGAGAAGGTGCAGCAATTGGATGAGATGTACAAGGTTTGTAACCGGAAAACGCACCCGTAGACCCTTCTTCTCCTGAATGGGATCCACCAAATTCTTTTTCCACGAGGTGAAAAGAACCTGAAAGACTGATATTGTTGTTATTATTATCCACACTCTTGGTTTTCCCCAAACTGAGATGAACCAAAACTTTGTCTGAATCTTTATGACCAGATTTATCATGAATAGTATGAAGAACCCCATCTCGAGGAGAAAAATGATTTGTTGGCATATGCTCCACCAGAACCTCCTGGATTTCTTTGGAAACGCTAGGGATTTGACAAATGGGAAGATGGTCTTTGGGTCTTCTTGATTTCTTTCTTAGAGTGAGATAGAAGGCCAATGCTAAGAGGATTATTACAATCAACAAACCTACTACGATCCCAATCAGTTCCCATACTTTTAGGCCAACAGCCGTTTCTTCAGATAATCCCTTGTTTAGATCAGAAGCCATCAGTTAATATGCCAAAAATATCCTGCACATATACATTACAGAGATGATCATATAAACTAGAAGCTGAGATATTAAATAACAATCCAAATATAACCATAATATCTCTTCAAAAATAAATCTGCTTCCTTCAGATATGCAAAAGTAAAAAAAAAATGTCATGAGTCCCCTAGTTTGAAGCTCTGCCCAACCAATACACCTATAATTTGTTCAAATGCAAAGTTTATAGATGAGGCAATTAAAGTTGTTTCTTACTTCAATCAAAAGCATATTTCCCACAAAAGATGATGACTAGCAAATGCTATGAAAGGAAAACACGCTTAAAACACAGAAAACAAGTGAATGTGACAAGAAATATCACATCCTTTTTTAAGTTTTGTGGTACCTTGCGAAGAGATGATTCAAAGCGTAATACTTAGACCGCAGATCTCAGAAACTCCACCACCATGTCTTTTCTTTTTTATCACCCAATCATAGATCTCTTGCCAAACAAGCCCAAGAGAGCCTGTGGCAAAGTACCCACATCCCCAGGACCCTCCCCACAAAGAATCTCTTCTCAATAGCAAATTTTGGTAAATTCTCCAATGCAGGTTTTCCGTTTTCAGTGAAACGTAGGTTTTGAGTATTTACACAGCCACCTGCCACCTCCTAAAGACGGTGAAAATCAAACCAATTTACAACAGCAAATAGCTGTCTTTGCAGAGGGTAATCAAGTTTCTAATATTGTGGTGTTGCTTAATGGATCGTGTAAACTGGGTTAAGTAATGTGGTGGCCAATCAAGAAATACTACTAGAAGAAAAAGGAAGGATGGAGTTATCAGTGTGGTTGGCGATGAGACAATTGACTTGCTAACAGTTAAAAAGAAGTTTTGAAGAGAATCAGATCTTCTAAGAGAATCTTACCAGCATTAGTGTTAATTAATTACTCCAATTAAAAAACATCCCTCAATTTTTCTTGCTCTTCCTAGCCAAACGGGTAAGTGGGTAACCATGAAATAAAATAAAAAAAAAAGAGGAAATTATTATTAGTTCTCTGAGGTTATATCATAATTGTTGATGCAACCTTGCATTTTCAAAAATCAATTAATTACTCCCTAAGTTTTAATCATTCTCACTATACACCCTCTCACGTTAATATTTGTTAAATTAAATTTAATATACCTCTTAAATCCAATAAGAGGTGTATATAAAATTAATTTTTAAAAATAAAACATTTTATCATCATAATTATAAATCATTGTTGATGATCATTCGTTTTTCTACTTAACTACTCGATCGTGGAGTAACTATAAATGGGAGTAGTTAAGGGGAGGACTCACGAGTCATACTCACGGAATACATAAAAAGAAATGTTTTTTAAATAAATAACTTAATTATTATTAATGAAGATGACATGAAACATTGCAATCATAAAGCTCTAGGTTACAATGGGATGAGACGTAGAAATGGACGGTTCTAATTGAAAACGCCGAATCGCTAATCCCGCAAAGAAGTAGACTCTACCCGCAGATTGATTGTTCCTGCTACGATCACAATAATTATCAAAAGAACTCTTAAACATCCCGGTTTCTCCAGGTAAGGAGCCAACTGTAGAATTTGTTCCGGTTTCACCACCCACCAAAAAGAAAGCAATCCAAATGATCTCATCTTCCTGGAACGGCGGTGGTTCAGGAGGGGGCGATCCGTCTCAATTTTGGCGCAGAAGAAAGTCATGTTTTTTATTGATGAAGATATCAGTTCAAATCTCTTCTTAGCACACAAGAACGCCCGACCGAAAGTGGCGGGGAATATGGATCTGGCAGACGATATTCCGCTACCGAAAATAATACCTCCAAACAACATTGGGAAAGAAACAGGTGAATAAAACTGAAAGCACTTATTAAGAAGATGTTTTTCTATTACTGAAATCAAAGAACATTGAAAGAAGAGAAGAAAAGAAGAGAAAAGGAGGAGGAGGCGGCTAGGGTTTCCCCATGCCATTGCCGCTCCTCTATCTTGCTATCACAATACATAAAAAGAAATGTTTATAAAATGTGTTATCAAAATTTCAGACACTTTTTCATTATGAATATAAAAGTCTTATTTGTAATTCATTCGGTTGAATTAATCGCAATGACGTTTAATTATTTCGTGTGTAACAAAGAAGAAATACCAAGATTTTTTTATCATTGCATGACCTAAAAGATAGGTTTAGTATCATTAAGGGACCTAAAAGACAACATGTGTGATGATTATTCCAATTATTCCATGATCTAAATATATAATTGAAAACTAGACCTAAAATATCGTAGATTTTAATTTATTTAAAATATTTATTAACTCTGTTACTAATTTGTGATGATTATATCCTTACAAAAGTTATTTTGGCTGCAAAAAGTATATTAGTTTTATAAGATTAAATGATATTTAATTTTTTAAAATAACATTATTAAAAACTCATGATATTTTTATATTTTACTCGTGAGTATTTTCTCTTAATTCCTCTCAATAATATCTATTCCATGATGGAGTAGCTAAGTAGAAAAATAACAATCAACAACAATGGATTGTAATTATGATAATAATTTGTGTTTTACATTAAAAAATTATTTTATAGACGTTTTTCATTGAATTTAAGAATTATATTAAATTTAAAGTTAACAAATATTAACGTGAGGGGGGCAAAGAACGAGAATGATCTAAACTCAGGGGGTAACTAATTGATTTTTGAAAATACAAAATTGCATTAATAAGTATGGCATAACCTCAGGGGGTTATTAGTAAATGTTAGGTCCCCTAGATTTTGATGATTATAATATAATAGTTTTGATGATGTCACCACTTTTTATTATCCTTGTATTAGACTAGACTACTACTTATGTTCTACTTTGTTTATTTGTAATGTGCTCCATATTTAGTGGTAAAGTACTCATAAAAAGCAAAGAGTGCTAAAAAGAGAAGTAAACGTACCATAAAACGAAAAGAAAAAGATAAAAAAGAAAAGGTACGAAAAGAGTTAACTGGTATACATTGTTAAGAATGCGCTAGCTGGAAAACACAAGAAATCAGCAGTCTGCCGAAATCCTTGGCAGCCAACTGAAAACTGGGTTTTCAGTTAAACTCATCCGAAATCCAATTCTCTCTTCTCTTAGCACAAAACAGTTAAACAAAAGACCAACTTGCAGTCAAAATAACAATTTGATGAAAAGTAAATTTATAAGAGATTTTTATCACATTTTAAATTTCTTATAAATTTATTTTACTAAAAGCAAGTGTTCATTATTTTGTAAGGAAGCATTGAAATATCACTCAGCTTTATACTAGTTTCCACGCGTAAGAAATAAAAACACTAAGGACATGTTTACTTCACGGGTTACTAAACGGTGCTTACTGAGATCCGCGTTAATAAGCGGCGCATAAAATAAACAACATTGTAAGATCGTGTTTACTTCAAAAGGTTTAAAATATCGTTTAGCATTAAAATGTCCAAAATAACCCTATACATATATAGACACACAAACATTCATGAACACAAGTATTATGTGTACCCATACCCCCAACCCCTTACCCCCACCCTACCTTACCCCAACCCCACCCTATACCCCCTAGGCCCTTACCACCCCACCCCTACCCCTACCACATCAGCTCCACCCCGACCCCACCCTAACCTACCATACTCCTACCCTACCATACCCTACCTTACCTTGACCCCACCACTACCCCGTCCTCGACCCCGCCCCTACCCCTAGGCCCTTTCCACCGCACTTACCCCCCTAACCCCCTACCATAACACCATATCCTACCCTAATCCTACCCATACCCTACCCTACCCCGACCCCAGGCCCCTACTCCTACCTTACCCCAACCCCGACCCCACCCTACCCATAATCTCCCATCCTTACCCCTAACCACGACCCAACCCCACTCAATACACCACTTGCCCCTACCTCGGCCCCACCCCGATCTCAACCCCAACCCCACCCCACTCTACCCCACCCCTACCACCCTTACCGGATGCTCCTACCTTGGCTCCACCCAGATCCTGGCCCACCCTACCACCATCCCACCCCACGTAGGGTGGGGTCGGAGGTGAGACCGACATGGTAGGGGGTTGGGTTAGGTGCTAAGGGGGGTAAAGGGGTTAGGGGTGGGGTCGGGGTGGTGCCAATGTGGTAGTGGTAGGGTGTTGGGGTAAGGGTGGTTAAGGGCCTAGGGGGTAGGGTAGGGGTGGGGTCGGGTAAGGTAGGGTAGGACAGGGTGGGGTCGGGGTGGGCCCCGCTAGGGTAGGGTGGTAATGGCATGGGGTAGGGGTAGGGTGGGGTCAGGGTTAGGGCCAATGTGTTAGGGCGGTATGGTAAGGGGCCTAAGAGGTTGGGGTGGGGTCGGGTAGGTAGGGTAGAGGTAGGATGGGGTCAGGTAAGGTAGGGTAGGGTGGTGTTGGGGTTAGGGAGTAGGGTAGGGTGGGGTGGGGCTGATGTGATAAGGGGTTGGGGCAGGAGGGGGCCCCTAGGGGGTTAGGGTGGGGCCGATGTGGTAGGGTTGGGGTAGGTGGCAAGGGCTTAGGGTTTGGGGGTGGAGGTGGGTAAGGGGTCGGGTAGGGGTTAGGGTCAGGGTAAGGTAAGGTAGGGTAGGAGTAGGGCAAGATAGGATATGGTGGGGTCTGGTAGGGCCGATGTGGTGGAGGTAGGGGGTTGGGGTAAGGTGGAAAGTGCCTAGGTTTGGGGTGGGTGGGGTGGGCGAGGTTGGGGTCGGAGTAAGGTAGGGGTAGGGTGGGGGTGGGGTCGAGATCGGGTGGGGCCGGATAGGGTATGGATCGAGGCGAGGCCGAGGTGGGGGGTGGGGGTACGCGGGGCCGAGGTGGGGGTGGTAGGGTCATTGTAGGGAAAAGGGGTACGCGGGGTGGGGGTGGGGTAATGGTCGAGTAGGGGTAAGGTACAAGGATGGATGGGGGGTAGGGTCGGGTCGGGTTTGGGGTGTAGGGCGGGTAGGGGGGTAACAATAAGGATATGGGCAAGGGGTAAATTCGGAAAGTGAAAAAGCTTAAAGTGCCGCTTAATTAATACATGGGGGGTGATATGCTTGGTAAGCGTCACTTTAAGCACCTATTTCGGTTAGTGAACGACTTTTTAAGTAGCGTGTGTCAGTGTGTGTTTACTCTTATTAGGGGGGGTTATTGTACTGTGGGTTGGTTTTTTATTTACTCTTTCGTTATTTTCTTTGTTTTTTTCCTTGCTTCGTTTTTGTACTTTCTTTTTCATTAATAAGAACACTTAATTATAAAAAAAAAGTGTGTGTTTACTTCACCTGTCTTACTAACCTAATTGTCACTTTAGCAGCGAAGTAAACGCCTTCTAATGGTTGACCTAGCTACCAATGGATGACCATTAAGAGGTGCAAATTGACCAACTGAAACCCACACTATTCAAACCTCAACATCCTCCCATCCCCTCTTTGCCTCAAAGCCTCAATAAGTCATCTAACCACCAATGGTCTACCTTTGAGAGGTGCACATTAGTGGGATGGCCCTCACCCATGTGAGATATCATTCCTTTGTGTCCTGATGTGTATATTCGGTCTCGAAGGTTGTATTCCTCGGAAGTATGTGACCAAGATGGTATGAAAATTAATAAAATAAAAAATGTTTGTATACCAAGAAATCTTTCAAAAGTTGTAAAACATTTATTTATATTATAATTCATATGGATTTTCATTTACATATTTATTTCAAAGGCCTATTTATTTTCCCAATTTTATCACATTCCAATATGCTTAGTACATAATGATATATGAGAGGTAATTCCCCGTGCATCACGTGTGACAGGTACTGTACGACTCCCTCCATATTTGAAAGTTCTTTAGAGCATCTCCATTAATGATACATAAGTTTACGGGTTTTTATGGTTTCTTATTGCCATGTCATTTCCACATAAGATTATCTCAAATAATCTCCAAACCTATCAATTTCTCCTCATCCATGATCTTAATTTACCTAGATTTTATATGAGACATGCACTCAATTTCAAAATCTCTACAAAGCTAGTCATCACCTTAATTATGAGTATATGCCTAGAAAATGAAGAGAAGAGTCTAAAAGTTGGAAATAATCTCAAAATAATTCAGCTTTAGAATTTGACACCATATCATTTTATCAAATATTCTCAACTGCTCATCCACGATCCCCAAAAAATCCTCCACATCATAAAAATGATCCCAAAAATTATGGATGGGGATGCCCTTACAATAGGTTTGGGCACACCATTTAAAGTGAAACAGTAGGAATAACGAATAGTGTAGAAAAAGTAGGAAAGAATTTGAAAAATGTAAGGAAAAAGGATAAAAATGAGAAAAGTAACGATAATTGAATATTTTGAAAGCATGTAATATTTAGTAATATTGCTATGGTAATCCATTTAGTAAAATTCTGTTATGCATTTTGACTCTGGAAGAAGAAAACGAGTCAAATCCATAGGACCTCCACTCACAGTCACCTGCCATGATAAAGCCTAAATCATACCGGTGGACGTAGCTCAGCTGGTAGCGAGGGAGTGCCATAAGGGTTAGGTCTCGGGTTCGAATCCCGACAACTGCGATGAGGGGTTACTATGCTGAAAAATGCATAGAGCCTCTGCAAGTACCGGGGACAGAGCCTCACTCTCTATCTGTCAGATTGTGATCATAGTCCAATTTACATCCTCCCATCGTGCCGTCCGGTCGGTGTTGGGGGGCCTAGGGATGGACTCGGTTCGGGCCGGGCCCGGTTCGGGCCTTGAACCGGCCGGACCTCGGTTCAAGGTTTGGGAGGCCCGGAACCGGCCCGGGTAACCCCGGGTCCGGTTCGGGCTGGGGCCCCCGCCCGGTTCACGGGCCGGGCCCGGTTCGGGCCGGTCATTTTGATTTATTTTTTTTAAATTATATATTATATTATTATAATAATTGTTATTAAAAACAAAATTCAAGTGCATTTATTTGAAATAGGAAGTACATTTGAGAATTGAGGAAAAAATAACAATATGAAATACATTTTCGAATAAATATCAATTGGGATTTCCGCCACCGTTGGTTGTTGTTTTACCTTTGTCACATGACTTCATATGTTTTATTGGCATCCCGACTCCGTGTGAACGCCCCAAACAACACTCTTTCTTGCACCACTTGCAAGTTGCCCACCACAGTCCGGTCTTCGGGTCCTTCCACTTATCAAAGTTGTTTTGCATAACAGAAGAATTACTTTCCATCTTTAAAATGGTAGATGTATAAGTAGAAATGTGGGATAATAAGAGAAGATGAAGATGGAGAAGAGTTGGAGAAGAGGTGTAGAAAATGGTAGAAAATAGATGTATTTATAGATTTTTTTGAACCCCACCCCACCACCCCCGGGACCCCCCCTGCCCCCACCCTAAGCCCCTACGGCTATATAGCCGTTTGGGAGCAATCTCCCACTTCAAAATGTTTTAATTTTTTTTTTTGAAAATTATACATATTGTGTATAATTTACTTAGAAAAGTGATTTGATTTAGAAAAGTGCAAGGAAAGTGATATGATTTAGAAAATTATACATATTGTGTAAGGAAAATGTTTTTAATTTTTTAATTAAGTAAAACTATTTTTACTTAGAAAAGTGATTTGATTTATAATTTACAAATGTTACAAAATAGGTGTATAAGTTGTAACTTGTAAGTTTGTAACAAATTAATTAATTTACATATTAATATTACATATTTTAATTTAAAAACAGCCTTTAGATTTTACAAAAATAATTTCAAGTTGTAAGTTATAAGTTTGTAACCAATTAATTAATTTGAGAAGTGCTACATATGAAGTACAAGTTTACAAATGAATTTCATTGAATTGAATTATTAAATTGATGTACACAATAATATAAAATAATTCAAGTATATTTATTTCAAATAAGAAGTACAATTGAGAATTAGGATGCATTTAAAATATGTACATCATCCGGGGTGCCGTGAGTCCCGTCGCCCCCCGCGTCCTCCTCCGCATCGTCATCCTCGAGCTCCTCTTCATCAATGGTTGTCGGGATGGGTTGTTCTTGTGCAAAGCGTGGATCGTTTTGGGACAACAGGTTTTGTAGATGCTCGTCGCACATCATCATATCATCTCTCCGTTGGTAATCCGTTTCAAAATCATCTCGACTTTGAAAAGAAGACTCGGCCCGCGCTTTACCTTTGCCTTTGTGTGAAGTAGGACGAGTCGACGCAATCTCCCTCTTGCGGTTGCGTTGGAGATTACCCACATCTACAGAATGTCTACCATGTTCCATCTTTAAAATTGAACAAATATTAAATGATATCAAATATTTTATATGAGTACAATAGTAATAATAAAATGTGACTAAGAAAACTATAGCATATTCGAACTAAAATATGAGTATAAAAATCGAACTACTTCTAATTAATACTTTAATGAGAAATGTATCAATTAACTAAATATTAACTAGTTTGACTAATATAAATATGAGAATTGTAAAAATTAACTAGTTTTTTTTTTTTACTTTAATGAGCAATGTACAAATTAACTAATATTAATATGAGAAATGTAACAATTAGGTAGTTTAACTAATATTAATATGACAAATTTAACAATTAACTACTTTAGCTAGTTTTTAAAATGACAAATGTAAAAATTTACTAGTTATTTTTACCTTAATGAGAAATGTATACTTTAACTAATATTAATATGACAAATGTAAAAATGTACTACTTTTTTTACTTTAATGAGAAATGTAGCAAGTATAACTAATATTAATATGAAAAATGTACCAATTAAGTAGTTTAACTAATATTATTATGACAAATGTAAAACTTAACTAGTTTTTTTTACTTTAATGAGCAATGTATGAAATAACTAATTTTAATATGACAAATGAAACAATTAAGTACTTTAACTAATTGAAATATGACAAATGTAAAAATATACTACTTTAACTATTTTTTTCTTTAAAGAGAAATGTAGAGAAATGTAACAATTAACTAATTTAATAGATAAATGAGAAGTCTAACAATTAACTACTTAATAGATAATGTATTAACTAATTTATATATTAACTAAATGTAATATGTAAATATAAGTACATAACAATAGTATGTATACAAACTAAATATCAAATAAATATGAATGTGTATAAGTATATATAGTATATATAATGTGTAAATATATTATAAGTAATATATAATATAATGTTTATAGTATATAATATATAAGTATATTACTATAAGATGAGTAATACTCTTATACTTAATACTTTAATATATATATATATAAGTATATATTAACTAAATGTAATATGTAAATATAAGTAAATAACAATAGTGTGGATAATAACTAAATATCAAGTAAATATGAATGTGTATAGTATATATACTTATATAGTATATATAATGTGTAAAGAATTATAATATGAATGTGTATAAGTATATATTTATAAATAGATATTTAATATATAAGTAGATATAATAATTATATAAATTATATATATGTAGAAAGAATTTGGAGAAGATGAAGAATGAAGATGATTGAATATGAGAGATTTAGAGTAGAGAATTAGAGAGTAGGAAGAGTTGTAGAAGAAGAGGTGTAAAAAATGTAGAGAAAATGAGAGTTTAAATAGATTTTTTTTATACCCCACCCCCTAACCCCCCAGACCCCCCCTCCTATGCTCCCAACGGCTATAGAGCCGTTTGGGAGCCTTCCCAACAACTAGGAGCCTTCTAAAATAAAAAAAGATTTTTTTTTTAAAAAAATATGGCCGTTGGAGGCCCGAACCGGGCCCGCCCCCGCCGGGCCGGTTCACTAAAATGGAGGCCCGGGCCCGGACCGCTATACCACCGGGCCGGGTGGCCCGAACCGGCTAAGAACCGGTTGACCGGGCCGGTCCGGGGGGCCTAGAGGTGCCCTCATGGATACCGTCCGGTCAGTGTTAGGGGGCCCTCAGGGATGGGGTCATCTTCTTCTTCTTCTTCTTCTTTTTTTTTTTTTTTTTTTTTTGTTTGCCTAAACCACATTAAAACCCCTACGGACATTCACGCCCGCCCGCCTATTCGTAGCTCTGCTGCCCGAAAGACAAAGGTAGACGAACGAACCCCAGTCTGTCACTCTCTATTCTCAGCTCATATTCGAATCGACACTCCTCGCCCATCTTCTGAGCTGCCATCTCCAGGCGAAGGTTGAAGCTCTGCTCAAAAGACGAAGCCCTGAAGAACGATTCTGCCCTCTGCAATCTGCATTTAGTTGATGTCATATGTTGTTAACTGTGACCCAGGTGTGTCAATTTCGGTACTTATAACTCCTCTTAATCTGTGTATGAGATATACTTCTTCGGAGACTTGTGTATAGGAGCACGAGCTCAACCGTGAAAAGGATTATGCGGTTTTTATATACCGTGTCAATACGCTTTTGACCCCAAAGAGTCCGCGAGTTCCAGTCACCTTTTTCTAGCTCCTCCTTCACCATCTCAAGCTTCCTCCCTACTGACAATAGCCCGATTACTGACAAAACCTCACCTTTCAATTTCTTCCACTGCGCATTTCTCTTCCAATTCTTCCGTGAGTGTTGTATGGTTTTCAGTAGAGGGAGGATACCAAATAAACAGAGTATTACTAAAGTGTGTTTTAAAATAATTTAATTAGGTTGTGAAACTAAAACATGGATATTTTTCCTCTCACGGTGCCTAGTTGGGGCATTTGCGCCTTTGGCACTGTGCTGCATACTAGTATGATGGGCATTTTGACTTCAATTGGCTGTGCTTGATGATTTTTTTTTATCCCTTTTATTTATTTTGAATGATGATTTATTTTGAACATATTAGCTACACAAGTGATTTAGATTGGTAATGAATTGCCTTGTTGCAGAAAGTCCGGGCAATAAACTTCTTTAGAAACAGCTAGCTTAGAGACTGCACAGAAAATTTGGTTGCTTTGGTGTGCAAAAGGTGTAGGTCTCCTGTTCTACATATTTTTATTTGAGTCTGGTTGAGCACATGGGAGAACATGGTATTTTATGTTATATCACTGTGCCTACTATAATCATGTAATGGTTTAGGAGTAGTGTGATGTCAGGAACAGATTTCCTTCTCATTCGACGTGCCATTCAAATTTGGGCATGCTTAGTGAGATGGAGGAAGGAGTTCAGCTGTTACATGCCATGTTGTTCTGAGAGATGAGGAAAGGTGATAAATTCATCAATTATAAGGGTCCATTTGAAACATTGTAGTAAAGGGCACGAGACACAAAGTGGAGGCCTCATAGAACAGAGGCACATTTCTTTCCTAAAATGCATTTAATAAACAACAACACTAAATGCTAAAGTCTGGTACTTTATGTTGCTAACACAATAGTATCATGAAAAACAAGATTAAATACAAAAAATCAGTTGCAGTAGTTTATCAGTAAAGGGGAAGATACTATAGCAGTAGTGTATTACTCGCAAAACAGAGGGAAAAACCACTGGAGAAATGGAAAACAGAATAAGAAACGGCGAAGAAGCGGAAGTCGACACTCGATGAAGGAGGGGGAGGAGAGGAAACATACTTTTTTGCAAAGATGAGAGAGCGCCAAAGCGTATGTTTTGTTTTGGATGAACAGTAGGTCTTCTAACCTTTGTCGTATAGGTTCAAATCCTATTGGACACAATTCTTCCATTTCTTTTTCTAACTCAAGGAAGAAGAAGAGGACTTCATTGAATTTGTAATTTAATTAGGTTTAAATAAAAAGGAGAATATTTAGATGCGCCCCTTTCCAAGAGGAGCTGGATGGGCAATGCCTCATATCCGCTGAGAGGCAATAAATATATCACATCCCTACGCCTCGTACCATGGCACGTCTCAAGCACACTTTTTTAGACTAAGGTTTGGAGCCAGGAGAATGCTTGGAAAAAAGGATGGAGGAAAATAGAGGAAAATTATTGAAGAAAAGTAAAGAAAGGAACAACATGCACAGTAAAATAGAAAAGCGCTTTAAACTCAATAAATCAATTATAAATATTTGTGCAAATGCGTTTTATCTAAATATTTCTATTACATAAAAGACTAAGAAATATAAAAATATAAACTGTTTGGAAAAGCATAATCCAATTTGATTTTCATTTGTACTCTGGCTATTAAGGTAAAACCAACATGAAAAACCATTTTCCTTGTTCATTTCCATTTCCCCTAAGAGGAAAGGCTGAGGATTCCCTTTGGATCCTCTAACTCTCGAGATTCCTAGTATTTAATATTTTAATATCTTTCCCTACACCAAAAATTTCTTTGAGTAGAGCGGGTTTACCTTAGCTATTACTATATGAATTGTATAAGAGAAATCGGATAGTGTATACACGAAGTGACCTTGTAAAGTGCATGTTTTTATGTACTTCACTTTCTGTGCATGAATCAGGTTTGAGGATGTAGGGATTTGTCTGGAAAGAAATCAAGTGATCTGCTGCATGCATCAATGAGAAAGCTCGCCTCACTTGTTACATTGTATGTATTTTTTACGATTTAGCATGCACAAACTTAAGTTCACGTGTTTAAATACGAAGTAATATATATATATATATATATATATATATATATATATATATATATATATAGGGTGCGGTTCCGGTGAGAGCACTTCTTAACATGAGAAATGAGAACGCTCCAAAACGATGCACTTTATCATTCACGAAAACGCACATTTATAGTTAAAGTAATGCAAAATTCTAAAGTGCACTTTTACGTGTAAACTTTTGCACACTTGAAATGCACATTTTCCAATTTTTTATATGCACATTTCCATTTTACTTGATGCACAGTGCCAAAATCCGATGCTCCAGAATCATTCTCATTTCTCACATTAAGAAGTATTCTCATTTGATCCTTTCTCTCCCTCTCTCTCTCTCTCTATATATATATATAAACATGTGGCACCATTAGGCTAAAGTAATGAAAACTTAATAAAAAAAGGAAAAATATTTTGTATAAACTGGCTAGTAAAATACGCCCATAATTCCCTTAAATATATCTCAATAATTTTAACAATACTGTTCTTTGTATGTGTTTGAATAAAAACTTTCTCAAATTTAGTGTGTTTATATTATGTGATTATCATGAAATTAATATTTACAAAATACAATATTGATATTGAGGTGGATAAAATCACCAAGTATGATAGTAAACAAACTTAGCTCACTCCAGCTATCTGCAACCCACTTCCGTCAACTAGACATGGCAATGGGTCGGGGCGGGTATTGCAAGACCCGGACCCGCCCCGCCCCGCCGTAACCTAATTAGCTAGTATGTATTTTTATTTGTAGGAAGTTGTTACCAATTGAATCTACATAATGTTTATCTCTAAATAATAATGAAAAATCAATATATTAAATCAAATTCATGATACGCTAAAAATTTCAAAATTAAGGGAAAATTACTCAAACTTGAATAGTTAATCTAATTAGTTATATTAATAATTGAATATATGTATCAAAATTTTATATATAAAGAAGACATTGATAATCCGTCGTGCATCTCATTCTAATATATATTCATATATTATAATTTCAAAGAATTTATGATTTATTGTATACACTCATATGTATGTTGAAGTATATTTGTAGTATAATTTAAGAAAAAGTATGTATACTTATATATTGAGCGGGTCGGGGCGGGGCGGCACGGGTCAATTCTAATACCCGGACCCGTCCCATTGTATAGGCGGGGCGGGGCGGACCCGCCCCATTTGCAAGACGGGGCGGGGCGGACCCGCCCCAAATGTCTCGGGCCAGGGTGGGTCATTGCGGGTCGGTTTTTTTTTGACATCCCTACCGTCAACGTCAATATATCCAAATGTCAATGCTCTTAATACGAAAATTACATATTCACTCTGTCAATTGAGTTTTCCTTTGCAACCCAACAAGAGTCAATATATCAATTATGTATATATGTTTTGCATACGATGAATAAAGGCTTTGTTATAAATAATTTTTTACAAACTTCTTTATTATCAATTATTATGAATTTTAAAACCACACATTTCGATGTAAATAAATAAACTTGGAAACTTGGTTAATTTTTTTTATTTTATTTAGTTATTAAATTATTTAGAAATAAACAAGACTCAAGAAGGCTGCACAGCACAACTGCACAGGACTGCTGAAGTAAAAAGCCCTCCCATGTACTGTGTTCTTTCCTTTTCTCGGCAGAAGCCTGTCCTTTTCTCAGCCAAAGGCTGGGCAATGAAGAGAGTCAATATGCGTTGGGGTTTTCCACCCCTTGTGGTGAATATACCCACTTTTAACCCCTTGTATACAAGGTTGTACAACAAATGGGGGTGAATAACCCCAAATTTCGTTTTTTCTCCTATTCACCCCTTTGGGTTGTAACCAGCTGTAAGCTTGGTTATGTTGTACATGTACGGTCATCCAAGTCAATTGAGTTTCCTATTTCTATTTTTTGACATAATGTCGTCACACATTTGACTTTGCTAGTCTGAGTCATCCCAGGATGCTCAGAAGATGAAGTTGTTGGTTGTGCAATTTGTGAGTCTGTACTTGTATTAAGCATGTTATAATGGCATGCTGTTGAACTGCCTATACTGATGTTGCCTTGTTACACATCATCTTATTCCCAGGGGAGAAGATTGTAAAACCATGAGCGGTGCATTATCTGCTTTATCCATACTTTATGAATCTTCTCACATAAAACACACGCTGAGAGAAGAAATAAGGCCGTTCGCTAGTGGAATCTCACAGAGAATTAAGGAAGATCATGTGGCAGCTCGCATTGCCAGGGGAGCTAAGGCAGAAGTGATTAGACAAGACAGAAGATGTAATGGCAGTTCCAATAGAAGCCCTAGAATAACTAAAAATGAAATGTCTGATGTAGTTAGCAAGGTAAGGAGAAGTCTGATACGTGAACATGCCACTCTCAAACACAATACCCATTATTATTACTCTAGTGGTAGAGAGCAAAAACTTTCTGAAAATGTACAATTTACAAACTGTTCTTCACCGTCTTTACCACAGATGTATCGACTAAGAAGAGATGAACCACAATCACCAATCCAACTATTGCCAAATGATATGCAGCCTATTAAGTTAATGGCAACCAAAACCAAAGAAAAGAAGACAGAGTTTTTTCTTATGCAAGATGAAGGCATACCATCTCTGGAAACGGGAAGCAACTTCGCAGGTTTTGCTGGTAATGGTACTCTGAACCCAAATCAGCTAGCAAACTCTACTGCCACAGAAAAGTGCATTACCAAGGCAAATCTTCGTGAGAGGCTGGGGTCCATCTATGAGAAAGTTTTCATTGTCGACAACATCTCACTGGCCAAGGAAGTAGTCAGTAAGCTTACAAATGAGTACAGAGATTTAATCCATGCATGTGATACTGAGGCATGTCTCCTGCTTCTGTTATATCAAAGTTTCTTTACAAGCTTGTATATAGAACATATAAACATTTGTATTTATTTTTAGAAATACAGGACCGTATGTTCAGTTTGTTATGTTCTGAACTACTTTTGAAGAAAATATCAACTATTTCTGAGATTATTTATCTGCTTTCTAACAATTGATAGGTGTCCAAGATTAATGTCAAGAAAGAGACACCAGTTGGTCATGGAGAAATCATATGCTTCAGTATTTATTCTGGACCAATTGCTGATTTTGGAAAGGGAAAATCTTGTGTCTGGATTGATGTTCTTGATGGCGGTGGGAAGGATATTTTATTAGAATTTGCCCCATTTTTTGAAGATCCGTCAATTAGAAAGGTAAATCCAAAGAGTTGGCAGTTTTCTGTGGTTTCCAATGTGCTGCCATTTTGTCCCTTTTTAACTTAATTTTGTATTATATTTTCCTCGTTTTCGAGCAATCAGCACTTTTGTGTTAAAATGCCTCATGCTTTTCAGTTTTCATAGGTCTGGCACAACTATAGCTTTGATTGTCATGTCATAGAAAATTACGGACTCAAAATATCCGGGTTTAATGCCGATACCGTGCACATGGCTCGGCTGTGGGACTCCTCCAGACGATTAAAGGGAGGATATTCTCTTGAGGCTCTTACAGGTGATAACTATGTCATGTGTGATGCAAGAGTCTCCCCTGGTGAAGAGCTGTTTGGTAAAGTGTCAATGAAAACTATTTTTGGCAGGAAAAAATTGAAGAAAGACGGGACTGAGGGTAAAGTTGACATCATTCCATTAGTTGAAGAGTTGCAAAGAGCGGATCGCAAATTATGGATTTCTTACTCTGCCTTGGATTCCATAAGCACATTCATGCTTTATGAAAGTTTGAAAACTAAGCTGTCTAATCTGGTCTGGGTGTTTGATGGAGTTTATAAAGGGAACATGCTTAACTTTTATAATAGATACTGGCTTCCATTTGGTGAGGTTTTAGTTCAGATGGAAACCGAGGGCATGCTTGTTGATTGTGCTTATCTGGCTGAGTTGCAGAAAGTGGCTCAAGCCGAGCAGGAGATTGCTTCTCTAAGATTTCGCAACTGGGCATCTAAGTACTGCCCTGATGCAAAATACATGAATGTTGGAAGTGATCAACAGCTGCGTCAGCTCTTCTTTGGCGGCGCTTTGAATAAGTATGGTGCTTCATTATATTAAATAGAGAAAATAGCCCTAAATATGGCTAAACTAATCCCTAAATGTACAAATAGGACTATGTTATTTATCTTCCCAAAATAGGACTAAAGCATACCCTATCTTCCTATTCTACCTTTATCATAACTTAATAGGATAGTCGTATTTTAATTTTTAACAAAAACAAAAAGTAATAAAAATATTTTAACTTATGCAAAAAACCATAAAAAATTAAAAACTATTTTAAAAAAATTATTAAAAGAATAAAAAAAATTTAAAAACAAAAAACTTTAAAAATAAATAAAAGAAAGATAAAAACACATAAAAAATGTAAAAAAAATGGAGGCCTTTCCCGTAGCCTCGGCCACCTCCTAGCAATGCCACCTCCGATCGGCGAAAAAAATGCCATTTTGTGTAAAAACTGTATTTTCTCTGAAAATGCCATGAAGATGACATTTACTCTTTGAAAATGCCAAATTTTTTTTTCAAAAATTGCCAACAAGATGGCATTTTTGACACATGTTGGCATTTTCCGGTGGTCATAGCTGGTGGTACTGGGAGGGCGTTGAGGCTGCAGCAGAGGCCTGCATTTTTTCTTCATATTTTTACGTTTTTTTTAATTTTTTAAGTTTTTATTTTATATTTTTTTATTTTTCTTTTTTTACCTTTTTATTAATTTTATTATTATTTTTTTGTGTTTTTTATTTTAAATAAAGTTATGTTATTACTTTTATGGTTTAATTATTAATGAAACACAAATTGTATTAAAACAAAGAAAGGGTAGAATTGGAAAGGTAGTCCTATTTAGGAAATTTTAAAGTTATAGTCCTATTCTTGCAATTAAAGTTTCATGTAGTCCTATTTGGGGAATTCCCCCAATTAAATATGTTGATTACATAGTATATCTTTTGTTCATTTGTTTGTTATTAGGTGCTAAGTTACCCTCTTCAGGTTGTGCTCTTTTTCTTATTCTTGTGACTAATCCTTCTCTCCTTTACATTTCTTATCCTTTCTTTCCGGTGTAGAAGGGACCCTAATGAGATTCTCGACAACAAGAAGGATTTCAAAATTCTCAACGCACTAAATATAATAAAAGAAGGCAAGAAGGTTCCATCAAAGTATAATAAGATCACACTTTATAAGATTGGTGACCACATTGAGGTTGATGTGCACACTGCTAGTGGTTGGCCATCTGTTAGCGGAGATGCATTAAAGGCTCTCGCCGGCAAAATTTCTGCTGATTTTCAAACCACTACTGGATCAGATTACAGTGAGGAAGACGGTTCTATTTCAGACAATGATGAGCCTTATGTGGTTAATGAAGAAGCACCATGTGAAGAAATTTCGGGGTATGGAACAGCTTATAAAGCTTTTGGAGGTGGAAAAGAAGGAATAGAGGCGTGTCATGCCATTGCCTCTTTAATTCAAGTTTGCTCCATCAACTCCCTGATTTCGAACTTCATCATCCCTTTGCAGGTGAATTACTTTGGTACTTATAAGTTGGGTTAGGTAGGGACAGGTGCTTCCTAATACATGTCACCAGAGATTTTCACGAATTTTATTGGTTGTGGACCTTGTGGTTGTGAGTGCATCTTCTCCCGTGTTAAAATGACTTTTGATCTTTGCATGTGTGGTTCTAGATAAAGTTACCAAGATCATGACAAAAAATTACTAATTCTGTGTAATCAGTGATGTCAATAGCGGGCTATAGCGGGACGGAGCAGGGGCTAGGTGCTATGAAACTGCCTATAGCAGAGCGGTTGACAATAATGGCTGTAGCGGGCACTAGGGTTGGGCACGGGCCGGGTCGGGGCGGGTAATGCAAAATAAAATGGAACCGCCGGTTCCATTGTACGGTCCGGTCCGGGTATTACAATTTTCAAAATAGGAACCGGAAAATTACCCGGCCCGTTTGAAACGGGTCGGTCCGGTCCGAGTTTTACGGTTTCTATTCTCATGTCTTGAAATTAGTAAAAACTCACGAAGTTCCAAAAATCAATAATCAATAATATAGGACATTAGCAAGTTTGAAAATAACAACATAGTGGTGCACATATAACACAAACGAAAAGTCCAATAATACTCCATAATTTCTTGTATATAAGTTTCAAACAATTAAAGAAATTCCAAAAATATGCAACATAGCCAATTTACATATTTTCTAACATTTGTATTTAAACATGTTGTCTAACATCACATATTATAGTGATTGCTTTTTTTTATATTAAATTTTCAGTATTAGCCAAAGTTGACACATACATGGTGGGTGGTAAACACAATTTATATATTTTAATAACAATATAATAAAAAAATATAACACAATCATCTTTAACAAATAATTAAATTCCATAGAAAGGAATAATTCAATAACAATAAAAAGTAATAAGATATTTATGAAACATTTAATCAATAATTTGAAAACAAAAGGATGTTACTCCAACTCAATTTAAAATCCTACTTCTAGCAAAGGAAAGAAAACTATTTTAAAACCGATTATCACAAAACTATTAATAAATTAATATACAATATATATAACGGGCCGGGCCGGGTACCCGTTATTTTTTAATTTTGGAACCGGTCCGGTTCCTTAAAAAAAATTACCCGACCCTACCCGGACCGTTTTATGGCAACAAAAAATGGAACCGGCCCGTTTTGGACCCGAACCGCCATTACCCGGACCGGACCGCGGTTCCAAGACCCGTTTGCCCACCCCTAGCGGGCACCATAGCGGGAAAAATAGTGGCTGTAGCGGGCGCTATAGCGCCACTATAATTTACAGGGCTACTCTAGTGCTAGTTTTGAGGGAATTTGGGAGTACTTTTTACTTTTAGATGTTTTTGGAGTAAAAAATAACCTCAATACACCCTCCAAAACACGTGGGAGATAAAATAACCCTACTAAACCCTACTAAAATAACTCAAAACAGAAACCAAGATCAAACATAACCTATAGCATGCATTTCCATGTTAATGTAATTCAAGGCATCCCAGCAACCATGATTTTGTTGTAATTAGATATTAATGACTGCAAATTTATCAAGAAACATTTGGAACTTAATTTTTAGTTTAGAAGTAAGGTACTTAAATGATTTGTTTCTTTTGTTTAAGACACTAATGCCTTTTTATTGGTAAATTAGTAAGTGTAAATTTCATGACGTTTGAGTAATATATTTGTGGTTTATCATTTCTTGGAATTGATATGTGCATGACATGTATTTGTATGCACACATATAATATGTACTTTGCATATACATTGTCTAAATAGCGGTCATCCCGCTATCCGCTATACCACTTTAGCGTTTTTGGGGTTGGCCGCTACGCTCCGCTATGCGGGATTAACAACACTGTGTAGAATATAATGTTCTTTTTCTAAATTCATAGTGTTTTGCATGTATAGTAACTGCTTTTTGGCGTTATTTTTTTTCTTCCTTCCATGCCATTAATACACACATGAAGACATACTTATACATCAGGAATCTCTATATTGTTCAGCACATTAAATTTCCCTTGATTCTATAGCCTGAAGCATTTATGTTGGTGTTGTTATCTCTGTAAGGGCGGGGAGATATCCGGAAGTAATGGACGCATCCATTGTTCACTGAACTTAAATACTGAAACTGGGCGTTTGTCAGCAAGGAGGCCAAATTTGCAGGTTTTCATGCAAAGATTTCAATTTTATTAGATTAATTCTTTAAGTATGCTGAACTCAGATATCTTTAATGTTCATTTGAAATTTTATATATCATGCGCCAGTTTACCACGGCTAATGAACTTTGCACTTTTTTATGCCCGAGGCAAACCAAGAGTTGAGTGTATGTTCAAATATTAACACGGGAATGAAATCTAAAAGTTCTAGAACATGAAGCATTTGAAATATATGACTCATTCTTATTCATCTTATGAAAGCTTACAACAATAGCTATCTCTATAGCTTTAACTAGGGTACAATTAGGGTTAACTCCATAAAGTGGGCTGAGCCCAATAAGCTAGGGTTTAGGGTTTCAACACTCCCCATAAGCTGGAGCATATAAATCATATGCACCAAGTTTGTTACAAATGCATTCAATTCTAGGACCTCGAAGAGACTTTGTTGTTAAAACATCTGCAAGCTGATCTGTCGTGCTGACATAACTTGTGATGATTTGTCCTTTTAAAATCTTCTCTCGGATGAAATGACAATCAACTTCAATATGTTTAGTCCTCTCATGAAATACTGGATTAGATGCGATGTGCATTGCAGCATGGTTATCACACATCAACTGCACTGGTGTCATGCTTCCGTATCTCAATTCTTGAAGGAGGTGCTTTAACCATAAAATCTCACATGCAACAAGGGCCATTGTTCAATTCTCGAAATTGTGTAGTTATTCTAGTATATTTTTTTCTGAACATCTTCATTATTCAAGGCTGTAATACCTGGAATTCTGATCTTATTATCAGGATGCCATTATCAATATACGTATATTTCAGCTGGAGTGTGGTGTTACATATCACCCTCTCTTCGGAAGTCTCCCAACCAAACAAGGGCCACATTATCTGCCATGTTTTTTTATGTTACCGATGTCATATTCTTTCATATATCCCATAATCCCAACAATAATATAAGTCATAGGTTAAATTGAATTGGAAATAAACTCTGATTTCTCATCTTGTCATCTGCCACTTTTGTGCCAGCACTTGCTACATTTTAGTGTCTACCCTCATCGTCCAGCATCTTGTAACTGCTAATTTTTTTTATGTGATTCAGAACCAGCCAGCTTTGGAAAAAGACAGGTATAAAATTCGTCAGGCATTCATCGCTGCACCTGGGAATTCCTTAATTGTGGCTGACTATGGCCAGGTAATATTTTCATTTTCAACGGTGTTTATTTGATAGGGATCTACCTATTAGATTAATAATAGATAATAATTCTAATATGAATACTAGAAGAATAGATACTGATTAGTGGTCCTGTTATAATGGGCCTATTATTATAGAGAATAATAAGAGGGCTTATACTATAAATAGAAAAGGGAAGGAAGGAGAAGGGAGGCTTTTGGACATTGGTCTGGGACTGGGAAAGATTAGAGAATTGTTTTCTCTTCTCTTTTGGGAGGCTTCGACCTTGGTTACTGTTACTGTTCATCATCTTCAATAAAGATTTTCTCTTGTTTCTTGATATATTTTCTGTAATTGTTCTGGATATTTGGAGGTCTCTAACATTATTTTTATGAAAATCTATATCCTTCTGTTTCACTATAATTGTTTATGTATCCTTTGCTGCTTAGTTGGAACTTAGGATTCTTGCACATCTTGCAAATTGTAAGAGTATGTTAGCTGCCTTTGAAGCTGGTGGAGACTTCCATTCAAGGACTGCTTTAAGCATGTATCCACACATACGAGAAGCAATTGAGCAAAAACATGTTCTCCTTGAATGGGACCCTCAGCCTGGTGAAGATATGCCACCAGTTCCATTACTAAAGGTTGGTACACATACTGTTTGGTATATATTTCTGGCAGTTTCTATTCTTGTCTGTTCTATGAATAATTTCTTAAAGCATGTGGCATAATGTCTCATGTTGGTTTAAGATGTAATGTATCTGCATCTCCCTTCTTTTAGCTGAGAGATAAAATGTACCCAGCCTAAATAATCTTCACAATTTCCTTTTCCTTCCAAAATCAACTCCCATCTCCTTTAGAAGGAAAGCATTATGTGGTTCATATTATTTATCTTCCTCTAAATAAATCACGTTCAACCAAGCTTTGTTTTCCTGATCTCCGAAATATCAAACTTTTTGTTGTGGAAAAAACATTTCTACCAAAAAACAACTATTTTGCCCTGTGAAAAGCACATTTATAAGGGACGGCTGGAGTACTATTTTACAAATATATTGCTCCAAATCTTACTCTTATGTCCTTAGACTCCTCACTCTTTACTGATGTTGCTAGAGATTGAATCTACAACATGATATTGAAAGTATGACAAGACACTAAAGTTTAGAATTACTTGATAATGAGAGATGATGCTGGTTGTGAAATTTTCTGAAAAGGCCGATGAAAAATAAATCTGATATGAAAAATTTCAGATATATCCTGAATTTTAAAAGTCTCTTGGTCATGTTCTAATATGCATGTTGGTCATGCAATATCAATTATATAATAGACAAATCAACAAAACAATGCTAAATATCTGAACTCATCACTGTCTCAGAAGTGTCTCATGACATTTTCCATGCATGTGTGGGTATAACTACTATTATGCAAGTTTTGATACTTTCATCCTTTCATTCTTCTTATAAAGTTTTAGGACAATAAGGCCTGTTTGATGACTTAATTTTTTTTGAGAGAAGCGGAGAGAAGGTAAAGGTTAAAATGTTAAATGAACCCCTTCCCTAAAAAAACCCTCACCTCATTTGGCTAAAAAATTAAGTGTAAGCGCCCCCTCCTGTTTTGGTTCCTTCTGATTTGTTATTTAGGAAAACTAATATTTTTATGTGTAACATCCCTACACCCCTACCCTCCAACAAAAACTAAACAAGGTTACGTTCAAGTATTATCATTTCTTCCCCTCCCAATTGGTTGCTACTTGCTACTACTACTTCCCCCCATTACTACTACTATCATCATCATTTTTTATTGTAGTTATTTCCATCATTTCCAATGGAGCCAAAGACTCACTATTTTTTGGCTTGAGAATATGGTGGAATAAAGCAAACTGACTCACTAAACTGCCTGCGCTTCTTTGTTATGAAGCAGCAGTCGGTCCTTGCAATTTTCGACAATTTTCGACGGTCTCTCTGTGCTTTAGTACAAGGGTAAGACTGTGTACATCCGACCCCCCCCCTTACCCCACCGTTGGTGGGAGCCTTTGAGGCACTGGGGTAATGATGATGAGTTATTTTTATTATTTTTGTCTAGGATGCGTTCGCCTCTGAAAGAAAGAAAGCAAAGATGCTTAATTTTTCTATTGCTTATGGAAAAACTTGATATGAAGCGGGAAGAGCATGGGGCGGGACGGGCTTGAGCCCACCTCCGTGGGCTGGTTGCGGGCTGTTTAATTAATATTTATTCTTCCTTTTATTTTGTTTCCTAATTTAATTTGTTTCCTGATAGGATTTATTTAGGACTTCTATTCTTATTAGAATTAGAGGTTTCCTATTTCTATTTAGTTTCCTAGAATGATTTAATTAGGAGTTCTATTAGAACTAGAGGTTTCTTATTCCATTCAGTTTCCTAGAATAATTTAATTAGGATTCCTATTCTTATTAGGCCTAGAAGGTTATTTATACCCCTTGTATGCTTCATTCTTGATCATCTTGGAATAAAAGTTGGTTTAGCCTTTTGGCTCTGGGCAACAGTATTTATTTATCGTTGATTATCTGGGCAACGGTTCACCCCGTTGATTTTATTTTTTTGTTCCTATCAATTGGTCCAACCTGCCGGATCCCGTCCCGCCACAATGACAAGATTTCAAAGTGATCGATTGCAAGAATTGGAAAGTGAACAAAGTCGCACGGGAGAGGTGGCCCGACTGGGCGCCGAACGGACCCGAACGAACCTGACACTCGACGAGCATGGTACGAAATTGGAGGCGATGAACCTGACACTCAGAGATCACGGGGCGAAACTGGAGGAAATCGCGGCTTCTCTGGCCCCGTTAACAAAGGCGTTGGTACCGCCTGGGTCACCGGACATCAGCGCGGTGGGAGCCAACATCGGCGCGCTGACAGTGCCGCATATCGACGGGGGAGGGCGCAATCCAACTCCGACGCCACTACCCACGTTCGATGGGGGGGACCCGATCGGGTGGTTAGCCCGTGTGGAGCAGCAATTCGAGTTACAGGCAACCCTACCGGAGAGAAAGGTGGTTGCCGCTATGGTAGCCATGGAAGGTGGAGCGCTTTACTGGGTTACATGGTTGAGATCACGCAAACCCGGTATAAACTGGGAAGAATTCAAACAAGCCCTGGTTACCAGATTTGATTCTCGATACCAGGGAAACCGGTTTGAACGACTGTCTGGAGTCAAGCAAGATGGAACTGTGAAGGATTATAACCGTTGCCCAGCTTGCTGGGCAACAGTTCACCCCGTTGTTTTTATTTTTTTGTTCCTATCAATTGGTCCGACCTGCCGGATCCCGTCCCGCCACAATGACGAGATCTCAAAGTGATCGATTGCAAGAATTGAAAAGTGAACAAAGTCGCACGGGAGAGGTGGCCCGACTGGGCGTCGAACAGACCCGGACGAACCTGACACTGGACGACCATGGTACGAAACTGGAGGCGATGAACCTGACACTCAGAGATCACGGGGCGAAACTGGAGGAAATCGCGGCTTCTCTGGCCGCGTTAACAAAGGCGTTGGTACCGCCTGGGTCACCGGACATCAGCGCGGTGGGAGCCAACATCGGAGCGCTGACAGTGCCGCATATCGACGGGGGAGGGCGCAATCTAACTCCGACGCCACTACCCACGTTCGATGGGGGGACCCGATCGGGTGGTTAGCCCGAGTGGAGCAACAATTCGAGTTACAGGCAACCCTATCGGAGAAAAAGGTGGCTGCCGCTATGGTAGCCATGGAAGGTGGAGCGCTTTACTGGGTTACATGGCTGAGATCACGCAAACCCGGTATAAACTGGGAAGAATTCAAACAAGCCCTGGTTACCAGATTTGATTCTCGATACCAGGGAAACCGGTTTGAACGACTGTCTGGAGCCAAGCAAGCTGGAACTGTGGAGGATTATAACATTCTTTTTATCTAGTTGGCAAGTCAAGTCTTGGGTTTGTCTGATGAGCACTATTTGGGATATTACATGAGCGGTCTTAAGGAAACAATTTGAAGCTCGCTGCGATTGCTTCGATCAAACAACCTGGAGATGGCGATGGAATTAGCTCGCGAAGTGGAGTATAATCTGTCCGTCCAAAGTGGAGAAAGTGGCAGCCTGAATTATCATTCGTCAAGGGTACGTTCTAGCAGCCTTTTAAGGGCAAACACAGGTTCCCCGTTGACTGCCATTGGTGGCAGCTTACAGGGTTTGGAGGGCAGCTTGGCGAAAGACAGTGGACAGCCCCCAGGGACAAGATCAGGGCAGTCCATGACACGCTCTCAGTTCACTCGTCTTCCGCCAAAAGAGTTGCAGAATTGCGGGCTAAGGGATTATGCTTTAGGTGTAAGAAACCATTTACGCCAACACATGATTGCCCCTTTAAGCAGCTGCGGGTAATGATAGCGGATGAGGATGAAGAGTTGGACCTCAAGCATCATGAATTCTGTGAAATAACCGGCCAGGAAAAGGTTCAGGAAAGAGAAGAAGAATATTTTCCAGTCTATTCTATGTCTGCAAATTTCAGTTCCCGATCCGCGAGTTTTCAACCTTGAGGACAAGGTAATTTGGAGGATGGATTGATATGAAGCGGGAAGAGCATGGGGCGGGACGGGCTTGAGCCCACCTCCGTGGACTGGTTGCGGGCTGTTTAATTAATATTTATTATTCCTTTTACTTTGTTTCGTAATTTAATTTGTTTGCTGGTAGGATTTATTTAGGACTTCTATTCTTATTAGAATTAGAGGTTTCCTATTTCTATTTAGTTTCCTAGAATGATTTAATTAGGAGTTCTATTAGAACTAGAGGTTTCCTATTCCATTCAGTTTCCTAGAATAATTTAATTAGGAGTCCTATTCTTATTAGACCTAGAAGGTTATTTGCACCCCTTGTATGCTTCATTCTTGATCATCTTGGAATAAAAGTTGGTTTAGCCTTTTGGCTCTGGGCAACAGTATTTATTTATCGTTGATTATCTGGGCAACGGTTCACCCCGTTGATTTGATTTTATCTGTGTACATCCGACCCCCCCTTACCCCACCGTTGGTGGGAGCCTTTGCGGCACTGGGGTAATGATGATGAGTTATTTTTATTATTTTTGTCTAGGATGCGTTCGCCTCTGAAAGAAGGAAAGCAAAGATGCTTAATTTTTCTATTGCTTATGGAAAAACTACAGTGGGGCTTGCTCGGGATTGGAAGGTATCCAGACACATACTTTTCAAGAGCAAGAGAAATGAATAGATTTTTCATCTTGATTTGGTTTCTGGCACTTGGATTAACACCATGCATGCACTGTACGCGCAGGTATCCCTGAAGGAAGCTAAGAAAACTGTTGATAGATGGTATAGTAACAGGAAGGAAGTTTTATCTTGGCAAGAGCAACGTAAATCTGAAGCACATCAATTTGGATGTGTTTACACACTGTTGGGACGTGCGCGCTGGTTCCCTTCCCTTGAAAAAGCAAATTCCTTTTTAAAAGGTCACATTGAACGAGCTGCCATCAATACTCCAGTCCAGGTTTTTGTGTTAAAGTCCATTCTTTACCCTCCTTTCCATCTTAATTGTTTCTATATCTACTCTATCACTGACTATGCACTTTCTCTTTCTTACCTCAAAAGGGAAGTGCTGCAGATGTTGCAATGTGTGCCATGCTAGAAATTTCAAAGAACCGACGACTAGAGGAGCTCGGATGGAAATTGCTTTTACAGGTTTTCATTCAACTTGCTTCTTCAGTTTTTACTCCATGCATGCATATGCTCTAATCACTGAATTATAAAATAATAAGCTACCTGAATAATAAGTTACAAAATAATAAATTACAAATCATAAGGAAATGCTGGATGCCATTATAACTTTCTTACCTGAATCAATTGCGAAAGATTAAACCCATTGAAACATATGAAAACAAGTTTTTGCCACCTTTAGTTCTCCGAGTATTGTGTCAGTGAAACTTTTGGTACTTGACTTTGATTTTTCCAATTTTAGTTCTTCAACTTTGATTGGAGAGACATTTTTGGTTCTCGATTTTTGAATTTTCCCACATTTGTTCCTCGGACTACTGTAAAGTTGACACTTTTGATCCTTCAACTATAATCATAATGACTCTTTTAGACCTCAACTTGATGTGGAAAAATTATATTGGAAGGACTAAAAGTGTCGCATTGATAATAATAGAAAGTCAAAAATTAAAAAGTCACTTTTACAATAATCAAAGGATTGAATGTGTAAAAGTGCAAAGTCAAGGACCAAAAGTCGGACTAAAAGTGGAAAAATTTAAAGTCGAGTAGCAAAATTGTAATCAACACAATACTCGGAGGACTAAAAGTGTGAAAAACTAAAAAAAATGAAACATGATGTCATCTAACAAAATAATAATGAGTTGACTGGAATTAAGACTTCAGGTTTTGACTCAAAATGTCAACTTAGTTCAAATACTAGTCCAATGTTTATATGTGGGATTTGGCTGTTATGGGATAGTAAACTAGGTTGTCGTATTACCCATGTTTAATTGCAAGATGAATTGATATAGTAAACAAATTAACATGCATACCTCCCGCCCGACCCCATACTCTTTTGGGAATAAGGCTTGGATGTTATTGAAGAATGAAGTGATTCTTTGGTAACGTTATAAGGTTCACGATGAAGTGATTCTTGAAGGGCCAACAGAATCAGCAGAGGAAGCCAAGGCTATTGTAGTGGACTGTATGTCCAAGCCGTTCCATGGGAAGAATATACTTAGAGTTGGGCTGTCTGTTGATGCCAAATGTGCTAAAAACTGGTACTCTGCCAAATAGTATTCTCTAATCTACATCGCTTATGTAATTGTGATTATTAGCTTCTCAAGTTCATGGTATCTCTCCTTTATACATGACACACACACAAACTAATTCTCCGTTGAACCTATTTTCAAAATTGGGAGCAAGATACAAAATTAAAAACCTGAAATTACGGTCAGAAAAAATTGAACTGAGATTAAAATGAAAGAGCAACGTAGTGGAAACATGAAGGGCTGGGTAATCGACCGTTCGTGTGGTTTGCCTAACAGAGGTGACAGATGAAGGGTTTAGATATGAAATCGAATGGATTAGTTAGTTGTGGGCGGGTTCTCGAAAACGGTGGATGAATCTTGGCCATAATAAATGGTCTGACCAATTTGTGTGTATAAAGCACAAGGAACGCACAAGCACACGTATACTTGCATTTGCATTTGCATTTAGAATGTTAAATGCATGTTGATTTCTGAGAAGCAGTAGATCCAAACTATCCTTGTGCCCTACTCGGTTAAAGAGCCCAAGTGTTGTGCTCGACCGTTGTTCCATAGCCTCTGAAATAACTTTTAAATAATATCACATATCATACTCCGTAGACCGTACTACCTCCGTTCCTAAAAATACTTCCCGGTTTGACTTGACACGCTTATTAAGAAAGTGGAATATAATGGAAATATATGGTAGTAGTTGTGTAAGAAAACGATAAAAATGAATGCGAATCACACAAATTGTCCAAAAAGGGAAAATGTTAAGTATTTTTAGGTACGGCCCAAAAAGGAAAGTGAGAAAGGAAAGTGAAGTATTTTCAGGAACAGAGGGAGTATATACTAGCAACTGTTTTCAAATTTCAAGCATACATATACTAGAATAACATGGCGCTATTTTCTGACCTCAAATTCTGTCGTTCGCAAATTGCATCATCAAAAGGTTAAACTATAGCATTTAAATAAAGATTATTTGTTAGTTAAATTTGTATTTTGATAGGTTAAATAATTGGATGTGATGTAAAAAGATTTCCCGGTATTGTGTTTTAGTTATTTGTATGAGATGTGGACATGTGGTACTATTTGTTTCACATTGAGAAATCATACGTAGCATATAAAGGAAAAATAATCATCGCTGTTGCGAGATTGGTTCACTTTTAACTTCTAAAAAAAGTTTTGGCAGCCCGAGCACCCTGTCCATGTTACATATGTTGCTACCTTGGACCCGAATTGTTTGGTCTGGACTAAGATTTTGACAGCCCTAGACAGGGGTGGACCGGGCCCAGGTTGACCGGCCTGGCTTGACACTGTTCTGAACCGGACTGACCCGGTTGGCTGGGACCGAGACCGGGCCTTGGGCCCGACGGGGGGGGGGGGGGGGGGGGGTAACGGCCTTGACCCCTTCTGGAACAGGCCCGGCCGGTCTGGGCCCAAAAAGTTTTTTTTTTTTTTCAAATGCATTGGGTTGTAGGCGGGTTGGGGGTGTTTGGGGGTGGGTGGTAGGAACTAATAAGGAAAACCAAAAAAATAAATAAAAAATAAACATGACCCGACCCAGGCTGGTACCGGGCCTGAAGACCAAAAACTTTGAAGTTTGAACTGCCCGTGACCCTACACGAACTCGGTCCTGACTCGGGCCCGGTCCATCCCTAGCCCTAGGAGTGATGGTTAAGTATGGCAATGGGGCACTGTGAGGAACCGCCCCTTGGGGTGAGGATGGGGTGGGGTTTAGGGCAGGGTGGGGACGAGGATGGGGTGGGCTTTAGGGCAGGGTGGGGACGAGGATGGGTGGAATATTTATACCCCGTTAAAATATGGGGCGGGGGCGGGGATTGCTACACCCGCCCCGCCCTCGCCCTGCCCCATTATATATATATAAACTCATACATACATACATACATACATACATACATACATACATACATACATACATACATACATACATACATACATACATACATACATACATACATACATACATACATACATACATACATACATACATACATACATACATACATACATACATACATACATACATACATACATACATACATACATACATACATACATACATACATACATACATACATACATACATACATACATACATACATACATACATACATACATACATACATACATACATACATACATACATACATACATACATACATACATACATACATACATACATACATACATACATACATACATACATACATACATACATACATACATACATACATACATACATACATACATACATACATACATACATACATACATACATACATACATACATACATACATACATACATACATACATACATACATACATACATACATACATACATACATACATACATACATACATACATACATACATACATACATACATACATACATACATACATACATACATACATACATACATACATACATACATACATACATACATACATACATACATACATACATACATACATACATACATACATACATACATACATACATACATACATACATACATACATACATACATACATACATACATACATACATACATACATACATACATACATACATACATACATACATACATACATACATACATACATACATACATACATACATACATACATACATACATACATACATACATACATACATACATACATACATACATACATACATACATACATACATACATACATACATACATACATACATACATACATACATACATACATACATACATACATACATACATACATACATACATACATACATACATACATACATACATACATACATACATACATACATACATACATACATACATACATACATACATACATACATACATACATACATACATACATACATACATACATACATACATACATACATACATACATACATACATACATACATACATACATACATACATACATACATACATACATACATACATACATACATACATACATACATACATACATACATACATACATACATACATACATACATACATACATACATACATACATACATACATACATACATACATACATACATACATACATACATACATACATACATACATACATACATACATACATACATACATACATACATACATACATACATACATACATACATACATACATACATACATACATACATACATACATACATACATACATACATACATACATACATACATACATACATACATACATACATACATACATACATACATACATACATACATACATACATACATACATACATACATACATACATACATACATACATACATACATACATACATACATACATACATACATACATACATACATACATACATACATACATACATACATACATACATACATACATACATACATACATACATACATACATACATACATACATACATACATACATACATACATACATACATACATACATACATACATACATACATACATACATACATACATACATACATACATACATACATACATACATACATACATATATATATATATATATAGGGTGCGGTTCCGGTGCAAACCATGCTTCCGGTGCTAACCTACAAACTCATCACACCCGTCCCAATCTACAAATCAACAGCGGATAAAAGCCATCCACGATAATGTTCGGTGTGTTGAGATGCAGAGAACTTAAATTTTATGGGCTATTAAATTGCAGCGGTTAGTGAGGGAAGGTTACCAATGTCATTTAACATCTTAAAAACGGAGCTGCTACATAAATATGAAAAGAATACGGAAACAACTTACCACATATATTTTACAAATAATTAATGTAACCCACCACTAACGTCAAATCAATTAAGGTAACCCACTACTAATATTTACACCCTCATTTTTTAGCAAATTAAAAAAAGGTTGTGTAATTAATAAGAATTGGAGGAAGTTGAATCTTTTTTTATGGGGGACGAATCTCTATATACATATTAAGGTGAGATTTTGTTCAACAAAAAAGGTTGCATTATCATGGTTAGGGATGTGCATATTAAGGTTATTTGATGTGCATATTAAGGTGACAAGATGTGTATTTTTTATTTATCATATCTCCATAACTTATATTAGAACTACATAGTTATAAAATATATCGATGTTGCATTTTGGTGTTTCATATGTTGTATTTTATCACTATAACATGTTGTTTCATATATTACATTTTAGTATGAGGATATGTGTACTTTAGAAGTTCATATTGCATCTTTCCGTAATGGCATCTGCATTTTAATAGTTTATATGTGGCATGCATTTTATCATTATGACACATGCATTTTACAAGTTCATGTATTGCATTGTAGTAGTAAGATTCCATGTGCATCGTAGAAGACAATTTGCTGCATCTTATCGTTATGACATTTGCGTGATATTTCAATTGACATGAATACGAATATCATGGTGTCACATTATGCATAATATAAGAGAAACATGTTTTAAATGGTTTATTAGTAGAAGTGCATAATATAAGAGAAACATGTCACATTATACAAATATGCATTTTATCATTATGACATGTGCATTTTAGAAGTTCGTGTATTGAAATTTAGTAAAATGATATGTGCACTTTAATACTTCATATTGCATCATATCATTATGACATCTGCATTTTAGTAGTTCATATGGTGTATTTAATCATTATAACATGTACATCTTAGAAGTTCGTATATTGCACTTTGGTAAGATTATAAGTGCAGTTTAATACGATGGTGTGTGCATTTTAGAAGTTCATGCAATACATTTTAGTTAGATGTCATATGCATCGTAACAGTTCATATCATGCATCTTATCATTGCGATATATGCATTCCATATTCAAATGACATGCATACATAATTCAAGATATCACAGAATGCATAATATATGAGTACCATGTTCTAAATGGTAAAAAATAAGAAAAGAATTCATGCTGAAATTACAAGAAGTGTACAAACATATTTTTTTAAAATTGATATGAAAATGAGAGAAGAACAAATAAGTTAAAGAATATTTTTACAAAAGATATTCGGATGGCTTTTCCACATCATAATGCATATATATGAAATTCAAGAACTTCATTGTAATCCATGACTTTCCAGATTGTTGAATTGATATGGAAACCCATATCAAAATAAAAAATTAAAAAACCAGACGTGCACACGAATTTCGTGGCGATGTCGGAATCTATGGCCTTTGAGAACAAAAAATTTAAAACCAAAAGAACATCAATCACATTCAATAAAATTTGAGATGAAGATGGAGAAAAAAACAAGATTGAGATGGAGATGGAGACGCAAGTACGCAACCATAGATGGAGACATAGACGGAAAGGTAGATGGAGATGGAGATGGAGATGGAGATAATGAAGCTTTGATATTGGAGAGAAGCATGGTCGAACGTGAAAGGAAGGAGATAACCGAATGAGATTGGTTATGTGAACGTGATTTAGTTTCCAAATATAAAAATACCTAAAAGACTAATAAGCCCTCAATTGTCCAATCTTATTAAGATTAAAAAAACGGATGATCAACTAAAATAGAGGGCTAGAATTTGGTTTGTAGGTTAGCATATTAAGATGAGTTTGCACTTGATCTCTAATATATATATATATATATATATATATATATATATATATATATATATATATATATATATATATACACAAACATACATACACATATAAATAATGTATAACCTTATTTAAGTAAATTATAGAGTATGTAGTACGAGGTATATAACAAACACATGCATATACATGTAGTCATATATAAATGTATATGTGTGTGTAATAATTGTGTATTAGTCATGACCTCTAATTTAAAAATCGTTCTAGGCGTCCGACTAGTCCCCGCCTAGGCGGTGGTCGTGCGCCCCGATTTTCATCTAGGCGTTCCGACTAATTGGTTCGGCGTCTAGATGAATTAGTGGGCCGCCTATGGCGCCTAGCTGCCTGCCTAGAGCGCCTAATCAGCTACTTAGGCCGTCTAGATTCGCCGAAAATTACTTCACTTTTTAATTTTGATTTTCTAAGCGATATACGTACTCTAACTTTAGCCATGGATAGAAAGAAATGAAGTTGTAAATTAAGATAAAAGTCTATATCAATGTATACATACCTAAATTTTATCATTATTTATATTTATAACATAATGATGTTAAGTGGTTAATTATCATATACTACGTATGATTAAATGTGATATTCATATCATTCATGTTTGTTAATGTATATGTATATATGTATTTTATACACACAAAAATACAATATTACTTATCATATTTATGCAAAAATATAAATAAAAATGCAAATTCTATGTCTCTGATTAGTCCCCGCCTAGGCGTCCGCCTAGGCGCTAGACGTTGGGCTGATGTCCGACTAACGCCTTTTAAAACATTGGTCATGACTAATGAATTAATAAATATTATATCATCATAATAATACGTAATAAATAAAAATACTTATCATAAATGTTATATGAGTGTTAAAAGTGAGAAAGTGAGTAAATAGAACACATATGCATATTTAAGTATAACATACTCTGTATATAATTAATTGTATTCTAATTGATGAGAAATTTGTAACGACATACATGATGATAACATGTTTACTTATATTTTTACTTTTCTTATTCAAATTAAAAAATTATTAAAAATTGAAGGAATTAACTTTTATCAAACACGATGTCACGATATTATCTAGCTTACGTCTTTTAGTGCTATATATATTTATATTTATATTTATCTTTAAAATGGGTTAAAAAATATGCAAATAAGATACTCCCTCCATCGCATTTAAAGGTTCCCGTCCACATTCTCCGGTCAACGTGCATTGTTCTTAATTTTTACTTTATATATACTCCCTCCGTCCCAAAAACAACTTCCCACTTTCCTTAAATGGATGTCCCAAAATTAACTTCCCACTTCAATACTTTCCTTATCTGGCAAATTATCTACATCAAAAAAGTAATAAACAGTGCCAAATAGTGTTTAAACAGTGCCAAACAGTGTTTAAACAGTGCCAAACAGTGCATTCTACAGCAAAGTCAAATTTATTTCCTAAATATGTGTGTAGGTCAAACCGGGAGGTTGTTTTCGGGACGGAGGGAGTATAACTTTTATCAAATTTAATTTTTTATCAGGTATTATAGAACTTTTAATGTAGTTTCTGAATATGTAAATTTTATTTACTAAAAACAATTCTACTAATGACATGGGTCAGTAAACTTTATGGTCAGTCAAACATCGTGAACCGCGTGGGATCCTTTAAATAGGACGGAGGGAGTAAATAAAATCTATATGGGGGCACCCATGGGAAACACCGGGGTGGGGCGGGGATGGGGCGGGTCTGGGAGTAGCGGGGGATGGGGTGGGGATGGGGGAAACTTTTTAGACATGGGACGGAGGATGGGGGAGCGAATCCCCGCCCCAAACCCGCCTCGTTGCCATCCCTAGTGGTGGTAGGGAATATGTGGTGATAACCATGTCAATTTCTCGTGTTTAAGTTGGAATCCTCAAGTCTATGGATGGATTTGGGTCGGGCCGGACCCGAGCATTACCTGTTCTTGAAAATAGGAGCCCGATACTGGCTAAGTATGCTCCGGTACCGGTTCCAGTCTGGGCCCAAATAGTACCAGGTCCGGTTCGGTACTCACCTTTTTAATTAAAAAAATAAAAATAAAGAAGCCGTTGGCGGCCTGTACCGGGCCCGACCGGCCCGGACCCAAAAATCAAGCCCGAAGCCCAACCTGTTGTACCCACGGTCCGGGTCCCGGGTCGGTATCGAGCTCGGAAAACCAGGCTAGGCCGGGCGGGACCGGGCCTAAATAGTATCGGTTCGGGTTGGTAGTCATGGACCCGGGCCGGGCTCGACTGGGTGTTTTTTGGGAAGGAAGAACCGGAACCAGCCCGGGTAGGCAGCGGTTCCGGGCCGGTTCATGTTATTTTTTTTTTAAATTTATTTTGTTTTTCTAATTAACCATTGACTCCCCCCCCCCAACCCCCCCCCCCCCCCCCCCCCGCCCAAAAAAAAAAAACCAGACCAATCCGGGAGAAACCAAAAAAATTGAAAAAACCCAAAAAAAAAAAAGAAATAGGTCAGGCCGGTACCACATTTAGGAGCCCCGAGCCCGGCCCAATTAATTTCGGGTTCGGGTGGCCTGGCCCGGTCCTATAACCGGGTACCGGGCCGGGCCCAAACAGTATCGGTTCCGGGCCGGGCGGCCCGACCCGAGTCCATCACTACGGGTTGGTCCCTGATTGTGCCGCCCTGGCCCAGTCCATCCATACTCAACTCCATATAGACCTATACGGCTATACCCGTGTTTAGATGGCCCTTGAGTTCTTGACTCGCCAGCTTATCCTTTTATGCTCCTAAGCTCTGATCGATTTACATCTAAAGGTAAAAGTTTTCTAGATTTATATTTTTATTTGAAATCATACTTCGTTTAATTTGATTGAACGGGTGTTTTTAGTTTTTACACAATCATTATTATAATTGAACAGTTAAAAGACTTTGTAATTGAATTATTCTACTTCTATAGCTAAATTACATATATTCGTTCAAATAAAAAGACATCTTCACACCTCTTTCCTCGCAAAAAAAAAAGACTTATCTAAAATTTTCATCAAACATAAAATTTTTGCTTTCGCGCGCTGAATTGTGTAATAAGCAGAAAAAGTAAGGTTGGAGTTACTTTTCTGGCTGTATTGGCTGAAGTTACTGTAGATAACCATTTTGGCTATTTTTTCACATAATTTTTTGTTTATTTTATCAATAAAATATATTTTACGTTCAAAATGCAAACAAATAAGGAGCATCAGATCTAAGATACAAAAGTTAAAAAAACACGATGAAATTTAAACTAAAAATCCTTACTCAACAAGCAATCGTCACAATTGAGAGGCCGTTTGGAAACACTTTTTTCGGCTTATTAGGCTTATTAACCATTTTTTCATCAAACATAAAACTTTTGCTTTCGCGCGCTGAATTGTGTAATAAGCAGAAAAAGTAAGGTTGGAGTTACTTTTCTGGCTGTATTGGCTGAAGTTACTGTAGATAACCATTTTAGCTATTTTTTCACATAATTTTTTGTTTATTTTATCAATAAAATATATTTTACAAATAAATTTTTCTTAAATCAACAGAATCAGCCAATGCGATCACTTCAGCCAGAACTTCATAAATTTCAACAGAATCAGCTGAATCAGCCGATTTTCGTGCTACCAAGCTTTTGGCTCAAATGAATCATATTTCACACTAAAAATCCTACCTACATATGTGAAAGGTCTGTAGACACGTATAAGGACGTGAGTTGAGACTTTTTCAAATGATGATCCTCTGACCTCTGAGTCTCTGCGTATTCACTGCTCTGTTCCTTCTCAAACGGCAAAGTAAGAGTTGGTTGTTTGTTCTTCCGAGAATTTGCTAGGAACAAGAGAAAACATACAATGTAATGTTTTAGCCATTCAAATTTATTTAGTTTAAGAATTCGAGATGAGTATTTTAAGACAGGAGATTAATTTAAAGGAAAAAGGGTCAAATAGACCCTTATACAATTGCAAATCGGTCACTTAGACCCCTGTACTATTAAAAGCATCACATAAGTTCATGTACTATAAAAAAAGAATCAATTAGGTCCAAATAGCTAAAGGTAACCCATGATAGCAGGTCATCCTTTCCATTCTCTTTCCTATTTATTTTAAATTTTTCTTTCTCTTCTAAAGTAGACCACGTGTCCAATCTTGGAAATTGGTGGTCCACTAGGGTGGATTTGTTCGCAGATCTCTGTCCGTTGCTACCGGGAGTCTGTAATCTTAGTTCATCCTTATTAGTGGGAAAAAAATGGAGATTAAGCATCTGAAATGGGGACCGGCGGTTTGGTCACTGCTGGCATACCCTTCATACGATGGCCATCGTGTTCGTCTCAACTTTCCGTCGCCGTTCATAGTCAAGGCGAAAGCTCCGGCATCTGCAGCATCTTCGTCTTCGGACGTGGCGTCGGTTGACCGGGGATGTTGTTAGCAGTGGACCAGTGGATGGTGGCGCTGACTCACGCTGCTGCGGATTTCCAGAACGGACGAAGGCTCTAGTGTTGGGTGGACGCGCGCTGCTCATCCCCTGTAGGTTCTCACCTCTCCACGGTTGGTAGGAGTCTCCGTGTGGCAGCACAGGTCTCCCTGGTGCAAATTAGTAATGCCCCTACCTTCGCAGTTATGCCACGTTGCAGACCCGTTGTTTGGCCAATGCTTGTGGTCCGGAGATGGCAGCCACCGGTGTTCGACGTGTGTGGCCGGAGTTAAAAGCTCACCCCCATATCTTTGCTCTGGTTCCGGAGACGGGTTGGGGGATTTAGATCGATCTGGAAGGATTATGTTACTTGGTTGATGGAAGTTGGAACCGGTAGTGGTTTGCTCCTGGAAGAACTACATCTTTGACGATAAACCGGCCCAAACCACTGTATTTGTGGCCTCCGCAGTGGGTATGGCATTGTGGCCTCTACGGTGGGAATGGCGTTACAGAGGTGGGGAAAGGGGAAGATGGGGGTAGAGTGACGATAAAGGGAAGTCATCTTGCTGACTTGCTGCCGGAGAAGATGACCGGAGGGCTGAGCTCATGCCCGAGTTGGGTGGTGGAGATTTGAATTGCACACGTGGTCTACTTTAAAAGAGAAAGAAAAATTTAAAATAAATAGGAAAGAGAATGGAAAGGATGACCTGCTATCATGGGTTACCCTTAGCTATTTGGACCTAATTGATTCTTTTTTGATAGTACATGAACTTATGTGATGCTTTTAATAGTACAGGGATCTAAGTGACTGTTCTGCAATTGTACAGGGGTCTATTTGACCCTTTTTCCTAATTTAAATGAATGGTCTATGCTTAGGCAATTCGGGATTACAAATACTTTCCTCTATTAAAGTCAAGTGTAATTGTCTATGAATTGTCTGTGCACAAATAATTACACTTAAACGTGTAAGTAGGTGTGTAATCCTGATGGGTACGTGAAGCAAAACTCAGTCCGTAGTTCATTTACCCATTATTGAAAAAGAAGTATGTAATGCTTGCTTTTTCTGTAAAATTTGGCAGTCAAGCAGTGAAGATAAGATCCATCACCTTTTGCTTTCTACGTGTGCATGTGTATGATAGTGCGGTTACATTCATACTACTTGTCGAGTGCACTATAAAGATGAGGTATAAACTAATGTGTGTCTGAAAATTTTTATCAATTCAGGACCCGAAAGTTAGATTAATTATCAATTCAGGATCCGAAAGATGAAACGTATCGGTATAAGACCCGAATGATGGAAAACTATCAATTTAGGACCTAATATTTCATAGGTTTTGATTTATTTAATTTTTTATTAAATCCATTACTAATTTTTGATAAACTTTTCTTCACAAAAGTTTATTAGTTTAATAAAACTAATTAATAATTAAAATTTTTAAAATAAAAATAATAATAAAATTCATGACAACTTAGGTCCTAGATTGATAGTTTCCAATCATTCAGGTCCTAAATTGATAGTTTTTCATTATTCGGGTCCTATATCGATACGTTTCATCTTTCGGGTCCTGAATTGATAATTAATCCATCTTTCGGGTCCTGAATTGATAAAATTCCAAAAATAAAGAATAAAATTCAAAACAAAATGCTCACCGATATATACTCCGTATAATTCATGATTGTTAAGATTGATAATTGATAAATTTGATATTAATGGTTAATGTTTATGTAAGGAATAAATGTATTAAGCTTTTGATGATGCTAGACTCATTAGAACTTTAGAGTACCCCCATTAGAATTGATGTATTAGAATTTTTCTAAGTGTGAGCATTCTAGAGTAATCGACTGACAGAAGACCTTCAGGCCCTCTGCTGAACGATTACTGAACAGAAGTGCTCGAGGTCCTCTGCGAATTGCCCCTCTGTATACAACAATAGAAGCCCTCACACTAAGTCAGTCTTAAGCATGGTTAGCCGGTTATTTTAATGGGATATTCCCTAACGGCTAGGAGCTCCTCAACGGAAAAGCTACAGGACACTGCATTTAATGCCATTTAATGAGCTCCATACGTTGAGAAGTAAAAGCTGATGATTGACCGAGATTCCAGGGGAATCATATCCCAAAATAGCAAGTCACCAACTTTGCGGGTCCAACCGGTCAACTCGACAGTACGCGCATTTAATGCAGTTGTCTCCCTCCTCCAACGGGAAGACAACCCTAGTATATATGATACTACATGAAGAACTACCGGGATAACTTTTGCTCTTACAACAATGTTAAAAAAGCTTTCTTGAGATCTGAACTTCATCTTTCTCTACAAGAAAAGCTCATCGTCGGAAAGATTATTTTTCTTCACATCTTCATATTCCAACAAAGAGCAAAGTTCCTCCTATTCTTCAACCCTTCAAACACTTCATCTACACACCTTTTGTGACGAAGCAAGTTGGAGAAAACTCTGTTTTCATAAACATCTTCTTTCTGAAGAAGAGCGTCTTAAAGTAACTGGAGTAAGTGAAGTGGTGACACTTCAAGGAGACTCAGTGAAACAAGACCAGTCTTAAAGGAAGCAAGAAAGTGCATCCCAGGAGACATCTACACTTGAAGAAGACGTAGAGAGCTTCTTAAGTGTTAGGACTTGAGCGTTGTAACTGATTTCTTACAAGGTTAGTGGAAGAGTGGATTAGAGGAACACGTTGTTCCTTGAACCACTATAAAAATCTCTGGTGTCATTTACTTACTGCTTTTATTACTTGCATATACTTTGAAACTGCTTAACTCTATCAAGACGTGGTATCTGTGTTCAGCATAACACCTCTTGTGAGTTAACAGAAGGCCAAGTGCTTGTGCACCTCTGTGAGGTTATCCCGACAGAACCCCTTACCAGAAGACCACCCGCTGCCAGTCTGTTCTCCAACAAAACATGCTATTCTATTAACCTTGGTACTTAGCTTGAAAAAGTTAAAAAGCATAACAGTCTATTCACCCCCCTCTAGACTGTTACCTTGATAACCGGGACCAACAGTTTAAATCAGCCTCTAAAGTTGAAATTTATGTATCTTGTAAACCATTTTTTAACCCCAGGGGCATCGGGGAAGGGGGTTTGGGGGCCTGGGGTAAACTGGGATTAATCTCACTCCATTGAGAATTGAACCCAAGACCTCCCATAAGGGAGAGTGAGTCGGCGACCAGCTGGGCTGGACCGCTTCCTCACGTATCTTGTAAACCATATTAAAACGTAAAAACAAGAGCAAATATAAAAAAAGGAAAAGTACGGAAAAGATACTTGTGGTTGGACCTGTTTTCATATAGGGTCATATGTTTGATATTTTATCAAAGTGTTTCATGTGTTTGAATTCCGTTATCACAACAGGGTCCTAGCACATGACACCGTTAGAAATCGTCGGATGAAGACGATGAACAGTAACTCCAGTTTTCAAAAGTGTGCAAAATTGAAAGAAAGATACCAGAAGGTACCTCAGCAAGACGAACGCTATGACATCCTTCTTTTTTTGTTTCCAGCCACCCTTGTTAGCGAAAAGTCCACCGAAAAGTGATATTAGCGAATTCATTTTTTAAAAATAATCCTAACATATCCAAAAAATCCAAAGCCGAAGGTGGTTTGGAGGTCTTCTTGATGAGGCACACCTTTTGGTATTTGTCTTTTAGTTTTTCGGACACTTTTGGAAATCGGAGTTACTATTCACCGTCTTATTCAAGCGTTTTTAACGGTGTGACCCTGTTGTGATAACGGAATTCAAACACATGAACCACTTTGATAAAAAAAAAATGAAACACATGACCCTATCTGAAAATGGGTACAACCACAAGTACCTTTTCCATACTTTTCTCTAAAAATGATTCAAAAAGAAAGAGAATAAAAAGGTATTGTGTTGATTAGTGATCAAGAAAAGTAATGTTTAATATCATGTCAATTAAAGATTTTAATAATAACTTTTAACGTCACATTTAGCATTACGTTGAAAATTATATCTAATAGTGATGAAGTGTATTCTCATATACCTCCAGGGATATCAATATTCATGAGTAAAGGATCTTCAGGATTCACTAAGTCATTTTCTGCTGAGGTTGAGCCCGATCTTCCGAGGCCGGTTCCAAACTCGGTTCTCAGATCATCGAGACAAGTCCAAAACTATATCTCAGGGCGAGTTCGATCCCGCCAAGGATGGCACCAGATCCAGCACTATAAACGAGCTAGAAGTCAACGAACACCTCCCGAAGCCAAAGAGTTAACTAGAACGTTATTGCATCACATAAACTAATCGAGGACACCCTCCTCCCGAATAAGCAAGCAACGCTTGAGCTTGACCCCTTTTGCAGAGCCCGAAGCTCGGTGATTGTGGACTTAGTCATTTCAGCATTTAAGATCCGCGTACAGTTGCGATTACATCATCCGTGCAACAGTTGTCCAGAAACAAAAGGGATCAATTCACTTATCTACAGTACCAATCAATTAGTTGTCCAATGAGTTACCAATTAGACTTTACATATGTCTTTGTATCATTGTAAACTATATATATCACCTTCCAACTTGTGGAAAAGGATCGTCATTCTTGCGCACTAGCTTACTATTACTCTGTCAAATTTCCTACTCAATCTATACTTAGCACTCTCAGCTCTCCTTCTCGGTTTGTGCTACCCCCGGGTCAGCGAAGCCATCTGATAGATATATGAATTGCATCGCTTATTGATGCAGATTCGAACTTAATGATCCTAAACGTTTCAATATATTTTAGGTGAAATTAATGAGAATAATATCTACTTTTAGGAATTCTACGATTAATTCCTACTCAGAGTGTCTACAAAAATAATCTGAACTAGCAATTGTTTTCACAAGAATAAATTGGAGTGAGTTCAAACAAATGTCGTTTAATACCCTCAACCCCTACTCCCACTTTCTCCTTCACCACTTTCCGTCTCGATTAGTGCTTTTAAGTTCCTACCTAAAGAGAACCACATATGGTGAAAATGATGTTGAGGTTAACGGGGTTTAGTTTAATTTTTTCCTGAGAAGAAGAAAGGAGAAGAGAAAAGTGGGAGTACGAGTTTAGAGAATTAAACGGACCTTAATTTGAATTCACTCCAACTTATTCTTATGAACATCATTGCTAGTGCAAATTATTTTTGCAAACACTATGAGTAAGGATTATTATTGTAGAATCCCTAAAACTAAGAATTATTCTTATGAATTTCACCTATATTTTATAAATAACAAAAAAATATGTAATTCAATGTCATGACTCATGACTGTGAAAATGATCATATCATGGCAACAATATTAATAGTGTATTAATTATATTAATTAGCTATCCATATTTTATTAGTTTCCTATTGTAATCAGGATACTCCTTTATTATATACAAAGTATATGACATCCAGGGCTACCACATTGGTAAGTCATTCCAACATAACCATAATGAACTTGATGATCACTTTTGAGGAGGGTCTGATCATGACCTGACGCTTTCCTCTCTTTTCAGCATTATACATACTCTTGAGGGCATCATTCAACACACTGACTCTCACCATCTTTTGAAGACCAAAATTGGTTTACAGTTTTACACTTAATAGCATAGGATGAATTACAAGAAGCTTACAAGTTCCCTTATTCAGCGGTATGCCGTCTATTCAACACACTGTATTTTTTATTTGTGTTGAGGTTCATCAAATAAAAAATTCCAATGCCATCTGGCAAAGGTTGGAGTCCCGTTTTATGGCAGTCGGTTTAGCACGATCCATGGAATTAAAACAAATGTTAACTCATATGAAAAAAGGACAGTCAGTCCATGGATCAGTATCTGCGTGAGATTAGAGTTATTGCCAAAAACCTAGCTTCCATTAATTCCCCAGTGTCAGATCAAGATCTTATACAGTATGCTCTTCTGTGGTTGGGTCCGAGTTATGAGTCGCTAGTTGGTCCTCTCACTCTTTTCCCGGAAAGTTTCACGTTTAATAAACTAATGAAATATGGAAAGCTGATTAATATAATTAATACACTATTAAATATAGCCTGATTTTACCAACTCAGTTTATGATGGCCTCAATTTTTAAAATTCAATAGACTGATTCTATCTTTAAAAAAAAAAAGAAATAGACTGATTCTTGTTTTTCTTTTTGATTGTCAAGAAATTTGATTCATGCAGTGTAAAAGCAATTCTGGAATTGCTGATATGATTTTTGAGTGTGAAATATCAAGCTTTTAGCTTTGAGCCATTAATATCGTTTATGGGAAAGGAAAGTGTAGGTTGTTTACTAACAAAAATAATTTTAAGTTTTCCAGAGAATTTGAAAATTTGAAAAAGAAAAACAAGAAAAATTTGAAAAAAAAATGCTGGAAAATTGGAGAAAAGAAAACAAGAAAATGCATTTACCCAATCATTTTCTAAAACAAAAAAAGAGAGATATGTCTCTGTTTTCCTTGATGAATTGGAGAAGTGAGTTTTATTACTTTCTCAAGTTTGAAATGTGCAGACGATGCAATGAATTTGCCTACTCACGACTAGCAGTGGACCGGATCCTGCTCTGATCTGATCCAGTTGATGACCGGGTGGTCCCGGTTCGGTCCGGTACTATTTTTGAAAACCATTTTTCAAAGTGAAGAATTTCCAAAGAGATGTTGGATTGCCAACCAATATGGAAAAAAGGAAAGAATTAGTCAAACTAGTTATTGGGATCGATCGAGACTGGCCGGTTGCGGTCCCAACTTTCATATACACGGGACCAGGTACCTTACTTCGGTTGTACCATATCCGGCTCTATACTACAATCATACTTTCTGACGTTTCTGTCTTTCGGCCAGTCCCAGAACCGAGTGGAAAAAAATTGGTGAACATGTTTTCATATTTGAAAATAGAAAACTAGAAAATAAAAACAGAAAATTGGAGAATGAAAACTGAAAATTAGAGAATGAAAAACTGAAAAAGAAAATTGAAAAATATCTCTATTAGTAAACATGTCTAATATCTCTATTGAAAAATATCTCTATTAGTTTGATATATGATATACTTGCATGGCTAAAATAAATAAAATGCAATTAATTTCCACAAGGTAGAAGCAAAATAAGAGTCCGTTTGGTAGCACGAAAATCGGCTGATTTGGCTGATTCTGCTGAAATTTAAGAGGCCGTTTGGCAACACTATTTTTCGGCTTATTAGGCTTATCACCCAACTTTTTCTCCAAACACGTAATTTTTGCTTGCACGCGCTGAATTGTGTTATAAGTAGAATAAGTAAGGTTGAAGTTACTTTTCTAGCTGTATTGGTTGATAAGCATGATAAGCCGAAAAAGAGTGTTGCGAAACGGTATCTAAATAATCCACTTCAAAATTGAAATCTTCACACTAAAGGAATCTTCTTCTTTTTTGTTCTCCTGACAATGGCACGACACATCATATTCTAGCTCTCCTTCTCTTTAACTTTCTGCCTCTCTTCTCCCCCACTTTTTATCTTCAACAATCAACATCTTCCTCTCCTCTTAGTATTGTCTTAGAAACCCTCTATTAATCCATTAAGGACTTTTTACATGTCCGTGGACACATTGTAAAGAGCCATCAAGTGCTTCTTTTGACATCATGATAAGAATAATGATGTGAAAAAACAAAACAAAGGTAGTTTATTAAATTTAAAATGAGGATCTAAAAAATTCTTATTACAAAAACAAAAAGTGCTTCTCTTTACTATTATCACTATTTGCCAGCCACATATATGATTCGTCCTTATGTTCCAAAATGAAATTCTCATTTCTATAAAAATATTTATGTTCCAAAATGAAATTCTCATTTCTATAAAAATATTTTTTAATACCTGCAATTTGTTACAACGTACTCGTATAAAGTAAGAGCATATAAAATCGATAGTATAAAATAGGTTTGCTTGGTAAATTATTAGATGCATGTGCTCTTTTATGGATCACATTCCTCTCTACCTATCTAAGTTTATTACCATACTCCGTATATATTTAGCTCAATCCCCCCCCTCTCTCTATATGTGAAATGGCCTTTGCAGGGTTTCTCTTCTACTTGTTCCTGTGGACTCTTCTTCTGCTTCTTCATCTTTCCTGCTCTTCAGCTGGTAAGTTACATTAATTTCATCACTCTCTGCATCACACCTTCTCTCTGTTAATTGAATCCAAGAATTGCATATGAAATCTGAATCATGCCAAATTACTTTTCCAAATTATGTGTGGCCCATGAAAAAGAAGATCAGTAGTTAAGCTGTGAGATGAACACATGCATTAATTCTTTTTTTCACTACTCCACAAGTTCAATTTTGATTCTACATCATCCCAGATACAGAGTATTTTAGTTTTTTATTCCACAAAAAAATGCACTAGCTTCAATAGTGATGACTACTTATTGGTCAAATATACCATGAAAATCACATTCAGACATTTAAACTATTGAAACTCAACGAATAATTTAATAAGGGGCCGTTTGTGGTTTTGTCATACATCTGCCAAAATATGGTTGAAATGCAAGATGGGTAAAAATTGGGAATTTTTATTTATAATACTCCGTATATATTTTTTTTTTTTAATTAAAGTAAAGGAAACTTTCTTACTTTTTTATGGAGTATTCATCAACCCATTTTACCAAAAAGGGAAGAAAAACTCAAATATCTATCAGCTACTACTCCGTCCGAAATGAATTTCCAATTTGTAGAGTTTAATACTGAACAAAGATAAAATCAACTGTCTTTAATATGAATGTGTGTGGGGGTATCTAACCAGAACTAATGTATTTAGGAAATGCAATATTAAAAGCTTAATTGAAGGGTAGGGTTGAATTTGAATGTAATAAAAAATTGCTGTTAAAATTTCAAAATCAGAAAATGTGAAAGAGCTGGATTGGAGAGTGGATATGTAGTACATCTACAACTCAATAAACTGATAAAAATTTCTTATGGTTCATTTTCCCTTTTTTTGTCCAATTGCAAAGAAAACCAAACCGAGATCTGTGGTTAATGGGGACGGAGTTAAAGTATTTAAATGAAATGTACTATTTGTAAATGGCAGATCAGTTTTTACCTACAAATCCAGTCACAACACCAGCGGGGACCGCAACATATCCACCGGCCATAATCACAGTGCCGGCGGCAACGACGACCGCCGCCCCTTGGCTGCAGAGCCCCAACTATTACAATCCGGTGACGACAACGCCCCCTACCAATCCGGTGGGAGGAATTCCTGGGCAGAGCTGGTGCGTCGCGAAAAGTGGAGCGCCGGACTATTCGCTTCAGACAGCGCTGGATTATGCGTGCGGACCCACTGGAGGCGTAGACTGTTCTTCCATTCAGCAGGGCGGGAGTTGTTATAACCCTAATTCTCTGCCCAGCCATGCCTCCTACGCCTTTAACCTCTATTATCAGAAGAATCCGTCATTGCCAGCTCGCTGCGATTTCGCCGGAACTGCCACCATTACCACTACAAATCCAAGTAAGCACAGCCGCTGCCACATTATCATCACATCTAAGCTTTTGGTGAAACACATTCTTTCAATTCTTACCTAACTAAAAAAAGGATTGGTCCATCAAATGTTACTTACAAAATGTCCTAAAATCAAGAAAAAGTACTTGTCTCAGATGCCTTGTTTTTCTTTAACAAAATTATAGTGTGTTTAAAAACTAAAAATTGTGGTTGAATAAAAATTAAAGATTGTTTGAGTTATGATGAATCGATGATTTTTAATTGAACTGAGATTTTTTTTCATGAAGTGAGATTTTCTAATCTATCTAAGAATTTTACATTTGTCAACATTGTCTTGATATCGCATGTTTAAGCTTGATCTAATCTGATATGAAACTATGAATCCACTTAAAAACATTAACCATCCCGGTTGAACTGCAAACATTATGAGCAGACTTAAGGAATGTTAGAAATAGGCTTTTGTGGACCAATAAACATAATCCATTAAATATATGTGTGTCGCTGGGTTCAGGGATGGCCCTGAGGGGTCCCAGTAGGGGCGAGGGTCATAAGCCCCAAAGGATAGGGCAATGGGCCCGATAGATATTGCCTCTAGACCCTGAGATACACAGGACCGGCTCTGGCTGCGTTTGTAGTTCAACCATTGTGGCTGGGTTGTTGCAGCCCGGGACAAGCCCCATCCACACTAATGTGTGAAAAATAGTACAAAACCGGTCCTGCTTTTGTATAAGTCTAGTTGAAATAGGGAAACAAACGCGTACATATACATGTATGCAACCAAGAGATACAAAGGGAGTTGCAGTTAAGTTATTGTTAAGTTATTACGTAGTATTAAACAAGAATGCTAATATAATGCGGGTATACAGTTTCAAGACATATATATGCAGTTACCAACTATCAGTTACTTGCTTTGGTAATTGGTCATGATTGATTGGTGATTGTTTTTCACTTTTTCGTGACATTTATGTCACAAAGATTAAAAAATACGGAGTAACATTTTTGTTAAATCACTAAATGATACTCTGTTTAAATACTATTACCCCTTGTCTCACTAGTTTTGTGATATGAGGAAGTAACAAGCATTTAAAGAAAACAGAATTGCATGATTGATATTCTGTAAAAAAAAGTCTGATGTAAAATTGTTTGGTCTACACAGGTTCAGGTAGTTGTGTGTACCCATTATCATCTGGATCAACAATTTCATCTCCTCCGCCAGTGACACAATATCCAACACCACCATCCATAACTCCATCAATTCCGATTCCTATTCCAACACCAACACAAACAACTCCGACGTATACACCAGCTGGAGTGCCTCTGTAAGTGACTATTTATTTCTTCGTTTTCTTCTTCCTTTTGAACACATACAGCAGCAGACCGTGTTTACCATTGATTTATATAACTTTGCATGCAGCTCCGGATTGTTTCCGCCAATGTTTTCAAACATAACAAATCCTACTACTACGACTACAGGAGGGCAAATGCCTGGCATGGGAGATGGTGGTATTTCTCCTCTTGGAAACACGTCAAATATATCCATTTCCATCACCCTCCAACCCTTTATTGGCTCCATCTTTCTGGTCTTCTCCATATGCATTGGGATACTTCACCTGTTCTGAAAATCTGATCGTTGAAATTAAGAATCTTTGCTCCAATGTGACAACCATGATTTTGGCTCTCTATATGTACAGACAGTTCTTTTGGGTTAGAGACTTAGAGATCAGACATAATCAGATCCTTGTATTGTTTGGGTGCGTTATGACTGCTTTTGAAATATATATAAATATAGTTTGTGGGTAGATTTATGGATTAATTTTATGCAGGAGGAGTTATGTAAATCAAATTCTTAATTCATTTCTCTCTAATTAGGAAAAACATATACTGTTTTATTTTACGTTTTGTTTTCTCGTTTATACTTTGTTTATTTCTGTATTCCAATGCTACACCAATATGTCAAAACTCAAAACACATATATTTTTTATTAGTGATGTCGAAGCCTCTAATAGGGGTAATTGTTAAATGTAAACAATTTGTAATTGGGTCCAAGTAACAGAACTAGATGATGAAGCTAGCTTATATTAATGTACCACTATTTTCTACTCAACTCAGCTTTTCTTTAGCCACTAATTTCATGTACCATTTTTATCATACTCGAATTTTGTTTTGACTGTAATAATTTTTTGGTATATTTTCTAAAAATGTGTAATATTTAATTAGTAATACATGTAATATTTAATTAGTAATACAAATTTAATGTAGGACTAATTAACTATACCGGCAAGGTAATGTTGCCCTCATTAGTAGGATACGAGTCATACGACTCATACGAGTAGAACCGAACGGAAGGACCTCAGGAGTCAGGGCCAGCCAGATCTTTTGTTCAGAGTCTGAACTGGTTTTTCAATTCAGGGCCAGTGGCCCAGTACTGAATACCGGTCAAAACCAATGTCCACAGCTCTAAAATAGGATCACAACGATTCCAGGTTGTTTTAAATGGGTCAAAACCAACCCGAGAATCAGAACTGAAAAAAAAACATGTATACCCAGTTACGATTACCCTTTGTGAGATCCAAAACTGAACCAGGTAGATCCCTGGCTACTGGTGACCCTAATACAATATTCAAAAGCAAAAATGTGCCTATGTACTCTAATAATAGCAACAGTTTTGGATGTTAACAATTGCAAAGCTGTAGATGAAGATTAAAGAACCTCATCTAATAATTCCTCGTCACTAATCACTGCCGTTACAACAACTATCTAATCCAAATTAAATCTTGCTGAGGACTAAATTATCTCTGATATACCTACAAGCTTAGCACTTTATACAATATTGCTCCTGCACAGACCTAATCAGTGCCCTCAAGCGTAACTTTCTAGCTACATGCAGAATTTGAGCAAACTCCATTTACACATGAACACAAGAAGGCCAACTAACGCTTAGTGAAGAGTACCAAAACCAACATCGACATTGAGACCACAATCTTGAAACCCGATTTTTCCCAGAAATTTGGATTCTCATTGCTTGAAGTTCCATTTTGTTTACTCGCTAGTTTGTCTCTGATTTCCTTAAGGGTTTCATCTTGTCGTTCTCCCATCTGCAAACAAAAGATTGGTAAAAATAACAAGTCCTAGAACACCATTTTTATGCTACATGCTGTAAAAACAGCACTAGACTCACCCCATTAGGTAACAGACCAAGGCCTAGCATCTAGAGTTGGGATTGATTGAACCAGGTGGGATGTATGAGGAATTGGACAGGTCTAAGGAAAGAATGTTGACGACCAATGAGCGCCTATATTAATAATTGCCTTTGAATCCTAAAGGTTAAGGATGGATAGAAAACGGTCTTGTATGTCAATTTGCACTTTTATATTTTTTAACTTAAAGTTGGATGAATTAAACACGTTTCCCAAGATATTGATTCAATGGAGCGAACCAGCCTTGTAATCCATGTGTACGCTTGTTAGGCTTACCATAGTTGACTTGTTTGTTTACCCATTATGAGTTCTGGTACTATATCATGACTAGGACTTCAATCCTAAAAGATCAAACCTAATGGGAGGGCAGCCAAACAAACTAGCAACTTGATTGGAGTTTTTTTACATCATTGAGTACATGTAATGAACATTGTTTACAAACAATGTGGATTACCATCCGAAGCTTAGCACGAGCCTCTTGGACACAGAATTCCAGCTTTGTGACCCTCTTCTTCAACTGTTGATCTGCTCTTTGGCGCTTTTCTAACTATTTGACAACCAAAGAAAAGTATGAGTTACTAGTAAAGATGGAATGGACTTTTCAAGGAGATAAATCAGAAGAGATATGTATAGACCTGGGATTCCAATTCCTTTGTTTTTAGCTCCCAATGAGCAGACATGGTCTTGATATCATCTCTCATCTTTGCAATCTCCTGATCTTTAACACTCAAAAGCTCTACAATCTTCTTAAACCGCATTGGTGAAACCTCCTCATCAAATTCTTTGGCCAATGCCTGCCTGATATCATTTTCGATCCTCAAAACCTGATGTTTCAGTTGCATTTGGGAAGATGCCCTTGCCTGAAGATCTTTTTGCAACAGATTTAATTGCTCCTTAAGTTTACTTATGCAATCTTCATGTTCCTTCAATGATTTGCTTTTCTCATTCAACTCCTTTATGAGTTCCAAACACTGCATTTGCACAGCTTGTGCTGTTTCTGCACTTGCATCTGCAGTTGCTTGTGTGGCTGAAAGTTTACATCTGAGATCATCCACCTCTCTCAGATACTGCATGAATTAAATAATAATAATAATAAGCTTAATGTCAATTGTTAACTGTTAAGATGCCCATCCAATGCACCAAGTTTTGATACTTGGCAAGTACACATTTTTTATACCATTTTTACCAATGTATTGATCGACAAAACTATCTTAAAATAATTCCTTGTTTAGTATACATCTTTTGGCATACAAGCTAGATTTTTCACAAAAAACTACTACCTCCGTCCCATTTATATTGGGACGGAAGAGGGTGGCACGGTTATTAAGAAAAGTGGGTTTGTGTGGTTGATATTAATTGATAAAGTAAGAATAAAGTAACAATGATTTAGAGCTACACAAACTTTGCCAAATATGGTATGAGACAATTTAAGTGGGACTTCCCGAAAAGGTAAAACAGGACAATATAAATGGGACGGAGGGAGTAACTAATCTTAATGAACTGGCTCAAAAGTGTTTTTTTGCTGAAGTTCGTGAAAATAACATTTCAAACCTCTTTTAGATATTTTTTAAATATATGTTAAGTAACATTAAATAATTGAACAGATTTAACTAACTCATTCATTGTTAACCATAATTAGCAAATGTAGCCACTGCAGTGGTTTTATAGGATATACCATCTTGTTCTAAGATTATGATAATAGAGCTCACACCCCTGCCTGCCTGCCCGCCCGCCCACCAAAAAAACAAGAATTTCAGCACCTCTCCAAATTAGACCTTATGTCGATATTTGGGATAAGAAAACATCTAAATTCATTCCCAGGTTTTCAATAGAAGGTAGCATGTGATGTCACGCCAATTACCAAGAGTTTGCTTAATTCTTGAGAATGGGGTGAATCCTGCCATTCATCTAAGTAGTTAACTTGTTACTCCCAAATTAATCCTAACGAAGCGGAAGACATCCAGGTGAAAAATCTAAAAAAAAAAATTGTGATGTGCTTTATAATATGTTGATGTCGATAAATCCACATCAATGAAATCAGCCAAAAAATATGAATCTGCGTGTGCATTTATCTACTCATGGCAAGCACCAAAACATGTGTGTTTGATGGCTAAGGGGGTATCCTGTATGTAAAAAAATCGCAACATCTATACAAGGAAATTTTGTTAAATGTCATTAGTCAAGTTGCGAAAAGAGAGAAGTTAAAGATTTATGTGTGAAACCACCTAACCAAATATCATAAACTAAAATGGGAAGTTATTCATTATTAGGGACTTAGGGTTGCTCTTTTACCTATTCCGTGAAGATTCCATTTTTATATATACAAGTTGTGCAAGTGATAAGAAAGAAACAAATTATGTTTGAACTTTGAAATACTTAACATGCAGACAAATCATAGAAACGTTCAAATAGAATATGGCACAAAAGACAATATACACAGCACACCCTAATAGCTGGCCATCTTCCCAAAAGAACAAACACCACATGCCAAAAAGGACGATTTTTTTTAAATGACTTTGTAACGAGTCCTAAAGTAAATCCATCAATCACATAAACAAGACGGTTCTATGAAAAAACATGCTAAGATCCACGATTGAACTCCCAGTAATCAATGTTTAGAGGTATTAATTTGTTGATTTTTTTAAAGAGAGGTTAGCAGAGAAATAACACCTTCTCAGCAGTGGAAGTGGAAGCTTGAATCTGCCAATTTTTCTGCTCCAAATTCTTCTGCAATATGTTTATTTCTTCTTCCATTTTCTTTGCCCTGCTTTCTGCTTCCTGTAAACTCAAATAACCATAAATAAATAAATAAATAAAATAAACAAATAAAGTTCACAGTGCGGGCTGATAAGATTTAACCTGTCGTGTTAGGGTTTCGCGAGCAAAGCTCTGTGCTTGAGACGCAAGGCGGCCACGCACCTCCTTCAGCTCCGCCGCCAGTGACACCACGCTCCGCCGGAAACTCTGCTTCTTCTCGCTCAGATCCTTCAGCAGCGGATCCACCTCTCTGGAAGCCGATAACACCAAGGCTGACGATGAAGACGACGCGGGAGGCGGCCGGTCCGTCAGAGACATCACCGGGAACTGAGGATATCACCGGCAGTAATTACTTCACTTGGGCTCTCACTTGTCACGAAGGCCTGAAATGAAAGCTGAACAACTCACCACCCTCTGCATGTGAACACGGTAGTTAGGCATTCAATTCCCAAACACCCCATCCTGTATCCAAATTCAAACAAGATTAATTCACGCTTGAAATGGGGGAAGATTAATTAATTAATCTTCTCCTCTCTTTCCCACAAACCCAAACTCAAAATTGGAGGAAAGGAAAACGGAAAACATGTGAAATAAATCAAGCTTTTCAGAAATTTTAAGAAAAAGAAAGTTTAGATAATGTCTGCAAAGGCTGTACCTTACGGTTTCTAACAAGACACGAGAATCATGTTTCTACGAGAGAAAGCTGTTGCTGTGGGTATAAAAGGGAAAGGAAGGCGGAGGTCATGCGCTGATAGGAGACGGCATTCCGGCGAAGATTGGTCTGAGACAGCTCACCGGACGGCGGAGAATTTGGTGACGAGCAATGAATGCTGCGTCTCACTCTGGCTGGCTAATGGTGATTATTGCTGACTTGTGAGCCGGGGATTCCTGGCTCGGTTTGGTTCGGAGAGTCCGAGCCTCGGCCTTTGAGATAGTGACAATTTTCGAACCTGGCTTTGGAATTACCTCAGCGCGGCAAATCAAAAATCTTAGGATTCGCCTACGTGGAGAGCATTTAACCGCCGGATCATCTGGTGATTATAATATACGCCATGTAACGGGGCGAAAATGTTAATTTAGGTTGTCTTCTTCATACTTTTGTAACGTTTTAATAACGTGTTATTATACCGTGTTTGGTAACCTCTTATCGATCTTAGACTAGTTGCAACCTTGGATTAAAAAGAATAAAGTTAATGTTTTCACCTCAAATTCATGTACAATCATAACCGATATTTCCGAAATGGAAACAATTTAAAGATTGTTTCATACTTGAGCTCGAGCTCGAACCCGAACTTTCGAGCTAATTGAACTTGTAACTTTTGAACGAATCAAAATTATCGAGCTTTATCAAGCCATGTTATTATTTGCGAGTCGAGCTTGAGTCCGAATTTTTTAAGCTCGTACGAGCCGAGCTCGAGCCAATACAATATATTCGAGCCCGAGCTCGAGCCTTCATAAACTCGAGCTCGGCTCGGCACGTTTTCACCCCTAGGCATGACCCTTCTTCAGGCAATGGGACTCCCACAAACTAGATTTTTTACTTAGTTCTAGAAATTATGTACTCAACCCAAGATGCCTTATTTTGTACCGGGCCTCCCAAGCCCAAGTCCTGGGAGCCTAAACACATATTCCATCATTTGGGAGTAGATATAGGGAGTTGAGAAATACTTCATCCTTCCCAAAATAAACGTCTCGCTTTGACTTTCACACAAATTAAGAAAATGAATTTGACTACACATACACACTGTTTGGCACTGTAGCGACACTGTTTTGGTACTGTAGCGGCACTATTTGACACTGTTTTGCACTGTTTGACACTATTTGGTATAGATTTGTTTACCAAATAAGGAAGTTAAAGAAGTGAGACATTTATTTTGGGATGGACCGAAAATGAAAGCAGAACATTTATTTCAGGATGGAGGGAGTATTAATTACCAACACTTTCTCTCTCTAACTGTCACTTCTCTCTAGATCTATGCTCTGTCATTTGGTTCTTTCATTGAGAGCAAGAACAATCAAGTTAGTACCCTTCGTCACTATGAAACACTACTAACTGAAATGGGAAGGAGAAGGTCAAACAGGAACCTCGTCGACAAGACTCTCCCCGACCCTCGCGAGAATCAGGAGCGATCGTGCGACGTTACGGTTGACAAGGTCGTTGGGGAAGAGGTATTCCAGGAGACCATCGACCCCGCGGTTGACCTTTGCAACAAGCTCAACATAAATGCTCAATACGCCAGCATCAGCCTTGAGAAAAGTGGCCATGTTTCGGGACAACAAACTACTCCTTCTCATAGAACCCCAGGTTCGGGCTGCACTATCGGCCATCATCGCCAGCTTGGCCCTGAACCTCACCGTCCTGAGCGCTCTCATGCCAAGGACTGAGGAGAACATGACACCACATCCTCCTCAACCTCTTCTTATTGTCACCTTCATCAGCAATGACGAGAACATCGTTCCTCTGGACACGGCCTTGGACACTGCCTCCCCTCCCATAGTTGGGCCGACCCCCGGGCATGGTAAGACATCGGCCTTCAATAGGCTAGGAAACACTCACCATCGGCCTATATCCGAGAGGATGGCAGGACGGTTAGGCAACCGTGAGCCCGAATCACCCAAGGAAAGCTTTGGGTCGGTGTCCGGACAACGGACCGTCCTCGCACGACAAAGGGAATGACAAGTGTGCGAAGAGGATGCTCGCTACCAGATCAAACAGGCTCATGTAGCCCACGTCCAAACTCAGCAGGGAGCCACTACGGCCACAAGAGATCCTCAGGATGAGATCATAGCCCAGCTGGAGAGGCGACTAGCTCAGATGGAAGCGAGACAGCTGGCAGGCGGAGCTTCGACCAACGTGTCCTGGAACCTCGGCTACACCGTCCTCTTTCACAAGGCCAACACCATGGAGAGACAGCTGCACGGAGGATGTGGTGAGCCCGTCATACGGATCCGAACAAAGACCCCCTTCAAAACAAGGGTGCTCTGCCCCGATTTGTGAGAAATACGGCGGTAATGCCATCAAAACATATGATGGCCAAATGGATCCACAGGAGCATTTCAGACATTACCTTTTTTTTTATCCCGATAGGCAAACCACCAAAATTAGTGGGGCAAACGCCGGGGAACATTTGCCATGTTTTGTCAATTTTAGAGAAAAAAACATAATGAAGAGGGGGACTAGACCAAGACCTCTTCAGAAAGGGCATACCCTTTCAAGATACACAATAAAAGCCAAACATAGAAACAATAAGGAGAAATTGGGGGGACCAAACCTGACCCAATAAACAAAATTAATTAATTCTAATTGAAGGAAAACCATAAAAGTCCATAACAAAAGCCCTTTTTGCTGAAATAGGAAGAGAATTTGGGCTGTTGAAAACAGTAATCTGATCCGAGTAATCTGCTGCAATGCAATGAGCGGCCCAATTACTCTCCCTCATAACATTTCTGAACGAGATCTGCCGGTTGCCTAAAAGGAGAAGGGTTTCCTGAATCTCAGTACTCCATTTCCTCGCATCCACTCCCAGCAAGAAGGAAATGGCAAGACTCGAATCAGCTTCCACCTGAAAATCGTTGAAGCCATGATCAATTGCCCACTTCGTCGCGTATAAAATTGCTCGCAGCTCTGCTTCTAAGGGCGAGGAAGCTATAACCGGAAAACGAATGCCAAAGATCATTGCTCCACTGGGTAATCGCATAATCGCCCCACCCGAGGCTCTATCAGGTAAAAATGAAGCATCCGTGTTCAATTTCATCCCTGTAATAGGCCTATGCCATTTAATAATCCGAAATCTCCTGCCTGAGAGCTTGAAATTTTTAGAAACCAAGTTTTCATCAACTAAAGTATCTTCAAAAGAAGAAATATTAGGAATTTTCAGAGTAAAAGATTTTTCCAAGTCAGACAATAATCTAATGCCCAGACCTCCCTCATCAGTAGGAGTGCATAGATAAGACCATTTCTTCCAATGATATTTGATCTGATTACTAGAGGAACCCCAGAAAAAGTCAGCCATTTTACTCTCTAATATCTTAATAATTTTCTTAGGTAAAGTGTCAGTAGCCATGCTGTGCAATGGGATGGAGTTTAAGACATGCTTAATAAGGATCAATCTGCCCCTTTGAGATAAGTTCTTCTGTCTCCATGGGCTAAGTTTATTCTCAAACTTCTTGATTAACTGAGTGCAATACTGATAGCGATTAATTCCTTTGTGCAGATTTACTCCAAGATACTTCATTGGCAGGGTAGACAATTTCATATCCAGAGTATTTTTAATGCTGTTACTCCTTCTTTCACCTGGCTTACCCACCACCACAGAACATTTATCCAAATTAATACTCTGGCCAGATGATGTCTGGTATGCCTTCATAAACATCTTGAACTTAAGTAGAGACCTGATTTCTCCATTCATGAACACTAGTAGATCATCTGCAAATCCCAGATGGGAAATAGGATACCCTTGAGCACCTATCCAGTAGGGCTTGATAAGATTGTGTTCCATGTGCCAATTTAACCCCCTAGAAAATCCTTCAGCAGCAATAATAAAAAGAAAGGGCGATAGGGGGTCACCCTGCTTCACTCCTCTCTGTGGTCTAAAAAAACCATGTGGGGTTCCATTTATCAAAATTGATAGATAGGTGGCTTTAAGATTATTCATCACCAACTTAATGAAGAATTCAGAAAATCCAAATTTATTAAGGATCTCATTCAAATAGGACCAGGAAACCCTGTCAAAATCCTTAGCCATATCTAGTTTAACCACCACATTTGCCCCTCTAATCTTTTTGTCAATTGAATGGATCATTTCTTGAGCAATAAGAACTTGATCAGCAATGTCTCTACCTTTCAAAAAACCTGCCTGCTCCTTTGAGATAATTTTAGGAAGAATAGTACTAAGTCTGAAAGTTAAAACTTTAGTACATACCTTACTAACAAAGTTTGAAAGGCAGATAGGTCTAAACTCAGAAAAGGAAGTAGGTCTTTCCTTTTTTGGAATCAGGATAATCCAAGTACTAGATAGACCTTTTGGAATATGAATTCCCAAAAAAAACTCTTGAACTGCCATAATCACACCAGGCCCTACAATATGCCAACACTTCCTAAAGAAATTTCCATTGAATCCAACAGGTCCTGGTGCACCTTTAGGATTAAGATCCCACACTGCATTTTTCACTTCTTCTGCATTTGGCATCATAGTAAGCATGGTGTTATCTTCATCTGTTATAATCTGGGGCACATATTGCAGGATCTGGTCAATTGACTCCACATGTTCTTCAGTGTAAAGAGTATTAAAAAATTCAACTCCTGCAGAGGCAATCACGTCTGACGAATACCTATGTCATTGGTTCCTCTCTACTCTCAAGGGACCAACATATGAGCGGTTCAATGTGTTGCCCGAGGCCAGCGTAGACTCATGGCAGGACCTCACACAACGCTTCCTCACGCACTTTGCAGTAAGGAATCGTACAAAAAAAGCATTTCTCCCACCTTCTCACCATCAAACAACAACATGATGAGCCGCTCCCGAGCTTCCTAAAGTGGTGGACGAAGGAGACCAATGAGGTAGAGAGTGCCGATGACTGCACTCTCCTTGTCCTCCTTCAGAGCGTCCTGCGTAACAAGCCCTACACGAGAAGTCTCATCATAGAGCCCCCAAGATCGTACACAAAGAATCTTGATGGTCCCAGATAGAGGTAAAAGTTTAGAGGGGGGGGGGTGAATAGACTTTTACAGATTTTTCAATTTAAAAACTTTTCCCTTCTAGATGAGTTGATCTAAAATCTTTTGGGAGATTTATAGATGCACAACAGAAGTCTTTAACCTCTTGATGATTAATGTGTGACACTTTCTAGCTTGAATGATGTTTGGACTTTAAATAGTGAGCAGTTGGCTTGACAGTTGCCTGGATGGTAGGGAACTGCTGAGGCAACTGCTAGTGGAAAATAGGAGTTTGGTAGAGATGATTATGTGGCCTTGCACAGAATGATGAAGGCTTACCGAATATGTGCTGAGCTAGGGATGATAAGGGGTTTTGCCTGAGCAGAGGTCTGAGCAGTTGGGTAGCAACCAGGGAACTGATGAGGTACCTGCTTAAGTGAAAGTGAAGATATGTGAAGGCTGATTATATAATATTGTTCAGGGTGATGAGGGCTTTTTGAAGATGTGCGTTAGTATAAGTATCTGGGAGTTTAACTGGTGCAGTGGTCTCAGCAGTTGGGTGATAGTGAGGGAAGTGTTAAGGTGCCTGCTGGGTTACATCTTGAGTTTCAGATATTTGGTTAAACAGACACCTTTGTGATGGTGTTGTGAAGATCTGATAAAGTTAAGATGTTCAAAGAAGTATTTCTATATGAGCAGTGGGCTCAGCAGTTGGGTAGTCACTAGGGGACTGCTGGGGCAACTGCTACGTTTAAAATATGTGAATCAGAAATCTGACAGGGGGCACTTGTAGTAGTGATGTTACAGAGTTTTTGTGAAAAGCTCGTCTCAAAGAAAGTAAGTAATTAAGCAGTAGGATAAGCAGTAGGGTCAATTAAGACTACTGCTTATGATGCTGCTGGCAAACTCCAATCTTTTAGTGAGAAGTGTTGGGTGTGTGCTTTGTTGAATGAATGTAAATCAACACACGGTATATCCTGGTTCAGAGGTGGTGTAATCCTCTTACATCCAGTCCCACCCTCTTTCAGATGGATTTCCACTAAAGTATTAAGCCCAATACACTTAGTGCTAATCTAGCCTTTACAACACTTAGGCCTAGATTGAAGGTTTTTCACAATGAGTATAACACCACTCAAAGTTACTCAGTCCTTAGACTTTTCTCAAATGATCCAGTGGGGATCAAAATGTACTCTATCTATCTAACTACACTTTAGGAGTTAAACAACTGTTCTCCTAAGTGTTTACAACAATTTGTGATTAGTTTACAAGAAAGTTCTAACCTCCAACTATGAACTAAACTTCTATGATTTATCAATGAATACTTGAAAACTGGAAGTTTAGTAAAGCATGAATCCAAGCAGAGAGTAAAGTTGAGTTCGCACTTTCTCTTTTGCTAGATAGCTCGTATATGTTTTGATGGAAGTATTTCTCTACTTAGGATGCTCAAGCTTGGTTAGAAACTTTCGTTTCAGCCTATATTTATAGGCTACTTCAGTTGATTAATCTCATCCGTTGGTTAGGATGGATTAATCTTGTGCATTGAAGGTCTGGCAAGGATGAATTGTACATTCGTCTTCTTGTGCAGGAGCTTTTAATGCTTTTCTTTTCTTGTCTTGAATAATTGGGCTGCAGTATGGGTGTGTCTTCAGCCGCTGTAGCTTCACTTCAAAAAGACGTCCCATGCTGAAGGACCTTGATGTCAATTTTGTCTTCAATAATGCAAAGGTGATCGAATCTTTTATTTTGTGACTCTAATTTTTGTGTACAAATAAAATTATACTGGTAGGATTTAAATATCCTTTTTAAGGTAGATAAAGATAACCTTATTGCATTTCATCTTTCCAGCATAATTTTATTAGTCTTAAAAATTGTACATTTATTTTGTCACTTTTGGATAATTTAAATACTAATACTCGAATTAAATTAGACACGATGTACTAGTGCAAAGTATAGTGGCATCATCAAAATCTATTGAAATTGGGTACTAACAAATCTCTAGTGAGGAGGTTTGTACGCAGACGCCAACGAGCTATATTCTCACAAGGACGGTGGACAACCGTCCAAGAAGAACAACAATGCACCCACTCCCAGCGCACCTGTCACGCCCCGGTCCTACCCGGACACGTCAACAATCCGCCGTACAGTACGAATATTCAACCGCAGTCCAACACATCCATACTATACAAGGCGTCTAGAATATCATTCACACATAGTACATCCATAAACAAACATAATGTAAAATATTCATTTAAAGCAGCGGAAACATTTAATACAAGTGTTTAAGCCACACTTGGCAAACATGGGCATACAAGCCCCCAAATAATTATTCAGAAAATATTATCCATGAACATTAATTTAAATGTTTTTTAAAACAGAAGCGGAGGAAGCACGAACCACGTCTTCCTTCCTTGATTCTCCCGAAGCAACGGGGGCTGGTAGCAAGCTCAAATTTTACCTGAAACTGTGAGGGGCAGTACTTGGAAGCATTTGACAAGTACAATGACAACTATACTAAGTATAATCAATGTTTCAATTTCTAAGACCCTCAAATAGAGTGATATCATAATATAATGACAGTTCTTCTTTAACCCTTATTATCTTCATAATAAGTTAATTAATTAATTTGTCGGCATACGAGCCCCTTTTTATATTCCATTATACTCGTCGTTAGCACGACACCGCCCGTAGGTCTTACCATCCTTTACGAGATTTGTCACCGCTATCCGAGGCCTCATCGGGCCCTCGGGCCGGAGTCCAACATCCCGCCCCTGGACTCATACCCATCATCCCGTAGGAAGGTAAGGTCCATTCGGGGTCCTATCTTAAGTGTTACCGCTGTCGGGAGCCTCGTAAGGTCTCCGGTTCGGATTCCACCCTACCCCGTGATCACGATGCAAGTTCATGCTATCCAACCCCGCTCTCTAGAGTCGAGAAGGGACATGGTCCTTACTATATACCATAATTCAACCGGCTATCTTCAAGGACTACCGAATACACCCGTAGGCCAATCTTATATCTAGGATCAATTTATTATTCACTTAATCTTGGGTATCCCTTAAGGCCTACCCTTAGTATAACTTAAAGTTCATACATATCCACCTTAGCATCTCTTAAGACTACTTAAGGTTCACTATTTCACAATCCTTCCTTGGAACAATTCTAGCATAATCTCATTTCAATACCCCGACTAGTATTTTAATACTAGTCGGATAATTTCTATCAACCAAGTTCTCAACTCATAATCATAAGGACAATTCCCAAACTAATTTTCCAGTGAAAATATAGTTCATATTAATATACTCCGTACCAAATATCACTTTTAATCACTCATATATTCTTATATGAAGTAAAAAGTATATTTCAACCTAAAGATTATAGTTAATTCCATTCTCAAGTCAACATACTCATTACACATAATCATACACAATGTATTCTTAAATTTGGTATATTATGCTCCTTTTCTTTATAGACAATAGTCTCCTCATCTTTAGGCATTATTAATCATTAATAATCCCAAAAAATACATTTAATCTACTTAGGAAATCTTATGAAATTAACCCAATAATTATAAGCAATATAGTCGGTCATCCTCACCTCGAATTAACGCTATGAAGTTCTACCCCTTTTGGTTGAACTCTGGCGAAACTCCGGCGACTTTTGACAAACTCCGGCGACTCTTTCAACTCCGTGAAAGCTCTTGAAATACCTTATACAAGTTCCTAACAAGGTTTTATAATCATAAAACCCACATTAATACAAATAACCTTTAAAAGGTTATTTTCCGGCGGGCCGGTCGTTTGGGCCTCTAAGTCCGTTATTGGACGTAGAACCACTTTCCAACCCATTATTCCACACTCATATCATGTAGAAAAATCCTAAGGGTTCTTCACATGATATATATCTCATATGATAGAAGAAGAAATAAATGAAAATTTATGATAAAGTCATTACCTTAATTTTCACACCTTTTCCTAGCTTTATCCTTCTTTAATCTTCCTCCTTGGAACACCCTTGCTTGAGCTCGAATTAGCTATGGAGGATGGTGATTTGAAGAGGTTTCTTTCCTCTCTTGGTGTGTCTTGGCCGAGCAAAATGAGTGGAAGGGAGGGGAAGGTAGTGTTTTTGTCTTTCTTGATAAATGGGTGAGGGAAATGGGGGTCCACTAGGTGTCAAAAGTGTCTCCCCCAACCTTTCAATTGAGCTCCAGCCACCTTAGCCCCCAATCAGCCTTATTTGGTTGACAAAATCATGGGGTGGCCCCCACTCATGTGGGAGGTCATCCCTTTGTGTCCCGAAATGTGCATTCGACCCCGAAAGTTGTATTTTTCGGACTGTTTTAATTATATTTTATTTTATTTGGGTCAAATAAAATGTATTATGTGCTCACACTCATTATGGCATGTAGAATGAATATATATCCCCCAACTTTAATTTATAAGTCTCCGAAATTCAATTTGGACTGATAACTAGTAAATTACCAATACCGGTAATTGGACCCGTTTGACCAATGAGTCAACACTATGCCTTTTCCTTGGCCCAAATAAAGTATTCACCACCATATAAATATTAGCTAGACCAAGATGAACAAATTATTTGGTTTCGGGAATATCGAGTGGTCCCGATCCCGGTGTGGGTCCCACGTGTGATTTACTATTCACGCGAATAAAAATTTACAATTTCGTAAATTCAATGACCATTTCATGAGGTTCAATACATTAATCACTTAAAAGTAAATATAATTGTGGACGGTGTTACAGCACCACCGGCCAGGGAGCAAAAACCCCGAAGGCAGGCATACTCCGGGTCAGAGGGACAACGTCGGGAGAGATGCCAATGGCGGCAAAGATGGATGCACCTCGGACTCTACTCATAAACCTGGTGGGCGTCATCCTGGACTATGCTGAGGAGCAGGGTTTGATAGCCAAGGACAGACGCTCGATGAAGGAGATCTATGGCATACACCAAGCTGGAACATACTGCCGCTACAACAAGGGCAATTGAATGCCTTATTCAACAAGCTAGGTGAACTCTCCCAGTTTGTAAAAGGAGCCCATGGAAAAAATACCTGGCTGAACACCGGCGATCAGGGAGGAGAAACCTCGTAAAAAAGTGGGAGATTGGCAACCTAAGTGATGAGGAGGAATACAAGGAACCCCAACCGAAGAAGCACCATATCCACCTCATCGCTGGGGGCAACGAGGGGGACTTCGCCACCCAAAGAAAGAAATGGGCCCAGTCCATGTACATCGGTGAAGTATCCCACATCCCTCACATGAGAAGAGACATAAGATCGAAGCCATTACACTCACAGGGACGCTCTCGTCATCAAGTGTGAAATTGTCGACGCCACCATCCACCGCACTTACATCAACACAAGCACATCCGTCAACATCATGTACCTTGACACATTCAAACAGCTGAAGCTGAACCGAGCATCTCTCAAGCCGACCCGGATGCCATTATCCACCTTCACCAGGGACTGTATCGACGCCGCATGCACAATAGTCCTCTATGTTGAGGTTGGCGATGACTCCCATCACACGAAGATTGACATGGAGTTCGTGGTTGTCAACCTTGAGTGTGCCCACAACCTAATCTGGGGTCGGCCTGCACTATAGGATCTTGAAGCAATCATCTCCATGAAGCACCTCTTTCTGAAGTTCCCAACCAATGATGGCGTCGGCTACGCTAGAGGAAATCAGAGGATTGCAAGAGTTTGCTACCTTAAATTGACAAAGATGGGCACCAAATCAGAGCAACGGATCGACACCATCACCATGGTTGTCACCAAGAACAAGGAGAGACCATGTGCCGAGCCGGTAAAAGATGTCGAGGAAGTTCCTTTGGTCATCTCCCGGCCATAGCGAGTCTTGAAGATCGGGAAACAGCTCCCCCAGGACCAACGAAATGATATCCTCTTCATCTTACGGTCATACGCAATCATCTTTGCATGGGGACCGGAGATATGTGTACAAGTGTTTCACTTAATTAAACCATAAATATTAAATGTCAATATCTTGCAAATCATAATAAATCTAGTATCAAACATTAATTTTAATTTCTAGAATTAAGAATTAAGAATTAATAACTAAACAAAATATTATACTTAATGATTAATAAATAAAATAACCAGTGTTAAAAAGTTCGGTTACTTCGGTTCGGTTCGGTTCAGTTTAGAGATGCGAAAACCAAAACCGAAACCAAACAACTATGGTTCGGTTCGGTTTTTTGAGTTCGGTTTCGATTTTCTTGCGGTTGGTTGTTTTGGTTGCGGTTCGGGTTTTTTCGATTCGGTTTTCGGTTTCTCCGACCCACCCCTATTTGACATACAAGCTACTGAGATTAATTAATGTTAGAAGCTACAAACTTATCTGAGATGCTACTCACTGAATCATATTAAAAAAGATCTTTTATTTCTATAAAAACTCTTAAAAATTGGCATATAAAAAACAATCTTTTAGTTTTACAAAAACTCTTAAAAATTGACATACCAAACATACAACTAAAGTTCTTAAAACTTTTTAAATTATACTTCCTCCGTATGCTAAAGTTCCGCACACTTTCCATTTTGGGATGTATTAAAAGATCTTTAAAAAATACTCAATTACCCTTACTTCTTATCATTTCTTTCTCGGGATGTCAAAAGAACCCGACCCGCCCTGACCCGAGGCATTTAGGACGGGCCCGCCCCGCCCCGTCTTACAAATGGGGTGGGTGCACCTCACCCTGCCTATACAATGGGGCGGGTCCGGGTATTAGTATTGACCCGTGCTGCCTTGACCCACTCTGACCCGACCCGCCCAATATATAAGTATACATACTTTTACTTAAGTTATAATACAAATATACTTCAACATACATATGTGTATACAATAAATCATAAATTGTTTAATGTTATAATATATTAATATATATTAGAATGAGATCAACGACGGATTATCAATGGCTTCTTTATGTATAGCATTTTAATACATATATTCAATTATTAATATAATTAATAGATTAACTATTCAAGTCTGAGTAATTTTTCCTTAACTTTTGAAATTTTTAGCATATCATGAATTTGATTTAATATATTAATTTTTAGTTATTATTTAGAGATAAACTTTATGTAGATTCAATTGGTAACAACTTCCTACAAATAAAAATACATACTAGCTAATTAGGTTACGGCGGGGCGGGGTGGGTCATGGGTCAACAAGTTTGGACCCGTGCAGGTCATGGGGCGGGGTGGGTCTTACAGTACCCGCCCTGCCCCGACCTATTGCCATGCTATTTCTTTCTTATTTTTTCATCTTATCTCCTACTTTTTATATACTATTTATTACCCATGTTTATAGATGTACTATTATTTATTACCCCTGTTTATAGATGTACTATTATTTTTTCTATGCTATTTACTACTTTTTCTATACTACGGAGTATTATTTATAGATATCTTTAAGAAAAAAGATTGGGGTACACAAAATTTGTACACAAATTTTGTACACTTGTCTGTCCCACACGGACAAGTTGTAGTCTGGAGATGAGTTGTGTGTCACACCTAGCTCCACCCCTGAAAAAATAGTAAGACCCAAATACACTTTAGAGTTATAACACTTTAAAAAAACTTGGGATTTTATTTTGTTAGGACCCTAAATAATAGGTTAACATTAGAGTAATTCCTATATGAAATACGTACGCAGGATTACTTTCCTTTAATTTGGAAATTAAATTTAGAACGATAACTATGGAGTTGACATGTGGCAATAATTTTCTAATTGTAACTTTCAAATGTATTATCTATATTTATTACCCCTGTTTATAGATGTACTCCCTATTATTTATAGATATCATTAAACACAAATAGAGTAGAGACTGAAAAAATAGTAGAGAAATGCTAGAGGTACACACTTTGTGTACACACTTTTTGTACACTCGTCTGTCTCTTAAGAAAATTTTGTCTGTCACAGACAACTCATATATGAATTGTCTGTGACAGACAAAATTTTCTTAAGAGACAGACGAGTGTACACAAAGTGTGTACACAAAGTGTGTACCTCAAGCATTTTTGAAAATAGTAAGACCCACTTGACGACAAACGGGGGACGAGTGATGACAGCTTTGAGATATGGGGCGCCAACGCCGAAGAATGCGGTAAGACGCCCACCGCACACACGGACCCACTCCCCACGACACATTTCTTCGCGCGCCGATACCTCTTCCTTTCCTGCGGTTAAATTCTTCTCCTCATTTCCACTCCCCTATTTACCGCGCTGCTATGCTTGGCCGACATTTGAGTTTCGAGCTCAATCTGCTGCTTCTAGCGCACTCGATCACCACTGATTCATCACCGGCATCTGATTAGATGAGCGTGGCCTCTGGAGGCGGATCTCCGCCGTCGGAGTCAGCCGAGCCGCTGTACTCCACTGAGAAGATATCGGTGTGGTGGGACATAGAGAACTGCCAAGTCCCCAGGAACTTCGACCCGCACGTTATCGCGCAGAACATTAGTTCGGCTCTGGTGGCGATGAACTACTGCGGCCCTGTTTCCATTTCCGCCTACGGTGACACTACCAAGCTCTCTCCATCACTTCAACATGCCCTGAATAGCACCGGCATCTCCCTCAACCATGTCCCAGCAGGTACATATGCAGCTCTTACATGAACTCACTCCCTATATGACTGAAGATGGGTCATGCGCGTGTCAATGCGCTACTCTCTAGCATACGGTTGTTAGTTGTGGCTTTTGAGCGGATCGTCGCTCTACTCGGATAATATATTATGAATTCGTAGCATTGTGCGGACAATATAGGTTTAGGTATTTCAGCTATTTGTTGCGATCAATTTGTGTGGTAGGTTTAATCACCAACATTATATCTTTGTTGTTGAGTACACCTTCTATACAGGTGAAGTTAGCTTGTTAGCTGTGCGGACGATATGTATTAGGCACTTCACGAGTTCCATTGAGTGTCCGAGTGAAAATCGGAACATTGCTACTATTGCCGGATTCCAGATGTAGAAATCTAGTGGAATTCATATTTCATCCGTTTCGCTTTTTCCTTGCTTTTCTACTCTTTCTTTTGATATAATCTCTATAATGGATGTTTCTTATTTCATTGATATGACATTGCATGAGCGGTGAGCCAACACTTTTTTTCTAAGTTATTTTTCTAAAGGCATCTTTCAAGCTCCTCTGATAAACAGTTGCTTGGAGTGATCTCTTCTAAGTGAGATTAGCAATCTCTAGATCCACCTGTTTTATGCTTTAGAAAGTTCTGAATAATCTTGGAAGTTTTCTACTTGTTGGTCTGAAATTTTATCAGTTTGGTGAGCTCTAGTGTGTCTGTCTATCTTTACCAGCATAGTTCTTGTGAGTTTCTTCAAGGCTGTTGAGGAATTGTTAAGTGTTTACACTTATTAAGTATGACTCACTGAGTATTTCTTGTAATTACCTATTAAGTGCTTAAGGCCTAGTTTGGTTGGAGGGTTTCGGAGGGGAGGGGAGGGAAGTGAGAGATTTGTGTGTGTTTGGGTGAAGGAAATAGGGGGAAGGGGGGGAAAGTGGAAGGTTTCCAAATCCTCCACTTCCTCCCATTCTAAACCCTCCAAATCGGGGTATTTAGGAGGAAACCTGTTGACAACCACAAACTATCCATTTCCTATGTGAATGGACAAAACGTTATAATATAAAAAAGGTAAAAATAAAAAGTTTTGAAATATTACAAAACTTAAAATTTTAAAAATTAAAAGATTAAAAAATTAAAAACTAAAAAATTTAAAAATATAAAATTCAAAAACTAAAAAAATTACAAATTTAAAAAGTACAAGATAAATAAATTAAAAAAAAATAAAAAATAAAAATTTTAAAAGCAAAAAAGTGAAAAATCAAAAAATCTAAAAAAAGATATTATGACTCATGACTATAGGAGTAATATTCACCATAGTTAGAGATATATCTATTTTTTTAAGTAAGCTTTCAAATAAAGGTAAATTGGGAAAATATTTTCATTAAATCTTTCCTCCTATTTCCTCCAACCAAACATAAATTTTTATCAAAATCCTTCCTTCCCCTTCCCTTCCCTTCCCTTCCCTCCGTGACTCTCCTCTTCCCTCCCCTCCATTGAACCAAACAAGGCCTAAGGGTTATTTAGCTGAACTTTTGCTGTTTCTGCTGACTTTTCTGAAAGCAAAGGCATTTGTAATATCATTTTTTTGCCAAGAAAGTAAGTCACTCTGCTAATAATAAGCAAATTAATGTAAATAGGGGTCTAATTGCTACGAAGTATTTTTTATTTGAAGACATCATCATTTGATCATATAATGTGCAGTTTATGGTGTTCCATGCATTAGAAGTTGGTTAAAAGAAACTATTTTGTACAAATTAGGTGCTAAAGATGCTAGCGACAAGAAGATTCTTGTGGATATGCTATTCTGGGCAGTGGACAATCCCCCTCCTGCAAATTATCTGTTAATATCTGGCGACCGGGATTTTTCAAATGCTCTCCACCAGTTACGAATGCGTAGATATAATATTCTTCTAGCACAACCTCAAAAAGCCTCGCCAGCTCTTGTTGCTGCATCAAAAAGTGTATGGCTATGGACAAGTCTTATATCTGGAGCTCCACCTCTTACTAATACTGAATTAAAGCAATTAGTGGTGCAAGTTGGCATTTCAACCCATTTAAATCAATCTTCGAATACATTCCGTGAAAGTCCTCACCACTCGAATCAGAAGTTCATCAACATGGGAAAGGGTTCAGATGTTAATTCTATGGGCAAACAAATCCGAAGAAATACTTATCTACCTAGTAGTATGCCAAGAACTTCAAATGCAACAGTACAATATCAATGGTACCCTAAAAGTTTCAATGATTCTCAAGATTTATCTTCTGCTGCTCCTAATTCAGGAATTATTCCTTCGAGTGGAGTTCAGCCTGCTCCAAATATCAGTAACCCTGTGTCTTCTTCAATCAATGTGCTTAATACACCAAAACAATACCAAAGTTCTCCAACAATGCCAATAACGCCAAACGTGCCACCAGCACCTCCAAAAGGTAATCCATTTCCACCCCTTCCACACGCCCGCCCTGCACAAAAGATTCGTACCATTCCTCTCTTTGAACCAAGGAGAGGAGTAGAAGAGGTTAAACCAGTTCCAAGTATTATATCTTCTGACCTTATAAACTTAAACGAGTCTCAGAAAGCAATTAGTAGCCTGCATAAGCAATCATCAATATACAGTGATAGAGATTCTTACAGTCACCCATTCTCTGGGAAAGATACTCCGCATTTGTCTTCTTCCACAAACCCTTGCAACAATGTGCAGAACCTTGGGGATGTTATGATACATACGTTGGACACTCTAAAAAGGGAGAAGCTTATGCCAACGGAAATGAACATAACTGATTGTATTCATGCTGCAGGTCCAGATTATCGCAACATTGATGTTAAGAAGGCTCTTGAGATTGCACTTAAAAATCAAATTGTAGTAATGCAAAACTTAGGATCTTTAGAACTATATGTCCGCAAGAATGGTAAATTGTGGAAGTGTGTCAATCCCCTTGATGGAAATCTAGAGGATTATTCAACAGAAATATGGGATAAAGTTCATGAATTCATGTCATCTTCAACTGGAAAATCTGCTCTGAGCGCTACCCAAAGCAGGTATAAGGGATACTCGAGCACTGTGATAGTTTGATTATCCACATTTCAAATTTGGATGTTTTTTAGGCGTGACACACCTGGGGTTTCCACCATTACGAAACATATTTTCTATGCATGTTGATATAACCTATGATTATGACAGTTTTGGAACTTTTATTTCATTATTTCTTCTTTTGAAGGCTGTGATAGGAATGGCATCTGGTATAAAAGCATTGCCACTATGGGTTGTTGCTAGAATTTGTAGTATTAAAATATTACTTGGTTTTATTTTATAAAATGGCACTATAAAGTTAGTGCTATCAACCCCAACAGTTGGGATAAGGTCTTGTTGAGAATGATGATGATGCACATTTTGTAGGATTGAGAAACTTATTTGAAAATAATCACGGAGAATTAATAAGATGATCGTGAGGCATGTAATTGGATGTATAACACCGGGTTTCACATCACATATGTTTATTTCTTTTTTGAAAATGGTTTTGGTGGATTTTGGAACATGAATGTGTTTCTCTTTTAATGATTTGCTTCTCACAAAAGTCATTGTGTTTTTATTGAATTGCACTTATGACATTATTATTGTGTTTTCTTGTAGGTATGAAGCAGCTACCGTTATAAAGGAGATGTGTTTTAAAGAACTAACTGTAGGTGAAGTTCTTAAAATCTTACACGTGGTTATAAATATCAAGAAATGGATGAAACCTCATCCATCAGGATGGCTGCCAATTAGGATTGCTATTGCATAGACTAACGCTACATAAATCTGGTCCAGGAGGGCCTACTATACTTAACTCTCTTATTTGGAGCATAAGCTAGTAAAATTTTGACCCTCATCCATGTTTTAGTGAAAATCAATTAGTAAGTGTTACTTCAACAGTTAGAGCAAGTGCATTGTGTTTTGGAGGTTTGGCAACTATTAGACAGCCTAGTCGGCAGTGAACAGGAGAATCCAGAGGTTGAATAGAAGGGTAAAAATCACTCTTGATAAGCTACCATCCAACAATAGCTGGAAATCACTATAATGGAATTGTTTATAATGGAAATCACTACATGGAGCATATAAGTCATGTTTTTGAGTCATACTAAAAATATACTCGTGGGTTTGTTTTGGTAAAAAACATCAAATATTGGAATCTTGTTAGACATGTGTTCTGCAGTTAAACTGCAATTTCTGTTACAAGATTATCTCTGTGGAAACATTGGAGGACATGTTGAGTTGGTGACTGCACCCGAATGGAGAAAAAATCATCTATGGATATGTCATCTTCTGAATGTTAAGATGCTTGAGCAGGTTAGGGCCGACCACAATTCGGTTTGTTATTGAACATCCGAGATTTACTGATTGAAAGAAGTTATAGAGGAATAGTTGTAGTATGTTGAACATTGAGATTGATATTACTAAGAAAAATGGATGCTTGGTTTCTTTTTGCATTTTGAATCCCTTCTGATTTTTATAGATGTCTTGTAACATAATACACCTCAAACTGGCTTTATGGTTTCACTTCACACTTGCATTGAAGAGTAAGAGTGTAAGACCTCCAACCTTTTCATGCGTATATATAGTTTCTCTTTCATTTTGATTATACTTGGATAGAGTTGAGCCTCTGGCGCTTTGATCATACTCCAACAACAACACTAATATTACCCTAGTGCTGCAAGGGCTCCCATTGAAGGTGGGGTAAGGGGGTGGGATGTATGCAACCTTACACATGTACTAAAACATAGAGAGTAAAGCATAGAGAGGTTGTTTCCGGATGACTCATGATGAAAATTGCTTCGAAAATTGCATAGACTGATTGCTACTTCATAACAAAGTAACACATATAGTTTAGTGAACCATTTTGCTTTATTCCTTCATATTCTCAAGCCAAAAGATAGTGAGCCTTCACTTCAATTGGAAATTATGAAAAATTTCAATCATACTTAGAAGCTGTTCTCTTCGCCTGATCTGAATGTTTCTGATCTGAATTTTTTAAGTTCTGATCTGATCTGATCTGAATTTTTCTGATCTGATCTGATCTGATCTGAATCTTTCTGATCTGATCTGATCTGATCTGAATCTTTCTGATCTGATCTGATCTGAATCTTCCTGATCTGATCTGAATGTTTCTGATCTGGTCTGATCTGATCTGAATGTTTCTGATCTGATCTGAATCCTTCTGATCTGATCTGAATCTTTCTGATCTGATCTGATTTGAATATTTCTATGATTATAATTATAATTATAATTATTATAATTGCAATTACAAATATAACTTAAATAAAATTATAATCGTAACTATAAAAATAATAATAATAATTAAAATTAAATTTAAAATGAAAAACTTTATACATATTACACTAATTATAAATATAGATATAATTATAATTGTAATTATATTTTTAATTATAATTACTTATATAATTATAATTGTAATTATAATTACAATATTTATCTCTACAATTGTAACTATAGTTATCAATATTATTATAATTACTCCGTAAAATAATTACAATAGTAACAATAATAATAATAATAATAATAATTATATTAAAAATAATAATTATAATCATAAATTATAACTATAATATAATTATAAGTATATTTATAATTAATAATAATTATAATTATATTAACATTAATTATAATATTATAATATAATAATAGTAATATAAATACAATTAATTTTATTATAACGATATTTTTATATTAATATTATTATTGCAATAACATAATAATAATAATAATAATAATATTATTATTATTATTAGTATTATATTATTATAATATTATATTATAATTATAATTATAATCATAATTATAATTATGATTGTAATCATAATTATTATAATTATAATTAATTACAATTATAATTATAATTAATTATAGATATAATTATAATAATTACAATTGATATACTTATAATTATAAGAATTATAATTGTAAGTATAATTATAATTACATATAATTATAATATAATATTATAATAATATTAATCATATTATTATTATTATAATATTGTAATAATAATAATAGTCTTCTTAATAATTGCATTTATATTACTATTATTATATTAAAATATTATAACTATATTAATATCTTATTTTTTTATCATATTATTATTAATATTATTAATAATAATTATATAATAATAATCATAATAGTAATAACAATATTAATAATAATAATAATTAATATAATAATAAAAGTGATAAATCATGTTTGAACTTTTCTGATCTGATCTGATCTGAATGTTTCTGATCTGATCTGAATGTTTCTGATCTGGTCTGATCTGATCTGAATCTTTCTGATCTGATCTGAATCTTTCTGATCTGATCTGATCTGATCTGAATTTTTCTGATCTGATCTGATCTGATCTGAATTTTTCTGATCTGATCTGATCTGAATAAAATAAGAATAAGTAATAAGTAATAAGAATAAGACGAACAGAAGAGCACCTTACTCCACCTTACTATTATTTTGATTGATTGCCATAGAGCCAAAGCTCGAATGCTTCTTCACTTGATTCAGAAATCGATTCTCTCAAAAGGAACCAAGTCACAACCGTTTCTCTCTTGAGATGTCCATACTCCATAATGTCAAAGTCCTTGTCACAGTATCACTTCTATCAGTGACTTGGTATGTGCCCATTTAGTTGGGCATTTTTGTGGTAGAAGTGGTCTAAGTAGGGGTGGACTCGGGCCGGGGCGGCCCGCCCCGGAACCGGCCTGGCCCGGTCACTGTTTGAACCGGTCCGAACCGCCGGCCCGGCCAGGGACCGGTCCGGGTAGGCCCGACCCGCTGGGGTTCCGGGCCGGGCTCGGGGCCCCTGAAAAGGTGAATCGGCCTGGCTGGTTCGGGCCCGCTCCGGGCCAATTTATTTATTTTTTCTTTTTTTTTTTTTGAATTTTTTTTTTAAGTTTTTGGGTTGGGTTGGGTATTTTGGGCCATTTGAGCTGGTTTTGGGGTGAGGGGGGAGGGTTGGGGGCTAATTAGGAAAAGCCAAAAAAAATTAAGTTGAACCGAGGCCCGGCCCGCCCCGAACCGGACCCGGGGGTTACCCGGGCCGGTTCCGGGCCTCCCCTTTCATGAACCGAGGCCCGGCCGGGCCCAGGCCCGAACCGGGCCCGAACCGGCTCGAGTCCACCCCTAGGTCTAAGCATTATGGTGGTTTGATGCGCAAACATTTTTCTTGGCATCCCAGTGCAATGCTTTACCAACACAACTTCCTGGTGGAGCCGTGTAGGCGTGAGTTCATGCACACTTATAGTTAATTAAGAAAGACACAAATACGGATATCATAAGTGAGATCGTTTAAAAGAATGAAAGCTGAAATTGTACCCTTATGCATAGGGCTGGACTCGGGCCGGTTCGGGCCCGGCCGGGCCTCGGGCCAGGAAAGGGGAGGCCCGAGCCCGAACCGCCGGTGGCCGGTTCCGGTTCCGGTTCCGGGCCAAACCGGGCCGGGCCGAACCGGCCCAATTTTTTTTTGTCCTCCTATTTAATCCCCTACCCCTACCCCTCAACCCCAAACCATCCCAAACCACCTCAAATGGCCCAAAATACCTAATCCAACCTAAAACTTAAAAAAATTTCAAAAAAAAAAAAAAAAAAAATTAAAATCCGGCCCGGACCGGGCCCGAACCGGCCGGGCCGGTTCACCAAAACCTGGGCCCGAGCCCGGACCGCCCAGCACCCGGGCCGGGCCAAACCGAACCGGTGGACCCACCGGGCCACGGGCCGGGCCGGGCCAAACAGTGACCGGGCCGGTTCGGTCCCGGGTCGGGCCGCCCGGCCCGAGTCCAGCTCTACTTATGCACTTTACACGACCATTTACGTATTAATCGCCTTGACAGGACTATAAGGCAAGTTTTATTTCAAAACTGAACAACATATCACGATTTGTACGTCCCAAACATCAAATTGCCTCTCTTTGCGCGCCACATTTATTATTACACGCACCCCATTTTTACCTGATTTGACTTTTTTGTTTACATTCTATTTTTTGTTGTATCACTCTCAACTATCAAATATAGACAATGGAGTATGGAATCTACAAGTGTATCTGCTTCTGTTATGCTGCACCATTTATAATATAATATCATGAGTTTTTTATGACAAATGTATACCCATTTTAGAGAGAACCTGTGAGGCTGAGGAGATCTCCATCATCAATAAGATTGAGAAACACATCACTTTGTTTTGGGTGACGCTTTCGTTATTTCTATTTTCATTAAGAATATTATTGTCGTCAACTATTTATAGTCGCAAATGTATGTAGTATTGGTAAAGATTACGCCAAAATTACCATTTAGATATCATAATATATTTTTGATACTATTCTAGTGACAATGTATGAGTATTGGGCCATTGGTCCTCAACTATATAGCTACAAGTTCATGAGAACATAATATTTGGCCGATTATGTTTATAAAAGTACAATAATGAGCATATTGCACTAAGTGAACTTATCTTATATCCATATTTTGACCGATAATGAGAGTTCTAACAGCGTGTGTTATATATGAGAATTAATGTCACTGAGATTCATTTATAAATATGCAACTGTTGAATTAATATTTGGCCAACTTGGCGTTCAAATTCAAAACAAACTGAGTTTCTCAATATCTCTTGTCTCAGATATGATTTTCAAGTACTCCCTCCGTCCTATTGGACTTTGCCAACTTTCTCTTTTTTGTTGTCCCAAAAAACTTTGTCACTTTTCTATTAAAACAACTAATTTGTAGTTCTGCACATTTCTCTCTCCTCTGCGCAACCCTCAGTTTTTACTATTCTTAATTCTCATCATGATTACATACTATGTTCACATCTTTGACATACATTAATACTTGAATATTTTGAACTCGTTTCCTTTATAAATGCACAAGACACAATTCATCCATTTGACATGTCTTCCTAATCAACTAATCACTTAAATGGGTATACCACTTCCATTCAGATTCTTTCAATCCAAAAGTAAACGATCCAATATAATTTTGTTTTGTTTTGTGAAGAAATATAATTGTTGAGGTTTATTCCTTCAACCCTTGGACCCAACACGTAAGCCCAAAGATTTCGAGTGGAGTAAGTGTAAGGATGTCTAGCTCAACAACTATCAGATGGATCAGGAAAACAAAAGCAGTAGCAGGCAATGTAAATAGGTATTATTAACTTCGTAATAACTCCCCTAAGTACAATCTACTTGCTAAAAAGGGCACGTCGGCCGTTCGTCTTACAAGGCAATAGAAGTGCTACCAGTCAGAATGCTATAGCTAGAGTGCTAATAATAGAAAGTTGCCAACCCTTTACAATGAAATAAATGCTACTATTTATACCCGCCAATGGGCAGTTAGTCCTGATGATGTGGAGGATTGTTAGTGGCTATGGCCCAACCACCAAATCTCCAGCATTAAATGCGCTTCCCGCCAGAATCTGGGTTCCCCGCCTAATTGATGACCACGATCGTCGGGTAGAACCGGGGGCCGTTCGTCTGCGGCCCTTCCTGGGAACGTAACAATCTTTTGGGCCTGGGCCATCTACGGAGATGGGCCTCGGCTGACGACGTTCGTCACGGATGTGCTAACCGACCCTCGGCCGGGACCTTGAGCTGTTATCCCGGAGATAGACATTCGTCCTCATTCCTTCAGGCCAGGGCCATCCGTGGGCTGGGCGACGTACGTCGGTTTGGGGGTAATTGGGCCGGACCCCTGCTCGGGGCCATTTACCCAACACAAGTCCCCCACTTCTGATGTTCCAAGCGTGCGTGGGACATAAGGAAGTATGCTGTGCCTCCTGGAGGATGTCCGTCTTCCGTACTTGCCTACGGGGAACTGGACGTACCTGACCGAAGGGTTCCCCGAGTTGGGCGACTGCGGGTGAATCGAGGTGGCGGCTGGCGGCGAAACGGTGCGACTCCCGATGGGAAGCTATCATTACGCGTATCGCTTCCCCAGGTTGGATTCCCGCCAGGGTACGCTCCTCGCCACGTGTCGCTTCTTCATTCGTCCCTCCGGGGGTGCCTCCACTATAAATACCAGGAATCCCCTGATGTCTAGGGTTTCCGATTTCTGGCTTTTGCTTTCGAGTTCTCTTGCCGCTCTTCCGGTTTTTCATCACAGCTTCCCAAGTCCATCTTCAAGTTTCTTTAAAAGGTAATTATTCCTCTTCATCCTTGCCCTTTCTTTTAGTGATGACTTCGATGGAGATCTCTTCAAGTTCGAGTTCTGGTTCTTCGGGCTCCGGCTCTGATTCTTCCTCCAATTCTGGCTCCCGTTCCTCCGGAAAAACCAGTATTTCCGGCAACCCCGGTTCGGCGTCCACCGTAGGGACCATCCATGTCGATGGTGAGCAAGGCGCCGACATTTCCGAAGGTGCCATTGAGGCAGTGCCTCTGAACGAACGTGCGGCCGGGTATGATTCCGCAGATGAGGCTCAATCTGGCTCTGATCTGGAGGTGCACGATTTGGGTATCCCCATGGACGTGCAGAGGCACATCTGCAAGATTAAGAGTGTCTTAGAGCACAGGCAATCCCTCTCAAGCGTCGCCATGAACAAGATTGCTTCCTTCTTCCCCCATCCGTTCGTCTTTAGCCATAGCGGGGCTGATCATGCCATGCGGCGACGGCCGGGGATGCTCATCCTGCATGTGGACTCCGTAGAGGCCGGTCTGCGGTTTCCCCTCCACCCCTTTTACGTGGAGTTCTTCAACTGCTACCAGGCGGTCCCGGCGCAGTTCATGCCCAACTCTTATAGGTTTATCTCCGCATTCCTCGTGCGCTGCTCGTCCGCGGAAGCCGATATATCCCTGGATCTGTTTCATTACTTTTACCGGGTCACCCCGCAGAATTCCGACGGTTATCTGAGGAAGCTAACCGTCCGAAGAGGAAGCTATTCGAGCACTATCCTTCCTCCATCCATGATTGGAAAAATAGGCTCTTCTTCCTTAGATATGATGGTCCTCCCCTCCCAATCCGCTGGAACGGTTACCCCCCGAAGATCGAGTCGCCGGTGCTGACGGACGAGCTGGAGGCAGAAGTTAACAAAGTCCTGGAAGGCGGCATTCGCCCCATAGGAGAATACCTGACCCCCGAGGCACTCTCTGAAGCAGGCATAGGTACCGCCCGTGTTCCTGGATTCCTTCCCCCCTTGGACGCTCGTCTCGGGGCACGGGCGGTCCTGTCCTCTGAGGTGGGTGTTCCTCCCTATCCCTGTTCGTCTTTTCACATTCTTGTATTTCTCTCTTGCAGGTCTTCCTCTTACCGCCGATCAAATGGACAACGCCGAGTGCCTGAGGAACAGGAAAGCGAAGATGGCTGCGGCCAAAGCGGCCAGGGAGGCCGCCGCCCATGGTGCCGGATCGTCCGCCTCTGAGGCCGCCCGACGGACTGCCGATGGTGAGCAGCATCTGATTGCCACCCTCCTGAATGAGGGGGCCATACCCCACCATGCTGAGTCTGCTCTCCCTCCGCCGATCGTTACAACGAAGGTGGTCCCCAAGAAGGGGGTCGAGAGGGCCCCGGAGAAGAAGCCAAAGAGGGGGCGAGACTGTCCTTCCTCCGGCCCCGTTGTTGAAGATGCCAACGGTCTCTCCCTGAGCCGGCCGGCGGAAGAGCTTTGGAGGGAGCTTGGGGCCAAGGCCGGCCTCGAACTGGCCCCCCGGTCGTCTTCTGAAGCGACCAGCGCCGCTCTGGCAGCGGCCATCCAGGTATTGTCGCGATTCGACTCATTTTGTCTCTCTGAAGCCCGTCGTTATGTCATCTAACTTCTGTTCATTCCATTCCCTACAGTCAGGGCTGTTGGTGCTGCAAGCCGAGGCTGCCAGGGAGGCCGCCCTGCAAGAGGCGAGGAGCAAGGCCGATGCCGCCATATTGAAGGCTCGGGAGGTCGCCCGTCGGGCAGAAGAAGAGGCTGCCTCAGCCAGGGAGGAGCTTCGGTCCCTTCAGGCTGAAACTGGCGCCCAACTGGCCTGCCTGGAGAAGGCCGGCTTCAAGCTTATGCCGGTGCTTCCGGCCCCCAAGGGTGCTATCCCGGAATGGTGCGTTGATACCTCCGGCTACCGGAATACTGGCGAGTTCATGGACTCGGCCAAGGATTTCTGCGCTGGGGCCTTTGGAGACGTGTTCTCTCATGCCCTGGAGAAGGTCCCGGCGAAGGATCGTCTGAAATACGGCGTGCGGCTAATGGGAAGCTCCCCCTTAGCGCGCCAATTCCTTTATGATTCTGCTGATAGCGCCTTCGCCGGTGGCTATAACGAAGGGGTCAAGGCCTTTCTCCCCATCTTTGAGAAGCTCCTGGGCCCTGACGTCAACCCGGCCGATCATACGGAAGAGGATCTGCTGATCGAAGCCCTGGGGAAAATAAGGCGGGATAGGCGCCGAGCGGCGGCCATAGCCATGGGGGATATCCCGGAACCCCCAACCCCTGAGCCCGAGCCTCAGGTGGAAGGGCACACTCATGCCGGGAGCCGACCATCGTCCCCCCATATGTGCTGATTTATATTTTGGTCTAGCCTTCCTTCCGACTAGCGTGTAGACTTGTACTTTCCAGCCGATAGTGCTGAAGAATAAAAATCCATGTTTTGCCAAAGTTCGTCTTTATGCCGTGTTGCTGTATTCGTACCTTATTCTTTCAATGTACTCCCGCCGTACGTAGCCAGCTAACGCGTAGCGTACTCGTAGTTTTTGCCGCCGGGCGTCGTCATCTTCTGGCTTAGACGCCCGTTGCCTAGCCAGGCCTCTCGCACCTTGGGCACCCGGCCCCTTCGGCCGTAGGCTTTTGAGCTAATCCTGCCCTCGCCACCTTAGATAGCCGATTCATAAGACTAACAAGGCGTCGCTATTTGTACGAGTTGCCTTGAAGGACTGCGGCACTGTGCCCGACGATGTTCGTCTGGTGTTGCCCTCCCAGTTCTATGGTCGACGTTCGTCGTCAGACCCGAATTCTAAGATCCGTCGGCGGCCTCTTGGCTTCCCCCAAATCGCGGGGCTCGAGGTGCCTTCCAGAGTTATTGCTATGCCGGTGTTATTTGGACACGTGCCAGCCTGCGGTTGGTGTCAATCTGCGGCATTTCGCTTATAAGTGCCCAAATACCACGAGATCAGTCATCGTTGATTCATTTAGTCCATACGCTGCGGAAATATATTCTCTCTCTAGCAACTTCTACGAGCCGGATTTATCCCCAGTGCCCAAGCAAAAAGGTACCGTTCGTTGCCATGTCCTCCGAAAATCGCCTCGACGATGGTTGTTCTTCTGGTGACGACTTGGAATATTATGAGCGGGGAATGCCGCCCTGGCCTCCCCGTTATAGCCTCAGCTTTTCGTACGTTCGGCGTCAGGTCCAACGCCTGACGAATGCTGACAAGCGTCTGATCAGCCAATGGTTCTATCCTCCAAGGACCTACGACGATCGGCGTCTGCGCAACCCCATGCGCCATCTGCCCGGCTATGTGGTGGTCCACTTGGATTCGGTGATAGCCGGGCTGAACTTTCCCTTACATAGCTTCCACTTAGAGCTCTTCAGGGCCCTTGAGATAGTGCCTGCGCAGTTCGTCCCTGCCGCCTATCGGATAATCGCTGGCTTCATTATTAGATGCCACAGCGTCGGTGTGACCCCCACCGTGGACCTGCTGCACCATTTCTTCCGGCTGTCCCCCTTCGGACGCACGGGGTATCTGACCCTGATCGCCCGTCCGTCCATGGTCCTATTCTCGAACAATGCTGGGAATCCGGATGGTTGGGAAGAGCGCTTCTTCCTGGCCGGAGTAGGCTCACCGATGCCATTCTCTGACCGGTGGAATGCTTACCCGGTGAAGACGATTCCGCCGCCCATGACGGACGAGGAGCTCGGATATGCCAAGCGCATAGCCGGACTTGGCATCCAGAACCTCCGGTTGCTGGTGGCCGAGCCTTTTAAAGCTCGGGCTGGGTTAGGTGCGTCCGTTTGTACTTGTATTGTTTTAACCTCTCTCCACTGTTATGGCTCTGAACGTCTTGGTTCCCTTTGTGCAGGAATTTTCCCCTCCACGTCTACGATGAGCCGAGTCAACGCTGCTTCGAATGCCGCCGGCCGTGAGCACAAGGGGCATGACAAGCCCGGGAAGCCGCTCGTCCCCAAGGTCGAACCTCGGGTGACTAGGGCACGAGCTGATGACGCTTCGGGGGCCGGCGCCTCCAAGAGGCCACGTGCTGAGGGCACCTCCTCCAAGGCCATCATTGTGGCCGATGATTCCGATGGGGAACCCGGAAGTCCCCTCAAGCGGAAACCCACTTCCCGGCCCCATCTTCGTGCTTCTCCCCCGCAGAATTCCGACGTCCGCCGTCTCCGGGACGATGATGCCCAAGCTGTCAAGGGTTCTGACGACGCTCGTCCAAGCTCGCCTCCCGAAGCCAGTGGGTCTTCTCTTGGACTGATTGAGTTCTCCGGGGTTGGTCCCCGCAAAGAGTCAATGATGCTCTTCGGCCAGACAGCGTCTTCCATCTGGTGTGGGCTGAATCTCAAGGTTCCGCAGGACTTCGCTGCTCAGGAGGCCCCTGAAGATCTCTTGGAGTGCGGCCAGAGCACGCTGGATAAGGCCGGGCTCTACTTCCACAGGGCTCGGATGGCCTTCGAGCGCCAGGGCAGGGAGATGGCTAGAGTACGGGCTGAATGTGATGCCCTTCTGAGGAATGCAAAAGGCAGGGCTGGCACCCTTCAAGAGAAAGCCGAGGCCTACGATAAGCTCGTTCAGGAGAATGCCTCTCAGAAGGAGCTTCTCAAGAAGCAGGAGGCCGAGCTCGTGGATCTCCGCAGCCGGATGTGGGCCGTAGAGCAGGCCAAGGTGGAGCTTCGCCGGACGGGCATGGACAACCATGTCCCTATTTATGAGGCCGATGTTGCCAAAATCAAGGAGTCTGGTTCCATTGCCTTCCAGAAATCCAAAGCTTACACTGGTGCCATTCACACCATGGCCATGAAGTTTCTCCCGAGGCTCGTCGGAGAATTTCTAGCCACCTGCCCGGATGCCTATCTGGATGGGGTCAAATTGCTCCAGGCCACCCCCACCGGACGGCGTTTCCTTGATGATCTTGCCGATGATACTTATCGCAAGGGCATGGTTGGGCTCGTAGCGGAGAATCTCCCCACGTTCGAGCGTCATTTCGGGGCTCCTTTCGATCCGGAGGCGGCTGGCTTTGATGTTCTGATGGCGGACGCTCATGCGGGGGCCCTCGAGCTGCTGAAGGAGCAGGCGGAAGCCAGAGCTAGTGAAGAATGCAAGCAGGCTCTTTCCAAAGTTCCAGCTCCGGACGTCGATCGAAAGTGATTCTCTGTTCATGACCTTGTACTTGTACAATTTTTCCCATTATTTTCATTGTCTTGTAATCTCCCGGCCAATAGTGCCGAAGAATAAAAAGAATCATTCTTTGCTCCTTGCTCTTCTGGCATTATTTTTTTTTTTTTTTTTTTTTTTTTGGAGTCTTTTAGTCTTCGTTCGTCCTTGGTCCCTGGTCCCACCGGCGTCCCTACTTCGAGGAGACGTTCGGTGTCCGCCGACATCGCAAGGATGAGCAGGTTTATCCACATCGAGATCCCCCCCTTTTTTCGTTCGTCCGTGGTCCTTTTGGCCTTACCGACGTCTCTTGTTTTGAAGAGGACGTTCGGTACCCAAGGACTCGCAGGGACGAACAGGTCTACCCTCACGGGTCCCCGACTTTGTTACCCCACGTCCATCGATCCATGGTCGTTTGTGGGATAAACAGGTTTATCTTGGCAGGCTCCCTTGGTTCGTCTAGCCCCCTCCGCGTCTCTACTAACCTCTTCACCGAGAGGCGTTCGTCTTCGGCGGTTGGAGAAGATCTGGCACACCCGGGCAAGATTCCCTTCTGCATAGGAGCTCCTCTCCTCTTCTCCCCAATTTTTTTTTTTTTTTTTTTTTTTGGTGGAGGCAATCCATACTCTTCGTTCGTCATTGGTCCCTGGTCCCACCGGCGTCCCTACTTCGAGGAGACGTTCGGTGTCCGCCGACATCGCAAGGATGAACAGGTTTATCTACATCGAGATTCCCTGATGCTTCGTTCGTCCTTGGTCCCTGGTCCCACCGGCGTCCCTACTTCGAGGAGACGTTCGGTGTCCGCCGACATCGCAAGGATGAACAGGTTTATCTACATCGAGATTCTCTGATGCTTCGTTCGTCCTTGGTCCCTGGTCCCACCGGCGTCCCTACTTCGAGGAGACGTTCGGTGTCCGCCGACATCGCAAGGATGAACAGGTTTATCTACATCGAGATTCCCTGATGCTTCGTTCGTCCTTGGTCCTAGGTCCTACCGGCGTCCCTACTTCGAGGAGACGTTCGGTATCCGCAGACATCACAAGGAGGAACAGGTTTATCTACATCGAGATTCCCTGATGCTTCGTTCGTCCTTGGTCCCTGGTCCCACCGGCGTCCCTACTTCGAGGAGACGTTCGGTGTCCGCCGACATCGCAAGGATGAACAGGTTTATCTACATCGAGATTCCCTGATGCTTCGTTCGTCCTTGGTCCCTGGTCCCACCGGCGTCCCTACTTCGAGGAGACGTTCGGTGTCCGCCGACATCGTAAGGATGAACAGGTTTATCTACATCGAGATTCCCTGATGCTTCGTTCGTCCTTGGTCCCTGGTCCCACCGGCGTCCCTACTTCGAGGAGACGTTCGGTGTCCGCCGACATCGCAAGGATGAACAGGTTTATCTACATCGAGATTCCCTGATGCTTCGTTCGTCCTTGGTCCCTGGTCCCACCGGCGTCCCTACTTCGAGGAGACGTTCGGTGTCCGCCGACATCGCAAGGATGAACAGGTTTATCTACATCGAGATTCCCTGATGCTTCGTTCGTCCTTGGTCCCTGGTCCCACCGGCGTCCCTACTTCGAGGAGACGTTCGGTGTCCGCCGACATCGCAAGGATGAACAGGTTTATCTACATCGAGATTCCCTGATGCTTCGTTCGTCCTTGGTCCCTGGTCCCACCGGCGTCCCTACTTCGAGGAGACGTTCGGTGTCCGCCGACATCGCAAGGATGAACAGGTTTATCTACATCGAGATTCCCCGATGCTTCGTTCGTCCTTGGTCCTAGGTCCTACCGGCGTCCCTACTTCAAGGAGACGTTCGGTATCCGCAGACATCACAAGGAGGAACAGGTTTATCTACATCGAGATTCCCTGATGCTTCGTTCGTCCTTGGTCCTAGGTCCTACCGGCGTCCCTACTTCGAGGAGACGTTCGGTATCCGCAGACATCACAAGGAGGAACAGGTTTATCTACATCGAGATTCCCTTCTTTAACGGTCGTTGGCAAGAACAGAATTGATGAAACAACAGGGGCCTTATTATTGACGACGTCCGGCCTTATAATACAAGGACAACAGCCCCTAACTATTGATAGAACTTCTTCAAGTGTTCTACGTTCCACATTCCGGCGTGGTTCCCCTCCAGGGTGTGGAGGAGGAACGTCCCCTGGTTATATCTTCTGATGACCCGGTAAGGTCCTTCCCAGTTCTTCGCCATTTTGCCGCCTTCGAGCGGCTTGCTCTTCTCTCTTTTCCTGAGTACGAGGTCCCCGGCCTCTATTTCGCGGAATTTCACGGCTTTGTTGAAGTATCTCTGGGTGGCCCTGTGATACTCTTCCATGCGACGAGCCGCTAGGTCCCTCCGTTCCTCGACGAAATGGAGCTCTGCTCGTAGGTTGATCTCGTTGTCCTCCGGTTGGAAGTGCTTGGTGCGGTGGGTAGGTACCAGTACCTCCGTCGGTACCTTAGCTTGGAATCCGTAAGCTAAGGCAAAAGGGGTTTCCCCGGTCGCCGTTCTTGGCGTCGTCCTGTACGTCCATAAAACATAATTCAGCTGCTCCGGCCAGGTGGAGGTGTAGTCTTCCAACTTCTTCTTGATCCCGTCCATGATGGTCCGGTTCATGTTCTCCACTTGGCCGTTGGCTTGTGGGTAGGCCACCGAGGCCTTAGAGTGCCTGATGCCCCACTTCGCTAAGTATGCCTCAAAGCCTCTGCCGACGAACTGCCGACCGTTGTCTGTGATGATCTGCTCCGGGATCCCGAATCGGCAAATGATGTTCTGCCAGACGAACTTCTGGCACTGGAATTCAGTGATGGAGGCCAATGGTTCGGCCTCGACCCACTTTGTGAAATAATCAACCGCCACAATGACGAACTTCCTTCCACCAGCAGCCGTGGGCAGAGGACCCAGCAGGTCTACGCCCCACCTAGCAAATGGTAGCGCGATGGTCATCGGGGTGTAGAAACTCGCCGGTCGGCCAGGGACAGGTGCATACTGCTGGCATACTGCGCACTTCCGCGTGTGGTTGAAGCAATCTTGCTGTATGGTCGGCCAGTAATAGCCCTGCAGGATGATTTTCCTGGCCAAGGTTCGGGGGCCCTGGTGGCTGGAGCAGATCCCTTCATGTATTTCCTCGATTACCGCCGCTGCCAGGCTCGGCGGGAGGCACCTGAGGTAGGGTCCGCCGAACGTCTTCTTATAAAGTTGCCCATCAATGAGTTCAAAGTTAGGGGCACGCCTTTTTATCCACGCGGCTCTTCCTGTACTGTCATCACCTTCAGGCTCAGGGAGTGTCCCATCTCTGAGATAATCTGCTATCTCCTTTGCCCAGTTAGGTTCGGCCACGGAGATAACCTCCACCTGGATGACGTCCGTCGCCGGTGCTGGGAATACCTCCTGCCTAACGAAGCCTCTGATGTGTCGGGGGATGCTTGATGCCGGGTCATCGGTTGGGGGGTTGCTTAGTTTAGACAGAATGTCTGCCTCTGCATTCTCCACCCGCGATACCTGCTCAAGCACCACCTGCTCAAATTGTGCGGTTTGTTCCTCCGCCAGCTCTTTGTAGACCTTCATTCTCTCTTCCCTGGTTTCTGCAGTGCCGTTCATCTGGGTTACCACCAGCTGGCTGTCCATTCTCACCTTCAGACGAGCTGCTCCGAGGGCTTTCGCGCATTTCAGCCCTGCGATAAGCGCCTCGTATTCAGCCTCGTTGTTGGTGACCTTGAACTCAAATTTCATAGAGTAGTAGGCTTTGAAACCTTCGGGGGAAGTGATCACTGCTCCTCCGCCGCAGCCCCGCGCACTCGAGGCCCCATCGGTGTATATCTCCCACCAATCGTCAAAGTCGTTGTTGTCATGGGTTGCGTCCTCGGTGCGCGCGGTGCATTCCGCAATGAAGTCCGCCAGAGCCTGCCCTTTGATCGTCGGCCTCGGCTTGAAGTCCACGTCATACTGGCCGATCATCAAGGACCACTTCGTTATCCTTCCGCTTGCCATTGGGTTCCTGAGGACTGTGGCGAGGGGCTGCGTCGTGTAGATAGTCACCGGGTGTGCTTGAAAATACGGTGCCAGGCGCTTGATGGATGCGATCAAGGCGAGGATCGTCTTTTCCATCAGTGTGTACCTCGTCTCGGGACCGTTCAGCGCCTTACTTACAAAGTATATTGGCCGCTGAACGCCTTCAGATTCCTTTAGCAGCACGGCACTTACGGCCAGATCGGCTACTGCCAAGTACATGTATAGTCTCTCCCCGGGATCTGCCTTGGTGAGGACGAGCGGGGAGGAGAGATATACCTTGAAATCTTCGAAAGCAGTTTGGCACTCCGGGGTCCATTGAAAGGGATTGGCCTTCTTCATGATCTGAAAAAAGGGAATTGCCTTATCAGCCAGCTTGGACAAGAATCTGCTCAGGGCCGCCAGACGCCCGGTGAGCCGCTGCACGTCTTTTAGGTTCTTTGGGGCCTCCATGTCCACAATCGCCTTCACCTTCTCCGGGTTAGGCTCGATCCCCCGCTCGCTCATCATGTAGCCGAGGAACTTGCCGCCCCTGACGGCGAAGGCGCACTTCTTCGGATTGAGCCTCATGCTGGCCTTCTCCATGATGCTGAAGACCCTCTCCATGTCCTGGACATGGTCCTCCTTTTTCTTGCTTTTGATCAGGATGTCATCCACGTAAGCTTCCATTGTCTTTCCAAGTACGTCCTTGAACAACATCCCAATCATCCTCTGAAAAGTAGCCATGGCGTTCCTTAGGCCGAACGGCATGACGATGTAGCAATATACGCCGTCCGCCGTAACGAACGCCGTTTTTTCGGCATCATCGGGGTGCATGAACACCTGATGGTAGCCCCTGAATGCGTCCATGAAGCTGAGCAGCTCGCAGCCTGCTGTCTCATCCACCAGCAGGTCGATCCTCGGGACAGGGTAAGGGTCCATCGGACAAGCTTTGTTGAGGTCCGAATAATCGACGCACATTCGCCAAGTGTCGCCCTTTGGGGCTAGTACCACGTTGGCCAACCACTCCACGTGGATGACCGGCCGGATATGTTTGATGCTGAGGAGAGTTGCTGTTTCCTTCCTGATGAAATCGCGTCGGTCGGCCGCCATATATCTCTTCTTCTGTTGTATAGGCCGACCCATTCTTGCGCCGGCCCCCTGAGGGTGCTGAAGAACAATCTGCAGATGGCCTCGTCTGATGCTCCCAGCATGGACAGGTTCCCTTGGTAGCTAATCAGATGGGCCTTGGGATCGCCAGCCCCATTGTACACCAAGTTGCCCGGGGGCCTGCAGTCCGGGGGAATCTCGACGCTCATCACCCGTGGAGTAAAGGGAGATGTGAGAGAGAAAGAGGGTGTGGCCGAGCCAACGTCCGCCCGCCTATTCATCTCGGCTATCTGCCTTTCCATGGCCTCCAACCTTGCATCCTGTGCGGCCCTCCCGGGGGACACAGGGGGCGCGGCTTCGGGGACGGCATTCCGCTGAGCGGTCACAGCATCGTGCGGCCGCCTAAAGATCTGCGCACCTCGCCGTTGGAAACGTCGTCCAACGGTGTTGATCCTCGGGGTCTCGTCTCCCCGCGGGATTTGGCGGGGGACCGATGGTGTGTGAGCCCTGGATGCAGCGATGCTGATTCTGGTTCGCCCTCCCGTTCCACGGGAGCCTGAACCCCCACCTAGCCGCTCGTGGACTGAGGGCCGGTGGTCGCCGGATCCTGTCGTATCGTCATACGACTGCATGCGGCGTATGGGAGAGAGGGGCATTCGCTGGGTGCTTGCAGAGTACACCTGGTCTCGGGCCTCCCGCTCGTCTGCCAAGCGACGCATGGTGTCTGCGAGTTCCCGCATGAGGCGGGGATCCTGCCTGGCCTCCAGAGGAATGAGGTCAGTGATACCCCCGTTTCCCCCGGAGGTCCATATTGTTGCGGATAGTTCCGAGTTCTGGCCGCGATTCCGGCGGCTTGATTCCAGACGCTCGGAGAGATCACGCTGGTCGTTACTTCCTGACATCGTTCTTGCTGTAGGTAGACTTAGTAGCTGTTTGGGAGAGTTTCTGGAAACTTTTTGCTCAGTTCCCACAGACGGCGCCAGTGTTGAGGTTTATTCCTTCAACCCTTGGACCCAACACGTAAGCCCAAAGATTTCGAGTGGAGTAAGTGTAAGGATGTCTAGCTCAACAACTATCAGATGGATCAGGAAAACAAAAGCAGTAGCAGGCAATGTAAATAGGTATTATTAACTTCGTAATAACTCCCCTAAGTACAATCTACTTGCTAAAAAGGGCACGTCGGCCGTTCGTCTTACAAGGCAATAGAAGTGCTACCAGTCAGAATGCTATAGCTAGAGTGCTAATAATAGAAAGTTGCCAACCCTTTACAATGAAATAAATGCTACTATTTATACCCGCCAATGGGCAGTTAGTCCTGATGATGTGGAGGATTGTTAGTGGCTATGGCCCAACCACCAAATCTCCAGCATTAAATGCGCTTCCCGCCAGAATCTGGGTTCCCCGCCTAATTGATGACCACGATCGTCGGGTAGAACCGGGGGCCGTTCGTCTGCGGCCCTTCCTGGGAACGTAACAATCTTTTGGGCCTGGGCCATCTACGGAGATGGGCCTCGGCTGACGACGTTCGTCACGGATGTGCTAACCGACCCTCGGCCGGGACCTTGAGCTGTTATCCCGGAGATAGACATTCGTCCTCATTCCTTCAGGCCAGGGCCATCCGTGGGCTGGGCGACGTACGTCGGTTTGGGGGTAATTGGGCCGGACCCCTGCTCGGGGCCATTTACCCAACAATAATTTTACTCTATTTTTTAGAGTCACTTAAGTTGATTAATAAATGCTGAATTGATGCGCCACACACACCAAACAACATCTCGTTGAGATATAAAATAGCCACATCCATTAGTTCCATTTTCATTAATTTGGAGGTTACTTACAGACTAAATATGAGATCCGCATTCTCATATTTGAATCCAAAGTGCTGTGAGAAAAAAGCCACGGCCTCATTGATCTCATCACAATTTCTTATACCGAGTAAGGAATTAATTTGGTCCTATGAGCTCTACACTCGGTAGAGTTCGCTACTTTTTTCAGCCGTGCTACTTGTACACGAAGTTTGTACACTAAAAAAAGACAACTTCTAAATGAATTGTCTATATACAGATAATTAAGAGGGGTGTATATACAAAAATAAGTACGGAGTAATTTTTTTTTCAATTTTTTGTTTGTAGTGTACAAATTGTTTGTACTGATGCGATGCAAAACAAGGATGTTTTCATTCTGTCACTAGACCGGTCCGATTGGCCCGTAGCTCTGTTAACTCTATGGCACACCCTCTGATAAAAAAAACCAATGCCCTTCTTTCCCATCTGCCCCTTGGTTGCCGCAATGCACCTCTTCTGTTAGGCAGAGGATTTGAATCCCACAAGACCATATAAAACTATATTAGCGTGACTTGTAAAAATTGCTCTTCCAGCCTTCCAAGTCACCCCCCATGGGTGTAACACATTCAGCTTCAAACCTCTCTAATAAAGTTCAAGTATGGGTCTATCAAAGTCGTGGCCTTTCTTCTCTTTCATGTATCCAAATCTTCAAAGAAACTGATAGAAAACTGCCCAATCTTTCGAAGTTTCCAACAAAAAATCAATTTTCAGCTAAAAAACTTCTCCCCGATACCTTAACAAGTGTCAATGGTTCCACCTCCGATTTGGACTCTTCATTGAGTCTCTTCAAACGGGCTTGCCAGAAAAAGGAGTTTCGCCCCACTGCTGACACATACCACACCATAATTTTGAAATTGGGTATGGCCGGAAAAGTGGGCCAAGTGGAGGGACTTTGCAAAGAGATGGTGGAGGGAAAATGCCCGGGGTTTGAAGAAGTGATTTTTTCGCTAATTGATGCTTTTGTTAGGAACCATAGGCTTAGTGAGGCTTTATGTGTTGTTTCTTATGTACATTTATGTAGCAATAAGCCAGCATCCCTACCTGTGTATAATAAGATGTTGGATGCACTTGTGAAGGCAAAGAAAGATTTTAAAGATGTTGTCTATGTATACAAAGAGATGGTAAAAGCTGGAATTGTTCCAAATACCGATACACTAAATTATTTGTTGCACGCATTGTTGGGTGCGGGTCGTGCCGATTCAATGTTGGGTCAATACAGAAGGATGGATAAGAAAGGGTGTAAGCCAAATAGTAGAACTTTTGAGATAGTTATTAGTGGACTTGTTTCTAGTGGTAAATATGAGGAATCTCTTGGGGTTTTAGATGAACTATTTAGCTCTGGGTGTGAACCTGATCTGAGTTTCTACGCCTCCTTACTGCCCATATTTTGTGATATGAATAACCTCGAGGTGGGAATGAGGCTTTTTGGAATGATGAGATCTTCAAAGATATCTCCAACCTCATCAATATATGGGTGTATGATACAATGTCTGTGCAAGAATCGTCTTGTGGATGAAGCACTAACCCTAGTAGAAGAGATGACTGCCAGTCATCTCATTCTGGACGAGTTTTTGCTCTCTAGTATAATCGACAGGTTATGTGAAATGAACAAATTGTCTGAGGCCAAGAAGTTATTGGAAGATCAAAATGTTTCTATTGCATCTCCTTATAATGTTCTTCTCCAAGCATATGTGAATGCAGGTGATTTTGATATTGCTCGACACCTGTTCGATGAAATGTTTGATAGAGATTTAACAGATGTCGGTTCATGGAATATCCTCCTTAAACATTTCTGTGAATGTCACGAGATAAATGATGCCCTGAAGTATCTTGGGAAGATGATTGTTTCATCGGCTAACCCAAATGCCGATACTTATTCAGCAATTATAATTGGCAAATCCTCAATGGATGAATATGAGGAAGCCTTGACATTGTTCCACAAAGCATGGGTCAAATCGTGGGTTCTTGATGATGTGTCATACGGTCAACTCATCAATTGTCTATGCCGTTCAGAAAGGTATCAAGAAGCTGTGCAAGTGTTTTCCCTAATGTCTAGCAAAAGATGTCCTCTGAACTCTGTATCGTTCGATTTGCTTATCAGGGGTATATCTGGAATCACCGCTCAAACAATCAAATTACTGTCATTGGCTTATTACAGTGGAGCGTCCCCTTCTATTTCCACCCTAAAGACCATCGTTCAAGGTCTCTCTGAAGGAAATAAGGTGGATGATCTCTGTACAGAAGATTGCATCCTCTTAATTAACTTGATGCTTACTGAGGGTTTATTATCATCTCAGAATTGCAATGCACTTGCTAATCTACTCTCGTGTTTGATGGAAAACTCTCAGTTGCACGTGATTTTGCCTGCGGTAGATACATTTATCTCCAACTCTGAATTTCATGATTCGTCTGTATTTAGCGTGTTGATTGATAGCCTTTGGAGAGGGGGGTATAGAAGAGAGGCCTCTAAATTGTTGGACTTGATGTTGGGGAAGGGGTGGGTCCCTGATCCAGGAACTCATGCAGTGTTAATGGGTTCATCATTTGTTGAAGTAGATGGAAAAGATGCCGAAGTACCTGTTGTCTGTGAAGATAGTGTTAGCGGCATACTTGCCCAAGGTTTAGCAGAATGTGACCATTGATGTTGGCTGTGGATCAGAGTGTGATTTTGTGTCCTGTAAACTTGGATTTGATGCAAGGAGACTGAGAAAGGTATGCTTTTAAGAAGTATTGATCGGATGAAAATATTATGATGTCATTCTTCTACATCCCCTCTGTACCTATTCAATCGGTCATCTCTTCGACTTCACAAGGAGTTAAAGAAAAATAAAATTATGTGGTTGGGATTAATTTTGAAATGAAAGAATCAAATAATCAATATCAACCTCATTTTTTCCCTTAGCACTACTACACATGACGATTATTTGAGCAGAGTCCAAAATGAGTGTTCAGGCACGGTCCCAACAAAAAACTTATGTCATTCTTCTTGCTGTCAAGTTTAACCTACCACTAACCGTATTTGGCTACATATGATTCTTTCCCAAAATTTATCTCCACACTCCACAGTAGTTAAAAAATGATCTTGTGAAGATCTAGCTTTTTATTGTTTTAATATTTCTTTTACAGGCCAGCCAAACATATGAAGATTTCCACTTGACTTCTCTTGAAGAATTTTGAGGGAGAGATAGAGTTTGGGGTAAATAGTGGAGTTTCTCGGGTCGTGTAGGGTTCCATTTGTAAATTGTAAGAGGAAAATGAGGCTAGATTATTATGTCCAAGCTGAACAATCACTTACTTGGACTGACTTGCTCAAATGTTGGGTCTTGCTTTAGAGTTTAGACGGAGTATGGTTTTTTATTCACTTAATGTAACTTCTGAATTACGACTCATACAGCCTACGTAGCACCGATACCGGTACGTAGAAACGCGGAAACGCGGAAACGGGTACGGGGATACGTCAAAACAAAAAAAGTAGGATACAGATACGGGGCCATATATATAAATATTAAAAGTTATGGGGGTGTATTTATAAATATTAAAAATAGATTTTTTTTGAATATATATATATATATATATATATATATATATATATATATATTATATATATATATATATATATATATATATATATATACACACACACACACACACACACACACACACACACACACACACATATAATATCCTATGATGTCTACCCATTCATTGCATTGAAGCATTTTCATTTTTCAAGATACTTAGTAATAAATTCATAATATTTTTCATATACACTAGGACATCTCGAAATATAAATGTAGTCAATAAGCCATTAATTTAAAATAAGAAATAAGTCAAACAACTACAATTTTGAAATTAAAAGTGCAAGTACCCAATTCGGAGTATGAATTAATGACTTAATTCGGATATAGCCATATAGGCTCATTATTTGATTACCAAGTAAAATGTAGTTTTAGATTTTCATTTTTTTTAGAATTTTATTAAGTAAATTTTGGGTTTTTTTTTTAAAAAAAAAAGTTGATACGGGTATCCGCCATACCGGTATCCGTCAGGATACGAGTATCGGAAACTTTCAAAAAATTACAAAAAAAATGGAAACTTTTAAAAATTGCAGATACGGCCCGCGAACGTACGGTACGGATATCCTAGAGTATCGGATACGGGAACGTATCGAATACGCTGATACACTACCCTAGGGAAGTATCCATGCTTCATAGCATACAACTATACAAGTATTGTATTGAAAGCTTCTGTCGTTCCTTATTCACATTTTAAATAATAATAATAATAATAAACCATCCAAGATATTGACAACATCTTCTCCTTAGGGGTTCATGACTTCGGGTTCCATTGCACTCCAACCCTTACTCGAAACCATATCCAGCCTGGATCAACCCCAAGGTGCAATCTTGTACAGTAGCTACAATATATTGCACCTTAGTACGTTTGTATTTTAGTAAATGAGGGAAAACCCATGACTCTTTTATTGCTCGTTTTAATAAAATACTTGGCTTTAAAAAAAACGGGGGGGGGGACCCATGACTCATGTCCAATCCTACAAGCAACCAACCAAGGGAGGAAATATGGTACTGATTAGGTAATTAGATTTTAGGTGATGGATAACCCAAGGCAAGAAAGAAGGGGAGTCTTGGCCACCTGCTACCTTGTGATAAAAACGGAGCAGCTTCTTATCAAAATGATAAAGAAAGGCTTGCCCCTTATACACCATTTTGGCGAGACCCTTGCCCAGAGTCCAGACCCTCCGCTTGTGGGAAGACCAATGTGCACTGAGCTGCCCTTTCTTTTTCTTTCTTATAACCCCAGGCAAGAAGGTTGAATTAGAATAATGCCAGGTGTGGACTCGACCAATATTTCTTCTCAAATTGCACAAATTGAGTATTATCTGGATTCTGGACCATCCTCCCATATCTCTATTAGATGCCCATCCAGAAATTCCATAAATTTCAATGTCATTGTAAAGTTTCTAGTTGGAATATGACAGATGCTAGGAGGTAATGGCATCAAAATCTATTTTAAAATCATAATGCCTCACATGAGTACTTGACACCTAACAGCCTAAAATTATAATCCCTTCGACACCAAGGATGATAAACCAGCCATGGCCAAAACGGCAATACATAGATTTCTTGCTTAGAATGATGGCCAATGTTACTCATGCTTTTAACTTTACGTGGCGATAGAGGCCCATCCTCTAAACCAAACTCACCTTGCTGACATAGTTCATGTGAGACATTCATTTTGTGCAACTACAGACCTACCCAGCAAAACTTATGGCAAAGAGTGCAAAAGGGAAAGTGCAATCCACCCTCAGTTGACATGCCAAACGTGTACAAAATACAAGAACACACAAGCGATGCAATTCCAAATAATTGGAAATTAGTACTTTGTGGAGGGGATTAATTGATGAAAAATTTGAAGTTGTTTCAGGACTCCAGTAGAGGGGTGAGAATGAAATGCATGTAGAAATATAGTATTATAATACATACATTATAACTACATAAATACATCAGAAGTTCTTGGCGTTTTTACACAGAACTACGCTCTAACATAAAACAAAAGCTATACTCCGAGCAAATTACCCTTTATCTAGCAAAACGAACTCCCAAAATTTATGCACTTCCTCATTCATATCAAGATCAAAAAATAAAAACCAGCATCCTTTTAAAAAGCAAGCCTGCAAAGGAAAATTCAATCTTAAATATCACGAACATGAAAAATCCCATAACAGAGACGATCTAAAATCATATGTAGTATACATTCTCACCTTTGCAATATAAAGTATCATTCAGGTGTACCTAGTTTAACACCATTATTCTGCTCCCCAAAAAGAATCAGGTTTGTTTGCTGATCTTGATCCTCTGCAGCAGGTAAAGAGGCAACCTCACCATTAGTAATAGCAAATTCAGCCAAATTCTCTGGCATTCCATTCTGATGACTCTCATCAAGATTCTGAACAATTGACAGCCCAGTGTGGGTGTGGGGTCCCACAGAAAACCCCCCATTCTCCTCCACAACCATGGGAACAATGTTGTTTGGAAGTTGCACTCCCGCCAGATCCTTATTCAAAGCTGCCAAAACGTCACTAGATGTATCCACCCTGTCCATATTTTCCCTATGATGATTCACCATCACATTATTGCTGGCAATGCCGCCTATTCCCCTTCTGTTAGCTAACAAAACCTCATTCCTTCTCATCTTCTCCTTTGCCACTAGATAGGACACATGTTCTAATGCTTCCCTGGCCCGTTTCCTAGAAAATGCCGCTTCCTTTGCCTTCTTCTCTGCCTCCATTCTTAAAGAAGCAGCTGCACTGCTCATCAAAGTAGCGGCAATCCTAGCAGCAGCCAGCAAAACTCTCGCTGCACTTTTATCAATGACCCTGCAAGTCTCACTATTCCCACTCTTGCAATCCACATTGGTGGCTTTTCTAAGGGTGAATATTGGGGAGTTGGGGGAGACGCAGAGGGGGCATACGTAAGGGTTGGGCGGGGTGTGTCCCACACACTGGGTATGGGACACGGAGTAGCACTTGGAGCAGCAGACGGCGTCGTTTTGGGATGACCGCGGTGGGGACGGGTGGGAGACGGTGAAGCAGGTAGGGCAGAAGTATTGAGGGTGGAGTCTCAGGACACAGGTAGTGCAGAGCTTACGGATGTTGCCCCGGAGGCGGATACCGTGAAGTATAAGCCGCTCCACCGCCCCGCAATTGCCGCATACGGCGGACCCAGCGACGACGGAGCCCGGAGATGAAAAGTCGGGTCTCATCATCGCTTTTATCGCTCTATACGGAGATCGAACATTTGAAATTATGATTGCAATGATCCATATACATGTTTATGTTTAAGAGATTCCAATCGAACAATGGATTTCTTACCCTGTCTACGAACGGTTTGCGTGAAATGCGAAGGCCGCTGGGCAGGGAGAGAATTAGGGTTTTGGGTGTAGGTCTGCGACGCGCGGGGAAGAAGAGAGGTGATTGGTTGGTTTGCAATGAGCAGGATCGATCGATTTGTGACGCACAATATCGCAAGATTCCTTTTGTACGCAAATTACAAATAAAAGTAGAGTTTTGCTATAGGTACCTCAAAATGGGTACCCCCATTTGTCCCCCACCCTATTGGGTGACCACAAATGAGCCAACCCATTTAAATGAGTTGCCTCATTTGTGACCACCCAATAGGGTGGGGGACAAATGGGGTACCCCATTTTGGGGGTACCAATAGCTTTTTTCATAAAAGTATCTTCTTCTTCTTTGGTTTTGATCCCAACAAATATATCACACTTTGGTTTTGGTTCGTGTAAAATATTTTCTTTGTTTCCATCTCTCTGAAATTTATGTTGATTTTCTTCTTAGTCCATGACTAATGATAACAATCCCCGATTGACAACGAAACAATCCCGACTAATAGAGATCCTTTAATTTTTTGTCATTCCATTCAAAAAGTATTTAATTTCATTTTTAAAGACTTTTAATACATTTTTAAAAATGCGAATAATTAGATTTAATATTGTTTTAACTCTCTTATTAGTCTAAAAAAATATAAACTGATAAATTTAAATGTGTGTAGTAGATTTATGCAATCGACAATAAAAAATTCTAAGTAGAATTGTTTTGGAGTTAAAGATGGAATAAAACCAAAATAGCGCATATTACAGGGATTAAAAACAAAGAAAATGTTTTGTAGGGACTTAAAACAAAGTGTCATATTTGCAGGGACTAAAACCATTTTTAAACCTTTTTAGAATAAACTATTTTCAATCACACACCAAATCATACTAGATTAAATCAGATTATATAAGGGGGGTTTACCTAAATAAGAGTAAATAAACCCTAAATGGCCAAAACAGGACTAAAATTTAAGAATTCCCAAAATAGGAATTATTATTTGTAATTGGACAAAAACACCCCTGAAGCTTTGGAACATACGGCCGCCAACAGCACACTAGATCGCCGCTGGTCTCTGGTCGCCGTCAGCCGCCGGCTATCGCTGTCGCCTCAGAAGTAGCCGTCGTAGTAGATCTGGCCATTGCTGCAACAGTTCTGGCCAAATCAGATAAGATCAAACCAAAGCAAAGTAGATCAGACCAAATAAATCAGATCAGAAAATTCCACTGCAACTAAAAACATCTTTAATACTCCGTACTACATTCGTCCTAAGAAAGATAGGAATAAAAGAGTATTGTTTTTTTTGAAAGGAAAACCAACTTATATTACAAATATCAAAGAACGAAACATCCCCACAACCACAATAAACCAACCCTCCCTATGGGACTCTGCGTATCTAAACGACCCTCCCACTCTCTAATTAGACACAAAATAGACCACCCAGTTATGAGCGAGACTAATCGCTAAGTGATGGTTTTACCGACCCTAGGATAGCCGGAAAACCGAGATAATTAACGGAGAAGAAGATCAGAGAAAATACTAAGTCAGATCAGTAGTAATTTTAGCAGAGTAACAACAATAGAGTTCAGTATTCAATCAACATCCACATGTTGGAGGGTGATATTTATACTAAAATGTAATACTTGGTGCCCAAGTAAAAAAGATGTCAAATTGATGTGAGAAGGACACATGTCCCCTTCGTGCAACAGAAATAACAACTAATCTAATGGGAAGTTGACACGTGTAAAGTGTAATTGAAGATATAACCAATTTTGTTAGCCGATTGGTACGGACCACGCGAACGTATGCTTCTGGATTGTTCTTTTCCTTATCCGCAGGGATGATGTGGCAGCATCTTGAGTGATGCCCTCATGACGGAAAATGGCTAAGTTCATGAACTGTTGGGGAGACCTGAGCTCTTGGAGGTCAACGTTCGGGCTTTAGTATCTTGAATGCTGGTGACGTGGCATCTTCTGGAGTGATGCTGATGTGGTAGCGTGCTATGCTGATGAAGAGCATGTCCTCAGCTGGTGGGTAAGACCTACCTCGAGTTCCTGGTGGTCGAGCTCGGGGAAGATGATTCTTCCCCTGAGGTCAGTCCCACGGGGTTGGGGCCTGCCCGGTACCTTGGCTCACAATTATCCAGCTCTATATGCAATATGGGAAAACCTGGGCCTTTGGAGCTCGGAGCTCGGAGCTCGGATGTCCATGCTTAATGTGGGAGTAGCTCTGAGTCCCCGGAGGTTGGATCTTGCTGGCTCCTGATCAACCCTGCTCTCTATTCTTCAAGGTTGATGTCATGACCGACCCTGACCTCGGGGGGTTGAGGTCGGGCTCGTATTCTGCTGTCTTTGGGTGATTCCTGAGCTCGGTATTTTCCCGACCTCGAGGTCGGGGCACTTGAGGTCAGACTCGTAGTTTGCTTTGTTCAGTTGATATCCAAGCTTGATATTTTCCCCGACCTCAGGGGTCGAGGTCGGGCTCAGACGGGATTCTGGTACTTAGTCGTTTTGGTGCTGCCTTTGTGATTTTTGACCAGTGACTGCGATACCCCTGGGTATATTGGGAATATACTTCATCACTAAGCATGTGAGAGCTTCGAAGCTTTTACCGCCACATAAGCCTTATCACTTCCACCTAAACAATCATCATAGAAAGTAGTCCCAAAACTAAAACACCTACCGCTATTGTCCACAGTAATAACATAGTATGAGTTAAAGAAATTTAAATAAAAGCAATAAAAGTAGTTTGTCTTGTGAGCTCCCTTCGATATTGGAATCCAGGGAGGAGCGCAGATCGCCCCTATTGTCTCTTCCAACTGCAGCGACATCCCATCATCATCATAAGCCGCAATCCAGTTCAAAACGAACGTACTATCCATTTTCAATTTTTTCCAAAGTAACAAACCCATCAGAGATAAGTTTGCATTGGATGAAGTGGGCGCCATAGATTCCACTACTAGAAACTCGTCCATCACGAACTGCACCCAAGCATGTTGTGAAGATGGCCTGCGATCGGATGATGATTCCTGCTGAATTATCGGGACGAATTGAAGGAAGTCTACTACCTTGTTCCGCGCAAGAAGCTGCGCACTAGAAAAACTAAAACCCCTAAAGAGAGGGTCCGTCTGCTTTAAAAAGAGTATTGTTGTTATTTAAAAAAATATAGTTACATGATTGACATTAAATTGATAAAGTATAAAAAAGAAAAAATGAACTAAATCAAAACAAGTAGTATCAAATATGGTATAAAATAAATCAATGGACAGATGAAAAGGGTGAATGAGACGAAAGTAGTGTGTGAGAGGGAATGCTATTGAATTGAAGTGATTGTATTTCATACTTATTTTATCCACCCTTTACAAATTCAATATTAGTCATTTAAATCTTTTTTAATATTAGTCATTTAAATCTTTTTTCCCTAATAACTGCACTTAAATAGTGGCGTGTTTGACCATTTTGAGTTTGAGCTAAATTGATATAATATAATACTTGTATCTTTGCCCGTGCTGTTCACGGGGTAAAATTATTTTTTTGTTTAGGTTTATTAATAGAAAGTCATTTTTTTTATTCGATTATAGTATTGGTTTAAAATGCATATTCTAATTTATTGAGTCATTTCATCATTTTCATTTAGCCCAGTGCCGCAAAGGCTCCCACTTACGTGTGGGGTAGGGGGGGTCGGATGTACGCAGTCTTATCCCTGTACTAAAGCACAGAGAGACTGTTTCCGAATGACCCATAGTGAAAATCGCGTCCAAAATTGCATGGACGACTGACTGTTGCTTCATAACAAAGAAGGGCAGACAGTTTAGTGAGCCATTTTGCTTTTTTCCATCATATTCTCAAGCCAAACAATATTTAATCTTTGTCTCCATTGCAAATAATGGAAAATTCTAATTTATTGAGTATGCCTTATTTTTCAACTAATTATCTAAATATGTTTCCAGTCAATATTTTTCAATAAAAAAGCATTTTTTAGGGACTATTATCTAAATATGAGTAAAAAAGTTTTGAAATTCCAAAATAGGACCGTCATGTTTTTATTTCCTAAATATGAGTAATTTCTACAAAAAATCTGACATTATCAAAGCTCTAAACATGGCAGTTTTTGCCAAGTTTTTCCAAACTTCGCAGAAATTTCTTCTATTTATGGAATAAAAACATGAAGAATTTACTTTGAAATTTCAAAACGTGTTTACTCCTATTCTGGTCTAGCCCTCTTGGATAGTGTAACCCTGTTGTTCTCAGTTATCAATTTAGCATTGTTTGTCTAATGTAACCATGTTTATGTAATCCCAGCTTAATGTTTGTGAAGTCAACTTTTTTGAATGGAAAAGTTTTTAGAGTTTTATGGATCTCTTAGCTAGGCACAACGGTGAATTCAGAAATGTCAGATTAGGGGGCTGGTAGTTAAAAAACCTATATTGAGGTGACCAAAGTAGTTTAAAGTTACTTGTCTACCAAGTAGTTTAAAGTTTTTAGAGTTTTATGGATCTCTTAGCTAGGCACAACGGTGAATTCAGAAATGTCAGATTAGGGGGCTGGTAGTTAAAAAACCTATTTTGAGGTGACCAAAGTTTAAAGTTACTTGTCTACCAACTTACCAAGTAGTTTAAAGTTTTTAGAGTTTTATGGATCTCTTAGCTAGACTCGTTGTATTAGCAGTTATGAGTGCAAAAAAGGAAACCTAAAGCATCATTTACAATTGTATTACCTAAATGATACATAGAGCCCTCTTGCACTAAAAAAGACCTGATTTTCTAGCCCTAAAGTTAGCTGATATAGACTAAATGATAAATTGAAATACAGAGGCCAAAGGTTAATACGAAGACATAAATGATCAGGTATTCATGTACAAAGAGCTAAACCATCATAGTGACATTGAAAATCATTTCGAACTAGTTCATCATTAAAGTGATGAGTGCATCCATCACTACCTCACTTTGCCGCCAATTTGTTATAATCCAATTATTGCTACTTGTCTACAAAATATATATTACGTTACCCCGGTCTCGGTTTAAGCTTCTCATTGACAAATGACACAATTATTCAGACAATAATTGATCAAAAGTGGTACTTCAAGTATATTATGAGAAATAGTTTTGAGGGGTATATATATAACCTTGACTAACTTGTCTTTTAAGAGAGTTAACCATTTCATATAACAGCAACGTGAAGCTTTAAGTCTGAGACATCCTAAAAAGACAAGAAAGAAGTTTAAACTGTGGCGGAGGGAGTAGTACTATACATACAACAATATATGAAAATGGAAAAATAACATTTGAAAATTAAAGGTCCTCCACTTATTGGTATATGCATCAAATTGCCCTTCACCTCTTCCCACTTCCTGGCCTCTTCTAGCTTGGCTCTCTATTCTCCCCGGCCTCTACTTCCACCCGCTGATGTTGAACCAGTGATTAGTCCTCCACGCACCTCCTGATGAAGCAAAACCTCTTCCTCTTTTAACAGCACTAGCTGCTTTCTCATACCAATCTTTCTAGCTAGCATGCATTAAGGCTGACTTTGAGTTGTTGTCTTTAATTTCTTCCTTGAAATTAAACTTATATGCCAACTACCACAGCTTTATTTTACTTCAACATTAAGACAGAACCAAATTTTTCTCATATATGCGAAAAGGAAAACATGAGAGGACATTTGCATATATGTCAGTTATTTATACAGAGTACGTACTTACAATAAATATTTCAACTCGTAGATTATTTTAACAACCAGATCATTGGTATGATCGGAGCGGCCTGTCGACTGTCGATCTCTACATCACATAAATTATTTATTAGTGATAAAAGTAATGGGTTATACGGAGTATATGAAAACCGAAAGATGAATTGTTTCAACTAGATAAGAAGGGATGAACTTTATATGATAATTTAGTCAAAATTCTTACATGAACCTAGCTAGCTGCTCTATCTATGACTATATGAGGCCGGGCTAGACATCAACTTTAAATGTGTAAGCATATATACCTTTGTTTGTAGAAGCTAACCTACATAAATAATACGTACACCTGATGAGATACAAGTCTGTAATGCTTGCGATTTGATTCCATGTATATATGCACGGATCTAGCTAGGATTTCAATTCAGGAAGGGTCAAACGTTTCAAATATATGGGTATAATATAACTATAATTGACTAAAAAAGTAAAATATAAAAATAAATGTTACAAGTGTTTTACAAGAATAAGAGTTTATATTCAAATCAAGTACATAAAAACACTAACCATATCATATACTTGTACATAGGCCGGGTGGGGAAAGGAGAGCCAGGGAAGAGGCAGTGCACGGGAAGGGCAGCAACCCCGGCCGAAAGGTGAATGACCCTTCTCATGCCCCGCCTCGTCCCCGTCTACCCTCTCCACTAGCTAGCTATGTAGCTGCCAATTTCTCCTCCCATGCATGCATCATCTAATTGATAATGAATGTAATGACAGTTGAAGGTAAGTAGTGCAGAGATTCGATGCGTGCGGCCTAGTCTAAACGATCAATCCGTTTCTACTCTACTACACGCCTTTCGATCTCCATAACGCCATCCCAAATGAACGGTCAATTAATTTTGGCGTGGGATAGTATCGGACTCATCCATGATCCATCTGTACTAGATTCTACATGCATGCATGCCATGCATAGTCCCCTCTGAACTGCGAGCCAGACACACATTTATATAGCAGGCTAGGCCGGCCAGCGGGAAGGAATTGAATAATGGGAAATTAAAGGAGACTCTTCCTCCCTCCCATGTACGTACTATTAGCTTAGCAGCTAGATAAGTAGTACGTAGTATGCAAGTACATATTTGCAGTACAAATTAATGATAGAGTAGTACATACTACTTTACTTTCTTTTTTAATTTCAAGTTTGTCGGTCTACTTTTCACGTTTTTCAACGCACAAGTTTCGTCATTAATATCTTTCATTCTTCATTAGTAAAAAATTTAAAATGAGATTTTGAAAATTTAAAATGAGAGGAATTTGACAATATATTTTTAAAATTTAATTTATAATACATTAATAAATAAAATAGAATCAAAATAGAACATGCGAATAGAATCAATATAGAACATTCAATATTCATGTATACATGTACTTCAATTCACATATCATTTAAATTCACATATTTGTGAGATCATACTTCGTTGTACTTTACGACTGCAGCTAGTACAATTTAATTGATATCGTACAAGCTAATTAAAAATATCAACTTCCAACTCATCCCGGTCCGGGTTAGTAATAATATTAATTCATTGTTATGCATACGTGATTATTAGAACAACACTAGTATAGATTTGGTCAGCCAAACCTCCCATCTTCATCCGTAAACAACAACCTCCGATCTAGTCCTCTTCTATTCGCCTCATCTCAATTTTTTAAGATATAATGATTTTTTCTTATATGATCTGAATATTTCTAATTAGATCTAAATCATTGTGATCAGATCACATTTGAATATTTAATTTATTAAATATTAATCACAATCAATACCATTATAGCTAATTTATAATTATAATTATGATCATGATTACTATTATAATCATCACATAACAACAACAACAAAACTAATAAATCTCGTTTGAACTTTTTAGTTCAATTCGGATATGAATTTTACTTATCTGATATGAGTATTTATGATCTAATATGATTCGAATAAAATATGAATAATCTATAAATAATAAAATTAGATGAACAGATCAGAATAGCTCCGAAGCTTAACCTCATATCATCCCCAGTATTATTGTTATGTACTCCTTCAATTGTACTACATGTACTTCTGTTTTTCAATACAATATTTCAGTACAAGAATGCAATTTTCCCTTTTTTCTTCCTCCAATTAATCCGATCCACATAGTAGCTAGGATTCACATAGAAGTGGACCCACATTGAGTTTAGATCCAAAAATAGCACATAAGATAGATCCATACAGTACCATAACAAAATATAGAACCCATTTGGTAACACTAAAATTAACTGAAGTTTATAAAATTCTGATTAAACTGGCTATATTGATTGAATCTGCTAATTTATGAAGAAAAATTTAAAATATATCTTAGTAATAAAATAAACAAAAAAATTATATGAAAAAATAGCTAAAATAGTCATGTACTGTAACATCAATCAATACAACTAGAAAAGCAACTTCAACCTTACGTTTTCTTATTATTACACAATTCGGATCGCAAATTCAAAAGTTACGTTTTTGGTTAAAATGTTGGCTTATAAGATGAAAAATAGAATCACCAAACAGGCTCATAGTATTCAACCATGGACGACCCATGGATCAGATCCCTACCATGTGAGTATTGTAGATGTGTTGAGTGAAAGCAATGTGAGAAGGGATGAGACCCCATCCCTGATGTTTCCATATTAACTTGGGAATGTTTTTTTTTTTTTTTTGGGGGGGGGGGGGGGCTTGGGAATGCTTAATCTCAAGTTTAATAATTTTCATCACCCATGAGGCCATGACCCACCTAAGCTTGACCGTTGCTTTGTGGAAAATGTGTTGTGTTCTGTGAATGCGTATTCGTTATTGGAAAACATTATACGGAGTAACTATCATTAATAATAGAATATTCAAATGACATGGTAAGAATCCGATAAATAGATTTGAAAGCAAGTAACTGAAGTATTGCTATAATGTCATTCATCATCTACCCATTGGAACCAGTGGCGTATCCACTGTCAAGGAATAATGGTGAGTGGGTGCGACTTTACATTATATATTCTTTTAATCATGTCACATACAGTTGAATACAATAAGATTTATTTTGTGAAGTTTGTTATAAATAATAAAATATTTGTTCGATGAAAAACATGAAAACATACTAAACAAATTTCAAAAATAAATTAGTCAAAAAATTTTAATTTTCTAAAATATGTTAAAAAAATGATGAGTTGAATAAGGGACAATTTTTTTTGTATTTAGTATTAATGTAAATTGTGAATGTTGAATTATATCTATAAATCAATTTCTATTTGGTGTAAAAATGTAATTGAAAAACTTTATAAATTACACTACATATGTTCTCTTTTAGTTGCAATGTTGGTGATTTTGCACTATTCACATATTTTACTTTGATTACATTTTATTTATTAATGTATAATAAATTAAGTTTTTGAAAAGTATTTTACAATTAAAAAAGAACGAAGTATGATAACCAAATATTGTAATAATTGTAATGAAAGTTAATCTATCAAATTTGAGAAAAACTGATAGGATTATATAAAATCACATAAAACTTAAAAGGAGAATAGGAATAAAAGAGGATAAATGAAAAGAAATGAATAAAAAGAGCAAGATACGGGTTTCCAACCACTGATCTTTGGGGGCATCTAAACACGCATAGGATACTAGGGGTGGACCGGTTCCGGTTCGGGCCTGGGCCCGGCCGGGCCTCGGTTCAGAAAAAGGAGGCCCGAGCCCGAACCGGTGGTGGGCGGTTCCGGTTCCGGGCCAGAACCGGGCCGGGCCGGGCCGGGCCACCCGGAATGTTTTTTTTTTTTTCTTCTTCTTCTCTTATTTAACCCCCTACCCCTTCCCCTCCACCCCAAACCACCCCAAACCACCTCAAATGGCCCAAAATACCTAATCCAACCCAAAACTTAAAAAAATTTCAAAAAAAAAAAAAATTAAATTCCGGCCCGAACCGGGCCCGGCCCGGCCCGGCCAGGCCGGTTCACTAAACTGGAGGCCCGGGCCCGGACCGGTATACCACCGGGCCTGGAGGCCCGAACCGGAACCGAACCGGTTCACCGGGCCGGTCCGGGCCCGCACAGTAGCGGGCCGGTCCGGTTCCGGGCCGGTTGGCCCGGCCCGAGTCCATCCCTATAGGATACATGTGCTTCCGCTGGGCAAAATAAACTTTCTGTGTAATCTTCGTAATTACAATACATGATATTCAACGCTAGCATATAAATATAAATATGATTATAAATTAAATTTACATATACAGTTGGGTGGGGTTGAGAGGGGGCAGCTGCCCCCACTGCAACCATAGTAAATCCGCCACTGATTGGAACCAACATTGGAATCAAATCCTCCACAACCCCGACAGAGTAAAAAATGATGTGGCATCCTAATGTCTATATTAAGGGCTTGTTTAGGAAACAAAAAGCCCTTAATAAGTTTGCAATCAGACTAGCAAAGCTATTAATTTATCACGGGAAATCAGGACTATACAAGACTCGTAATTAAAACAATGTGAATGATGATATTTCATAAGAGCCATGACTAAAAGTGTCTAATCACAAATCACTCAAGCAGGACATCACACAATAACGAATCATCAAAGCTTGCAAACCATATAAGCAAATATGTTAACAAACGGTATTATCCTTTCTTGTCATAAGCAGATATATTTTGGGGTTCACATTCTGGGCTGAATAGGCGAACCAGAAATGCAGTGGTACAACTCATAGAGACTGCTCCACACGCTGCCCATCTAAGACTTCGGGGAACATTGATTCTTGGACCTGCAGTAACATGAACAGTATAAATCACATTTCTTGGAAATGTCATACAACAATGCAAAATCACGGTTTAATGATTTCCAAGCATGTTTGTAAAAGCAACAAAACAGAATAAGTTAACCGGTAGCATACGATTTTTTCTGGCCTTGTTTTCTTATCAGTGTTTCCACGAAAACGCTAATCAACACTTCCATAGAAAATGCTACTAAAAGCAGCGTTCTAGTTCAGTCTCCAGCGAAGTGCTAAAAATTGAACGCCATCTGGAGTTCTGGACAGAAATAAGAGTTGTCTAAAAAGTTCTCATTTGTCCAAAAAAGTCCAGTTCCACAAGTTATTTTGTGGTGTCATTTTCCTAAAGAAAAGACAATTACAAACAAGTTCAATATGATACATCTAGTTACATGAAAACATTATTTTTGAAAGATAAAAGTGGTTTAGGATTTGTTCTTTGCCCGGAATAATGTTGTAACTTGATCCTTGTGGGGGGAAGGGGGTTTACCGAAGCGTACCACGATCCAAGTTAAATGTGTTTAAAATAGCAGCTGCCCCCCCCCCCCCCCCCCCCCCGGAACTCTCACAGTCTGTGTTGTGCATTTTTTTCCCATCTTCCACGTTAAGTACATCTCCGGGATAGTTGGTGCAGAGGCATATAAATTATAAGTACATCATATGAGGGGGTGGGCAATGATCTAAGCTGACTTGAACAAAGACAATTAGACGAGAGCTCAAGATGTTCTTTCATGACACTATTGAACCACATCACTTTGGCAGCATGTTCAAACCAGATAAATTATCTTCATCTTAATAAACAAAAGAAGAAAAAGGAATTAGAAGCAAAATTGGAGTTGGAGTTAGAGAAGCTGTAACTACTGTGAGAGTCTGGGAGAGAGACTTGAAGTGTGTTTAACAAAACTACAAATTAAAGTCCTGCCCTATGTACTTGTATACCTACCAGGAAATTAATACATAAATAAAATGCAATGACCGATTATCGGTTTGGTTTAATAAAGGCTTGAAGTGTGTTTAACAAAACTACAAATTAAAGTCCTGCCCTATGTACTTGTATACCTTCCAGGAAATTAATACATAAATAAAATGCAATGACCGATTATCGGTTTGGTTTAATAAAGGCTACTGGCTACCTAACAATAAAGGAATATCACTAATACCTACATATCATTACCATGCTTTAGCAGCACTTTAGTACAGCAAGTTCAACTGTTCAATACAAAGAAGTGATGAACAATTATCTAAATATGTGTCCATACATGCACAAAAAGGTCAGTGGACTTCCAAAACGCTCAATCATCAACCCTGGTATAACCAAGTAAAGAAATCATAGCACAACTTTAACTTTGAGGCATGACTTTCCTTCAATTCTGATTTTTTTAATTTATTTTCCAGCAAATAAAACATCTATAGATCCAAGATACGTAGTAAGAATTAAGAACAAGAAACTTGAAGACCAAATGCAATTTTTTATTTTTTACTACGTATTTTTTGAAAGAGTAAAAGACAGACCGTAGTGCAAACGACACAACACCCAAAAGCCTAATGCTCCTCCAAATGAGAAGATTCCAGCAGTATGTCTCATCAATCTGGAACATGGCTTACAATCTGATCTCATCACCTCCCCATCAGAAAATCCACACAACTGTCTCAAAGCCATGCTTGAGTTCACTTCAAGTCCGCCCGTCTTTCAAATTTTCTACAAGACACCCACACAACAAAATAGTAAAAACTGTCACATAGATGAATGCAAATAAATACTCCGTAAATTTCAATACATTAACAAAACTATTACGATAGTATTATTGGATAATTGTATTCAATATTTGATTACACAAGATATACTGAGAGAGTTAGAATAATTCATAGCGGAAGAAAATGCAGTAATTCATATTTCTTCTAGCCTGACGTGAGTATTCCATCAAGCAGCTTAAAAGCACAAACTGAAACAAATCTAGCCGAACACCTACGACACTCCAGACTCCAAAGTTGCAAGCAAAATGGGAAAAGAGAAGCTATATATTTAGATTTCGTAGTGGTCATAAACAGGATTTCGTTTTGCATTTGGTTACCTGCCTTTTAGTGAATCTTGATTTAACTCGCAATGTGAATTTCTCGGTTTTCAAAATTTCTTGTTTCTTTGGATCCCCTATGAAGCAATTAAGATTTAAGCATGAGTTTGTGGATTTCACAAAAATTAGATATGGCCCATTATGGGCGAGTCCCATAAGTAAGAGCGACGCCTCAATAAATAAATGAAGTTAACTTTTGCCATTCTGCTCTACCATTTTATTTTTAAACAAATCTAACCAACATGCTAATTTTCAAACAATTTACCAGTGACAGAACATTTACTAAGTTTTGCGAAATCCAGTCAACCATCACAGTTTAAATTCTTGTTATAAATTAAAAAAGACATGGAGTAGTGGCATAGTTTCTCACAAATGCAAATACTAAACATTATAAAATCATAAAGTATTCATTACTTGGAGAGAATGTTCTCCTAAGGTAGGCGCCGTAGGCCTAAAACTAATATTTTTAGGCCTCTTTCATTCAAGGTGCTTCTGGTTCAATTTTTTTGATGAAAATTTATGAGCATGTTCTCAATGATGGATAGACTATGTCTACCAAAATTGAAATTAAAATTCAATCAAAAAGTCAGATAAATAAATTATTGAAAATTGTGCAGTTTTTTATATATAAAATGCAGTTTTTTTTTCCAATAATTTATCTAACTGACTTCTTGTTTGAATTTTAATTTGAAATTTGGTGGAGATAATCTACACTTCACGGTAAACATGCTCACAAAATTTCATAAAAATATTCGACCCAGAAGCACCTCAAATGAAAGAGGCATAAAACTAGTAAGTTTTAGGCCTACTTTAGGAGAACACTCCCGTATTACTTGGTATACGTTTATATACCTGAGTAACTTAAGTAGATATGACTAAAGTATTGGGTGTTTCTCTAAATATAATTAGCAAAATGACCTCCTTTATTTTGTGATCTTATATAATGACCTTTTTTTAAATTCAATTTATGACATTCTTTATGTATTTGTACAACTTTATAATAAAACATCCAGATTTTATTTGAAAAAAGTGCTATGTTAGTAATTTATTTAGGGAAATTATTCCTATAGGTACTAATTATCTAGTAATATTACGAATCAATCCTTCCATGAAAAAAACATATGGCTTTTACTTATGATCATTGCATATTGATGGGATGTCTCCGCTGCAGATGGAATAGAATCCTCATATTAGACACCAATAACCTAGCTAAGTAAATAAAACGGTGACATGGTGTGGCTCTATATGATTGAATTTCTTCTTTTACTTTCATGTTTAAATGAAATCCTGCATATTTGACGACATAGCTAGCTTTTGATGCGTGATATGCTACTTCCTCCGTCCCTAAATGTTGTTCCAATTGTGGATTACGAAGGTTGATCGACGATAAAGTTAAATGATCCCTGTAAAAACTCGAATTATTTTTAGTAAATAAAATTTACATATTCAGAAACTACATTAAACCCGCTACAAAGCCTGCAAAGAATAATTCAACTTTTATAAAATTTTGATATAAAAAGTAAGAGTTTAAGAGTGATTTAAGTTGACCCTCGATAAGCGAAATGGAACTTCTTTTAGGGACAGAGGGAGTATATATTTAATATTTTGTCTCACTTCGTGCTGGGATGTGTGCAGGGGCATAGCCAAGATGAAAGTTCAGGGGGCGTGGCGGTTATGAGCTAAAATATATATGTAAAAATATGAAACTAAAACGTTACTTGTGCATTTTTCTGTATTCTCGGAACCCACTCAATTTAATTGCATCATAAATGAATTCTCCTTGAACGGATGAAATAAGGTTATAAAAATATCAATGAAGATATTTAACTCTTGTCTGTTTTGTACACTTGTAATAAGGTTAAAAAATGGTGCAATGTTATTATTGCTTTTTCAGAAGTACAAAAATTATGGATATAATCAACAATTTAATTTAAATTACATTATTCATATTATTACGTTAAGAAGTTTACAATCCCTAGTTTTCCATTTCAAACATGAAATCACACAATTAGTTCACCTATTCAAAAAAATCACACAACTTCACATTTTACAGAATCATCTTTTACTAAAACGAAACATTCAAAGATATACTAGATGAATGTGATGAATGTATTAGAGATTAAAAACATTAAACATGCTTAAATTAAAATATAAAAAATTACGAAGCTTACCTACGGCAGTAGGGATAACCGACCTGAAATCCTGAGACCGCCGGACTAACAGTGCCGATGCCACGCTAGCGAGTGGCCAGAGAGGGCGGAGCGGTTAGCCAGTTAGCTGGGCGAGTAGGCGGGCAGATGCAGGCAGCAGGGAGCGTTGGACTGGCGGAGAGCGAGTGGGCGCCGCCGCGTAGGCGCGACGCGTTCTACCGGAGTGGCTTTTAATTTTCCCTCTGTGTTCTCTGTTACCTTGCTGAGTTCAGGAAGAAGAACCAACGAAGGTTTCTTCTGCTCGCCTTGTTGGGTTTGGGACTTCCGACTTTGGGCCAGCATTTTGTTTTGACTGGCCAAATTCATCCTTTTTTTTGGGAAATTCTACTCACACCCCCAATCTCCTACAATTATCAATCACAGCCACAAAGGGAAATGGAACAAATATACACTTATAGTATAGATGTGGGTACATATATACCCTTGTTCTATTAATTGGAACAAAAAACTTAAAAAATCAAACATTTGGTCTAAAAATATCCCTTCTTAACGGTTCATTAACATTGCCGTCAATCCACATATACTTCAGGCCTTCAGCACCGACTTGTATGCTTCTTCGTGCGAACAACAGAGAAGTGAATCTTGATGTGGCATATGCTATTTGGGCCTTAGTTTGTTTTTTTACGTTTTTTTTTCTTTCTGTTTTCCAGACTGTATTTTTGCTATATATTTCATACACTAATATGGTGTGCTCACAGCCTCATAGTCTCACACAAAAACGAAATACAAACTCTCTAGCTCTATATATATATATACTTTAGTGTTACTATTTGCACACATACTTCAATAGTCTTGGGTAGCCAGGCTAGCATTCAATAACGGACTCAACAGGTTTTTCATATAGGTGCAATTCAAACATTAAGAATATAATCCATTTGTATTATATTAAAAAAGATACACCCAACAACGTCTCCCACCTCCATTTGATATAATCGGATTGTTGAAATAAAGAAACTTAACAAGTTAAAAAGAAGCTTGGTTGTGATATAATCGCACGAAAAAGTGCATCACATTGCGGTAAATGTGTTGTTTTCACGTTATCAAGTTAAACATTGGTTGCATTTGATCTTAAATCTACACACACACAAACACATATGCAAACTCAAGTATTGTGTTTGTTAAAAGTTAATATATATCGCCAATTTTAATAATTCTTCAATTTGAATAAGTTTTATAAATTGAAGACAGTAAAAGTAAAAATATAAGTAAACATATTATCATCATGTACGTCGTTCCAAATTTCTCAACAATTATAATACAATTAATTACATACTACATATAAATGTGTGTGTGTATTTATTTACTCACTTTCTCACTTGTAAAACTCATATAACATTTATGATAAATATTTTTAATCAATACTTATTATTATTCTAATATAATATGGAGTATGTATTAATTCATTAACCATGATACTACAACGCGCGTATCCAATTATGTATTTGTATATTTATGTATGTGTGTTTGTTACATACTACATATAATTTAATTTAATGTTTGTACATTATTTGTGTGTGTGTATTAATTTATATATTTATAACGGGGACGGGACGGGGACGGGACGGGTGTAGCAATTCCCGTCTCCGCCCCATATTTTAACGGGGTAAAAATATTGCACCCATCCCCGCCCCCGCCCCACCCCATCCTTCCCCCGCGGGGCTCTTCCCCACGGGTTTCCGCCCCCATTGCCATCCTTAATTTCCACTTTATTCTCGCTTTCTTAAACTTCGATCAAAATCAAACTGAGAAGAATTTTCTTGAATAGAGGGAGTAATTGATAATGATAACTTGAAATCAGTGTGGAAGTGGCACTCCTCGAGTACTACCCAGTCCAGTCTAACTGGAATCAGTATGAAGTTGGACAGGTCCATTCTATCCCTAATTGCATATCACAAACCTAACTGGAACCAATGATTCCTCTCTAAAAAGTTACCATATTACATTTCAAATTTTGCAATTTGAATTTGAAGTTGGACGGGTGAATTTGGAGTAGTTTTTAACATTTCCTTTATTGATTACCCTATTTCCTTTAATTTTGCAATTTGAATTTGAAGTTAATTTGCAAAGTGTAAAACAATGGTAATGGCTTATGGCCAATCAGCCGAAGCAGAAGGTCGGAACTCAGAAGGTCAGAAGGTGCACCTAATGACTAGACCTGTTGAAGGCTTGGAGAGTTGGAGACTTTTGGATTGAGTGTTGAGAGGTGTTAGTAATGGAAGTGTTAGTAAGTGTTGACAAGGGCCCGAAAAGGAAGGGAAGCGCAAGTGTTGAATATAAATATACCATGATTGAGAGAGTTAAAAAAATGAAGTGTTAATAACGGAAGTGTTTCAGTTAAATTGACAATCATATCCTCATTTAATAAATTAGATGTAATATAAATTCGAAGGTCTGGAAAATTGTCCCAAATTGAAAATACATCTGCTTCTCAAAACCTTCTCCCTGGACCAGAATCACACACGTATACGAAGGGCCAACCCATGAATCTCTTGTTCCTTAAAAAAATGAATCTGCAATTATAAAAACTTGTGGATGACGACATGTGTAGAGACAAATTAAAATCCAAGACATGCATCTCCGATTATACATGATCACAGTGCCAAAATCAGGACAATCAAACTAATAAACCAAGGCTACAGTAACCACAGTGGTACTCTGATCTAGTGACGGGCTGACGACGAAGACGGCCAAGTTATCGGCACCCAAATAGAATGGGGGATCGAGGTAGAACGGTAATATGAAGGGTAATGCTTGTCCAACACTTCAAAACCCTCCGATTTGGGGTGTTAAAAAGTCACATATTGAGGTGTCAGGGTGGTGTTTCCTAACACTTTTAAACAGTTACTAACACTTAAATTGTTTTTAAAAAAACTCCCAAATAAGTGTTAGAGTCAACACCCATCAACACTTCCATTACTAACACTTCCCAACACTCAATCTAAACAGGCCGTTGGAACCCTGGACACCGATGTCGAAGCCTTGAAGAGTGAACTGCATGCCTGCGTGAGTTTACGGCTGTGGCCTGTGGGGGTGAATTGTAGCACCGGACCCGAATTTTTACTGTGAGAATTTTTTTTCATCAAGTACTGGATTAAAGAAGGTAAATCAAGACTAAGAGTAGTCTTGATAAATTAGAAAGTAAAATTTTGTCTTAAATTAATAAAGGATTATTAATTTAGACGTGGAACCACTCGTGATATTCTAAGTTTATTTATAAAATATTAATGTTTACCAAAATGATACTATTATGATAGTAGGGATGGGTCATGGACCCCAGTGATATAAGGAACGACAACTAGACGGCCAAGCGGGCCGGGGTCTCTATCCGATAATTGTGAAGCATTAATTATCGGATTAATAATAATTCGGAAGGCTACGAATTAATAACAGAAGGAATATAAATATTTTAAGAACCTAAAATATGGGATGATGGATAGTAATGAGTAACTTGACATGTTGGAGGTGGGTACTTTTGGAGGACCCTACCTTGAAGATATTTTCGTATAAGAATAAACAGATAAGATTTTATCTGTTCATACAGTTCGGACCACTTAAAAAATAAGTGTAACATTTTATTAAAGTGTCACAAAATATGAAAAAACATATTTAGTCATTAGAAATGATGAACGAATTTTTGAAGCAACGTGTTCTCATTTTTACTGCTACTTGAACAGTAAATGCACGTTGGGCCCACACATGGACGGGGACCATCCGATATTTACGGACCACATATTATAATCATCTTGGTCTAGATAATATTTATATGAGGGTGTAAATAAATGTTGAGCCATAAAGTTGGCCTTTCGATCAAACGAGGTCCCATTACCGGTATAGGTAATTAAACAGACAACAACCCGAAATTTATTTCGGCGACCACAAAATTAAAGTGGGGTAATATATATTCATTCTAGAGGCCAATATTAATTGCAAGAATGATATATATTTTATTTGACCCGATAAAATAAAATTTAATTAAGACAGGCCGAAAAATACAACTTTCGGTACCGATTGTACACTTTTGGACATAAAGGGATGACCTCCCACATGAGTGGGGGCCACCCCACGACTTATGGTCTCAAATGAGTGAGGAGAGCCATGTTGAAGTGCTGGAGAGTGATGGGGGGTGCATGAGAATTAATTAGAAAGGAAAGGGGACCCTCTCCACCTCATTTGGTGTTAAAGGCAAAAAACTATCTCCTCACACCCCACACCCCCATTATTTCGGCCAGACCTACCCAAGAGAGAGGGGAGAGCTCTGCAAATGCTTACCTCCATAGCTACAACCGAGCTCAAGGTTGAAGAAGGTACAAGGAAGAAGAAAGAGTGAGAAAAGAAGAGAAAAACCTTGATTAATTAAGGTAATGATCTCATTAACATTTTTCATCATCCATTTAATCTCATATGATGTTATTAAGAAAAAATTGATTGTAATAATTTCAACTATTGGCAGTCCGCTTCTAATAATCTCAACTATCGATTATTTCAGAATAATCTCAACTTTTGGGACCTTCCGCCAATAATGGTCCCCATAAATAAATTCTTGTAGTTTCTAAAGTGGATGAAGAGAGATATAGCAAGTAATCCCTATAAATAATCCTAAATTTTAATTTTACACTTAATTGCTATTTAAAATTCACTTTTTTAGGATGTAATATCTGGTCATGGACCATTATTGGCGGACAGTCCATATAGTTGGGATTATACAAAAATAATCAATAGTTGGGATTATTATCAGCAGACCGACAATAGTTGGGATTATTATTTTCAATTTTTCCTTTTATAAATCATATGATGAACCCTTAAACTTGTTCTACACTTATAGAGGTGTAGAATGAGGGTTTGGAGGGTTAAGTTTAACCATGAACGGAGTTATGACCGGAGTAAGACCGGTTCACCGGAAAACACCTTCTCGGAAGGTTTTGACGTTTATACCACTTTTGGTTGTGAAACCTTGTTAGGAATTTTATCAAGGTAATCTAGACTTCTCAAGGAATCTAGGAGTGGCCGGAAAGTCGCCGGAGCCGCCGGAGTTTTCGCCGGAAAATTCAAAAGTCGCCGGAGTTCAAACAAAGAAGATGAAAGCTTGCTAGCGTCATTTCAAGGTGAGTGGACGACTACGTGTCTTGTAACTCTTGAGTCAAACGTGGGATTACCTAAATAAAATCATAGTCATTATTTGAGAAATGATTAAATGGATTAAAATGCATGATTAGTCATGGTGAATATGAATTATGAAAATATTATATGGTTAATGAATAAAAGATTTATTTGTGGATTAACCATGAATATGTTATGGTCAAATGTATAACAATGCATACATGAACTATGTATGAGACAACTAGAGTAATCTAGTGTATGAATATGTAAAGAAATGTTTAAAAGTGTTTAAACATGAGATTAACTATATTGATGATAAGTATGCGAAAATGGCATGATTAATGAGTAATTGAATCATTAATACTTTTGAAGTTTGATGAAGGATAATCATGAATGATTAATTTGGAAATTAACCAAGGAATTGAAATTCAAGATGGTATTCTTGAAGGATTCAAGTATTTAATCATGCAAGCCATTAAAGTGAATTTAGTTTATGAGAAATAAACTAAGGTAAAAAAAATACAAGGTATGATTAATTAATATGTATGATTTTGTTGGCTCATTTGAGAAATGACCAAAGTAACTCAAGTAATATTCTTGTAACTATTTTAGAAATGCTTAAGAGTGCATGTTACTAAAATGATCTAGTTGTGAGGGATAAACTAGAATAAAAAGTATAAATAATTAATAAGTATGAAATACTTATTAATAGTTGTGAGACTATAATATTCTAATTGAATGATGAATCACGAATGGCTCATCTCATGAGGTGATTAAAGGAAATGTAAGGTGGTATCCTTGCGAAGAATTAAAGGTGCTTAACCATTCAAGTTATGAAAGCAAACTAGTTTATGAGAAATAAACTAAAGTATTATACATGAAAATGATTGGAAATATTTATATAAAATATAAGATCATATGTTCGAATGGCCAAAATAGCATTTATTGATTGTATTAGACATAATACATATTGTGTAAAAATTTCGGGCCAAACGGAGCACGTTTCGGGGGTCAACTTGGAGGTCAACGGGCCGTTGACCCAAAACTCCGAACACACCCGGCGCCGGGTATAGGGCATACCCGGGGCCGAGTAAGCTGTTGCCTCCAATTTTCGTTTTCGCCGAAAACGCGAATCGGAGCCCGGTTCGACGTGGGATTAATTCTAGCCATCCTATATATGAATATTTTGCATGGAATTGCATGAAATGTGATGTTTAAAATGCTAAGGCTTGTAATACGGATTAAACGCTAAGACTTGGACTAGTCGTTAGTGAATAAATTATAGACCACGACTGGGCGAGGTACGTGGTAGATTATACATGGCGGGTGAATACCCGGGACCAAGTAAGGTTAAGTAATACTCTGTAGGAACAAGAGGAGTCCTCTACAATCAAACGTTAACAAGGGCCCTGTAGTCCTTGAGGTGTGTTAACCTCCAGTAAATTACACATAGGTAACAAGGGCAAATGCAGTCCTTGAGGTGAGTTAACCTCCATCAAAGTGCATATAGGTAACAAGGGCAAATGCAGTCCTTGAGGTGTGTTTAACCTCCATCAAATTGCATATAGGTAACAAGGGCAAATGCAGTCCTTGAGGTGTGTTTAACCTCCATCAAATTGCATATAGGTAACAAGGGCAAATGCAGTCCTTGAGGTGTGTTAACCTCCATCAAAGTGCATATAGGTAACAAGGGCAAGTGTAGCCCTTGAGGTGTGTTTAACCTCCATCAAATTACACATAGGTAACAAGGGCCCGTGTAGTCCTTGAGGTGTGTTAACCTCCAGTAAATTACACATAGGATGAGGGGTATGCGTACTCCTCAAGGCGGGGTTATCCCGGAAATGAAAACTATGATAGCAAGGACGGATAGTCCTCGCGGTAGGTGAACATCAAGGTAATGATGTTAAATGATTAAACGTGCTTGATCGGGAACGAGTTTCCGATATGATATTTTCCTTGGTCTAGGGATTGATTTAAACCACGTCCGTGATATGGGAGTCTGAATGGCCCCACAGTAATTATATTTTGATATCGAGTGAGTTAGCCTGCGGGTGACTCCACTCGAGGGTGAGATACGGGAAGGGTGAATTTAATGAGGCTGTCACGCCTAAATGATTTGAAGGACAAATGGGCCCACGGGCCAGATATTTTACTCATATGTATATATGTATATATTTTGTTTTGAAAAGGGGTAGCTGAGTTATGCCCATAATTATATTATCACCCTATTTTGAGGGTCTCACGTGAGAAACGTTAGTTACATTACATACAGTTTGCCCTCACCAGTACTTTTCTGTAGTACTGATCCCTCGGGGGAACCACCCTTTCAGGTTGAAGCTAGAGCTTACTTTCTGCACCCGTGGCTCGGGAGATCAATGGAGAGAAGACGTGGTTCGTGCTTCCTCTCGTTCCATTTTTAAATAATTAAATAATGCTCATGGAACTATTTTCACTTATAAATTAATGGAGTCTGCGAGCTCTTGTTTTACCCTTGTGTGGGTTCTTATTAAACACTTATTTTCCGCTATGTGTTTAATTGTATGTTGATGTTGTTATGTATGTTTACTAATCGGGTTTGGCATATGTATCTATCGGACGTCTTGTACAATTCGGTGAGGATGAACTGCGGTTATTCTTAATGGGTTGTACGACGGTTGTCCACGTGGCACAGACGCGGTCTGGGGCGTGACATGAAGGGTTACGGAAGTAACGGAAGTAAGTTTACGGGATTGAACTTAGCGCGTTACAACGTTAGTTTAGTTACTCCGTGTTTTTTTGGGCTTTTGGGCTGTACAAAATTAAAAATTTTGGGTTGAAAATCAGCCTACTCAAACATACTATAAAGAAATAATTTTGACCTAAAATTTTTTCATTTTTTTTGGGCCTAGGGCCACCGCCCCACCTGCCCCCCAGGGCCGCCCCTGCGAAAGATTGAATTACCAAAATCATACACTTAAAAAGTTTAATACTAAAATATACTATAGTTTTGCATTCGAAATTACAAACCATACAAAATATTGAAAAATAAAATTTCTTTCCTGTGTAATAAAAAAATGGACTTTTTAACCGACAATTTCTCTCTCTGATCTTTTTTAGTTGCAACATTCCTTTTTTCACATTTGTCAACATACAACTTTTATCGTCATTATATTTAATTATGTTTTAGTAAAAAAATAATTAAAAATCAGATTATGAAACTTAACAATGAGATGAATTCAACCACATTTTTCAAAAATAACATTTCACATTAGTTAATAAATAAGATGTAGTCAAAGTAGAGGACATGAATAGTGTATAAATTACAATGTTGCAGCTAATACGATACGGATGATAGTATTATACATGAAGATGTGTTTCTATTTATTTTCATAACTTTTAATACCCTGACATGCATTTTTAGTAATTCTTATAATTGTTTTATTGATTACTACTAATCCCAAATTCAAAATTGTTACGTAATACTACTACGGTAGTAGTATACTTTTACTTTAGCTCTACCCATTAATATAATTAGTCATAGATTCGGGTTGGGCCGCCCGACCCGGAACAGGTACTATTTGGGCCCGGCCCGGTACCCAGTTATAGGACCGGCCCGGGCCACCCGAACCCGGAATTAATCGGGCCGGGCTCGGGCCTCCTAAAAGTGGAACCGGCCCGGCCTATTTCTTTTTTCTTTTCTTTTTTTTGGTTTTTTCAATTTTTTTGGTTTCTCCCGGGTTGCCGGGGTTGGTCTGGGTGGTGGGGGGGGGGGGGTTGGGGGGTGGTGGGGGGGTCGGGGGTTAATTAGAAAAGCAAAAGAAATTTAAAAAAAATAACATGAACCGGCTCAGAACCGCTGACTACCCGGGCATTTGAGGTGTTAAGGAAGTAATTATTAACACTTCATAACACTTATTAACACTTCTTAATTTTCTCCCAAACAAGTGTTAATATCAACACTTACTAACACTTCCATTACTAACGCTCCTCAACACTCAATCCAAACAGTTGAGTGTTTCGTTGACCATAACATTTGGACGTTGTTCTCATATACATAGTACATACTTCGTATTAGGCTCTAACTAGAATAAAGAAGATGCACAAATAAGAGTAAAACAGACAAAATTATATTTTCAGTTGTTTCAGCTGAATTAACTCTAATAAAAGAGTGATTTTATTTTCAAAAAACATAGACAAGATTCTAAAATTGGATCAAATATGTTTCCCGCCAAAACAGGACTTATTTAGTCCTATTACAATAATAGACGTATATATAAACTTGTCTTAATAGAAGTTCATGAATCCTATTTTGGGAAGAAAGCAAGAGTAATTTCATTTGATAAATTTTGCTATGTTTAAGCTCGCAAAGGAATTTTTCTTTAAACAATATAAGGGTGGTTTCATATGTTAACTAAGTTAGACTCAACGTTGGACCGAATTCGGCATTAGTTTTGTCTCTGGGCTATGCATGAAGACAAAATTGAGTAGTAACCATGCACATTTACAGAAGTCACAAGGTGTGTAATTGGGCTTCGTTTGGTTTTTGGCGTATCAATTGATCCAGACACGCCATAAAGTGCACATATAAAGGCATTAATTGAGGCTACACAAAGATTTTAGAGCAATAATTAAGGTAAATAATAATTCAGTGTGATGGTGTATCATTTTGAAAGAGAGAATTGGTAGTACATTGTACACAGTAAACTGAATTGGTTAACACAATTAACTAAACACAGCTGAAAGAGAGTTTGTGTAATTGTACACAGTAGATGCCACAGATGAGAAAGTCAGTCTGGGCCTTCCGCTATAAATAATCTTGAAGCATAAACATCCCCTCACCCTCCTATTCGTCGTCACTTTCATTGCCAAAGGCTGATGCAATGGATACTTTCGGTTTCTTTGCCATGTTGCCGACCACGTTCTTCTACAATATCAAAAGCCATGGAATTATATATCTTCATTCATCAGCAAGTCATAAAAAACCTAATAGTGCAGATTCTTCCCATAATTTCAGAATATCTCAGAGGGAGATCTCAAACAAGAAAGGGAATACTCAATAAATAAAACCATACTTTGATTCGATTCCAGGAAATCAATTTTTTTTTTTACCTTAGAATGGCTGCCCTTTGCTGAAAACCCAAACTTCAATGCCTTCCTTTGATCTTGCTCAGCAAGGACAGTTGCTGTTCTCGCCGCATGGGAGGCCTGAATGGTCTCTTCTTGCTCCTGCTGCAGCTTCTTATTCGCACCAGCCCTAGTTAAATACAGAAATAATAGCATCAACATAAAAAATATGTGAGGGCCAGCTTGGTAACTCCTATCTGGCTAAAACTACTTTGTTCGCTAAGTTTTCTAAAATGAACACATCTGGTAGCATCCATTTCAGCAACAAAAGTAAGACAATAGCAGGATAAGCAGAAAATACATACTCAAGCCCGGTAAGGCTTGAGTATGAAGAATAAAGTATTCATTATCCAAAAACAAGTAATGAGAGAAAAAGGAAAGATTCCTGGAAGCTTAAAGAAGGGTAGAAAGCGAGGGTACATTTGAGCAAATTTTGCCATCTCTTTCTCTTGGCGTTGTTGCTCTCGTTTTTGTCTATCATCACGACTGCTACTTCCATGCATTTCTCTCATATCTTTGAAGCGCTGCATATAGGAATGTCAATAGATTTTTTTAGAGAGGAAGAAGGCTAAGGGTCTGTTTGCAACAGCTTCTGCTTTTAAAAACGTGCTTTTTTCAATGAAATGGGGAGAAGTGATTAAATAAAAGTTGATAGTGTTTGAGAAAAAAGTGATTTTGAAAAGTAAAAGTGGGTAGTGTTTGGTAAAATAAGTGCCTTTTGTGTAATAGAAAAAGTAAAAACACTGTTGACGCGGAAAATAAGTGCTTTTTTAAAGCCAAAAGCTGAGAAGTGCTTTTTTAAAAGCAGTTGCAAACCAACCCTAAGAAACAAATAAAGAGCCTGTTTGGGATGACTTTTGAATCAGGATTAGTTGTAAAAGTACTTTTGCATAATTCCAGGAGTATTATTAGATGCTTTTATACTGAAATAAACACAAACAATTCTACTGAACCCAAAATGGTCCTTTTCAAAATACAGGTATTAATTTGGGAAATTCGTTTTCAAAGTTACCCCAAACGGGAATAAACCAGATGTATGGAGGACAAATAAAAAAATCAAATCAACCATCGAACTACCTTTCTATGGTTGTGGTCGTATGAGCTAAGGTGAGCTTCAAATTCCATTGCCAATTTATATTGCTTGTTGCAAAGGTCACAAAAGAAAACCTTGCGTATTTCCTTCACCTCGGTTTGAATTTTCTGCTCCCGCTCAGCTAAAACCTGGATTTTCATAATGTGCAGGAAGCAAGGCAGTAGAAGCCACCAGGGTAATAAAAACTGCACGAAATTCTCAAGACCCTTCCAGAACTTGGTGTTCGGTATTTGATATACCATCCCCGTCAAAAGACACGCACATATATGCTATATGCTGCCTTCTGTTGTTAGATGTATGTTTCAGAAAAAGTAAAATATCAAACTCGATTTTTCTACCATGCCGCAACATACTTATTACCCTTACTTATGTTCTACAAAACCATACCTCCCGTTTCTTTGCAAGTTCTTCTGTCACCTCAAGCTCTATTTCAAGCTTTCTTCTCTGTATGTTTTCTTCTGATGTAAAGTAGTCATCTTCCTCTTGCTTTCCAATTCCTAATTTTGCATCTCGTATTCCAGACTTTATTGGCTCAATGATACCTTCAAACAAAAGTTTAAAAGTCATAAGTTTAAAGTTTAAGTAGCACTTGAATTATGAAAAATAATATCTGTGACCCCAGGTCTTCGTTAAAGTATTAAAGATGAAAGAATATTTTATATAATCTTCAAGAAACATTCAATTGAAGTAATTGTTGTTGGAGTGCAAAATATGAAGAATTGTTTTTCACGATTGGTTAATTTATGAAAATCAAGAAGAATACTTTCCTCGCATTAATGCTTACATGTAACTCTGAGGGATGTGGTTAGCACGACTCTTGAGTTACACCCCAACAGTTTAAAATAAGAATATATACATTGGAATAAATTTGAAGGTGCATAAATATAGTAATACTTTCCAGGTCGTACTGGGAACAAGTATACCTTGCTCATCTTTTCCAAGTCCCTTTCCTTTCCACCCCATTTTCTGGAGAAGCCTGAACCCGACATTGGTTGATGTCAATTGTTTATCTAATGATGCTTGCTCAACATTTTCTAGATCCAAATTTTCAGTTGGTCTGTGCCCAATTGGTAGACGAAAGTCTTCTATGAGGTCCTCGAGAATAGAATCATTATCATCCTATGTGAAGAAAAGTAGTGTTCAATGGTATGACATAATATAACTGAGACTGCCTAACCACAACTTATGTTTGTGTCCCAGTGTGACACAATATTCAAAGGAATAAATTCCATTTTTGGTCCTACTAGTGTTGCATCAATTCCATAATTGGTCCATGTCTTTGACCACTTTTGGTACATAACTATTGCCCATAGATGGTCCTCATGTCAATATTTCTGGCGATTAAAATCGCCAGAGGCATCGAAAAGTTGGACGGAAGGACCGCGAACGGTCAAAAAACATTAGTCAAACACCAAAAGTGGATATAGTGGATAAAATTGGAACGATACAGAGACAAGGACCATATATGAAATTGACGTAAAACTCATACGACCAAAAGTGGAATTAACTCATATTACAAGTATAGCATACAACATGGTTTGAAATAGCGGTCCGCTACCGCTATAGCGGCTGCTATATAACAGTCGCGGTAGGGGCCGCTACCGCTACGGCCCACTATTCGTGTGTGATTTCTAAATCACGGAAAAAATCCGCTACGCCGCCCGCTATTGACCTTTCTAGCAGTACATCACGAACTGTTTGATGTGTAAATGTGTAAATGTTGTGTGAATGATATGAAAAAATACATTAATGATGATGCATGGAGTGAAACTCAAAATTAAATGTTGTGTGAATGATGTGAAAAAATACATTTATGTTTTGCGCAATTGAAAATATTTCACGCCGCTGCAACCGCTACAGTCGGCTATAAGCCGCTACGGCTATTTAAAACCTTGGCATACAGTTTCAGTAGAACTAGAAAGCAAAGAAGTTATTGTAGTAATTTTTATTTATCTAGTATTTTGTTTCATACAGCAAATCAAGTCCACCATCATTACCCCAGTGCCGCAAAGGCTCCCACCTATGGTGGGTAAGGGGGGTCGGATGTACGCAACCTTACCCCTGTACTAAAGTACAGAGAGGTTGTTTCCGGATGACCCATGGTGAAAGTTACGTCGACCATTGCATGGACTGACTGCTACTTAATAACCACTCTGCTCTTCTTTGTTATGAAGCAGCAGTCAGTCCATGCAATTTTGGACGCGATTTTCATTATGGGTCATCCGGAAACAGTCTCTTTGTGCTTTAGTACAGGGGTAAGACTGCGTACATCCGACCCTCCCTTACCCCACCGTAGGTGAGAGCCTTTGCGGCACTGGGGTAAATGATGATTGATTGAGCAAATCAAGTCCATTTTAGTTAAGGAGATGAAATTAAGAATTAATGTAGTGGAGAGAAGTAGCATCAGCTAAGGTAAGATATACCATAATTGTAATTTGGTGTGCTTTTTATTTATCTAGTAGTTTGTATAGCAAAACATGCCTGAAGGAGATTATTAAAAATAACGAACAAAAGTAACACCAGCTAAGGCAATCTGTGCCATATTGAAAACTGTAGAAAGAAAAACCGAGAAAATATCAATGGACATATCTATAATAATAATCATTACCCCAATGCCGCAAGGGCTCCCACCTACGCACTACGGTAGGATAAGGGGGGGTCGGATGTATGCAGTCTTATCCTTGTACGCAATCTATTATGAGCATGCAAATTTGAAATGAAATTGAATAACTTTAATTAGGAATTAAGAAAAAAAAGATATGTTCATAAAACACATCACACACAAGAACTTAAATACTTCTGTGTGTTTGAAACGATTCTATGAAACATAAAAGAGTGTTACTTGTTGCCCCTAAGTACTTTGTTAATAACACAAAGATAAACTACAGTGCTGTTTCCAAAATAAGAAGCTCAATCATAAAACGATAAAAGTATTAGAAAGTAGAGGCCAAGAGAAATGTGTGTTTTACCTCACCATGCTGTTGGTTAGGATGATGGACCCCCATTTCACCATCAAACCATCTACTACCCATTTGCTTATTGTCCCAAATTACAACTAAACAAATAACCAAAACCAAAACAAACACTTTATTATTCAGAAACAGGAGAAATCCAATTCAAAGCTAATAAATAAAGATAGTAACAGGCCAACAACAAAATAAAAAAAATTATTCCTCCTAACAATTTTGTATTTACCAGGGAAATACAAGCAAAGAATTTTTTTTTGTCTCTTTACACAATACGGAGTTTCATTTAAGAAATCTTCACTTAATTCCTAATAATAAACTCAGTGCAACTTGTCATCAGAAATCCAGGGATAAAGACAACTTTATGATAAATTTTGGACAACGCAGTTCACATATACTCTGCGAACTTAATAGAATCAAAACATAAAACGAGCCACCAAAAATACAAACAACTGATGTATTCCCTGTTTAAACCTGATTCCAATTAGGGTTTCTTTTAATACAATTGGGAGACAAAATAATAAATATCAGCAGGGATGGGAGACAAGAGAAAAACCACTTGTATGGATGGTATCAGCAAGGAAATTACCGGGATAAGAGCATGAGGCTTTGAGGATGAATTATTCCCCTGCAGTAATCTCTGGAGCTCGGTGTCCGTCTTGAGTTTGGACCAGACGAAAATTATTGGATTTTTTCCGAGTGCTATTTTGTTCAGAGGACTCGGGTGCTATTTTGTTCAGAGGACGATGGTCTCCCCGTTATCTGGGAATTGGGAATTTGGGATTTGGGATATGCCAATTCAATTTCTTTATTCCATTAACTGAAAATCGTACTTTTAATCGAGTTTTTTCTTGAAATAATGTTAATTAAATAAATAATTTTCAAAATTAAAAATAATTCTCAAAATACTGTTGGGTTAACCGTGGTTAAGAAAAGCCGCCAATTCAAGTGGCGGCTCTTCTCTTACAGTACAAAAGCCGCAACTTCAAGTGGCGGCTCTTCACTTACAGTGCAAAAGCCGCCACTTGAAGTGGCGGCTCTTCTCTTACAGCACATTTTGTACATATATAAAATGTAGTATGTTTCAAGAATTTTTTTAACAATCTTCCCGATTGAATTTTGAGTTGAAATTTTGTATGAATAGACTAGACTTGATGATGAACATTCTCAAAAAACATTTCATCAAAATATTCCACTGGGAAGATCCTCTGGTAGTGTTGTCTGCACGGGGGTTCCGGTCAGGACGTCGTGACAGGAATATGACATTTTTATGAAATTTGAGGTGCTTCCGAATTGATTTTGTTGATGAGTATAATGATTTTCTAACAATAAATAAATGTCGGAACCGACCCGGAACCGCTGCCTACCCGGGCCGGTTCTCCCTTCCAAAAAAAAAAGCTTGGCCGAGCCCAGGCCCGAACCGGAACCGGCCCGGCCCGGGTCCATCACTACTCCACCCTGACCCCATCCCCCAACCTACCCCCAACCCATTCTGCCCCATCCCCTTACCTACCCCCCTACCCCTTTACCCCCCTACTACCTTCCTCTAATTCGATCCCACCCGACCCCTACCCATACTACCCTACTTACCCCACCTCCACCCCACCCCATACCTCTTCCCTACTCCGACCCCACTCTTTTACTCCACCATCCACCTACCCCTACCTCGACCCCATCCCCCCACCTACCTTAACCCCCTAGCCCTTACCACCCCTAACCAACCCCCCTTACCCTACCCCTTTACCCCATACCACATGCCCCTACCTCAACCCCAACCTCAACCCCAACCTCACCCCTAACAGGTAGGGGTTACGAGGGGAATAGGGGCAGATGGTAAGGTCGTGGTTAGAGTAGGGGTAAGGAAGAGGTAGGGGTTAAGGTTGTGGCGGAAGGGTAGGGTGGGGTAGGGGTTAGGGTACATCCACATATTATATTATGTACTTGTGTTCATGAATGTTTATGTGTCTATATATGTATAGAGTTATTTTGGACATTTTAATGTTAAAGTGTAACACCGTCCCCAAGTATATTTACTTTTATGTAAATAATGTATTGAACCTTATCAAAGGATTAATGAATTTACGAAGTTGTAAATTTTTATTATTTCTTTCGCGTGAATAGTAAATTGCACGTGGGACCCACACCGGGAGCGGGGCCGCCCGACACTCCCGAGATCACATATTTTATTCATCTTGGTCAAGATAATATTTATATAGTGGTGAGTATTTCATTTGGGTCGTGGCAAGGCGTAGAGTTGACCGATTGGGAAAAAGGGGCCCAATTACCGGTACCGACAATTTAACCGGTAACAGCCCGGAAATGAATTTCGGAGGCTTATAAATTAAAGTTGGGGAATGTATATTCATTATACATGTCATAATGAGTAAGAGCACATAATATATTTTATTTGACCCGATAAAATAGAATATGATTAAAACAGTCCGAAAAAATACAACTTTCGGGACCGATTGTACACGTCGGGACACAAAGGGATGACCTCCCACATGAGTGGGGGCCACCCCACGTTTTTGTGCTAGAGTAGGCAAGGATGGGCTGGAGTTGACTAAGGAAAGTGTGGAGGAGGAGGCTTGGGCATCAAAGGTACACCCAAAGGGGCCCTTTTCCTCACTCATTTGCCAAATGAGACAAAGGGAGCCATCCCCTCCCCTCCCTCACTCATTGGCTCGACCAAGCAACCAAGAATAGCAAGGGGGAGCTCTACAATTCACCATTTTCACACCCAAATTCGAGCTCAAGGAAGAAGGTCCAAAGAGGAGTGTTTGGAGAAGGAAAAAGGTTGGGAAAGGTGTGAACAATTAAGGTAATGACCTTATTATAACTTTTCCTTTATTTTTCTTCTACCATATAAGATATATATCATGTGAAGGATCCTTAAGAGGGTTCTACATGTTATAAGTATGGATTTATGGGTTGGGAAGTGATTCTATGTCCAAGAACGGACTTAGAAGTCAAAACGACCGGTTCACCGGAAAATAACCTTTTTGAGGTTATTTGTATTAACATGGGTTTTATGATTATAAAACCTTGTTAGGCACTTGTAAAGGGTATTTCAAGTGATTTCACAAAGTTGGAAAAGTCGCCGGAATTGTCGCCGGAGTTGACCAAAAGTCGCCGGAGTTTCACCGGAGTTCAACCAAGAAGGGTAGAACTTCTTAACGCTAGTTCAAGATGAGTGGACGGCTTAATATCTTATAACTTTTGGGTCAATTATGAGATTACCTAAATAAATGTTATATGTGTTCATAATGATGTTCAAAAGATATTTAAACATGTGATTAGCTAACATAGTTAAGTGCGTATGAAAAGAATAATTGTTTATGCATGAAATATGATATGAGAAATTATATATAATGCATATTTGCTTTAAGAGTAAAAGAAGCACAAATGGATATTATTAACTTAATTATATGATGAATTAGTTAATAAGTGTAAGACTTGAGATGGCGGTCAACAACAACGTTGACCGATGGTTAATGGATTAATTAATATCGGTTGATATTACTTAATTATACATTTATATGGTTGCATGGATTTGCATGGATTGTGATACATAAGCTTTGTGTAGTGAATTAGTTATGAATGACTAAATATGATATATACCCTATCTAGCGTGATATGTGGTAAGTCATAGGTCGGGTGGAGTACCCAAGGATCGGGCGGTTATCCTCAAAACTCGGTTATATAGGGTGGAGTACCCAAGGATCGGGCGGTTATCCTTAAAACTCGGTTATATAGGGTGGAGTACCCAAGGATCGGGCGGCTATCCTCAAAACTCGGTTATATAGGGTGGAGTACCCAAGGATCGGGCGGTTATCCTCAAAACTCAATTATAGGGTGGAGTACCCAAGGATCGGGCGTGTATCCTCAAAACTCATAGATTACATTTAATGATCTAGGACCGGGCGGTGTCCTTATGATAATTTATTTGAACAAGGAGGAGTTCTATACACTCATAGGTATATGGGTGGGTTGGGATTTAAGTCAAGGATATTGGCTACTATTATTTTCCCAAATAAACAATGACCTACGGGTCGGGTATTTCTAAGTGTATGTATACTAATATGTATTCCAAACTTGGGGGAAGGACTATACGTATATGTATCATCCTATGTTTGGGTCTTATACTTGAAACTCTAGTTATTCTATATTTAGCCTGCTACTCGCTCGGTACTTGTACTGACCCCTTCGGGGGGCCCCACCATTTTCAGGTTGAAGCTAGGGCTTGCTACTTGCACCTCTCTTACGGGTGATATCGACTCAGGAAGACGTGGTTCGTGCTTCCTTATTTTCTTTCAAACTACCGAACACTTGCTCATGGATATTTGTTCTACGATAAACTATTTTTGGGGCTTGCATGCCCATGTTGTTGGCCGGTTGTGGCTTATGACTTACCGTTGAATATTTCCGCTATTCATTGGTTTTAATGTGATGTTGTTATGTATGTTTACTACTGAGTATGGATGGATTATATTCTCGAACGCCTTGTGTAATTAAGTGAGGTTGACTCGCGGGTGACGTCACTTGGTTATACGGCGGTTGTACACGCGCTTGGATTGCGGTCTGGGGCGTGACAATTAAGTGGTATCAGAGCCATCTCAGTTCTAAACTATATAATCAACCTCTCACAAAAGATTTTACAAAGGAGTTTCTACCGAAAACCATGAGCATTGTATTTTGACGTTTATAGGACTATTGGTGCTTAAGTTGCAAGGCCTCTAATTGTTAAGATGGTACCCTTAGCAATTGGTATGGTAGTGACTTGGGCCAATACGTGTCTGTAACGTTCTTCCGTCAGTTGACATTTATAGGAGTCTAATGACTCATCCATATTTCTTTCAGAAATGGAGGGCAGGCGAATGAGGACCAGGAACAATCCGAGGGGGCAGACGCCGGTAGCATCCCAAAGGGGAAGCCGGGCTGCATCTCGGGGTTCAAGAGGAGGCCGTGGAGGCCGTGGAGGCCGTGGAGGTCATCAAGCTCAAACCGTGAGTGATGGCCATGTAAGCTCGGTGTATGAAACCAACATCGAGGACTACGACTCAACCTACGTCCCGGAGACGGAGCATGAGGAGACCCCGTATGATGGGGGTGACACTTACACCGATGATGATGATGAAGAGAGTGATGCCCGCTTCGCCCAAATGGGCAAATTACTAGAGTGGTATCAAAAGGAGAAACTGAGGAGAGACCTTAGGCGCCAAGCGAGGCGTGGCTCTCGTGGTGGTTCGGGTCAAGGAAGCCGGGGAGCTTCCGTGGCCACCCCAGCGGCGTCACAAGGCGGGCGTGAAGGAGGTTTTGTTGTGAGAATCTCCAAGTACCTCAAGGAGGCTAGGGCCTTGGGGTGTAGGTCCTTTGACGGCACCGGTGACATTACCGTGGCCGCCGATTGGATTAAGAAGGTGAAGGATGCATCAAGAGACATGCAAATCACACCGGACGTGAAGTTGACTGTCGCTTCACGGCTACTTGAAGGGATAGCTTCTACGTGGTGGGAGAGCGTGGAAGGGAAGTACCATGGGGAAATAACATGGGCGGATTTTGAGCTAGAATTCTATGCTCAATACTACTCCGAGTACGAGGTGAATGTGAAACGGAGAGAGTACACTAACCTCAAACAAAAAGATGGCGGCACAGTTAAGCAGCTGGAACAAGAGTTTAGAACCTTGGCTAGGTTCTTGCCAGAGTACGCGGTTGATGAGAACCGTATGACGGAGCACTTTTGGGACGCCCTACTCTTGGACATCCGTGATCGGGCTACGTACTCGCGCCACATGACCTTTAGCGAGGTGGTGGAGCAGGGCCTTCTTGGGGAGGCCCAATGGAACGAGAGGAAAGCAAGGGACGCCGAAGAGGCGAAGAAGAGGAAGTGGAATAATTCGGGGCCACCCGATCATTCTCGAAGGAACAACCACGGGGGTGGTGGTGGTGGTGGCGGTGGTTCATTCAAGACGCCGGCTCCACCGGCAAAGAAGAATAGGGATGCGAGGTGGCACGGACCTAGGCCACAGAACTCGGGGCCACCTAGATGTCCCAATTGCTCAAAACAACACTTTGGGAAGTGCAATGAACCACCAAGGTGTTTTAAGTGCGGGAATGCGGGCCATATGAAGGCCAATTGCCCTCAATTGATGCAAGAGAGTGCCTCGGGAGCCGGGGGAGGGACCATGACGGGAAGGAACCGTGCGGGACTGTCAAACGGCGGCACGGGAAGAGGCGGCGCATCCACAAGCCATGCCGCATCCGTCAACCAAGGTGGGACCCAAGCCCGAGTGTACGCGATGACCGAGGCGGATGCGAGAGCAAACCCGGACTCCGTTGCAGGTAATACACGTATTCCCATGTATTTCTAGGCTTACTTTGATCATATACGTCGTTGGGATTGAGTGCGGGCCACCCCGGGGTCGAACCGGGTGAGTTAGGCCGAATCGGACTAGAAACAGCCACTGCTGGCCAGGCACGCCCGCAGGCACGCCGTGCCTGGCGTCGTGCCTGGAGGGCAGTGGCACCCGAAGAGAAAGAAAAAAAAATAAAAATTTGGGGCCAGGCACGGCCGCAGGCACGCCGTGCCTGGCGTCGTGCCTGGAAGGCAGTGCCGTCCGAAGGAATTTTTGGCCAGGCACGGCCGCAGGCACGCCGTGCCTGGCATCGTGCCTGGCCGGCAGTGGCCAGCAGGGAGAGTTTGTTGTACGCACGGCCGTGCGTGCCACCCAGGCACGCCGTGCGTGGACCCCCAACACCCGAAATTGATTTTTTCGCCCCGTTCTTCTACGTTTGGACTCCCGTTTGATTCCAAACATTAGTATGAGCCTAATAACCTCCTTCCTAAAGATGTGTAAAAACATTAGAAAATGTATCTTACATGGTGTATAAATGTAGGAACATTAAAGATTAATGGTAGGTGTGCGAGGATCCTCATCGATACCGGGGCACAACGCTCATTTGTGAGTGAGGCGTTCGCCAAGGGCTTTGACGTGCCATTGACACCTATGACTCAAACGTTGCTAGTCTCCACACCGTTAGGAGACGACGTGGAGAGAAATCATTACTATCCGTCGTGTGAGGTAGAAGTGACGGGTCAACCTTTGACTTGTGATTTCGTACCTCTAAGCATGTTGGAGTTTGATGCAATCCTAGGAATGGATTGGCTCGAGAAACACCATGCCCGGGTAGATTGCTACACCAAGGTGTTGGAGCTCGAGGATGATCAAGGGAACACGCTATGTTTCGAGGGAGATCGGGGGAAATCTAATGCTTGTATCATATCCGTGATGAGAGCACGAAAGATGATGAGGAAGGGATGCCACGCATACCTTGCTTATGTGGTAGATGATACGAAGAAAGAAGTCAACATCAAGGATGTTCGAGTCGTGTGCAAGTACCCGGACGTCTTTCCCAAGGACCTACCGGGGCTTCCACCCGATAGAGAGATTGAATTTGTAATCGAAGTGGAGCCGGGAACCAAACCCATTTCGATTCCTCCTTATCGAATGGCACCGGCCGAACTCCAAGAGTTGAAGGTCCAACTACAGGAATTACTGGACAACGGGTTCATCAGACCCAGTCATTCACCGTGGGGAGCACCCGTACTCTTCGTAAAGAAGAAAGATGGTACACTAAGAATGTGTATCGACTACCGACAGTTGAACAAGGTCACCATCAAGAACAGGTATCCTTTACCTAGGATTGATGACTTGTTTGATCAACTTCGAGGGGCCATAGTATTCTCAAAGATTGACTTGAGATCGGGGTATCATCAGTTGAAGATCAAGGAGAGTGACATACCTAAGAGTGCATTTCGCACTAGATATGGTCACTACGAGTTTCTTGTGATGTCATTTGGGTTAACCAATGCACCGGCAGCATTCATGGACTTGATGAACCGTGTGTTTAGTGAATACTTAGATCAATTTGTGATAGTATTCATTGATGACATCTTGATATACTCCAAGAGCGAGGAAGAGCACGAACACCATTTGAGGCTTGTACTTGATCGGCTAAGGGAAAAGCAACTCTTCGCCAAGTTCTCCAAATGCGAATTTTGGCTCAAAGAGATTGGTTTCCTCGGTCATGTCATATCCGGTTCGGGTGTTACTGTGGATAACGCCAAGATAAAAGCGATCATGGATTGGGAGAGACCCAGGAATGCGAAGGAGATACGTAGTTTCCTTGGCCTAGCGGGATACTATCGTAAATTTGTTGAGAAATTCTCCGTATTGGCGTCTCCATTAACGAAGCTCACAAAGAAAGGGGCCAAGTTCATATGGGACGATAAGTGCGAGAAGGGGTTCCTTGAATTGAAGAAACGACTTACCGAAGCACCAGTCCTGGCCCTACCCATACAGGGTATAGGGTACGACATTTACAGCGATGCTAACATCCAAGGGCTTGGATGTGTACTAATGCAAAACGGTAAGGTGATTGCCTATGCTTCTAGGCAATTGAGGAAACACGAGGTGAACTACCCTACTCACGATCTAGAGTTGGGGGCGGTGGTGTTTGCATTGAAGATTTGGAGACATTATCTCTACGGGGAGACGTGTCACATTTATACTGATCATAAGAGCTTGAAGTATGTATTCACTCAGAAAGAGTTGAATATGAGGCAGAGGAGATGGATGGAGTTGATCAAGGACTATGACTTGATCATCGATTACCATCCCGGAAAGGCCAATGTAGTGGCCGACGCACTGAGCAGAAAGAGTACGTCAGGGACGCTACTCACATGTCAACAAGCATTGAGGGCACACGTGGAGGTATCCACGAGCGGGGCGCTCATTGCTAGATTCGAGGTGAGGCCTACATTGCTGAGTGAGATCAGTAGATGTCAGGCCATTGATGAGGAATGTCAGAAGATCCGCAAACGGATCCTTGAGGGGCCCGTCGAGAATTTTCGGGTACGTGATGACGGTCTTTTATTATTTAAGGATCGTGTGTGCATACCAAAGAATGAGGAGCTCCAGAGGGCTATACTTGAGGAGGCTCATTCTTCAGCATATGCCATGCATCCAGGGGGTACTAAGATGTACCGAGATCTGAAGGAAAGTTACTGGTGGTCAGGCATGAAGAAGGATATCGCAGAGTTTATGAGTCGATGCCTTACTTGCCAGCAAGTTAAGGCAGAGCATCAGCACCCAGCAGGGCTCTTACAACCACTCACGATCCCAGAGTGGAAGTGGGAACATGTGACCATGGACTTCGTGGTGGGGCTGCCACGAACAGTGAACAACTACGATGCAGTATGGGTAGTGGTTGATAGGCTCACCAAGAGTGCACACTTTCTGCCTATCAACATTACTTATCCTCTTGAAAGATTGGCCAAGCTATACACGGAGGAGATTGTGAGATTACATGGAGTCCCAATATCCATTGTCTCGGATAGGGATCCACGATTCACATCCCGATTTTGGCCAAAGTTTCAAGCATCTTTGGGGACTAAACTGAAGTTTAACACAGCTTTTCACCCACAGACGGATGGACAGTCCGAGCGGGTGATACAGATTTTGGAAGACATGCTTAGGGCATGTGCTTTGGAGTTCCAAGGAAGTTGGGACAAGCATTTGGTGTAGCACCGTCCCCAAATGTATTTACTTTTACGTAAATGATGTAATAAACTTTATGGAATGAGTTATGAATTTACGAAGTTGTAAATTTTTATTTATTCGTTCGCGTGGATAGTAGATTGCACGTGGGACCTACACCGGGAGCGGGGGGCCGCCCGATTTGCCGAGACCTTATATTTTATTCATCTTGGTCTAGATAATAAATATATGGTGGTGGATATTTCATTCGGGCCATGGAAAGGTCCAGAGTTGACCGATTGGTCAATAGAAGCCCAAATTATCGGTACTGGTAATTTAACGGATAACGGCCCGAACTGAATTTCGGAGGCTTATAAATTAAAGTTGGGGAATGTATATTCTTTATACATGTCATAATGAGTAAGAGCACATAATATATTTTATTTTACCCGATAAAATAAAATATGATCAAAACAGTCCGAAAAATACAACTTTCGGGACCGATTGTGCACATCGGGACACAAAGGGATGACCTCCCACATGAGTGGGGGCCACCCCACGTTTTTGTGCTAGATTAGACAAAGATGGGCTGGAGTTGACTAAGGAAGATGTGGAGGAGGAGGCTTGGGCATCAAAGGTACACCCAAAGGGGCCCTTTTCCTCACTCATTTGCCAAATGAGACAAAGAGAGCCATCCCCTCCCCTCCCTCACTCATTAGCTCGACCAAGCACCAAGGAAGAGGAAAGAAACCTCTCAAATAATCCTCCATAGCCACCAAACTCGAGCTCAAGCATAAGTGTTCAAAGAAGGAAGATTAAAGAGGGAAAAAGTTGGGAAAAGTGTGAATAATTAAAGTAATGACCTTATTATAACTTCTCCTTTATTTTTCTTCTACCATATGAGGTATATATCATGTGAAGGACCCTTAGTATGGTTCCACATGTTATAAGTATGGATTTATGGGTAGGAAGATGGTTCTATGTCCAAGAACGGACTTGGAAACCAAAACTACCGGTTCACCGGAAAATAACCTTTTAGAGGTTATTTGTATTAATATGAGTTTTATGATTATAAAATCTTGTTAGGAACTTGTAAAGGGTATTTCAAGTGATTTCACAAAGTTGGGAAAAAGTCGCCGGAGTTGTCGCCGGAGTTGACCAAAAGTCGCCGGAGTTTCACCGGAGTTTCAACCAAGAAGGGTAGAACTTCTTAACGCTAGTTCAAGGTGAGTGGACGGCTTAATATCTTATAACTTTTGGGTTAATTATGAGATTACCTAAATAAATGTTATATGAGTTCATAATGATGTTTAAAAGATATTTAAACATGTGATTAGCCAATAGAGTTAAGTTTGTATGAAAGAAATTAATTGTTGATGCATGGAATATGATATGAAGAATTATATGAAATGCATATTTGTTTGAAGTGTATTAGAAGCACAAATGAATATCATTAACTTAATTATATGATGATTAAGTTGATACACACAAGACATGAAATGGCGGTCAACGAAAACGTTGACCGATGGACAAAGGATTTAATTAATACCGGTTGGTATTAATTAATTATAAATCTATATAAATGCATGGCTTTGCATGGATTGTGATACATAAGCTTTATGTATTGAATTAGTTATGAGTAACTAAGTATGATATAGACTCTATCTAGGTTGATAGGAGGTTGATCTTAGGGAAATATTTTGGTGGAGGACCCTAGTACTTAAAAGTACTTAACACTCAAAACTTGGTGGAGGACCCTAGTACTTAAAAGTACTTAACACTCAAACTTGGTGGAGGACCCTAGGACCTTAAGTCCTTAACACTCAAAACTTGGTGGAGGACCCTAGTACTTAAAAGTACTTAACACTCAAAACTTGGTGGAGGACCCTAGGACTTAAAGTCCTTAACACTCAAACTTGGTGGAGGACCCTAGTACTTAAAAGTACTTAACACTCAAAACTTGGTGGAGGACCCTAGGACTTATGAGTCCTTAACACTCATAAACCGGTGGAGTATCCAAGGATTATGATCCTAAAACTCATAGATTATGATATACAAATAGGGACAAGGAGGAGTCCTATACACTCATAGGTATATGGGTGGGTTGGGGTTTTTAGTCAAGAATATTGACTATTTCTATTTTTCCCAAATAAAATGGTGATCTACGGATCGGATATTTTCCAAGTATATATATACTAATAAGTATTTCATAACTTGGGGGAAAGATTATTTATTTAAGTATCACCCTATGTTTGGGTCTTATACTTGAAACGCTAGTTATTCTATATTTAGCCTGCTACTCGCTCGGTACTTGTACTGACCCCTTCGGGGGGGCCCCACCATTTTCAGGTTGAAGCTAGAGCTTGCTACTTGCACCTTCTCACGGGTGATATCAAATCAGGGAGACGTGGTTCGTGCTTCCTTATTTTCTTTCAAACTACCGAACACTTGCTCATGGATATTTGTTTTACTATAAACTATTTTTGGGGCTTGCATGCCCATGTTGTCGGCCGGTTGTGGCCCATGACTTACCGTTGAATATTTCCGCTATTCATTGGTTTAATGTGATGTTGTTACGTATGTTTACTACTGAGTATGGATGGATTGTTTTCTCGAACGCCTTGTGTAATTAAGTGAGGTTGACCCGTGGGTGACGTCACTTAGTTATACGGCGGTTGTACACGCGCTTGGATTTCGGTCTGGGGCGTGACAATTAAGTGGTATCAGAGACATCTCAGTTCTAAACATTATAATCAACCTCTCACAAAAGATTTTACAAAAGAGTTTTTACCGAAAACCATGAGCATTGTATTTTGACGTTTTTTAGGACTATTGGTGCTTAAGTTGCAAGGCCTCTAATTGTTAAGACGGTACCCTTAACAATTGGTATGGTAGTGACTTGGGCCAATACGTGTCTGTAACGTTCTTCCGTCAGTTGACATTTATAGGAGTCTAATGACTCATCCATATTTCTTTCAGAAATGGAGGGCAGGCGAATGAGGACCAGGAACAATCCGAGGGGGCAGGCGCCGGTAGCATCCCAAAGGGGAAGCCGGGCTGCATCTCGGGGTTCGAGAGGAGGCCGTGGAGGCCGTGGAAGCCGTGGAGGTCATCAAGCTCAAACTGTGAGTAATGGCCATGTGAGCTCGGTGTATGAGACCAACACCGAAGACTACGACTCAACCTACGTGCCAGAGACGGAGCATGAAGAGACCCCGTATGATGGGGGTGACACGTACACCAATGATGATGATGAAGAGAGTGATGCCAAGTTCGCCCAAATGGGCGAATTGCTTGAATGGTATCAAAAAGAAAAATTGAGGAGGGACCTTAGGCGCCAAGCGAGGCGTGGCTCTCGCGGTGGTTCGGGTCAAGGAAGCCGGGGAGCTTCCGTGGCCACCCCAGCGGCGTCACAAGGTGGGCCGTGAAGGAGGTTTTGTTGTGAGAATCTCCAAGTACCTCAAGGAGGCTAGGGCCTTGGGGTGTAGGTCTTTTGACGGCACCGGTGACATTACCGTTGCCGCAGATTGGATTAAGAAGGTGAAGGATGCATCAAGAGACATGCAAATCACACCGGACGTGAAGTTGACTGTCGCTTCACGGCTACTTGAAGGGATAGCCTCTACGTGGTGGGAGAGCGTGGAAGGGAAGTACCATGGGGAAATAACATGGGCAGACTTTGAGCTAGAGTTCTATGCTCAATACTACTCCGAGTACGAGGTGAATGTGAAACGGAGAGAGTACACTAACCTCAAACAGAAAGATGGCGGCACGGTTAAGCAGCTGGAACAAGAGTTTAGAACCTTGGCAAGGTTCTTGCCAGAGTACGCGATTGATGAGAACCGCATGACGGAGCACTTCTGGGATGCACTACTCTTGGACATCCGTGACCGAGCTACGTACTCTCGCCACATGACATTTAGCGAGGTGGTGGAACAGGGTCTTCTTGGGGAGGCCCAATGGAATGAGAGGAAAGAGAGAGACGCCGAAGAGGCGAAAAAGAGGAAATGGCAAAGTTCGGGGCCGGCCCGAGCAAGCAAGGAAGGATAAACACGGCGGAGGTGGCGGTTCGTTCAAGACTCCGGCACCACCGGCAAAGAAGAACAGGGATGCTCGGTGGCATGCATCCTCCTCCCAAAAGACGGGGCCTCCAAAGTGTGCCAATTGTTCGAAAAATCACTTTGGGAAGTGCAATACACCCCCGAGGTGTTATCAATGTGGGAACACGGGCCACATGAAGGCCAATTGCCCACAACTGGGGGGCGGAGGAGCTCCGGGATCCGGAGGGGGAACCATGACGGGGAGAAACCGCGCTCGTGGGCCCGTCAAACGGCGGTACGGGAAGAGGCGGCGCATCCACAAGTCATGTCGCGTCCGTAAATCAAGGCGGGACCCAAGCACGAGTGTACGCAATGACCGAGGCGGATGCGCGAGCAAACCCGGATTCCGTTGCAGGTAATACGCTTATTTTCCTGTATTTCTAGGCTTATTTGGGTCATACGAGTCATCGGGTTTGGGTGCGGGCCACCCCGGGGTCAAACCCCGCGAATTCGGGGCGAAACGGGCTAAAAACAACTACGCGCGATCGCGCGTACCTACAGACGCACGACCGTGCGTACGAGGCAGCAGCCTCTGGCCATTTTCCGCGCAGACGCACGCCGTGCGTGCAGGGAAGGCACGCCGTGCGTGGGACGCACGACCGTGCGTGACCAGCTACGCACGATCGTGCGTAGCCGGCAGTGGCGGATTCCGAACTTCTCACGCACGCACGACCGTGCGTGCCACCCAGGCACGCCGTGCGTGGACCCCAGGCACCTGAAACTTGATTTTTTCGCCCCGTTCTCCTACGTTTGGATCCCCGTTTGATTCCAAACATTAGTATGAACCTAATAACCTCCTAAAGATGTGTAAAAACATTAGAAAAGGTATCTTACATGGTGTATAATTGTAGGAACATTAAAGATCAATGGTAGGTGTGCGAGGATCCTCATCGATACCGGGGCACAACGCTCATTTGTGAGTGAGGCGTTTGCCGAGGGCCTTGACGTGCCATTGACACCTATGATGCAAACATTGCTAGTTTCCACACCGTTAGGAGACGACGTGGAGAGAAATCATTACTATCCGTCGTGCGAGGTAGAAGTGACGGGTCAACCTTTGACTTGTGATTTCGTACCTCTAAGCATGTTGGAGTTTGATGCAATCCTAGGAATGGATTGGCTCGAGAAACACCATGCTCGAGTAGATTGCTACACCAAGGTGTTAGAGCTCGAGGATGATCAAGGGAACACACTATGTTTCGAGGGAGATCGGGGGAAATCTAGTGCTTGTATCATATCCGTGATGAGAGCACGGAAGATGATGAGGAAGGGATGCCACGCGTACCTTGCCTACGTGGTGGACGATACCAAGAAGGAAGTCGACATCAAAGATGTACGGGTCGTGTGCAAGTACCCGGATGTCTTTCCCAAAGACCTACCGGGGCTTCCACCCGATAGAGAGATAGAGTTTGTAATTGAAGTGGAGCCGGGAACCAAACCCATTTCGATTCCTCCTTATCGAATGGCGCCGGCCGAACTCCAAGAGTTGAAGGTCCAACTACAAGAATTACTGGACAACGGGTTCATCAGACCCAGTCATTCACCGTGGGGAGCACCCGTACTCTTCGTAAAAAAGAAAGATGGTACACTAAGAATGTGTATTGACTACCGACAGTTGAACAAGGTCACAATCAAGAACAGGTATCCCTTACCGAGGATTGATGACTTGTTTGATCAACTTCGGGGGGCAATAGTGTTCTCGAAGATTGATTTGAGGTCGGGGTATCATCAGTTGAAGATCAAGGAAAGCGACATACCTAAAAGTGCATTCCGTACTAGGTATGGTCATTACGAGTTCCTGGTGATGTCATTTGGTTTAACCAACGCACCGGCGGCATTCATGGACTTGATGAACCGTGTGTTTAGTGAATACTTAGATCAATTTGTGATAGTATTCATTGACGACATCTTAATATACTCCAAGAGCGAGGAAGAGCACGAACACCATTTGAGGCTTGTACTTGATCGGCTAAGGGAAAAGCAACTCTTCGCCAAGTTCTCCAAATGCGAATTTTGGCTCAAAGAGATTGGTTTCCTCGGTCATGTCATATCCGGTTCGGGTGTTGCTGTGGATAACGCCAAGATAAAAGCGATCATGGATTGGGAGAGACCTAGGAATGCGAAGGAGATACGTAGTTTCCTTGGCTTAGCGGGATACTACCGTAAATTTGTTGAAAAATTCTCTGTATTGGCGTCTCCATTAACGAAGCTCACAAAGAAAGGGGCCAAGTTCATATGGGACGACAAGTGCGAGAAGGGGTTCCTAGAATTGAAGAAACGACTTACCGAAGCACCAGTCCTCGCCCTACCCATACAGGGGATAGGGTATGATATCTACAGTGATGCTAGCATCCAAGGGCTTGGATGTGTACTAATGCAAAACGGTAAGGTGATTGCCTATGCTTCTAGGCAATTGAGGAAACACGAGGTGAACTACCCTACTCACGATCTAGAGTTGGGGGCGGTAGTGTTTGCATTGAAGATTTGGAGGCATTATCTCTACGGGGAGACGTGTCACATTTATATTGATCATAAGAGCTTGAAGTATGTATTCACTCAGAAAGAGTTGAATATGAGGCAAAGGAGATGGATGGAGTTGATCAAGGACTATGACTTGATCATCGACTATCATCCCGGAAAGGCCAACGTAGTGGCCGACACACTGAGCAGGAAGAGTACGTCAGGGACGTTACTTACTTGTCTGCAGGCATTGAGGGCACGCGTGGAGGTGTCCACGTGCGGGGCTCTCATTGCTCAATTTGAGGTTAGGCCCACCCTATTGGGCGAGATTAGTCGAAGTCAAGCCATGGATGAGGAATGTCAGAAGATCCGTGAAAGGATCCTTGAAGGACCCATTGAGAACTTCCGAGTACGTGATGACGGTCTATTATTGTTTAAGGATCGTGTGTGCATACCAAAGAATGAAGAACTCCAGAAGTCTATACTCGAGGAGGCTCATTCTTCGGCTTATGCTATGCATCCAGGAGGTACTAAGATGTACCGAGATTTGAAGGAAAGTTACTGGTGGTCAGGTATGAAGAGAGACATCGCCGAGTATGTGAGTCGATGCCTTACTTGCCAGCAAGTTAAGGCAGAACATCAGCACCCGGCAGGGCTCTTGCAGCCACTCACCATCCCAGAGTGGAAGTGGGAGCACGTGACCATGGACTTCGTGGTGGGGCTACCACGAACGGTGAACAACTATGATGCAGTTTGGGTAGTGGTTGATAGGCTCACCAAGAGTGCACACTTTTTGCCTATCAACATTACTTATCCTCTTGAAAGATTGGCCAAGCTATACACGGAGGAGATTGTGAGATTACATGGAGTCCCAATATCCATTGTCTCGGATAGGGATCCACGATTCACATCCCGATTTTGGCCAAAGTTTCAGGCATCTTTGGGAACTAAACTGAAGTTTAGCACAGCTTTTCACCCACAGACGGATGGGCAGTCCGAACGGGTGATACAGATTTTGGAAGACATGCTTAGGGCATGTGCACTGGAGTTCCAAGGAAGTTGGGACAAACATTTGGCCCTAGTGGAGTTTGCTTATAACAACAGTTATCAAGCAAGTATTGGCATGCCTCCATATGAGGCATTGTATGGGAGGAAATGCAGGACACCGTTGTGTTGGGACGAGGTTGGCGAGGCCAAACTCGAAGGAATAGAGCTGGTTGAGATCACCAAGGCCAAGGTAAGGATCATTCGGGATAGATTGAAGGCTGCTCAGGACCGACAGAAGAGTTATGCTGATAAACGGCGGAGACCGTTGGAGTTCGAAGTCGGTGATGAGGTCTTCCTAAGGATTTCTCCTTGGAAGGGCATCATCCGATTCGTATCGAGGGGGAAGCTTAACCCCCGATACATAGATCCGTTTGAGATCCTTGAAAGGATCGGGGCCGTGGCTTACCGACTCAAGTTGACGCCTGAACTTGAGAAGATACATGACGTGTTTCATGTATCAATGCTCAAGAAGTACATACGAGACCCATCTCATATTCTTGAGAAACCACCGGTAGAGATCCGTGAGGACTTGCAATATGCGGTGGAACCCGTGAAGATTGTTGGTCAACAAGTGAAGAAGCTTAGGAATAAGGAGATTCCTATGGTAAAGGTTCTTTGGAGGAGTGATCGAGTCGAAGAGGAAACTTGGGAGACCGAGGTCTCATTGAGGGAGCAATACCCATTCCTTTTCGATTAGACACGTGGATTTCGGGGACGAAATCCCAAATAAGGGGGGGGTGAACTTGTAGCACCGTCCCCAAATGTATTTACTTTTACGTAAATGATGTAATAAACTTTATGGAATGAGTTATGAATTTACGAAGTTGTAAATTTTTATTTATTCGTTCGCGTGGATAGTAGATTGCACGTGGGACCTACACCGGGAGCGGGGGGCCGCCCGATTTGCCGAGACCTTATATTTTATTCATCTTGATCTAGATAATAAATATATGGTGGTGGATATTTCATTCGGTCCATGGAAAGGTCCAGAGTTGACCGATTGGTCAATAGAAGCCCAAATTATCGGTACTGGTAATTTAACGGATAACGGCCCGAACTGAATTTCGGAGGCTTATAAATTAAAGTTGGGGAATGTATATTCTTTATACATGTCATAATGAGTAAGAGCACATAATATATTTTATTTTACCCGATAAAATAAAATATGATCAAAACAGTCCGAAAAATACAACTTTCGGGACCGATTGTGCACATCGGGACACAAAGGGATGACCTCCCACATGAGTGGGGGCCACCCCACGTTTTTGTGCTAGATTAGACAAAGATGGGCTGGAGTTGACTAAGGAAGATGTGGAGGAGGAGGCTTGGGCATCAAAGGTACACCCAAAGGGGCCCTTTTCCTCACTCATTTGCCAAATGAGACAAAGAGAGCCATCCCCTCCCCTCCCTCACTCATTAGCTCGACCAAGCACCAAGGAAGAGGAAAGAAACCTCTCAAATAATCCTCCATAGCCACCAAACTCGAGCTCAAGCATAAGTGTTCAAAGAAGGAAGATTAAAGAGGGAAAAAGTTGGGAAAAGTGTGAATAATTAAGGTAATGACCTTATTATAACTTCTCCTTTATTTTTCTTCTACCATATGAGGTATATATCATGTGAAGGACCCTTAGTATGGTTCCACATGTTATAAGTATGGATTTATGGGTAGGAAGATGGTTCTATGTCCAAGAACGGACTTGGAAACCAAAACTACCGGTTCACCGGAAAATAACCTTTTAGAGGTTATTTGTATTAATATGAGTTTTATGATTATAAAATCTTGTTAGGCACTTGTAAAGGGTATTTCAAGTGATTTCACAAAGTTGGAAAAAGTCACCGGAGTTGTCGCCGGAGTTGACCAAAAGTCGCCGGAGTTTCACCAGAGTTCAACCAAGAAGGGTAGAACTTCTTAACGCTAGTTCAAGGTGAGTGGACAGCTTAATATCTTATAACTTTTGGGTTAATTATGAGATTACCTAAATAAATGTTATATGAGTTCATAATGATGTTTAAAAGATATTTAAACATGTGATTAGCCAATAGAGTTAAGTTTGTATGAAAGAAATTAATTGTTGATGCATGGAATATGATATGAAGAATTATATGAAATGCATATTTGTTTGAAGTGTATTAGAAGCACAAATGAATATCATTAACTTAATTATATGATGATTAAGTTGATACACACAAGACATGAAATGGCGGTCAACGAAAACGTTGACCGATGGACAAAGGATTTAATTAATACCGGTTGGTATTAATTAATTATAAATCTATATAAATGCATGGCTTTGCATGGATTGTGATACATAAGCTTTATGTATTGAATTAGTTATGAGTAACTAAGTATGATATAGACTCTATCTAGGTTGATAGGAGGTTGATCTTAGGGAAATATTTTGGTGGAGGACCCTAGTACTTAAAAGTACTTAACACTCAAAACTTGGTGGAGGACCCTAGTACTTAAAAGTACTTAACACTCAAACTTGGTGGAGGACCCTAGGACCTTAAGTCCTTAACACTCAAAACTTGGTGGAGGACCCTAGTACTTAAAAGTACTTAACACTCAAAACTTGGTGGAGGACCCTAGGACTTAAAGTCCTTAACACTCAAACTTGGTGGAGGACCCTAGTACTTAAAAGTACTTAACACTCAAAACTTGGTGGAGGACCCTAGGACTTATGAGTCCTTAACACTCATAAACCGGTGGAGTATCCAAGGATTATGATCCTAAAACTCATAGATTATGATATACAAATAGGGACAAGGAGGAGTCCTATACACTCATAGGTATATGGGTGGGTTGGGGTTTTTAGTCAAGAATATTGACTATTTCTATTTTTCCCAAATAAAATGGTGATCTACGGATCGGATATTTTCCAAGTATATATATACTAATAAGTATTTCATAACTTGGGGGAAAGATTATTTATTTAAGTATCACCCTATGTTTGGGTCTTATACTTGAAACGCTAGTTATTCTATATTTAGCCTGCTACTCGCTCGGTACTTGTACTGACCCCTTCGGGGGGCCCCACCATTTTCAGGTTGAAGCTAGAGCTTGCTACTTGCACCTTCTCACGGGTGATATCAAATCAGGGAGACGTGGTTCGTGCTTCCTTATTTTCTTTCAAACTACCGAACACTTGCTCATGGATATTTGTTTTACTATAAATTATTTTTGGGGCTTGCATGCCCATGTTGTCGGCCGGTTGTGGCCCATGACTTACCGTTGAATATTTCCGCTATTCATTGGTTTAATGTGATGTTGTTACGTATGTTTACTACTGAGTATGGATGGATTGTTTTCTCGAACGCCTTGTGTAATTAAGTGAGGTTGACCCGTGGGTGACGTCACTTAGTTATACGGCGGTTGTACACGCGCTTGGATTTCGGTCTGGGGCGTGACATTTGGCCCTAGTGGAGTTTGCTTATAACAACAGTTATCAAGCAAGTATCGGCATGCCTCCATATGAGGCATTGTATGGGAGGAAATGCAGAACACCATTGTGTTGGGACGAGGTTGGCGAGGCCAAACTCGAAGGGATAGAGCTAGTTGAGATCACCAAGGCCAAGGTAAGGATCATTCGGGATAGATTGAAGGCCGCTCAGGACCGACAGAAGAGTTATGCTGATAAACGGCGGAGACCGTTGGAGTTCAAAGTCGGTGATGAGGTCTTCCTAAGGATTTCTCCTTGGAAGGGCATCATCCGATTCGTATCGAGGGGGAAGCTTAACCCCCGATACATAGGTCCGTTTGAGATCCTTGAAAGGATCGGGGCCGTGGCTTACCGACTCAAGTTGACGCCTGAACTTGAGAAGATACATGACGTGTTTCATGTATCAATGCTCAAGAAGTACATACGAGACCCACCTCATATTCTTGAGAAACCACCGGTAGAGATCCGTGAGGACTTGCAATATGCGGTGGAACCAGTGAAGATTGTTGGTCAACAAGTGAAGAAGCTTAGGAATAAGGAGATTCCTATGGTAAAGGTTCTTTGGAGGAGTGATCGAGTCGAAGAAGAAACTTGGGAGACCGAGGTCTCAATGAAGGAGCAATACCCATTTCTTTTCGATTAGATACTTGGATTTCGGGGACGAAATCCCAAATAAGGGGGGGGTGAACTTGTAACACCGTCCCCAAGTATATTTACTTTTATGTAAATAATGTATTGAACCTTATCAAAGGATTAATGAATTTACGAAGTTGTAAATTTTTATTATTTCTTTCGCGTGAATAGTAAATTGCACGTGGGACCCACACCGGGAGCGGGGCCGCCCGACACTCCCGAGACCACATATTTTATTCATCTTGGTCAAGATAATATTTATATAGTGGTGAGTATTTCATTTGGGTCGTGGCAAGGCGTAGAGTTGACCGATTGGGAAAAAGGGGCCCAATTACCGGTACCGACAATTTAACCGGTAACAGCCCGGAAATGAATTTCGGAGGCTTATAAATTAAAGTTGGGGAATGTATATTCATTATACATGTCATAATTAGTAAGAGCACATAATATATTTTATTTGACCCAATAAAATAGAATATGATTAAAACAGTCCGAAAAAATACAACTTTCAGGACCGATTGTACACGTCAGGACACAAAGGGATGACCTCCCACATGAGTGGGGGTCACCCCACGTTTTTGTGCTAGAGTAGGCAAGGATGGGCTGGAGTTGACTAAGGAAAGTGTGGAGGAGGAGGCTTGGGCATCAAAGGTACACCCAAAGGGGCCTTTTCCTCACTCATTTGCCAAATGAGACAAAGGGAGCCATCCCCTCCCCTCCCTCACTCATTGGCTCGACCAAGCAACCAAGAATAGCAAGGGGGAGCTCTACAATTCACCATTTTCACACCCAAATTCGAGCTCAAGGAAGAAGGTCCAAAGAGGAGTGTTTGGAGAAGGAAAAAGGTTGGGAAAGGTGTGAACAATTAAGGTAATGACCTTATTATAACTTTTCCTTTATTTTTCTTCTACCATATAAGATATATATCATGTGAAGGATCCTTAAGAGGGTTCTACATGTTATAAGTATGGATTTATGGGTTGGGAAGTGATTCTATGTCCAAGAACGGACTTAGAAGTCAAAACGACCGGTTCACCGGAAAATAACCTTTTTGAGGTTATTTGTATTAACATGGGTTTTATGATTATAAAACCTTGTTAGGCACTTGTAAAGGGTATTTCAAGTGATTTCACAAAGTTGGAAAAGTCGCCGGAATTGTCGCCGGAGTTGACCAAAAGTCGCCGGAGTTTCACCGGAGTTCAACCAAGAAGGGTAGAACTTCTTAACGCTAGTTCAAGGTGAGTGGACGGCTTAATATCTTATAACTTTTGGGTCAATTATGAGATTACCTAAATAAATGTTATATGTGTTCATAATGATGTTCAAAAGATATTTAAACATGTGATTAGCTAACATAGTTAAGTGCGTATGAAAAGAATAATTGTTTATGCATGAAATATGATATGAGAAATTATATATAATGCATATTTGCTTTAAGAGTAAAAGAAGCACAAATGGATATTATTAACTTAATTATATGATGAATTAGTTAATAAGTGTAAGACTTGAGATGGCGGTCAACAACAACGTTGACCGATGGTTAATGGATTAATTAATATCGGTTGATATTACTTAATTATACATTTATATGGTTGCATGGATTTGCATGAATTATGATACATAAGCTTTGTGTAGTGAATTAGTTATGAATGGCTAAATATGATATAGACCCTATCTAGCGTGATATGTGGTAAGTCATAGGTCGGGTGGAGTACCCAAGGATCGGGCGGTTATCCTCAAAACTCGGTTATATAGGGTGGAGTACCCAAGGATCGGGCGGTTATCCTTAAAACTCGGTTATATAGGGTGGAGTACCCAAGGATCGGGCGGCTATCCTCAAAACTCGGTTATATAGGGTGGAGTACCCAAGGATCGGGCGGTTATCCTCAAAACTCAATTATAGGGTGGAGTACCCAAGGATCGGGCGTGTATCCTCAAAACTCATAGATTACATTTAATGATCTAGGACCGGGCGGTGTCCTTATGATAATTTATTTGAACAAGGAGGAGTTCTATACACTCATAGGTATATGGGTGGGTTGGGATTTAAGTCAAGGATATTGGCTACTATTATTTTCCCAAATAAACAATGACCTACGGGTCGGGTATTTCCAAGTGTATGTATACTAATATGTATTCCAAACTTGGGGGAAGGACTATACGTATATGTATCATCCTATGTTTGGGTCTTATACTTGAAACTCTAGTTATTCTATATTTAGCCTGCTACTCGCTCGGTACTTGTACTGACCCCTTCGGGGGGCCCCACCATTTTCAGGTTGAAGCTAGGGCTTGCTACTTGCACCTCTCTTACGGGTGATATCGACTCAGGAAGACGTGGTTCGTGCTTCCTTATTTTCTTTCAAACTACCGAACACTTGCTCATGGATATTTGTTCTACGATAAACTATTTTTGGGGCTTGCATGCCCATGTTGTTGGCCGGTTGTGGCTTATGACTTACCGTTGAATATTTCCGCTATTCATTGGTTTTAATATGATGTTGTTATGTATGTTTACTACTGAGTATGGATGGATTATATTCTCGAACGCCTTGTGTAATTAAGTGAGGTTGACTCGCGGGTGACGTCACTTGGTTATACGGCGGTTGTACACGCGCTTGGATTGCGGTCTGGGGCGTGACATAAAGGGGTGTTTTAAATCTTTTGAAGTAAACATGTTCTTATTACAACACTGCTTAATTATGCGTCGCTTATTAATGCGAGTTTTAATAAACACCGTTTAGTAACCCGTGAAGTAAACGTGTTCTAAAAGTTGTCAGCTATCAATGAGCCATTGATAAAACTTAATTGAATCTCGGATTTTAGTATGATGATATTATCTAAGGATGCCATAGGTGAACCGAATATTTCTCGAAAAATTTCACCAGGAAGACCCTCTGATGGTGTTGTCCGCACGGGGTTCCGGTCAGGACGTTGTGACAGGAATGAGACATTTTTATGAAATTTGAGGGGCTTCCGAGTCAAGTTTTTTGATGAAATTGGGTGATCGTGTTCATCCTAAAGTGTAGGTTATGTCCACTGAATGTCAGATTAAAATTAAATCAGAAGTTAGTTAAATAATTTATTGAAAAAAGCTGCATTTTTAGGCCGAAAAAATTATGCATTTTTTAAAAACTTATTTAACTAAATTCCCGATTTAATTTCAATCTAAAATTTGGTGGACATATCTACATTACATGGGAACATGCTCACCAAATTTTATCAACAAATTCGACCCGGAAATAGCTCAAATGAAATAGGCCTAAAAATTGCAACTTTTAGACCTACTTTACATGAACATTTTCAGAAGGCATGAGACAAAATTTTTGCCAAGAAAATTTTAGAAATTATGCAACTATATCGTTTGTTATTTCCCAGAAGCAATATTTTATAATTTCTTATTATTTCATATTTGTTGATAATTTGCCCATAAGTCATCATGTTTTAGCTGCATGTGTTATATATGATATGCATTTCCATTTTTACATTACTTTGAGCATTTCTATCAATAGATTGTATGTTGTAGGATTACACATGCTTCTCTAGATTACAGAACTTGAATTTACTGTTGCCTTCCAAACAAGAGCTCAAGTGAATTGCGCAAAACTGTGATTCTGCAATTGGAACTTAGAGCAATAGTTGATACGAGTGCTGAAACTATTTCCAATGGCCATAAACTGCCCAAATAGAGTTCATATTTATTTAACAAGTGGAAGAGAAAGAATTGTTTGTTAAGGGCATAATGATGGCGGTGATAGCTCGAATTTGAAGTTGGTTCCTTTCAATTGGGAAGTTAGTTAAACAATTTTTTTGAAAAATTTGCTCAATTTTTTAGGCCTAAAAATGCATGTTTTTCAATAAATAATTTAACTAACTTCTTGATTTAAATTTAATCTGAAATTCGGTGAACATAACCTACACTTTAGAAAGAACATGATCACCAAATGTCATCAACAAAATCAACTCGGAAGCACCTCAAATTTCATAAAAATGTCCAATTCCTGTCACGACGTCCTAACCGGAACCCCCGCGCAGACAACACCACTAGAGGGTCTTCCCAGTGTAATTTTTTTGTTGAAATGTTTTTGAGCATGTTCCTCATCAAGTCTAGTCTATTCATACAAAATTTCAGCTCAAAATTCAATCGGGAAGATAGTTAAAAAAAATCTTGAAACATACTGCGTTTTTTATATGTACAAAATGTGTTGTAAGAGAAGAGCCGCCGCTTCAAGTGGCGGCTTTTGTAGCCGCCACTTGAAGTGGTGGCTTGTGTACTGTAAGAGAAGAGCCGCCACTTCAAGTGGCGGCTTTCCTTAACCACGGTTAACCCAGCAGTATTTTGGGAATTATTTTTAACCCAACAGTATTTTGGGAATGTTTTATTTAATTAACATTATTTCGGGAAAAAACTCCTTTTAATCCATGAAATAGTTATGAAATTGAAATGTCAGACCTGTGTTCCTAAGCGTGTAAATGTCATCCCTCAATTACCCAAAATATTGTAAGTGTTGTCTTTGAGGGGTGAAATATACAATCTGGGTGAGAGTACATTTCACCTCTTAAAAGACATCATTTACAACAATTTGGACAATTGAGAGGTGACATTTGCAATCTTAGAAATACGGGTCTGACATTTCATTTTGGTGACTATTTCAGGGACTAAAAGTGTAATTTTTTCTTCATTTAAATGTTATACTTTCAAATTTTAAGGTTTTTCATAAAATATTATTGATAAAAAAGTTATGGACAAAAATATGATGTACTACCTCCGTCCCGTTGGAAGGTTTCCATAGCAAACGACACGGTTATTTAGACAATAATTAAATGAAGTACTTCGAGTATATTTTGAGAAATAATTTTAATAGATATATATTATAATGTAGTTAGTATTGATAACTGTGATGTTATAAATGTATTATTTTAAATATTTAATGATTAATTTGTCAATTAAGATTGTTAATTGTTTCCTAAAATGGAAATGAGAACCTTTATATGGGACGTCCATAAAAGGAAAGTGGGGACCTTCTAATGGGACGGAGGGAGTAATAATTATGTTATTAGTGATTATAATTATTTTAAAATCTACGTCATAGTTACTAAATCATAGAAACTTTGAGTACAATTATAGTTAGGGCGGAGGTAGAGGGGGCCAATGGGGTCAGGCCCATGCCATTTTTTTTGTACTTTTAATGTAAAAATGTATGCGTAAAGTTTATATAAAAACTATTTATACCGGCCCATCCCAAACTTTGATCCTGGCTGTGCCCTTGATTATAGTCATTAAAAGTTATCAAGTCACATTAATATCCATTACTTTTCAGAAATAATATTAGTGTAGATTTTTCTTTTTTTATTTGTTGGTCATTATTTATAAAAAATATCATTATAACTAATTTTTATTATCTTTCCAATGAGCTAGTATTACATATAAAAAAACTTAAAAACAACTATTATATCTAAACATGTATTTTTAGCCGACTTTTTTTAATTTTAAATATGCAATATTGGTACCAAAGATCATAAAAAGTTAAAAATTTGATATTTTTTCCCAAAAAGTTGGACAATAAATGTAAAGTTATGATGACACATAATCTCTTGGGAGAAACTCAGAGCCGCTGAAATACATCACAAAGCACAGAAACATCCAAAGAGAAGTACGAAGCACAATCATCCTACAAAGCAGCAGAAAATAAGAGTACACAATCAAGAAGAGGAACACAATCTAAAGTCTCTCTATTGCTCAGGCAGGGGTGGGGGTAACGATATCCTGCAAAAAAGCTAGCTACTTCAACTAGGCTCTCTAGTGTTGTTAGGTCAGTAGTCATATCGGCGTGCATGCGGTTAAAAGGTCCTCTTGCCACTGATGGAGACGCTGAAAAATATCCTCGTGGTGTTGGTGCATCCCCTCCTAAGTGTTGGGATAAACATGTCCATAGGAAGGGGGTATATAAGAGGATCCCTCGGCATATAGTGGCCTCTTGCAATCTGTGACTTATCAACATGTGGTTGTCCCGTGGCATGCTCAACCTCATCTCGATGAGCTCATAACGAAAAACCTCATCTGCACCATCTTGAACTGCGGCTTGTACTCCATTATCTTCTCCCCCCAATTACCCCCCTCGTTAAGCACAATCTTGGTCATCGGTGTTATATTCTCCATCGCAGTCATTCCTTCAAAGCGCTTTCAAACCCCAAGCTTCACATCATGCGTGTATGGGCCCACAAGAGAGGCCCTTCACCTTATGCTGAGATTGCCTGTGAAAAAGCCCGGTGATGGGCGCCCCCATATGTGGGGCTCTGTCCTTTTGGATGCAATAGAAACAAATAATAAAAGTGTTTTGACTATAATATGTATAAAGCTTTGGGTGTGTGTGGTTTGACTATATATTTGATGTTTTGACCAGATCAATCATCTGATAAAAGTGTTTGATTTAATAACTTTTTCAACTGGCCTTTTGTCTCAAGCAGGCAAAATATCAAATGCCATTTAGCCTAGCAATTATCATTTATCATTGGCTTTTCCGTATCTTTCATATCCTGCCCATGTCATTTCCGTATCTCCTTAGCTCCTAGTTGCACAAAAATAACTTCTGCGGAATTAAAATTCTTCAAACCTAAATCTGTTTCCACGGTCCACCAAAGAGGAAAAAAAACAAAGCGGCCTTCTCTGATAACATTGATGACATACTTCATACTTTTTGTGGTCATTCACAACTGTTTTTAACCAATAATAACATTGATAATTTTTTTATTTGTATGTGAGTGTATTGTTTTTCATAACCCCAGGTTGTTTGACTTTGCTGGATATATTAATCATGGACTTCTTAAGATCTACCCCAGGTCATCAATCTTTCAGGTTCCAAAGTAAGTTTATGTTTACCAAGTGGAGTTAACACATCAATCTTTAACTTATTGTTGGCAAGCATTAGTTATTAGAATTTGAACTGGCGGCTATGTTTGGAACATAGCTCAAGCTGATTGTTTAAGTTAATTTGTATATTGCTCATGGTTTCTGAATGTGTCTAACATGTAGTTTTCTACACTTAATCGATTCTGTTTGAAGGTATGTGTGGCTACAAATGGTCAACAAGGGAGAAACATATGTAGTTAGTAATATTATTTCCTTAGGCCTCGTCCACAGATAAAAGAGTGCACCAATTTCTTTTGAGTAACTAACATAATACATCTACTAATACCAGGGGTAAATCTCTTAGAGCATCTCTAATGCTCCACTTTCAACATTGAAAAATAATTGACACATGGCAAAAAATGTATGGAATGTCAAATCACATAAGATAAAAGTGGAGGTATAATAAATTGAAAGCATAAAGTCTTCTCCAATGCAATTTAAAAAGACTCAAGTTCCGTATACAGAAAAATTTTGCAACTGCCTAAGCCACTAATGGATAAAAATGATATCCGTATTTATCGCCTCTTAAACAAATCGGCACCACTTATTTTCAGTTTTAACCCAAAATGCTGATTCAGCATGTGTAAATGACTTTTGAAAATCAGAAAGTGGGTTCGACACTTTCATTAACACGTATGCACCACAGAACAAAGTAAAGACAGCATTGGAGAAGTTTTATTAATACGGCTTTAGTGTTGTATTATGTGGCGTCCATTTTTTACTTTGGAAAGTGAAGCATTGGAGATGCTCTTAATGGCATTGCACATCTGAATATTGATTTTTTTTTCATTCACAACATTTGATCCATATTGTTTGACTAAAAAATATTCAACGGATTTTGGTGCAGAAGCGGCGCACAACAGGATTTTGATCCATATTGTTTGACTAAAAAATATTCAACGGATTTTGGTGAAGAAGAAAGAAATAATTGGAAACTCAACCATCCATGGTTGCCACTTGCCACGGAAGCTGTCAAGCAATTAATCAATAAAAGTGGTTAATAGATACTTCAAGTTTATGTGTCATTCCTATATGTACATTGAACAGGAACTAACTGGTTGCACTATATTTGAAGTTTTTTTTGCATAGCTCTAATTTTTGTTATTGTTCCCCTTAAATCAAAGGTTGCGTTATGTTTTGTATTATGAGAGAAGTTTTGGTTTGGTCACCTCTTGTGCTCATTGGAGATTTTTCCAATATACTTCCTCTTTCACCTAATTTCTTTTATTAGATGTTTGTATATTAATGAAGTTGTTTGAGAAAAATCCAGATTTTGATAGTGTGTTCTCTAGTTGAATAAAGATGTGTTTCTGCATTTGACGCTTGGTCTTCGTGGTGGGTTGTAATTTGTTTAAAGAAGAGACCATCTGGATCGTTTAAATGATCAAATGGCTAATACTCCGTAGTAATTTGGCCAGACAGAACAGTTGTCTGTGGGGCTAGAAATGCACAGAGATGGATAGAGGGGTATTTCGACCGAGGTAGCCCTCTCTCTGTCTCGTGTTTCCCAGCCAATGATCATCTCATAAAAAAGAAATGAATTATTAATTAAAGAAATAGAGATTTAATATTATTATTACTTGTGTCAATAATTTTTAGGGTTTTTAGTCATAAAAAGAATTTAAGTAGTTATACTAATTACATTAATAAAAAGTTAATTGCTATCTGTAAAAGTCACTTAACAAAATATCAGCTGATTCTAAGCATGCATTTAACCAAACACCATTTTACAAACTGCTAACAATATCAGCTGATCAAAGCATCCAAAGAATCCGCCTGTTATCAATCAGCTAAAATTATCAACCAAAAACTAACCGTCAACAACGATTTCCAAACACCCCTTATATTTCTAAAAACTAAAGATACATTACAACCAGAACTTGATTAGCACACATTGATTACTTTACTTTAGGTATAAAGTTAACTAGTTATTGCCGGAGTCGTCTTTTGTTGGATGTAACATTGACTAAATGTGAATTGAATATCAGAATGGTTAGGCAAATCTAATCTGAATAGGCTAGCACGCAATTTATGCTTCGAAAATAAAGTCGACATCCAAACGCTGAAAAATAAGATTGTTATCTTGATCTTGTATGTTGACTAGAAGATTCTTTCTTTGAAAAAGAATAATCCACCCTTTAATTTTGTTTTGATCCATTAAGTTTTTTCACCAAATAGTGCAGACAATTCAAAGAGAAAAAAAAATTAAGAAAGAGAATGAAGAGAGAAAATTTTGAAATTGAAAATAACCCAAAAAGTTGAAAAATAATTAGCAACTCTCACAAAAGAAAGGTAAACTGACACGTAATTATTCTTAAAAGTTTTATTTTATATAATTAAAAGGGAGAAATAATTATAATACCCCAAACTTTGAAGGTGTGTGAGATAAACACCCCCAAACTTTCATATGTAATTTAAATACCCTAAACTTTATATAAAAATTTATTTTAGCACCATGGTCATATATTATTTGTTTCAAAAATGTAAATTTATGGTGTTCATTGCATAATTTAAAATAGCAAATTAAAAATGTTGCAATTATATAGAGTGGGTGTAACATTATTTATTTTATAATGGAAGTTTAGAATGTTAGTTGTATCTAAATGAATGCTAAAATATTTTAAATTATGGAATTAACACAAAAAATTAACATTTTTGAAATAAATAATACTTGAAAATGGTGCTAAAATAACTTCTTATTTAAAGTTCGGGGCATGGGCGGATCTATGTTGGGGCAGGGGTGGGCTCCAGCCCAGCCCAATCCAATTTATTTTTATTATTATAGGTATAGGTTTAATTTGCAGCCCACCTCAAAACTAATGTCTAGCCCAGCCCAAGCCTACCAACTTTGTAATTCTATTTGATTATTAATTGAATTTTTTTAGTAGATAGTAAAATAGTTTTTAGTTATTATTATAAATTTATAATGATTAAAGATAGAATTAAAGATTAGAAAATGATTTATTTATAATGCAATTAAAGAATAGAAAACGATGTATTTACTATTTAGGCATGTACGAATGGATTCAAAATCTCAATTCAATTTTAAAATTGGGAATACTTATTAGTTTATGTACATCGACTATTTTTACTTATTAGTTTTATACTTTTATAGAAGTATTTTAATTCATATCAATAAATACTAAAATCTTTAATAATCAATAATAAAATTATAAATCACACTAAAAACGTTTAAATTTTAGATATGCTACCTCTGTCTCATTTTATTTAGCCATTTTTGACTCTTTACTCAAAGATGGTAAACTTTGATCCATCATTTTAACTCATGTATTAATGTGAAACTTACTAAATTTATACTTTTATGATAAACTTTTTAACAAAGAACATTTCCATTTCATTTTCATATTATCAATTGTATTGTATAAATATATAGTCATTCAGAGTTTAACTTCTTTGACTTGAAAAGTCAAATTAGTCTTAATAAAAGTCGGAGGTAGTATATAGTTTATTTCTATAATTTATAAGTTGTGAATATGCTCGAGTCCAGATCGAACTGAACATGACTATGCTCGAATTCAGCTTGAATAACTATTCAAACTCAAAAAAACAACGGCCGTTTTTTTTTGTAAAAACAAACTATTTAAACTAAAATTTAGCCTGTGTTCGAGATTGAAGCTCGTTAAGCTTTGGTCATTAAATTAAATTCGAAATCATGATCGAACTCGAGTAGTTCGAAAAAAACTCAGTTCAATAATTATCAGTCCTAAGCTAAACCTTTTGTATGCAATAACGAAAATTTTTACTGCTTAGCCCACCCCACCCCTCATTCCTGGATCCGCCCCTGGTTCGTGGTATTTAAATTGTATATGCAAGTTTGGGGTGCTTGTCTCGCACTCCTCTAAAGTTGGGAAAAGGGTCAGATTGGACTTCGAACTTACATAAAAAGGTCAAATAAGCTCTTATATAGGAGGCTCTGTCCGACCGTCATCATTTGAGGTGGCTCCCGGTGAAATTTTTTGATGAATGTTTGTTGAGCATCTTATTCATTAAGTCTAGTTTAGTCATACCAAATTTTAGCTAACAATTCAATCGGGAAGGCATTCAAATGAATTCTTCAAGATAACTACGTGGTTATTCCGTACATTGATAAATGGGTTAGGAGAACAATATTACTACACTAATAAAAAGCAGAAGCATTTTTTTTTTTTAATTTCTAAAAATGGGACCAAAAAGAATAAGAGGTCAATTATGCCCTTTTTCACTTGCCCCATCACTACGGTATTTAACGTCCCATAATGACCAAAAGCTCACGATCACAACCGGTCACAGTGACCACCCCTACGGTCAGTGACCGCTGCCACCTAGTGACGGCCTCCCTGATCACCCCCCCTCCCCCGCCGCAAGTGGCGGAACCAGCACGGATGAATTGGAGGGGCACATTAACACATAAAAAATGCAACATTTTCACTTTAATATATACTTGTAAATGCACAAGTTTTGTTGTCATTATATTTAATTCTCTATTACTAAAAAATTTAAAAATCAATTATGAAAATTTGTAATGATACGAATTAAACAATATTTTTCAAAAAAATAATTATCATGCATTAATAAATGAAATGTAATTAAAATAGCTAGAATATGTGAATAGTATAAAATTTTCAATGTTATTAAAGAATAACTTAATTTTGATTAGAATTTTTGATGGAGTTTTTTTTCCTTTTTAATTGTATTTCTCAATTATATACAAAGGAATAAATTATACGGAGTATAAAGGAATCATAGTAACCACTGGACATGTTGATCCAATGGCCTGGTCTTTTTCCTAAGTTGTTGCCAAGTACATCATATCATGCTAGGTTCAATTGAATTTTCAACAGTGCTTTTTTTTTGGAAAATACAAAGTAATGTTTAGCAATTAGCTGTGATCCGCAGGGGCTGTCCAGGTGCAGGGGCACTGTCTAGGAGTAACATATATATGCGGAGTATATATTATACATATATAATGAGTAAATAAAAATCCGCAGGGGCACGAGCACCTCCGGCGCCCAACATAGTTCCGCCCCTGCCCGCCGCACATACTCTGAAGAGAAAATCTTGAATTTCCCCGTTAATACTGCAATATTCAATGAGTTAAAAATGTTAGAAAGTTCAAAAGAGATTCATATATACGTAGTATTTCAGATTTTGAGCACAGAAGATTAATTATGGAAAATGATTAGTGTACATGAGTTGTACACAAGTTGTACACAAAACCCATCTAGTTGCCTGTGTACACAAGCAATTCGATAGTTTAAAAAGGGGCAGAACTTGATGTCAAATTGTCTGTGTACACAGACAATATACACATTTTGTGTAGAACTTGTGTACACCAAGAATGGTCCATTAATTATACACGGTGAGCGAGACTCAAACGGTCGAATCAAATGTTGATTTGTGAACTATATTCTCGGCAGAAAAATGCAATTTAAAAAGCACATGGTCGAGTACTCTAGTGAGCGTGTTAGTGACTGAACGAACATTTCCATTTATCAGGAGACATCTGCCCCGCCCCAGCCACCACCGGTCTCGCCCCCGGTTCGATCCCTCACTGCCTAGTTAGAATTACACTAAAACACCAGTGACACCACTGTTCCCCCTCCACCGTCGTCACCCCTGCCGGCAACAACCGCTTCTAACTTCCCGGCCACCGGCCACCGCCGCCCCCACCCTTGCCCATCAGACCCATAACTATCCATCAGCCTCACCTGCAAGGGGGGATTTCCTATAGGTTTACCCATCGCCCAGTGCAACCTATTTTTTTATACATTTTTTATTGTAATTTTTTCATTGTTCATATTTAGCCACTCCTCTTATGTTTAAGTGTCGTATAATTACTCTTCAGCGCATCCCAGCCATGATTCTTGGATCTGCCCCTGCCCAGTAGCCTATGGGCTTGTATGATTTCGATGAATGGCTGGAATTTGGGTTGGAAAGAGGGCTGATGTACGAAAGAGTGAAAGAGATAAGTGATATCTCTTCTCTTGAAGAGGGGTTTAGACATGCATTATGCTAATACTTTTTGGGGGGAATCGTAAATTTTTGGGGGAATAAAAGTAGTGGAGTGGAATTTAGGTTTTGGAGGGAATTTGATGTAAAAAAATGAAAAAAATGTTAAATTAATATTTAGTATCATAAGTATTTATTGATGCTATAGTATCACTCATTAATGACGCTTATATGTTAGTAATTAGTTAAGTCGTCTACTAGTGATACTTAATAAAAAAGTGTCACAAAAAAAGTGTCACTGTAAAACAGTTTTCTACTAGTGTGCCATGATTCACCTATCCCTGCACCACCCCACCCGCCTTTACCTCTAACCCTACTCGTCCCCTAATCCTGGGTGCACAACCATCAACAAACCCCGTGAACCTAGCTATCAAGAACATCACCGCCGTAAATATGATATGATCTAGTTTGAACTGAAATTGAAATTAGAATGTTTTCTTTTAGATTGTTTTCAGTCTTAAATCAGATTTAAACAGATCAGACCAGACTTGGATAATTATAAAATACAAAAAGTCCAGACTTTTACCAGACAAGATCAAACCACTTCAAACTAGACCAGATTAGGCAAGACCATCAAATTTCACTTTCAAATGGAAACATCCTTTTAAAAACATCCTAACAATGGGCGTTTCACCTCTTATATCTATACTCCCTCCAATCCCCCCTATAATGGTCTCATTTTTTCATTTTTGGATGTCTCCCTATTATTGTCTCATACCATATTCATAACATTTATGTGGGTCTAATTCATTTTTACTTTATTCCCACCATATCAACTCATTATCAATCACATAATTATACTTTTTCTAAAAACCATATCACTCTCTTCCATCTTAATATTAGGGGACAGATGTATAGTAATACTCCCTCCGTTTCCAAAAGAAAGTCACGGTTTGACTTCACAATTATTAAGCAAATAAATTGACTTTAATGTAGAAAACACTGTTTAGACACTGTTTGTCACTGTTTGGCACTGTTTGGATGTAGATTTCTTTGTCAAATAAGGAAATAAGGAAAGTGTGATTTTGTTTTTGAAACATTCCAAAAAGGAAAGTGTGAGCTTCTTTAGAAACGGAGGGAGTATAACTCATGACTCCGTCTCATCCCTTGTGAGCCTTAAACCGGAATATACTCCGTATAAAGAACAGGAATTACGGAGTACGTAGTACTACGTATATGTTTTCACTTGGGGTGCAATACGGATCTGACGAGTTGCAAGATACGGGGTACAGCCGCCAGGACCATGATGATTATTATTCAATGGCGCTCATTGATTGAAATGAAATTCTTGCGTACCGATGGAGATTGGTGCAAAATGAAATATGTTGGAATCATGATGCAAATAATGAGGGAATACTAAGCAATAATCCTCCTCAATGCTTGGGAGTTGGGATACTTCTTTTTCATTAGTTATGCTTGTAGGCTAGTTATGCTTAGAGCTATAAATTCTCCCTCCATATTTAAATGATCTCTATACTAGGGGTTGACACAATATTTAAGAGGGAAATAATAGGGGTAATGAAATAGTATGGAAAAAGTAGGAGAGAAGGTGAAAAAGTAGAAAAGTAGAAAAAGTAAGGGTAATTGAGTATTTTTAAATGAAAAACTTATCAAAAGGGGAAAATGTAGCAACCTTTTAAATACAACCCAAAAAGAAAAGTGTAGGAATCTTTTAAATACGGAGGGAGTATGATACATTCATTTTAGCTATTTGTATTTTTTTTGTTTTTCATCTTTACTATTTTGTTTTTAGTTTATCTTTAATTCCAAAACAAGTCTACTCACAAACAAATTATTGTCAATTACATAAATCTACTAGATACATTTACATTTATCTTTTTAATTATAATTTTTTCTTGGTTAATATGAGAGTTAAAATAATGTAAAACGAAACTCATTTTTATAATATGTATTAAAAACATTCTAAAAATAAAATTAAATACTTTTTGAATAACATGACATAAATTTAGAGAAAATTTATTAGTCGGGATTGTATCGTTGTCATCAAAAGGAGTTTGTTATCATCAATAAAGGAATAAAAAGAAACCAACATAAATTTCAGGATGAAAAAAACAACATAGTTTTATAGGATTGTAAAACAAAATGCACTACATTTGGAGGGACTAAAAATATACTTAAACCGTTGAGATCAACTTGAACATGCTTCAACATATGTTCAACTCGAGTTCGATAATGACGCGAGCTCCAACTTAGACGACCCTGGTAATTATCCTTTGGATAATGATGTGCCTGACCCTAACTTCTTGTGTATTAGATATTGGTGGTTGTCCATTGGATACTAACTCATGTCCTGTTCGTGCAAGTTTCCATATTTAGTCATTCTATTTTCATAAAAGTTACACTTTTAACTTGGCCATTCTATCGTCGGTGTAGTAGTATCGTCGGTGTAGTACTACTACACCGACGATAAAGCAATCAGATCCCTATCCGCACTCAAATTATTTTTAGAAAAAATAACTTACATATGAAAAAACTGCATTAAAAACCTTACAAAGTCACAAAAACCAGAATCAAATTTGATAAAAAATTATTATATAAAGTAAGAGATTAAGAGTGATTTGTGTTGACCAAGTGAATAATGTTCAAGACAATCTTAGCGGGACAGAGTATTATATTAGTGACATTTTTAGTTCTTCACTTATTGTGACAAAATCGTTATGAAAAGATAATTAAAAGTGTCGATTTGATAATACTTACGTGACTAAATGTGGAAGACTTTGACGTCGATGACTAAAAGTGTCCCTCGCACAATAGTCGAGGATTAAAAATGAAAAAATAGAAAATCTAGTACCATGAGTGTCATTGATACAATAGTTGAGGCACCGAAAGTGGCAAAAACTCTACTTTGGCTGCTCACTAGGAAATATTTAATTGAGAAAGTTCCCGAAATTGGAGTAACCTTGTTTTGGAATCCCTAATTACGACTCCTATGTTTTTCTTCCCGAAATAGAGGTAACATGATACTCCCTTCGCCCCCCTAACTTTGTCCAGTTTTACCTTTTTCGTCCGTCCCATTAATTTGTCACATACCATATTTGATAATATTTGAGTGACTACAGTTTATTCTTACTTTGTTCATATTTTATCAATTCAATACCAATCACAAAATTCTACTTTTTCTTAACAACCACACCACATGTCTCACCTCTTTGTCCCAAACTTAGGGGGACGAAGGTAGTAGTATTTATTGTCATATTAGAATCATTACAGCCAAAATAGTTGCACTACTAGCACACATTAACATTTCAATTATGACAGTAATGACTCATATTTCAGAAAGAAAAACATAATAGTCGTATTTTGCAATTTCCGTATATAATTTGGTCTTTTATGTATGTATGAAATAATCTAGGGGTTCTGTCGTTACAAATTACAATTATTGATTGCAAGTGAATTAAGAATATAAAAAGGCTAGATATTCTCGGTCATTCTTTTTGGTACATTTTTTGAAAAGTTACGGTGGGCTATGAAATCCAGTAAATACTATGTCACACATAAAAATGTACGTAGTAATTAATAAAGAATGGGCACTTAGCTTAGCTTAGCTTATTATATGCTCTTTAATTTGGTGATGATAGGAATATATATATATGGTGTGGAATCAGATTCTCAGTGCTTGCCCGGCCCTTTGGCTCATCATGCAGTCATGCACTGCCATTATAAGTAGTGGACACTCAGTACTATTTCCTTAGAGAAAAACAAAACAAAGCAAAATAAACATCTGTATCTATCTAGGATGGGCAAGAAGTCAGGGCTTATCTCGTTCCTCGAGCTGCTCAAATTGAAGAAGAAGAAGAAGACGGCTCAACGGGCCGAAGAAGATCAGTATGGGAGGGAGGAGGTTTTCGTGAAGAAGGCGTACAGAGTGTGGCCAAGCGACGAAGACCGCCTGAATTGGGTGGCCGACCCCCAGATTGATGCCAAAGCCACTGCTTTCCTCTTCGCCAAGAGACAGCAGCAGCTTCGGAAAAGCAGTGGCACCAACGACAACGACAAGGACGACAACAACGAGGATGCCTCCAAATAACATTAATTATATACTATACGTTTGGTTGTGTATATTATCGATCGATCATATGTAGCATGCAACTACTTTGTTTGTAGCCGCTTCATACGTAGCACGTACGTATAAGTATGCATGTGTGTATATATATTCAAAGCTAGGTTTACTAACTATGGTCGGGTATGTACATACATGTATCATCTATGTATATAGATATCATCAGAAGTCGGTCGATCAACTGCTTAATTACAGCTAGCCAGCCATCTTCTAGTTGAAACTAGACATAAAACATAACTGTACTTGGAAAACAGTCAGTCATATGTTACGTACATTGGGACAGAATCCCATTTTTACCAGAATTGTAATTATTCTGTTCCTTTGTACTTGAAATTGTATCACTACCCGCGCCTCCAATGTAACTTTGCTCTGCTATGTGAAAAAATAATTGGTAGCTTTGGGTTTGTACCTCCTTCCATCTTTCAAATAATTCGTATTTTCTTTCTTGCCTTTAGAAAAGTACTTGGTATGTTAATAACTCTACACAGTTTGTATTAGCGTGTTGGTTATGGGCTTAGCCCACTGTAATTAATTTAATTTAATTGTATTTGTTAGCTTGGGCTAAGGGCTATTTTGTAGATGAATACTTGTATAAATATCCTCCATAATTGTGATTAATGAGATATGGGATTTTACCCTAACACATGCATATGGCTCCAGTTTAACATGGTATCAGACTAAGGTATAGTTTGATCGATCCTTTTTCTTCGTCCTTCAATTACCGGCACCAGCGTGTACGGAATTGAGCAGCTATGGCGGTGGAAATTACTTCACCATCTTACCTTCGTTCGGGAGATCAACCGGGGAATCTTATAACTCATATCATCTTTAGAGGAGATAATTATGTAGCTTGGTCTCGGGCTATATTGTTGTCACTTAAAGCTCGCCGGAAACACGTGTTCGTGGATGGCACTCTCAAGAAACCCGCAGAGGAGGCACAACAGTCCAACTGGGAAACGAGTAACTCCATGGTTGTTTCATGGCTTCTTCGAAGCATGGAACCCACGATTGCGGTCTCTATCCCGTTTCATGAAGAAGCCAGAGCCCTTTGGATTTATCTTCAAAAGAGATACAGTGTTGCTAATGGTCCGAGGTTGCAGCAATTGAAGGCCTCAATTTCAGCCTGTAAACAGACCAAAACAATGATTGTGGATGCCTACTATACAACATTGATGAGTTTATATGATGAACTCGACCGGCTGAAACCATTACCGGCCTCCTCATGTGTCCGCGGAAGAGTTCTGTTCCTCTCGGCCTGGGCAGTTTTGTCGACTGAAGAAGTCATTGTATGGTCTCCGTCAGGCCCCACGATGCTGGTTTGCAAAGTTAACTGCTTTGCTGAAGCAGTATGGTTTTCAGCGGTCCTATTTCGATTATTCTCTTTTCACTTTGAGTCAGGGCTCGGCTCAATTATTTATTCTCATTTATGTCGACGATTTAATTATTGCGGGCAATGATAGTGGTGCTATTGCTCGATTTAAATCTTATTTGCATAATTGTTTTCATATGAAAGATCTTGGCTTTCTGAAGTATTTTCTTAGGATTGAGGTGGTTCGTGGTGCTAATGGTATCTTTCAAGTATACTTTGGACATTCTTTCTGAGGCTGGACTTCTTGGGGCAAAACCTGCATATTTTCCTATTGAACAGAATCATAGTTTGGCTATTTCTCAGAGTGATTTTCTGGCTGATCCGGAGTCCTATCGCCGTCTTGTTGGGCGTCTTCTTTATCTCTCTTTTACTCGGCCTGATCTTGCCTATGTTGTTCATATTTTATCTCAATTTATGCAGGCCCCTCGACAGGATCACTGGACAGCGGCCTTACGGGTTGTTCGTTATCTCAAAGGTACTCCTGGACAGGGCATTCTTCTCAGTTCTACTTGTGATTTGACTCTTACAGGTTGGTGTGACTCAGACTGGGCTAGTTGTCCACTTACTCGTCGCTCCCTTACTGGATGGATTGTTTTTTTGGGTGCTTCTCCTATCTCATGGAAGACAAAGAAACAACATACTGTCTCTCGGTCTTTCACCAAGGCGGAATACAGATCCATGGCTGCTACCACGGTAGAACTTAAATGGGCTAAGGGGCTCCTTCTTAGTCTAGGCATTGACCATCCGCGGTCTATGACTCTATACTGTGACAACAATTCAGCCCTCCACATTGCTTGAGCGTACCAAGCACATTGAGGTTGATTGTCATTATGTTCGTGATGCTATTCAAGAAGGGCTGCTCGTCGCTCGTCGTGTTTCTACCACTGATCAATTAGTGGAAATATTCACTAAAGCATTGGGCAAGCGCCGTTTCATCTTCTTCACAAATTGGGCATTTTTGAACCTCATGCTCCAACTTGAGGGGGGTATTAGCATGTTGGTTATGGACTTAGCCCATTGTAATTAATTTAATTTAATTTAATTGTATTTGTTAGCTTGGGCTAAGGGCTCTTGTAGATGAATACTTGTATAAATATCCTCCATGATTGCGATTAATGAGATATGGGATTTTACCCTAACACAGACATACGTCTCCAGTTTAATAGTTTGGCATTGCACAACACAAAGATATTTAAGAAATTGCCCAAGTAAAACATACTTTCTTTTAATGGCCCTGAACGTTGGACATTCAATGCTGTAACGGTTTAGGAATCTTAACTCCCTCAAGGAGAGCCTTTACACCTAGAAATCTTAACTCCTTCAAAGACGGTTATCTTTATAAAGGGGTGAAAAACTCTTGGGTTTTCCGGTGTAGGATAAATAACACTAGCTAGAAACCAATCATTTTCCTAGCTAGTTTTCTCCATTTCAATGAGTGAACTTCGAGAATCAATTTCTCATTCACATGTTATCCGTTTTGAGTGTACCATATAGCGAATCGAAGCCCTTAAAAGGGGAATCTGAAACCACTTTGACCCGACCCAAATATGAAGTATAGAGTGGACTCCACTCAAAGTACTGCCAAATTGACCATTTAATATGATGCAATTTTTAACACATTTTCCAACAATCCTCAGATGAATGAAAACTTATTTTCGAGACTTAAAAAGACATGAAGATAGGAGGACACAATGATGTAAATGGATGGTCCCTGCATACGGAGAGATAAATTTTATCCTTTGAACCTTTCACTGTAAAGACATGATTATTTACTGGTTGTCTAGTAGGCTCGATGTGTTTGAACTATATTGCCGTCATGTAAACATTGACTTATCTTTACACATGAACCTTCCAACTAACTTTGTTCCATTCTCATGGGTGTGCCCGTTTTGGCCATGGATCACCGTCTTGGTTCAGCAAGAGTTTCTAAAGATCGAACTGATCCTATACAGTTCTCCTTTGAAGCGACACTCTTCTCTCTCACATAGGTGTTCTTTCATGAGTGTCCCGCATACTTTTCAAATGTTATCCAACAGATCAACGTTTCAGAATGATTAAAGCAACATTTTTTCTAACCTCGTGCGGGAGTCACACTGTTTCAACGAGGAGTGGGTAGGAGTTCGGGACCCCCACAGTGACCATCCTTCGCTCTCTAATTTAGTTGTTCCTTTTGAACCTATGGACAACTAGGTTGGGTATCCACTATAGAACTTTTCAATTCACGGGCTTTAGTCCCATTCCTCGTGACAACTTATCCAATAATTCTCTATACAATGCCTTGGTTAGCAGATCCGATATGTTATCCTTTGACTTCACGTAGTCAGCCGTGGTAACACCTATTGTGAGGAGTTGTTTAATGGTGCATGTTATGTCTATATACGACGAACATATCTAGACTTACCATTATACATGTTGCTTTGTACCCTTCCAATTGCTGCTTGACAGTTGCAATGTATGCATATTGGAGGGACAGACTTTTCCCAACTTGGAATATCCTCAAGAAAATGGCGAAGCCATTCAGTCTCTTCAGTGCATTTATCCAATGCTATTAGCTAAGATTCTATCGTGGATCTAGCTATTATCGTTTGTTTCGAGGATTTCCATGACACGGCTGCATCTCCCAAAGTGAAGGCATATCCACTTGTGGACTTTAAGTCCTTAATGTCAGATATTCAATTAGCGTCACTATACCCTTTAAGTACAACTAGATATCTGGCATAGTGCGGTCCAAGGTTTTGGGTTTTCCGTATATACCTCAAAATTCTTACTATTGTCTTCCAATCTTTATCTATTTAACTTGCTAACCACAAAGGCAATATCAAGCCCAATACAACTCATTAAATACATCATGCTTCCAATAATCCTAGCGTATTCTACTTGAGAAATACTCTGATCTCCACAATTTTTGGTAAGGTGTACCTTTTTGTCTAATGATGTCCTTGCCTCTTGATAATCATCAATATTAAACTTCGTAAGAATTTTATCAACATAATAGGATTGACTTAGAACAAGATCGTCTGGTCGCCTAATTATTTTAGTCCCAAGGATTAAATCGGCCAGCCCCATATCCTTCACGTCAAATTTAGAGTTTACATGCATTTGGTGGAATTAACCATTATAATATTCTTACCAACGATGACTATACCATCCACGTATAGACACAAAATGACATAGCCGTCAACTGTGCTCTTCTGATATATGCATTTGTCACATTCGTTTATTTTAAACCTATTAATTAACATCACATGGTTGGACTTTTCGTGTCACTGCTTAGTGGCTTGTTTCAATCCATACAATGTTTTAATTAATTAATTTCTTTGTTTTTTCTAATTCACCCAACAGGACTCTCCTTACTTCTTCTCTATACTAGTGCAACCTCCCTCCCCTCTTGGTTTCTTCTTCTTTATTTTTCTTTTCTTCAATTCTTTTCTTTCTCTCCATCAACGTACTAAAAGCCTAATTGCAATTTTACTTTTCTCTATCTTCAACTTAAATTACAACTCATTCCACCCTTTTTAGGATTTTTTCCTTGAATATTACCTAATTGAAGCTAATTAAAAAAATGACCATTTTTATAAAAGGACAAAAATGTGACTAAGAAGTTCACATATATGGAAAAACATAATGTCACTACTTTTTATGTCACTATGAAATTTTTATATCACTATTTTATATCACTATTAGATTTCTATGTCACTTTTGAATGTCACCATAACTGTCGGAAAATTTTTTGGCAACCTTTTCCGGCGAAACTATGCACCACCACAAGCGCCCCCGCCAACCACATTTTTCATGTCACTGTGTTTTTTTGTGTCACTATGATTTGTCACTGCCAAATTTTAATGTCACTTACGAATGTCGTCAATGTCACCTTGAAACGTGTCACTATGTTACTGAAAAATTTTCTGACAACTTTTTCCGGTCAAAATTTCATACAACTTCCACAATTTCCACACCGAAAACCACCGCCATCCCACCCCAAGACACAACGGTCCAGCCCTCTACCCCATCCCCTGTCCCTTCCCCTATTCTCCCAGCCAGTGGCGGACACAAAGGAAGGCTATGGGGGGCAGCCGCCCCTCCGGGAAAAAATATTCCTACGTATATTTACCCCCGAAAATTTTAATATATATGTATATTTGTATATGTATATATGTATATATGTATACATACATATTTGTATGTATATTCTTTTACTGTCGCCCCAGCTATCGAGAAACCCCTCACAGCTTCCCAGCCTACCTTCCCCAGCGGCCAAGCACCCCTGCCGGCCCCAACGCCCTATCCCCTGCCCCGACACCCCCTGTCACAGTTCCCTATCACCCTGCCCCAACACGCCTGCCACAACTAATTGCGGCGGCGGCGGCGAAGCTGATTGCAGCGACAGAGCTGGTGCGACGAAAAAGCTGGAAGGGGTTTCGTGATGGAGATCGGTGGCAATACTTTCCGTCACGCCTGTGTTCTCTTGCGTGCGGTGCGAAGAAAGAAGAGGACCAGATGAAAAAAAATGGATTGGGCTGGGCGAGATCTTATTTCCACTCAAATTTGTGCCCAGAAAACAAATGGTCATATTTTTGTCAATCTAAAGTCCATAAGTAATATTTCTTCCATTCTTTCCTTTTTTATCTTTATGAAATCATAACAAAAGTTTAATTAATCTAAATAAAATAAGTATATTGCATTTCATATTTATTTATACACTATTTTTTGTAATATTTTTTATATTCATACACTTTTGGTCGTACATTTTTTCATATTCATAAACTATTTTTCTATAATATTTTTTTCTCTTTTATATGTATTCAGTTGTTTTTTAAGACATTGAATTTGTTTATTGAGATTTACATTTTATAAGACATGATATTACATTTTCATATGTGCGACTTACATTTGCATATGTGCGACTTACATTTATACATGACTCATGGAGTTACATGTGATAATACATGAAGTTAAATCTTCTTATACTCGATTTACATTTTCATAAGCATGATTTACACCTTCATGTGCGCGACTTACATTTTCATATGCGCATGTTACATTTTGACTTGCACTTTTGCGATTTTTATAACTTTTTACGATTCTGTTATGAATTAAAACATTTTGTTATGAATTAATACTCTTAGGCAATACAATAACTTGGGCAAATTATACCGTACATCCGGTTGTACTGTGCACACAGTACAACCATATTTTTTAGAGCTTCTGCGCTTCTCGCCCGGCTTCTCCGATCATCGTCCTGAATTTGGGTTGCTCTCTGATCTTCGTCCCTGCTTCTGCACTGCTTGTGAAGGACTTCACGCACCAAACAGACTACTCCTCTGGCAGCTCTCTTCTCCTCAAGCTCTCCTCTCACCACTCTCTTCTCCTCTTGCAGAGTTGCGCAAGAGACGGCGACTCTAGGCGATTTCTTTGTTGGTCGGGAAGAAGTATGCAGGGAAGACAGATTGGAAGATGATTTAGGAGATTTGAGTTCATATTTCTTAATGACGAATCTGGAATGAGTTTATATTAAACTCAAATGAGTATAAACTTAAAAAGAATGAACATACACAAATGTATATCAAGCATATTAAAAATGAGTTTTACGTAAAATTCAAATGAGCATACACAAATGGTCTTTTGAATTTTTTATACTTATTTTGTGAGTTAAGTATGCTTATTTGGTATCTTTTTATGCTCATTTCAAATGTATCATACTAATGTTAAACTCAAATGAGTATAAAGCCAAAATGAATGACCATACATAAATGAGCTTTTAAATTTTTTGATACTCATTTTGTAAGTTGCATATGCTCATTTGATGTTATTTTATGCTCATTTAAAAAGAACAGACTCGATGCTCATCACAATCGCATAATGAAAATCATTGGTACTTGTAATTTCAAGTTGATGCTCAATAAAAATGTCTTGATGTTCAATTAAAAGCACTTATGATTTTCATATCAATTCTCATTTTATAAGTTATGTATGCTCAACGGGTATTCATGTTATGCTCATTTGTAAAATGGCATAACAATGCATATTTCAAAAGTATCATATTGCATTAAATTCGCATACTGAAGTTCATAAGAGTTGATTATATATATAAAGAAAAAAATAATGAAAAGAAAGTAAATTAGAAGAGATGAAACAGAGATCACGATGCTGATTGTTATGCTTCTAATGCTCAACAAAATATGTCACACGCTCATTAGACGTGTTTTAATGCTCATTTAGTACAAGACGCGAATTTCATGTAATTTACAAAAATGTCACCGGCTGTACGGTGAGATCTGTACAGCCGGCTGTATACTATATACGCTTCCAATAACTTGTGCTTGATTTAGGCTTTAGTCCTATTTGTGAAATTAAGTTACCGTTTGATCTTATTTAGGGCAATTACCATTACAAAATTATAAGAGCCAATCAGAGTAATGCCATTTTATGTAGGAAAAATGGGTTGGTCAAATTGTATAGCTTAATGAGTTGTATGCATTCACACGTTTGTAATTTTGGGTATTGGCCTCTTCCCTCTCTCTTGTTTCTCTCAAAGTCGTGAGCTTCAGTGGATAAGTACTTCGTATAACCTTATACATAAGTTTCGTTCCATTTTCCCTCAAGTTGTCTTAATTTTTGTTATTGTTAATCCAAGGATCCATCATTCCATCCTGCTCTCCTTCAATTCCATTATGCCTCTTCCCATATCCCACCGGGCTCCTGTTCAATACAAAACACCATATTCCTTTCCGTTTGGATTTAGAAAACGGTAGTGACTTTCTATTTTGTTCTCGATCATCGCCGCTTGGTTCTACTAAAACTGCACGTCCTTAAGCTGGTGGAAGTACACTCAGATGAAGGAGTCCCTTTCCGTTATTCTTTTAGGGAAAGGAATTGGAGATAAAAGAGCCTTCATTCCAGCACCTCTAAAACAAAAGAATCATTCCAGCACCTCTGAAACGAAAGAAAAGTGATGCAGGAAAAGTTGATCTCTTATTACCTTATTTGCTAAATAAATAGGCGTAGGTTTTCAAAACCCATGTTGCCGTATACAAGTCAGACTCCTCTCCTAATTAACCAGCTAGAAACATCCATAAAGATAGCAATTTTACACATAATTTTTTACACTAAAAATACAAATATTTTTAAAATTTGGGCTTGGCCAGGGCCAGGGATGGCCCTCCCCTATCTCCGCCTATGCCCGTCAACACCGCGCTCAAATTCTAGCATGAGGATCACAGATGCTCAACTTGCGAAGTAAAAAATGAAAATGAGTTTTGCCCAATGTTTTGGTGAAGGTATCTGCGAGTTGTAAATTAAATTAGCAGGAACATAAGAGGGATCAATAAGTCTATCCTAACTAGCATCCCAGATAAAATGACAAGTCATCTCAATGTGTTTTGTGCGTTCATTAAAGACTGAATTTCGAGCAATATGAAGAGCAGACTGCCACGCATGGGAGGAATAGTGCCTTATGATTCACTCGTAAAATCAAATGTAAAGCCTTTATCCCTCACATGTAGCAGCCGCCATAGAGCGATACTCAGCTTCGGCATAAGAATGGGATACAATAACTTGTTTCTTGGTTTTCCATGAGACATGAGAGTGATCCAAGAACACTATCCAACCGGAAATAGACCGCCGAGTCAAGGGGCATGCGTGTCAATAGGAAACTAAGCAGGCTTAGCACCGAGCAACCTAGTCAGTGAGAATGTCAAGCGTGTATTTGCGTTGACTAGGAAACAACCTTGTAGGACTATGAGCAACATCAATTCCCAAGAAATATTTAAGTGGACCAAGATTTTTCACGTGAAAACACGCATGTAAGTAATTCTTAAACATTATAATAACATTGGAATCATTCAGGGGCGTAGCTAAGGGAGGGCCAGCCCTGGCCTTGGTCCAATCCAAACTTTTAAAATGTCTACACTTTTGGTGTCAAAAATTGTGTGCAAACATATTTTCAAAAATATTCTTTGTACCGCCCTGGTCTGCCCAGTGTCCTAGCTTCGCCCCTATCAATCATTGCCATAAATAATTATATTATCTACATAGATCAAAACATTCAACTGGAAATCACCACGAGAAAAGGTGAAAAGAGAACAATCAACATAGGACTGAATGAAACCATTTGAGCGTAAAACACTAACAAGTTTGGCAAACCAGCAACGAAGAGCTTGCTTTAAGCCATAAAGTGATTTATGTAGCTTGCAAACCTGATCAGAAGAGGAGAAAGAAAAACGAGGAGGATATCGCATGTGCACCTCCTCATCCAGATCGCTATGCAAAAAGGCATTATAGGAATCCATTTGACGAAGTTCACAGTGCTTAATAACCGTAATGGCTAGAAAGACTTGAACACCAACCATTTTTTCAACAGGAACAAACCACCACGAGCCCTTAAACCAATCCCAAATCTCAATCAAATCCCAGAATCCTCCCCCGCTAAGTGCCCGTCCGATATCCAACGGGTCAGCACATTGTCGCAGGGTTGTTCTGATACCACCTGTAACACGCCGACCCCGTTGGACCCGAGGTAGTTACTCTGGACCTCTAGAAGTGTCCTCACAAACCACCACGAGCCTTTACCGCGCACTTTGTCCTCACTGATGCGCGTCCTGAGAAACGTCCCAAGGGGTCAGACTGTCAGAGTCAAACAATCCTGTACTATTAATTGTTAGATATATCAGATAGCAAGAATCTGCAGATCTGCTCATACACTCTCGCACACAATATGTTCTTGTTGTATGAGAAGGAAGTCATAATCTGTCCAGCCACTCTTACTTTGAATTACAGGAAAAGCCTTTATATAATAGGCATTTAAAACATCATTTAATTGGAATATTAATAATGGAACTTTCTGGCAAAACATTTCATGTAACTATCAACTCTTTACCTTCCCACATTTATTTGAACTAATTAAAACTATTTCTTAACAAATTCCTCCCTTAGTTTTAATTCCCTCTTGTCCTTCAAGCCAAGCTCGCGTTTGCAGTAATCGAACATTGGATTTGGCAAGGGCTTGGTGAATATGTCTGCCTTCTGTTCTCTGCTCGTCACATGATCCAGCTCGACTTCTCCTCGTTTTATGTGCTCTCTGATGAAGTGGAAACGCACGTCAATGTGCTTACTTCTTTCGTGATGAACTGGGTTCTTGGCTAGTTCTATAGCAGATTTATTATCCACAAGAATCTTGGTTGGTGCTGCTTCGCCGAGCATAAGTTCGCTCAAGAGTTTTCTTAGCCACACAGCATGTCTCACGCATTGAGAGGCAGCAACGTACTCGGCCTCACATGTTGATAAAGTCACTATTGGTTGCTTCTTTGACAACCAACTGAAAACTGAACTTCCAATGCTGAAAACAAATCCACTCGTGCTCTTCCGATCATCTTTGTCTCCGCACCAATCACTATCACTATAGCCTATCAATGTTGCATCATCCGTCTTTTGGTAATACAGTCCAACTGTTTTGGTTCCTTGAATGTATCTTAGAATCCTCTTAATGGCCTTCCAGTGTGATTGACGGGGTTCTTCCATGAATCTACTCACAACCCCAACACTGTATGCAATGTCCGGTCTTGTACAGGTTAGATACCTTAGGCTGCCAACCAGACTTCTATAAAGCTCGACATCAACTCGGTCTCCTCCCTCAAACTTAGACAATTTGGTTCCTGTTTCCATGGGAGTCGCCACCGGCTTGCATTCTTCCATTTTAAATTTCTTTAGAATCTCCTTTGCATATCCCTCCTGAGATACAAAAGTTCCGTGCTCCCCTTGACTGACCTCCAGACCCAAAAAATATTTCATAAGTCCGAGGTCAGTCATTTCGAATTCTTGTTTCATGCTTCTCTTGAACTCCTCCACTATCTGTTGATTACTGCCCATAAAGATCATATCATCTACATACAAAGCAACAAACATTATTGCAGTTTTAATTTTTAATATATATAGGGCGTGCTCGTACGGGCATTGCTCGAAACCATGCTCCTTCAAGTAAGAGTCTATGCGTTTATTCCATGCCCTTGGTGCCTGCTTTAGTCCGTACAGTGCTTTCTTTAGTCTCAATACTTTCATCTTCTGTCCGGCCTCCACATACCCGAGCGGTTGCTCGACATACACCTCTTCCTCCAACAGTCCATTCAAGAATGCCGATTTTACATCCATCTGATGGATCGGCCATTTCATCTGGGCAGCCTTAGCAATTAGCAATCGGATTGTATCCATTCGTACTACTGGTGCAAAAACCTCATCATAGTCAATCCCTGCCTTCTGTCTATAACCTTTTGCCACTAGTCGAGCCTTATAGCGCTCGACCTTGCCTTCAGCATTACATTTCTTCTTGAATATCCATTTTACGCCAATCGGTTTGTGACCGCGTGGGAGGTCAACAAGCTCCCAAGTCTGATTTTTCTTGATTGCCTTTATCTCCTCATCCATTGCCTCTCTCCACTTCTCGTTTTGTTGAGCTTCTTCAAAAGTAATGTTCTCACTATCGGCGAGCAAACATACCATATGCATCTCTGGAGTATCTTCGTATAAGTCTTCCAAAGTTCTGTACTTTTGAACAGCTGGTTGGAGATCTCCCTCTTCATCGCTTGAGTTTGTTTCTTGAGTTTCAGTACTCGGTACTGGGATGGTGTGCTGGGTCACTTCTTGTTCGACTTCCATCTCCGTTTCCTTACTCCAGTCCCAGCTGCTGGCTTCATTTATTTCCACATCTCTACTTACTACAATCTTCTTATTAACTGGGTTATACAATCTATAACCCTTGGTTCTTTCATCATAACCGATCATTATCATCTTCTTACTTTTGTCTTCCAGTTTGGTTCTTTTCTGGTTTGGGACATGAGCATACGCTATACTGCCAAACACCCTCAAGTGTGACACGGTTGGTTTTTGACCAGTCCATGCTTCCTGAGGAGTTTTGTCTTCAAGAATAGAGTGAGGACACCTGTTTTGAACATATACAGCACACCGGGCTGCCTCAGCCCAAAACTCCTTTGGCATGGCCTTGCTCCTAAGAATGGTTCTGACCATGTCCATGATACTCCGATTCTTCCGCTCGGCCACCCCATTTTGTTGAGGTGAATAAGGGGCAGTAATGAACCTTCTAATTCCTTCATTGCTGCAAAACTCCTTGAACAAATCAGATGTGTACTCACCGCCTCTATCCGACCTCAAAGCTTTTATCCTCAGGCCGGTTTCCTTCTCTACATGTGTCTTGAATGTTCTGAAGGTATTGAACGCTTCTGACTTCTCCCTCAGAAAATATATCCAGGTCTTCCTGGTGTAGTCATCTACAAAAGTCATAAAGTATCTCCGACTACTAAAAGACTCCGGTGTGATCGGCCCACATATGTCGGTATGGACTGTCTCCAGCGGGGCTTTAGCTCGATATTTCGCCTTTCTTGGAAAGCTCCTACGAGCATGCTTCCCAAAGATACACCCTTCGCAAAATTGCTTTGGGAAATCCATCTCGGGCAGACCATGTACCATTCCTTTTCTGCTTAGCTCGGCCAGTCCACCAAAATTCAAGTGTCCGAAACGCATGTGCCATAGGAGTGACTTGTCTGTCAGATTAACTTGCAAGCACTTGTGATTTACGCTTCTCAGATCTAGCTTGTACATCCTGTTTCTGGCCATCTCTACTCGAGCAACGTTTTGACCCCTTTTGTCATTCAAATTCATGTACCGACCTCTAAGGTCGGCGGTGTACCCCTTCTCCATTAGTTGTCCCAGGCTAATGATGTTTGCCTTCATGCTTGGTACATAGAGCACGTCTTCAATCACACCTTCTTGTCCATTCTTTTGTACGAACCTGACCTCTCCTCTGCCTTTCACCTCGACCTTTGATGTATCTCCAAAAGATACATTTCCTCCTTGGGTCTCCTTCAGCTCGGAAAACAGATGTTTGTATCCACACATGTGGTTACTGGCCCCAGTATCCAGGTACCAGGTTGCATCACTTACTGGACTACCTCTTTTGTGAGCCAGCAGGAGTATGCCTTCATCATTGTTGATCTCTCGTTCAGCTATGTTTAAATTTTCTTGTGTTCTGGGTTTGAACCAACAATCTTTTGCAAAGTGGCCTTTTTTACCACAGTTGTAGCAATCTATATTGGGTCGTCCACCACGACTGCCTCTATTACTTCCTCGTCCGCGACCTCTCCAGGTTGGCCTGTCTTCCTCATTTGGTTTATATTCATTTCGGCCTCTTCCTCGACCTCGGCCTCGGCTCCGTCCTCGTCCTCGTCCTCGCCCACGTGACTCTTCATTATACAAAGCTTTCTCTTCGTTCATGTTCACTTTGTTTAGTTCTCCTTATTCGGAAGATTCTTCCCTTTGCTTCCTTCTCTTCTCGTGGGCTTCCAGGGATCCAGACAGTTCTTCCAATGTTACGTTCTCCAAGCCTTTGGCTTCCTCGATTGCGCACACAACACTCTCGAACTTGTCTGTGAGTGTCCGTAAGATTTTTTCAGCAATTTTAGACTCAGGAATCGTCTCTCCATTCCGTTTCATTTGGGTCGTCACGCTTATTACCCGTTCAATATAGTCTGAGATAAGCTCAGACTCCTTCATCCTTATCGACTCGAGTTCACCCCGGAGAATTTGTAGTCGTACCTGTTTCACTCGGTTGCTGCCTCTGAAAGTTTTCTCTAAAGTTTCCCATGCCTCCTTGGCCGACATGTTTTCCACCCTTTCTTGTCCAGATTTGTCCAGCCCGTAGTTTATTAATGTACGAGCCAGAAACTCCCTTTGCTTCGTCTCCTTTGCTTCCTTCCGTTGTGCCGCTGTCAATACTACTCCTTCGACTGGTTCATTGAAACCTTCCTCAACCACGTCCCAGACGCCATACGCGCCGAGCAGGTTCCTCATTTGAACGCTCCACCGATCATACTCTCCTTTCTCGAGTTTCATGATCGGTAGATTTCCAAACAGATTTCCGGACATCATCTTGGGTCAAACGAACCTGCTCTGATACCAATCTGTTAGATATATCAGATAGCAAGAATCTGCAGATCTGCTCATACACTCTCGCACACAATATGTTCTTGTTGTATGAGAAGGAAGTCATAATCTGTCCAGCCACTCTTACTTTGAATTACAGGAAAAGCCTTTATATAATAGGCATTTAAAACATCATTTAATTGGAATATTAATAATGGAACTTTCTGGCAAAACATTTCATGTAACTATCAACTCTTTACCTTCCCACATTTATTTGAACTAATTAAAACTATTTCTTAACATTAATCGCTTTAGATTAATCTCAAGTGTTACACAGTCAGAGTCACACAATACTGTAAGAGTAAGATCCCCGCCAAATCTGAGAAGAATACCTTGGCCTGGAGAATTTTTAAGATTAACGCACAACATGTAATGCAACACCCAATGATCAACGCAGGGGGTTTGCATATACTGGGACAAAATTTATGTACCGAATAAGTAAGATCTGGGCGGGTAACCGCCAAGTAAATGAGGCGACCAACAAGACGTTGATACTGCTCCGGGTACGCATAAGGAGGTCCAGAGGCAGTAGCAAGATTATGATTTTGTTCAATGAGGAAAGCTGCAGGCTTTGCACCAAGTAATCCGGTTTCTGTGATAATATCCAAAGCATATTTACGCTGAGTCAGGAAGATACCTGATGGGCTGCGAGCAAATCCCACATTGGTTTCGCATACCTACATAACAGAGTCCGATTATGTTCAGCGGGGACCGTGTCCACAATAAGTATTTAAGAGTTTGGGCATTATGTTCGAGTTTTTGATAATCATCAGTAGTATATTCGGATTTCGTTTAGATACAACATTACCTTTCTCGGAAACCTTTGTGATTACATTATCACCTTCTTCAATGACATTCCACACCTGATTGTTTTCCGCCTTCATAAAGTTCTCCATTCGACTCTTCCAAAATTGCTAGAACTTGCCATTGAACAGTGGAGGTGGTTGGGTCGAGTAACCTTCTTCACGACATTCAACCGTGTTCATTCTGCCTGATCACTTCTCAAGGTTTTACTCTTTATGTGGAGAAGACCGGCTATGATACAAATTGATAAAACCGGTTAGTAACACAAGAGGGGGGAGGGGACGGTTTTACATATAACCGTACCTTCCCCATTTGGTAATTCCCTCGCCCCATAACCGCCCCATTACCCAATAGGAAATTTTTACCCAAACCATAACCGCCCCATTACCCAACATATAATTTTTACCCAAACCATAACCGCCCCAACGGGTAACGGGTATAACCGCGGGTATCTTCTTTATTAAATAAATCATTGATATTTTAATATAAAAATAATATATTAAAAGGCGAAAAGGGAATCACCTAGACGGCGTTAGACTCATACATCACTTTAAAGTTTTGTATATTTATAAGACGAGAAGGAAGACAACCTAAATTAATTTGAACCTAAAAATACTTAATATTAATCATACAAAAAATCTGATAATAATCAAACAAGACTATTAAGATTTGTTATGAACTTTCATTCATACACTATAGTTAGTACATCTATTATTCATATACACAAAATATAAATAGAAAAATCTTATCTTTTGGTAATTGTGGGACAAATAATAGATAAAAATATAATAAAAATATAGCCACAAATAAACGGGGCAGGTACGGGTCGGGTAATGGGGCGGGCATGTATAAAACCGTAACCGCCCTGTTGCCCATAAAAACAAAATGGGTATTCCCCGCCCCGTACCTATTACCCAGTCAATGCGGTTTTCCCCTGTTGAGGTTTATTCCTTCAACCCTTGGGTCCAACACGTAAGCCCAAAGATTTCGAATGAATTGATGTATGTGAGTATGAAACGCAAGCAAGTAAGATGGGCTAAGAAATAAGCGAGTAAATGGACCAAGTATTATTAGAACCTAATAACTCCGCGATACAAAGCACTACGCTAAGGCCGAAGGCCGTTTGTCTTACACCTCAGTAGAAGAGTTGCGAATAATAGGCTATGAGCTGAAAGTAAGCTAGAGTGCTAAGACAGATAAGTTGCCAACCCTTTACAATAAAATAAATGCTACTATTTATACCAGCAATGGGCAGTTGGCTATGTTGATGTGGATAGCCATGAATGGCAGATGTCCCAATCACCCAATCCCCAACATTAAATGTGTTTCCTGCCAGAATCTCTGTTTCCTGCCCAATTGTGGGGACGAGCGTACCCTTGATCCTGTGGCCTACCCCTTGGTGATGCTGCAAAGGGTTGTGGGTCGTGCGTTGTCCAGCCCTTGATGAAATATGTTGATTGATTCCTGGCTCTGAATTCCAAGACCCGATGGCGACGTGCGTCGCATCCCCCTTCGGCTTGGAGGCCTAGCTACTTGGGTTGTAGCGATGCTCGTCTCCACCCGCTAAGGCTTATTGGGCCAAGCTGTACGTCCATAAAATGGGGTTATATGGGCTGACCCTCTGATCGGGCCATTAACCCAACATCCCCATTTTGACCGGGGCGGTTCAGTCACAATTGTCATCCCTAGAGGTGACTTGTGTGTAGAACTGTAATAGTTTTTCGCCGAGTTCTAGTGCGGGGCAAGAGAAGAACAGAAAATAAGAACACACAGATTTGACGAGTAAATATCTCTTGACTCAAAAGGGATTACAAAACCTTGACCTCCCTCAGAGGAATATGAAACAACTTCACTAAAACCTTTGAAATGATTACAAGATAAACCTGCTAGTCTACCCTTGAGTCACCCCAACTCTATCCTCTCTAGAAAGAGTTTTGCATCTCTACCTTGCGGGTAGAGAGTCTCCTAGCCTTACAACAAAGCTTCTGAGAATACACTACCTTACTAGAGGGAAGAAGAATTCACAAAGCTATCCCTCAAACCCATTTACATGAAAATGATGAAGAACAAAAGCTAGAACTACTAGATGAACTGTTCCAGGAGTTTGGTCTGCTATGATAGTTCAAAAGAAATCTTCTTCATGTATTTGTTGGTGATTTTAATGTCACCGACCGTTTTGTGTAATTGGAAATGACATGAGTGCCAATAGGATTTAGAACTATGATCTAATAAAGGTTAGTAGGTGCGGAGTGCACACTTGTATATAAGAACTAGTTTAATTCCAAAGTGTCTACGTTAGTAGAACTCGAGGTAGAACTCGAAGTATAACTTTCAGTAGACCCAGCTCTGTGGTTCTTGACCGAGTTCTAGAACGATTAGGGAGTTTCCAGCAGTTTCCCAAAAACCGCTGCGGTTATTCTTAAACGTGTTGCAACTGCCTAGGACGGTGAATATGGATATATATCACCATATTTCGTAGACAGGAGTAAGAGGAAACATATCCAACATATCTTTATCACTTTGGCACTCAAATTAAATATACCAATCCATATACTCGACTAGTTTGGCGCTAGTTCTTGTGCCTAAGTTCTAGAGTGTCCTTAAGGATTATCCTAGATTGAATTTCTTGTAACCCAGGCATAGGGGAGAAATATCAATTCGGAAAGTGAACTTACACGATCCTTAAGAAATCCAAGTACTCGATTATCACCCCCTACGTGATATATCCCAACAATCGAATTGATATTTTCTTTGTGATAATCATGAGTACCGTGGAAGAGATGACATTCAAGTTCAACAAATTGGACAAGTTTCAAGCGAATGATTTCCGTAGATGGCAAAAGAAGATGCACTTCCTCCTCACCACTTTAAAGGTTGTGTACGTGTTGAGCACTCCGATGCCGGAAGTGATGGAGGATGAAACCTTGGAACAAACTAGGAGGTGTAACAAGTGGGAGAACGATGACTACATATGTAGAGGCCACATTCTTAACGGTATGTCTGATGCATTATTTGATATTTACCAAAACGTTGAGAGTGCGAAGGAATTGTGGAATTCTCTCGAGTCAAAATACATCGCCGAGGATGCTTCTAGTAAGAAGTTCTTGGTGAGTGATTTTAATAATTATAAAATGGTTGACTCAAGGCCAGTTATGGAATAATACAATGAACTCCTTCGTGTTCTTGGTCAATTTAAACTCCACAAGATAGGTGTTGATGAGTCCTATGCCGTGTCGAGTATAATTGACAAACTTCCACCCTCTTGGAAGGATTTTAAACGTTCTTTAAAACATCAAGATGAGGAACTGTCATTGGTTCAACTTGGGAGTCACTTGCGCATTGAGGAGAATCTTCGTGTGCAAAAGAATGACCAAATTATGGGTAAAGTTGAATCTAGAATGGCTCATGTTCACTTGGTTTAGGATAATAAATCTAACCCGAAAGATAAGGGGAAAGGCAAAAAGCGGAAGTATGAAGACCATGACAAACCCAACAAGAAACCGAAAGGTTTGGTTTGTTGGAGGTGTCAAAAGGTTGGACATGTCAAGCGTGATTGCCGTGTGAAACTGAACAAGAATGGCGCTGGAACGAGTGGCAGTGGACAGGAACGGTCTAAGGACCTGGTTCCACGGAAAGGAGGTCAGTTCCTGACTAACTTTGATAATTCTGTCCAGAATTATGTATCACTCATTCCAGAATCTTTTTATGTACAGGATGATGACTGTGCATGGTGGATTGACTCGGGGGCTACGAGCCATGGTGGATAAAGGATGGTTTGAAGACCTAGAACCAGTGGAGGTCGGTTCCTCCTTACGCATGGGAGATGAGTCAATGGTGCCTATCTTGGGAAAGGGTGTAATTGTTTTAGAATTTACTTCTCGAAAAGCAATTACGTTGTTTGATGTTTTGTATGTACCGAAGGTTCGAAAGAATCTTGTTTCGGGAAGTATTTTGAATAATTTAGGGTTCAAACAAGTGATTGAATCCGATAAATATATTCTGTTTAAGGGTGGTGTGTTTGTTGGTTTTGGATATTTATCAAATCGCATGTTTCGCTTGAATGTTGTGAATAAATTTATTTCTAGTGATAATTCTGTTTTTGTGGCATCTTCCATGAATGATTGTATGATTTGGCATGCTAGATTAGTTCACGTTAATTTTAGAAAAATGCATGAAATTTCTAAAGATGGTTTAATTCCGGCTTTTTATATTAATGATGATAAGTGTAGGACTTGCATGCTTACTAAGATCACAAAACAACTGTTTCCTAATGTTGAAAGGAATTCGGCTATTTTGGATCTTGTACATAGTGATCTATGTGATTTTCACTCAACTCCTTCCATTGGCAATAAAAAGTATGTTGCTACTTTTATTGATGATTCAACTCGGTTTTGTTATGTGTATTTATTGCACACTAAGGACGAAGCTTTAGAGAAATTTAAAGTGTATAAAACCGAGGTTGAATTGCGATTGGGTAATCCAATTAAATGTCTTAGGACTGATCGGGGAGGAGAATATATGGATCCCCATTATTTTCAATCTATTGGAATCATTCATGATACCATGGCTCCGTATACACTACAACAAAATGGTGTGGCCGAATGGAAAAATCGAGTGTTAAAAGAAATGGTTGATTCCATGCTTTCCTACTCGGGTTTGAGTGAAGGGTTTTGGGGAGAGGTCATGCTCACGGCCTGCTATGTTCGAAATAGGGTTTCAAAAAAAGGAACAAGACAACCCCATATGAGCTTTGGTACAAGAAAGCGCCGAATTTGAAATATTTTCGGGTTTGCGGTTGTAGGGCAGTTGTAAAATTGCCCGATCCCAAAAGGAAAACTTTGGGGGAAAGGGGAATTGATTGCATATTCATAGGGTATGCTGAACATTCCAAGGCTTATAGGTTTTATGTAATAGAACCTAATGATGCGGTAGCGGTTAACACCGTGATTGAGTCTCGGGATGTGATCTTTGATGAGATGAGATTTTCATCAATTCAAAGACCAAAGGAACTACTTCCAAGAACTAGTGAGGTGCAAGTTCCAGAATGTTTGGATGGTGCTTTGAATCCCGAAGCACCACAAATAAGGAAAAGCAAACGAGGCCGCATCGTGAAAGACTTTGGTCCCGATTTTCACTTGTATTTAGTGGAAGGTTCAAGGGATGAAACGGGGGTACGATATTCATATTGTTACCAAGTTGAGGATGATGTAAAGACCTTTAAAGAGGCAATGGAATCCCGAAATGTTGCCTTTTGGAATGAGGCAATTGATGATGAAATGTCATCAATTATGGAGAACAACACTTGGGTGTTGTCTGATTTGCCACCGGGTTCTAAACCCTTAGGTTGCAAATGGATCTTCAAAAAGAAGACGAAAATGGATGGAACTGTTGACAGGTTCAAGGCTCGGTTGGTCATTCAAGGTTTTAGACAAAAACCTGGAATTGACTATTTTGATACGTATGCGCCGGTTGCTCGAATTACAACCATTAGGTTGTTAATTGCTCTGGCGGCTACACACAATCTGATTATACATCAGATGGATGTCAAGACGACATTTTTAAATGGCGATCTTGATGAGGAAGTTTACATGAAACAACCGGAAGGTTTTGTTATGTCGGGAAATGAGCATAAGGTTTTTAAACTTGTCAAATCATTGTATGGGCTGAAACAAGCACCCAAACAATGGCATCAAAAGTTTGATGAAGTTATTTTGTCCAATGGTTTTAGTTTAAACCAATCAGACAAGTGTGTCTATAGCCGATTTGATGCCTTAGGGGCGGGTGTGATCATATGTCTCTATGTTGATGACATGCTGATTTTTGGAACTGACCAAAATCAGATTGATGAAATCAGAAGGTTGTTATCATCAAGGTTTTCCATGAAGGACATGGGGGAGGCGGATGTGATTCTTGGTATAAGGATTAAACGGGTAAACAAAGGGATTGCTTTGACACAAGCTCACTATGTTGAGAATATTCTCAAAAGGTTTAATTATAGTGATTGTTCATCCGTTGGTACTCCCATGGATCCTAATGTGAAGTTGATGCCTAATAAAGGAAAGGCGGTATCACAACTTGAGTACTCTCAAGCCATTGGTAGTATGATGTATGCCATGACAAACACTCGGCCGTATATTGCTTATGTCGTGGGTAGGTTGAGCCGGTTTACTGACAACGCATTAATTGCTTGACCGTTACTTTTCCCAGCTGGCAGGTCGGGCGGACTAACAGGCTCCCCGCTGGGCTGGTAGATAGGGTCCAGGTTGTGGACTTGGATCCATGGGTCCAAGTTCGAGGCTTGGGCCGATTACGCTCTGGGCCTAGTCCTATTACTCCATCACGAGTCCCTCACTCCCTTAGTCGAGTAGTAAACTCGGCTAAGAGGGAGTAGTCCAAGTCAGCTGCTCTTCTTTGAGACTGGAAGATCCCTGCCCTTGTCCATGTCGGGGATATGCCTCATTAAAAACCTTCATTAGGAAAAAACACAATGGGAAAAAATCCCAATGAAGGGAAAGAGAGTACACCTGACGCCCCCAAGATGAAGCAAGAGGTGAAATCCTCAGCCTTTATTGCAATGCTCACCATCTGTGAAGAGGATGACTAGAACTGTCCTTCTCGTCGGGCTTGAACTCATCAGGCTCGTCCTCGTTCAGTTGTACCTACACATAAAAGCAACAGGTGTATAATAGAGCATTTGGTCTGGTGTTGCACCCCAACTCAGTGAGTGAGTGAGTCGGACTCACTACTTGAAAAGGGTGACATCAAGTTCCCAAGTTAGGCCTCAACCCAGTCTCCGAAAGGAAGATTGAATCCGCAAGTAAGTGACTCAGAGTCACCATTCGAACGGATAATCCAACCCCACAGAACTAAAGTATATCGACCTTTTCGGGAAATGTGAATGTCAATTAAGTGACAAAATTGCTTGAAAGAGCATGGCTCTAGGTTAGTAGTTCGAACCCGCAAGTGAAGACTTTGAACGGGCGACTCGTCCCCCGAGGTCGGAGTGTGATGCACTAGGAAGGGGTAAGAGCACGCAAGTGCTCGTATAGAATCAAGAGTGTGCGATATTAACATTTATATTGAAGCTTATTAATCGCCACACTCATATGACATGACCCAGTGGCGCGAGTGTGTGTGCTCGGCCATTGTACTACGAATGTGTGTTCTCGTCCGGTGTATGTGAGTGATCGGATTTCATAAGTCCGTTTTTCAATGTTAAAATTACACACGCTTAATAAAAGTAAAAGCAATTATACCACATAATTCTTTTCTTTTCAACTTATGTTTTTTATTATTATTTGAATTGGAGATAGCACTTCGCTTGTGTTCTCAGTTCAATTAGGAAGAGATGACCCAAGTTGATTGAACCAACAAAGGCTGGCCCCAGATCCCTGCTTGCCAAAGAGAAGACGGAAGTCAGGGAACCCTTCCAAAGCTCCATCACCTCCATGCCTCCTCAATATCGACAGAGATAAGAAGACACCAGCGGTTTATTGGCACCCAAACTTGTCCTCGTTGATAGTCGGCCAGAAAACCTCCAGAGTTACGCGCAAAAGTATTCTGATACAAAGCGTTTATCCATGGTTACTGCAGGTTAGGTCTCCCGCCTCTGCTACTTCCGTGGACCAAGAAATGAGATCTGGTCATGGCCGTCACTGGTGTGACCCTCGGCTGATGTGGCTCGAGGATAGTGAGTGATGGGGGAGGCTTCGTCGGCGTCATGAGTGAGGATTTTCTGTCACTCCCAGGAGCTCTCAGGCGGCCATTAATGGCGGACAACCTTACTCTCCATATCTGAGATAAACGCAAAGCTTTCATCGACGCGAGGAAAATCATATCAGGCATGATGGCGGGATTTGGGGCATGAACGGGTGAGATCTGGACAGAGACAAAGATACTTTAGAGATCTGGGTCAGCAGCGCATGCCGCATGGCACCTGGCTTGGCCGGTATCAACCTGAAAGACGAAGACACTGCCGAATCCCATCTGCAAGAACCCCATCTGAAATTGCATTTTTTTTATTGCGGATGAATTTGCTGGAATCTCGAATGATTGTTTTTTGCTGGCTGTTTGGCTCATTGTTTCTGTAACTTTGAGTGATTGTTTCCCATTCTTTTTCCAGATTTTGACTCACATACATGAAAAACTGCTACCAACCTCTGATCATTCCCATTTTTCGTGAAATTTCTTGTTAATTCCTACCAAAGTGATGGGAGAGACAATAGAGACTCTCAATGAAAGCACCAATGTTGGTCCAAAATAGGACGCTGATAGGCTTTTAGGAAAGCTACTTTTGACATTCAAGCAAGAATCAAGAAAGTAAGATTGAATATGGAAAGTAGCTAGGATGTTTGGTTGCCAGAAAGTAGTGTGTAGAAATTGCCTCCATAATCTGAATTACAATATGCCTTTTATAGGCGTATACAAATCGTAACCGCTATCAATAATAATGACTAATTAATTACAACATTAATACGAAATTAAATACATAATTAAACAACGCATTAATTGTTTGACCGTTACTTTTCCTAGCTGGCAGGTCAGGCGGACTGACAGGCTCCCCGCTGGGCTGGTAGATAGGCTCCAGGTTGTGGACTTGGATCCACGGGTCCAAGTTCGAGGCTTGGGCCGATTATGCTCTGGGCCTAGTCCTATTTAATAGTGTAGAATCAATTATTAGTTAGTTTCCTAATTGTATTTGGCAACTTACTCATTATAAATATACTCTCAGGGCTACCAGTCTGGTTAAGCCTGTTTATTACTTTCACATGGTATCAAGAGCCAGCCCTTTACCCTAAATTTTTTTTTCGGACTTCATGGCTTCGTCCATCACCGCCGCCGAGCAGACCACCACTTCCACCGCGCCGCTATCGACGGCAGCGATGACCAGCGCCACGCCTATCTCTACGGCAGCGCCTATCCCTTCGACTGCTCCGTTGTCTCTCTCTTTTGGCTCGACTTCAGCTGTATTTAGGCAGCCGATTTTCTCCTCTTTTCCGATGAGCAGCTCGCAATACGATGCCTCCACATGGGTTCCGCCAGTGTTTGATTGGTCCTCCCCAATTACTACCAGTGCTGTGACTGGTTCGAACTCAGCCACACGTTCGATTCCGACATCATCTTCCTCCAGGCTGTTATTTGGCGGTCCAACGTTTTCTGGAGTGCAAGGATTGGCGCCGTCACCTACGGTTGCACCGATAGGCCGACAGGCAGCACCTCGAATCAGTTCTTTGGAGGCAATTGCTCAAGCTATGGGTTTCTCGGCTCCCAATATTACGAATATCGTTACCACCAAGCTTGATACAGTTGAAGATTATCTGCCCTGGCGCACACAATTTGAATCCTTTTTGGTCTCTCATGGTCTTATGGGCATTCTTGATGGTACTATTCCTGCTCCTCCTCAATATATTTTTGATGCTAATCGTATTGAAGTTATGAACAATGAGTATTATTACTGGTTAAAGCTTGATCAAACAGTTCGTTCTTGGCTGTTTGCTACTTTATCCCGTGATATACTTATTGAAGTTCATACACTTCAAACGTCAGCTACCATCTGGGACCAACTAGAATCCAGGTTTATGGCTGCAAGCATGGCTCGTTCCATGGAGTTAAAACGCATGTTCAATAATATTAAAAAGAAAGAAAATCAAACTATGGAGCAATACATGCGTGAAATTCAGAAAATTACTGAAGCTCTTGCCACGATTAATTCTCCGGTGTCTCTGAAAGATATTATTGAGCAAACACTGCTTGGTCTTGGTCCCGATTATGAGACTATAATCACCACCTTAACCTCTATCCCGGAGGGCCTTACATTTGATAAGCTTAGGAGGCGGCTTGTGGAACAAGAACAACGTCTTCTTTATTTGCGCTCCCAGGAAGCTTCATCCCCGGCTGCGTTTGTTGCTCAACCAGCTGCTCCGGCAGGGCCCGGTCATGAACCGCGTGGTGGTTATCAAAATCATAGGGGCAGAGGACGTCGTGGCCAGCGTGGGAGAGGCTCCCGCGGCCGAGGCAGAGGGCACGGCCAGCAGAATCCACCGGCGTATGGTGCTCCTGGGTACGGTCCGCAGCCTGCCTATTATCAGTCCAGGCCCGGCCAGCAGCCTCAAGGAGGGTATTTTCAGCCACCTGCTTATTCTCCAGCAGCTCCTTCTCATGGACGACCGGGTTCAGTTTTATGTAATACAGTCTTTTCATCGTTTAATACGCATCCCTATTTTATTACTCGTACTAATCATGGCTATGCAGGCTCTCCTTTAGTTGATGGACACTTTGGTTCTGTTTCCCCGCCAGTTGTTTGTCAAATTTGCTATTCACCAGGTCATTCTGCTGCTTTGTGTCCTTCTCGTTTTTCCCAGCCATCTGCTCCTGCTCTTGCTGCTCCCATGGGTGAGCCTAATGATGCAGTCTGGTTTCCAGACTCCGGTGCGTCAGCACACATGACTCCTCAGGAAGGTACATTAGTTAATAAATCTATTTATTCCGGACCACTAACTGTTACTGTTGCCAATGGCACCACTCTACCCATTAAAAATATTGGTGATATTTCCATTAATTCCTTGGCACGCCCTCTTCAGTTAAAATCAGTTTATCATGTTCCTCATATTAAATATAATTTATTATCCATTCAAAAGCTATGTGCTGATAATAATTGCATGGTGATTTTTGATAAAAATTCCGTTTTTCTCAAGGACAAAACCACGGGGGCAACTCTTCTTCAGGCTTCCAGTAGCGGATCTGGTCTCTATCCCATTCGTCTGTCTCCTTCCTCACCTTTGGCTTTGTTTTCAAACGCGGCGCCTGGACCACTTTGGCATCGTCGTTTGGGACACTGTGGCAGTAGAGTTTTAGATGGTCTTAAGCAGTCGGGTCAACTATGTAGTTTGTCTTCTTTTAATCATGATTGTTCGTCCTGTCGTTTGGGTAAATCCCAGAGATTACCATTTCAAGATGTTTTTCATAATGCTAGTAAACCTTTATTTTTAATACATTCTGATGTTTGGCAGTCACCGATTTTATCTTCCTCTGGCTTTAAGTATTATGTTTCATTTATTGATGATTTTTCTCGTTTTACTTGGATATATCCCATGCGTCGTAAAAGTGAAGTCTTTACTCATTTTAAATCTTTCAAGAGTCTGGTGGAAAATTTATTGGATCATAAAATTAAAATTTTTCAAAGTGATGGAGGGGGTGAGTTTGATAATTTAAGTATGCGCTCATTTTTTACTAGTAATGGAATTCTTTTTAGAAAATCTTGTCCTGACACTCCTCAACAGAATGGTTTAGCTGAACGTAAACATCGTCATTTACTTGAGTTAGCGCGAACCATGCTAATTGATGCTAATCTGCCCGCCACTTTTTGGGTTGCAGCTATTTTGACCGCTGCTTATATTATTAATCGCTTACCCTCCACAAAATTTACTGGTTTTTCTCCATATCAAAAATTATTTCACCAGTCTCCTGACTTCTCTTTTATGCGTGTTTTTGGGTGTGCGTGCTATCCTAATTTTACTGCCACTTCAGCCAATAAACTCTCTCCTCATTCTGTTCAGTGTGTTTTTCTAGGATATGCTAATGAGTATAAGGGGTATCGTTGTCTTGATCCTCGGACTGGAAAAATTTATATTAGTCGTCATGTCCGGTTTCATGAAAATATTTTTCCTTACTCCAACTTAGTCACTTCTCAGTCTTCAGCGTCCGGTTCTCTTCCGTCCTGTTCACTCTCTTTATTTCGTCCTTCCACACCAGTGCCGCCTGCTACTGCTACGTCATTGCCCCCGGAGGATTTTCATTCGGACACATGTGCATCTCCACCATCGGTGGACCTCGTACCAGCCATGGATACTGCTGTTCAGCAGGCCAGCACGTCGGCTACTCCGCGGCAGCAGCCTACTTCGTCCGCCACCTCTGCGCCTGACCTTCGGTCTGGAAGTGTGACCCCGGTGGTGGCGGTGTCGGGCAGTTCTGCCGGGCTGGGCTCCTCGTCTCGGATCAGCACCGAGGGTGGTAATGTACACGACTCCGAAACTGCTATCATTCAAAATCATCATCCCATGCAAACACGGTCTAAGTCAGGAATTTTTAAACCAAAAACAATTTTTAATTTAAATACTGCGGTTTTAATTCCTGACCCGACTTGCTTTTCTATGGCTAATAAAAATCTTAAATGGAGAGCTGCAATGGCTGAGGAATTTAATGCCCTTATTGCTAATAACACATGGGAATTAGTGCCGTTTACCTCCGGTAAAAATGTGGTTGGGTCTAAATGGGTTTATAAAACTAAATATCGTTCTGATGGTTCTGTTGAACGACATAAAGCACGTCTGGTTGCCCAAGGTTTTAAGCAGCAAGCTGGGGTTGATTTCTCTGAAACCTTTAGTCCTGTTGTCAAACCCACCACTGTTCGTATTGTCTTAACTTTAGCTATTTCCTATAATTGGCCTATTCGTCAGTTGGATGTTAAAAATGCTTTTCTTCATGGTAATCTCACTGAAGAGGTTTATATGCGTCAACCTCCTGGCTTCATTCATCCTCAGTTTCCTAATCATATTTGTCGTCTGCGCAAGGCAATTTATGGTCTCAAACAAGCTCCCCGTGCTTGGTTTCATCGGTTCAGTAGTTTTCTATTGACTCATGGGTTTGTGTGTAGTCGTGCTGATAATTCTTTGTTCATATTTCGTCAGGCTACTCGACTCATATATTTGTTATTGTATGTGGATGATATTATTATTACTGGAAATTCTTCTACTCTTATTAGTAATTTTATTTCTCTTTTAGGGAAATATTTTGCTATGAAAGATTTAGGGGATCTTCATTTTTTCTTGGGGGTTCAGGCTGTGCGAAATTCTTCTGGTTTATTTTTATCTCAGGCCAAATATGTGTCAGATCTTCTCACCCGTTTTCATCTTCATACTCTTAAGTCGGTTCGCACGCCATTACCTAGCAGAACTAAGTTTTCTCTCACTGATGGTGAGTTACTTGCTGATGCCACCGAGTATCGTAGTATGGTAGGTGCATTGCAGTATTTGACTATGACTAGACCTGATATTACATATGCTGTTCACTTGGTTTCTCAGTTTATGCATGCTCCTCGTACTTCACATATGTTGGCTGTTAAGAGAATTTTTAGGTATCTTCAAGGCACGATTACTCACGGTTTACATCTACAGAAGTCCGCTCATCCGCACTCTGTTACAGCATATTCTGATGCTGATTGGGCTGGTTGTCCTGATAGTAGTCGTTCCACATCTGGATTTGCTGTTTTTCTTGGTCCAAATTTAATCTCTTGGAAGTCCAAGAAACAACCCACTGTTTCAAGATCCTCTACAGAAGCTGAATACAGAGCCATTGCGTACACAGTCCAGGATACATTACACATTCGTTCTATTTTATTCGAGCTTGGCTTTCCTATTCATCGACCGGTTCGTCTGTTATGTGATAATGTCTCTGCTTCATATTTATCTGCGAATCCAATCCAGCATGCTCGTAGCAAGCACATTGATATTGATTATCATTTTGTTCGAGAACGTGTGGCTCATGGTGATCTCGTCGTACAGTATGTTCCTACGAAGTTCCAGCTAGCTGATATTTTCACCAAGAGTTTGGCTTCTCAGCAGTTCTTGTTTTTACGTGACAATCTACGCATAGTTCCTCCTGCATAGATTGAGGGGGTGTAATAGTGTAGAATCAATTATTAGTTAGTTTCCTAATTGTATTTGGCAACTTACTCATTATAAATATACTCTCAGGGCTACCAGTCTGGTTAAGCCTGTTTATTACTTTCACACTATTACTCCATCACGAGTCCCTCACTCCCTTAGTCGAGTAGTAAACTCGGTTAAGAGGGAGTAGTCCAAGTCAGCTGCTCTTCTTTGAGACTGGAAGATCCCTGCCCTTGTCCAAGTCAGCACGAAAGATGAACCAAAAAGTGCAAATACGAGATTACGTGACAAAACAGCCTGTAATGGCCTGCAAATCGGGCTAAATATTTGTGAATCCAAACGGAAGTGCGGAATGTAAATAAATAAGCAAACAAATGAAGAACAACAAGGAGAAGGAGTCACAATCTACGATCTAGGGATCAAGCAGGTTATCGGGAACACTATCTAGGACGGTCACAAAATTAAAGGCGTGTGTTGAGCCCTCCAGGTCATCTGGAATATCCAAGTGCAAAAGGGACAAATCATTCGCTTACTCGTCGGCCCTATCAGGATCTGGCATGATTTTGAGCAAACCAAATTTCTCGGGATCGAAGTCTGGATAAAACTATGCCAGTCTATCGTATAACGTGGTCTGCATGTCGTATCGGCCACACCTGAAGGACATGAGAATTTCCTTATCCCGCCAAAGCTGACCCTCCTCAGTTTTCAACCATGCTTGGACTTGCTCCGAGCGATGAGCCTCCAGCCTCGAAGTGATGATCTCTGAAAATTCCGGGGAAGTTTGGAATGCCGCAACTGCCTGACGCCCCGCATCCGTGAACGACGCCTCCAGTCGATCATACTTTGATTGTAGCAAGTCATATTTTGACTGGAGGTCGGACAGAGCAGCTGCTGCTTCGTCCGCCCGACGTTGAACGGCAACAGAGTGACGGTGAGCCTCGTCAACCTGGTGCTGGAGCTCCTCGCGATGGCAACCTATTGCTTGAAGCGCGGTGGCTATGTCCATCAGCCCCTGTAGGAAACATGGAATCAGTGAGGATTATAATGAAAATAATAATAAAAAAAGAGTGAAACATCAAATCACGACCTACCGCGTTGTGAGATTTGATAGAGCGCGCCATATCCAAAATCGATGAAACACTGAGGGTAGGAGCTGGATGGTTAACAAGAGGAGCCTTGCATTGTTTCCCCGCGATGAGCGGAATGGCCTCGGGGACTGTGCTTCCTTCCCACGTTACACCCAAAATCGTTGGAACACTAAGGGTGGGAGCTAAATGGTTGACGGGAGGGGCCCCGCTTTGTTTCCCCGCGATGAAGGGAATGACCTCGGTCTTTGAAGGCCGGAACTTGGCGTCCTCCTCTGCGGCTAGAGCGGCGAGCCTGCCCCGCATACCTGCAACCTCTGCAAGAAAATAAACAGAGTAAAATGGACTAGTACCGGTTGAACTATTTCTCCGCTCCCGAATCAAAGAGGAGGATTCACACCTTTCTTCTTCTTGCCAACTTGTTCTCCGTGACGTGGGGAAACCCCGCTCTTCACCCCGACGTCTACCTCGGGCACGGTGGCGTCAGACACGCCCTTACTTGCACCGGGTATCACGGACTGGGGGCGACACCCTGCACCGCAACTAAGGGAGGGGGCATGTTAGGCCTGCTTAACATACCTGCAAGAAAATAAACAAGAGGGTGGTGAAGTCATTTCAACCGGGTTTTTCTCCTGTTGAATTAAAAGGAAGTTCGCACCTTTTCCGTCCATGGCAACCTGCTCTTCACGGAACGGGGTGGCCCCGCGCTTATCCCCGGGATCGAGCGAACATGAATCTGCACCAGGCGCAGAAGGTGGGAGCATGGTCCCCGATGACACCTTGGGGGCGGCGGCTTCGTCTCTGTTTCCTGCCACATCTGAGACTATTAGCAAATTAAGGGATGATTTTATATGGTATCTGTGACCTGTTGGGACAGAAGATTTACCTATATACGAGTTAATCGGGAAAGGCCCCCCTTGGAGCAAGGTCTCGACCTTCTCCTCAAGGTCGGGGGTGAGAGATATAGGCTTATACTCGCGCATTGAAATACCCCAGGTGGATGTGACGGGGAGCGAGCGGGGAGCGGACGCCCATACCCATTTATTCGACCACTTCCTAGGTGACTCTGGATACTAATCAACGATCTTATGGTGCGGTGATTGGCAAAGTGACACGAACCCACCGTCATCTGTCTTATTATTAGGGCGGTTCCACCTAAAGCATGCACAGAACAACGGTATGGATGGCCGGATACCAACCCCATTACAGCGAGCGACAAAAGAAGCCGTAAACATATGTGTGGTTGGGGTCATCTGCCACGGCGATATCCCAATATGGGCAAGAAGTGCCACCAAGAATGGACACAAAGGCACCCGCATGCCCTGCACGATGGACGTAATGTGAACCCCAAAGAACAATTTCGGAGGGGGGCTAGTGAGGCTACTCTCGCGATCTGGGAACACGAGGGTGCAATCGCTACCGACCAAACTTTCCGCCAACTTCAGATCTACTTCCGTACTGGTGGAATGCAAACGTTCCCTCCAAGCGTTAGGATCTTCGACGCTATCAGATTCGCCATCTGACTTGGATGAGCTATCCGACTGAGAGGCAACATCCACTACAGGGGTAGCGTTGTTGGAGGATAGCATGGGCTTGTCATGTGGCCCCTTTGGAGCAGGCCGGAGATGTCCTTTAACGATCATGATCCGCGTAGCAGGTCTGTCCAACCGCGATGAGGTGGTGACCTTTTCATGTGTCGTAAGATTTTCAGAGGCTCCTTGATTTTTCCCTGATGCCGAAAATTCGGGTTGAGACATTACATTCACCTCGCTGGCTTGAGTTTGTTTAATCGAGTCTCCATGCATGTACCTTTTTGCCACCTTGTCGGATCGGGATCGTACGGCCAAGCCGCTTGGTGATGACCGAATGTTCACATCGCTGGTTTGGGTTTGCACGGCCACGCATCCAGGTGACGACCGTACGGCCGTCTCGCCACGACGGGCTCGTGCAACCAAGTTTCAAGGCCGTGACATTGCGTCCACCTCGCCAGGTGGGGCTCGCGCAGACGATACCTGACCCGCAAGATGTTGCTGGGAATGTTTGGCAGACAGACGACGTTCGCGGGTGGAGAGGGCACCATGATGAGCTTCGTATCACGGACTGCGTTGAGAACCCGTGCGTAGGCTTGGAACAGGAGCTTCGCTTCAGACTTGTCTCTGTCTCAGCACGAGTTTTCCACCTCTTGAAAGCATCAAATGCATCAGATTTATTTTTGAGAAAATAAAATCATACCTTTCTTGTGGCGTCATCAATGAAGGTCATGTAGTAGGCGGATCCTCCCAAGGATGTAACTTCTGCAGGTCCCCAAAGGTCGGTGTGAACTAGTTCCAGCTTCTCCGGTTTGCCTTCCCTTTGAGAAACTGACACGTTTATGTTTCCCGAATATGCAGCCCTCGCATGAGCCAACCTCAACAGTCTTCAGGCCGGGCAGTTTGCCCTTCGAGCACAGCTCCTTCATCCCCTTTTCGCTCATGTGACCGAGTCGATAGTGCCACAAATTTACATCGTTTGTTGCATCGGCAGCAACATCGATGCAGTCCTTCGAGTTCGTTGTCATGTACAACGTACCCTCCTTCTTCCTCTTAGCAACCAACAAGGCTCCCTTGGTGATCTTCCAATTTTTGCTGCCGAATGTAACTGCATAACTTTCCTCATCCAGCTGCCCAATTGAAAGAAGATTCCTCCTCAAACCAGGAATGTGTCGGACGCCATTCAGTTTCAGCATGCATCCGTTCGGAGTCTTCACGTGGACTGTCCCCTTCCCGACAATTTTAAGAGGCTCTTCATCAGCAATATACACCTCTCCAAAATTGTCGGAAGTACACTGTTCCATCACTTCAGAATTACCACATGAATGGAACGAGGCTCCAGAATTCAAAACCCATGACTCCAACGGACTGCTCACGCTCAGGATCAGGAGATCATCGCCAGATGATTCTGCCGCTGCATTGGCATATGTCTTCTCCTTCTGATCCTTGATCTGCTCCTTGCACGGGCTCTTGAAGTGTCCGTACTCCTCGCAGTTCCAGCACTTGATCTGACTTCTGTCCTTCTTGCCCTTGGTATTTGACTTGGATTTGGATCTTGATCTATCCCGATTTGACTTGGACTTCGACTTCGTTCTGCCCCGGTTCTCTGTACTCAATGCCAATCCAGAAGCCACGCCTGATTCCTTCCTGCGGATTTCTTCGCTGACCATCAGATTTCTTACTTCATCGAATTTCAGTTTCTCTTTCCCTGCCAAAACACTGACTGCAGTCACCGTTCCGTTCCAGCTTTCTAGGAGAGAAGACAGCAGAATAATGGCATGAATTTCGTCGTCGAATTTTATCTTAACCGCGCTCAACTGTGTGGTGATCACATTGAACTCGCTGAGATGATCTACCACTCCCGTACCTTCTGACATCTTCAGGTTAAAATGACGACTCATCAGATGAACTTTGTTCACAGTGGAAGGTATCTCGTACATATCCGACAAAATTTGCAACATCTCCTTCGTCGTTTTTGCTTTGACGGTGTGTAGGGCGATGTTTCTGGACAGTGATAATCGCACCACGCTCATCGCTTTTCTGTCCAGCAACTTCCAATCGCCCTCCTTCATGTCTTCGAGCTTATCATCCAGAGGTTGATACAGATCTCAACCGTACAGGTAATCTTCGATCTGCAACTTCCAGAATCCGTAATCCGTTCCGTCAAACTGCATCACCGGTGTCTTCGAATTGTCTGCCATCGTGAGATCTTCCTTCGAACTCAGGGCTCTGATACCAATTGTTAGGAATTAAACTCACGCACGCGATGAATAATAAGAAGAACACACGAAAATTTGGTAACCCAGTTCGCCACGAATGACTACGTCTGGGGGCGCTGCGCTACCAAGCCAGGAATATTATTGCTATTTTCGGATCCACACACAATGATTACAAGGGAGAGAGCTTGTATTTATAGAGAAGTAAATCCTAACCCAAGGCAACTACGATGCGTTTCCTAAAATAAATTAAGAAACGTGTTTCCAAAAATAAATTAAGAAATGGTCTCTAACACCTTACAATCCCACGGTATAATTTGTATATGGGGGATCGGAGTTTTTTTTTTTGTTTTTTTGTTTTTATTCTTTTGAAAGTTTTTTGTTTCAAATAAATACATTCTTTTTTTATGCGACTGTTCTATAACCAGAGTAAACATCTTGTCTGTATAAAGATTGTTTTTATGCAGTAATGAATGGTCTAATGGACAATAACAACGAATGATATTTGCTATTTTTATTGTTCCATTTGCTGCTCGTAAACATCGTGCGCCTCAAATAAACCAAAACAATCACAACAAATAAGGATTGTTCTACTAGTGATACTAAGCATTTAGCTTCAAAAATTCAAAAACATTTAAAGGCCCTTTGGAATCACTGTTTTTCGATTTATCAAGCTTATCAGTTAATTTTTTTACCAAACACATAACTTTTGCTTTCGCGCGCTGAGTTGTGTAATAAGCAGAAAAAGTAAGGTTGAAGTTACTTTTCTGGCAGTATTGACTGAAGTTATTGTAGATGATCATTTTAGCTATTTTTACATATAATTTTTTCTTTATATTATTAATAAAATATATTTTAAAAGTAGTTTTTTCTTAAATCAGCCAATGCAGCCATTTCAGCCAGAACTTTATAAATTTCAGCTGAATCAACCAAATCAGCCGATTTTCGTGCTATCAAACGAGCTCTTAACATTACTTTATAAAGTGCATGATGATATAAAATTATTTTATTCATTACTATAATCACTACTATTTGCACCTCTGATAGACAATTTATAAGTCCTCGCAAGTGCACAAGTCGCGGTAGTAAAGTGCTCAAGTAAGGGTCGAATCCACAGGAAAATGCAACTAAATAATTGGAAAACTATTAATTAATAAAAATAAAAGTGAAATTAATCTAACAAAAAAAATGAATTTTGAATTTGTTTAATTTGAAACTGAAAAGTAAAGCTTGAATTAAAATGGATGCAAGGAATTTAAATGAATGAAAATAAAGTAATTAAACAACTAACGAAAATTGGTTGAGAATTTAGCAAGAGAAAAGATAGTCCAGGATTATGAATCAGTCACTACTTTTTAGTATTTGTGATTTAGTTAGTCAATTAAAATTGAGGGGTTCGTTCTAGACAGAAATATGACTATTCCATATGACGTCCAGAATAAGTCACGTACTTTAACTATTAATCAACAGGAAATTATTAATTCAATAGTTAAAATCCATTTATCACAAAAGAACTACGGAAACCCGATTTAACAACCAAATAGATAACTTAACAAGACAGTCAAATTATCTATTCTTTTATCCAAAAGAGCTCGGAATAATAGGCATGACATGTCCTCTGTTAATCCACTCAAACAACTTAATCAATCATGCTAAAATTGGCCAGAAGTTAACACAACAAATTAAGTGAATAAGAACAATGGATAAAACTCAACCAATTGACATAACTAAAATCACAATTTTATACTAAATCATAGCAATTTTATCATACTCCTGGACTAAGAAATTTAGCTACTCATAGAAAAATAAACTAAGACAATAAGAGTATAGCAATTTATTCCAATCATCTAAAAAAAATACCGAATAGCTGTAAGCATTTAAAGTTGTAAGAAGCAAATTTCAGAACTTAAACTAGTGTATACGGAGAATTTAAATAGAAACTTGAAACCAGAATCGGTGCTGCCTTAGAGAAATCAGGAATTCAGCAAACTTCTTTCGGTCCCAACCAGTTTGGTGGAGATCATATGCTGAACAGCAACACTAAACCTCCAACCTTCCTCCTTCTGGCTGCTATGAGCGATTCAGCAGCCCCGACTTCCGGCTTCAGCTCTCCCTCCTGGCCGCCAGAATCCGCCCGTCACTGCCGAATAGATGGAGCCGCCCGAAAAAGAATAGAGCCCGACCCCTAAACCCTCTCCGTTTTCTTTCCTTGGGCTTTTCTTTTCCTTGCTGGATTTTTGGGTTGTTGGTGCCGTACAAGTCAAGAGGAGCAATTCTCCTTTGTTGGGCCTCAAATCTTTTGCTAGACTCTTTTTTTTCTTCTAAAAAGTGGCTGCATTGCATCTGATGTGACATAGGAGAGAGATAGAGATAGAATAAATATTGGGATGAAGTGGTGTGTAGGGAAAAATGAAAAAGATGAGAGAGATAGAGGTAAAAATGGACCAAGATCTATGACAAGGTCCATATATGGACCTTACACGGGATTCGAGAAGGAAAAATTGATGAAAAGTGGGTTAAAAGTAATATAAAAAAATGAAAATGAAAATAAATTGGGAAATATGTGGGTCCTACACATAAAATTTGTGAGATAAAAAATGGGACCCATGTGTAAGGGTGTGTAAGAGACCACACCCTTGCATTGGAGATGCTCTTAGAGGAGTAATCCTCTTTTTCATTTTGTTGTTTGCTGAGCAGTCCTTCAAAACAAAAAGTATTTGGCTCACTTCTTTTAATTTTCCAACAACCCTTGGAAAATGGAAAATCTCCACAATTCAGTCCAAAAGTCCTCAAATCCTTCAATTAAAGTTCCCACCTGTAAAAATCATTTTTACAGAAAATATAACTCTCAACCTCTCAATTAGGCAAATAATAAGCATAGAATTGTGATAAAATAATACAAAAACGAAGTACAAATTCTAGCTCATCAACCTCATATCTTTCTTCGTATGAAATCTTGGAGTTTATTTGGTCCCTAATTGGATCGGAGTTTATGCCACTTTATTCTAATTTTTTCGTAAGAAATCGCAAAAAAAAAATCTAACTTCTGTTTTATTTTTTGGAAGAATTCGGCTTATATTGATAACATATAATTCAGAGTATGGGTCAAATGACAAAAAGAAATTTGACAGCCGTAGCAATATAATTCGCTGATCCATAACTGATAAACAAAAAGCCAAAAACGGTTACTTTATTCCTCTTACCCCCCATATCCAAAGTCAACGTCTTACAAACAGGGAGATAAACGAAAAAACAAACACCAAAACAAAAGCAACAATTGCTGAAGTAGCAAATAAAACAAAATAAAAAACACTCATGTCGCAGCCAGAAAACTTGAACCATCCCTCTGACTTGCAGCCTCCAACCTTCAACCAGCATCTTCAGCGGACTTAAGAAGCAAAGCCCCCCTCCTCCCCATTTTTTGCCCCATCCATAGCCATGGTGTCCTCCACTTGCCCAGTTGCCCCTTCTCTGTCTGGGTCTCCCAGATCTTCCTCCTCTTACAAACCTCTTCTTTTGGCTCCTCCCCTCCTTGTGTAAAACTTTGGGCTGATTTGGCTCCTCCCCTCATTGACACTTTCTCCTTTTCTGCCATCTTTCTTTCTGATTTGGATGCCCCTAGACCGCCACCCGTTCTGCCAGAGCTCGATGAACTCTCTAAGAGCCCTCCTGTTGGGCTTGTCTTCACCCCGCTACCTGCTTTAAGCTGGGTTCCAAATCTTTTTTCTAAAACTAATCCTTCCTCATAATTTAAGGGACAGAAATTATCTGAATGTCCAATCAAACCACAGATAAAGCAAAAGTTGGGTAATCCTTCATATTTAAAATCTACCCAAAAACTTTTACCATCTTTTTTCAGATTTGTTCCCTTCTTGAGCGATTTATCCATCTTCATAAGAACCCTAACCCTCATATATGGCTCTAATCTATCACTTTTCTGGTTATCATTATATTTAATAAATCCCCCTATGAAATTTCCAACACGTCTGGCAGTGCCTAAATTAACAAGACTGTAGGGGACATTATGAATCTGAACCCAAAATTCAGTCTCATTTAAAATAATTTTGTGTGGAATATCATCAGGCAAAACCTCTTTTAACATTAATAGACTACGCTCAAACTGCCAAGGACCTCCTTCATATCAAGCACATGCTTCATATCAAAACGATGGTTAAACGAAAACATATACCTTTTATCGCCAATTTCTTTCACTGACATACCTTTCCCCGACCTCCAAAGTGTAAGCATCGTTTCTTTGAGATCCGGGAATTTGACTTTGCGGTCAGTCAGTACTTGGCCGATCACTGGGAAACTCGTCGCCGCCGCCTCTATCGAGTCTCTTCAACCTCTCCTTCATCGAGGTTTAGCTCTTCTTCATCATCACCAATCGTCATCTGCTTGTAACGATCAACTAAAATTTCCATCTACCTTCCTAATTCCCCCGCCGATATCCTTTCTACTGCGAGTCGTGATAACAACAACCACCAACACAAAACCGTGCTCTTTGTTTCGTCGTGCCTTCCCTAGCTTCCGAATGGCCCAAATAAATATTCAAGACCACCGCCCTCTCCTCCAATCCTAATCGCGCTGCTGTCCCGACTTCCAACAGCACCGCCCAACTCCACCAATCAATCTCGCCCTTCGATAAACACGAAGGCGGACAAAACAAGGCTAAGGCTTATCGGCCGATAACCCTAGAGAGAGAAAAAAACTTGACAAGACATAAGATTTAAATCCCACAAGTTTGTACTTTTTCACTTCTCTTGAATCTCTTCAAAACGATTTCGCATATACAATCATATTTTCTAAGGCCCTGTTTGGTTGGAGGGTTTCGGAGGGGAGGGGAGGGGAGGGAGGGATTTGTGTGTGTTTGGTTGAAGGAAATCGAAGGGAAAAGGAGGAAAATGGAACACTTCCAAAATCCTCCACTTCCTCCCATTCTAAACCCTCCAAATCGGGGTATTTCGAAGGAAACGTGTCGATAACCACAAATTATCCATCTCCTACGTGAATGGACAAAATGTTATAATACAAAAAAAGTAAAAAAACATAAAGTTTTGAAAAATTAAAAAACCTAAAAATTAAAAAATTTAAAAATTTAAAAATATAAATTTGAAAAGTTAAAAAATAAAAAATTTAAAAAATTAAAAATTTAAGAAATAAAAAAAATAAAAATAAAAACAAAAAATAAAATTATAAATTAAAAAAGTAAAAAATCAAAAAATAAAAAATAAAATAAAATTATGACTCATGACCATAGGAGTAATATTTACGATAGTTAGATATGTATCTATTTTTTAAGTAAGCTATCAAATAAAGGTAAATTGCGAAAATATTTTCATTAAACCTTTCCTCCTACTTCCTCCAACCAAACACAAATTTTTATCAAAATCTTTCCGGCCTTCCTCTTCCCTTCCCTTCCCTCCCCTCCTTGACTCTCCCCTTTTCCCTCCTCCGTTGAACCAAACAAGGCCTAAGTGAATCCACCATTATTTAATTCAAGTTAATATGGGAAAACCTCTTTTGATAAACACTAGCTTGGGATGAATGAAAATGAAGAAAAAGAAAAACACAAAAATCGGCGAAAAGGAATTGAAGATAAAAGAGAGAGTAAAATTGATCGATATGTACTCTTTACACGAAATTGGATAGGGCGGAAGGGATTAGTTAAAAGGAGATGATCGAAAAAAGAAAAATCCTAGAGCAGCAAGTTATTAGAAGTCACTAACCATTTAAGCCCTGTTTGGTTGGAGGTTTTCGGAGGGGAGGGAAGGGAAGTGAGAGATTTGTCATTTGTGTGTGTTTGGTTGAAGGAAATAGGGGGGAAGGGAAGGAAAGTGGAAGACTTCCAAAATCCTCCACTTCCTCCCATTCTAAACCCTCCAAATCGGGATATTTCGGAGCAAAACATGTTGATAACCACAAACTATATCCATTTCCTACATGAATGGACAAAACGTTGTAATATACAAAAGTAAAAAATTAAAAGTTTTGAAAAATTTAAAAATTAAAAAAATAAAAAATAAAACATTTAAAAATTTAAAAAATTAAAAATTAAAAAATGTAAAAATTAAAAAATTTAAAAATTAAATTTTAAAATAAAAAAACTAAAAAAACTAAAAATTAAAAAAAAAAATTATAAAATTAAAAAATTTAAAAATCAAAAAATAAAAAAAATATTACAACTCATGATCATATGAGTAATATTCAACATAATTAGAGATGTATCTATTTTTTTAAGTAAGCTATCAAGTAAAGGTTAATTGGGAAAATATTTTTACTAAACCTTTCCTCCTATTTCCTCCAACCAAACACAAATTTTTATCAAAATCCTTCCTTCCCCTTCCCTCCTTGACTCTCCCCTTCCCTCCCTTCCTTTGAACGAAACAAGACCTTAGGAACTATCAAAAAAGGATGTGGCAAAAAGGGGAAGAAGATGAGAAAGAAACGAAAATAAAACGAGAAGAACAACTAAATAGAGGAGAAAAGAAAGTAAAGAAAAATGATCATGAACGCGTAGGGCCGGAATAAAGTCTTTATAAAGAAGAATTAAGCTGACGAGATTTCATGAAATGGGAAACATTAAAAAAAGTGGGGAAGAAGAAAAATACAAAAAAACTATGGAGAGGAAACTCAAAAAACACATTCGGTTATGCGGAAAAGTGAATACATAAAGATGGAGAATAAATAAAAACAACAAGATGAAAATAAACAAATACGGAGTAAAAAGTGTCCAGAGGATAAAAATAAACACAAAAAAAACTTCAAAATGGAAAAAAGAAAAGTGATACGTAGTATATGAGACGATTTTGAAAAGATCAACAAAAGTTTATATACTTCCTCCGTCCCAAAATAAAAGACAAATATTTCTTTTTGGGTTATCCCAATATAAAAGACACATTTCCTTTTTTGACAAACAAAACAGTGCAAGAAATTAAATAGTACCAAAAAGTGTCAAACAATGTCTAAACTGTGTCAAACAGTGTCCAAACAGGGGGCAAACAGTGTCCAAACAGGGGGCAAACAGTGTCCAAATAGTGAGAAACGTACCGTGTTCCTCCTAAAAATGTTTGAAAATGCAAATGTGCTCTTTATATTGGGAGTTTGGGACAGAGGGAGTATATATTTGATTTAACGGTTTTCAAAGAAAAAAAATTCAGTCACAAATTGGAGAAAGAAAATGAAGTAAATATAAGGTACATTATGTTAGAATTACAATTAGGTGAAACTGTTATTAGAATTGAGAAGATTCGTAAAAAGTGGAATTTTAAATGGTAAATATTTTGTGATTTGGTGACATTAGTGTGACACTCTCCAAAACAAAGCGCTTACACGTTCTAAATTCATCCTGATCAAGAATGTTAGCGTTAAGAAAAACAAATAATATAAATGTGAGAAAGTACAACAAAAAAAAGTGAAATAAGGTTCTATTCTTCTCTTGTTTCTGGAATAAGGTTTAATTTTTCATTAAACACTCATATACAGTTAACACGGCGGAATGCGCATTGTCTGTACGTATACATGTTCCTCGTGAAGTAAGGTTCTATTCTTCTCTTGTTTCGTGACTTTCGTCCCACTAACAAAACTAGCAACACGCCAATATATATCGTATCAAAGAACACGGAGATAGAAATAGCAATCATTAAAAGGAATTAAGGATGATAGTTGGTCAAATGTTGGAACTTAATCGGAAGAAGTCCCTCAGAAGCTAGGCAAAAACATGTACACACGCTCAATAAAAATGTAATTTACAAAATATATTTGCATTAATAATTTAATATCTTTTTGTAAAATTTCAAATAGAAGAAGAGAGTATCAACAAAGTTTTCACGTAAGCAAAGTCTCTACAAGAGATTAGAGCATGTAATTAACAAAAAAACACATGCTTATATATTTAAAAAGGAAATACCGTACCCTGAATAAGACTAAAACCAGCGCCGGTCCTGACTAATTATGGGCCCGGGGCAAAAGACAAAAAATAGGCCCTATAGATGTTAGTGCCGGTGAACGCTTGCAATATATGATCCCCTACAAAAAGCTCGTGATTAAAAAACGAAAATGCAAAATAGCAATTGGCCAATTGTATGAAAAGATTTAAAGATATAAATAAATTTCAACTTTATATCCTTAATTAAAAACCATTTTCTAAGTAATATACTAGATACAAGTAAACCCAGAGAGAAAAGGATGCTAAAATATGAAAAAGACAGAAGCTATCCGCCATTGGCTTAGTACTACAAGTAAACCCATAAAGTAATATACTAAATAATTAAAATTATAAATTAATGTAGTCAATTTACATAATTAGTAAGTGCCTGTGAGCACCGTGCGGCCGTGCTCGTCCTCATATGATGGTTGAATCCTTTGAGAGGTCTAGAGAGGATTAGAGGAAAAGGCAAAAATTAAGAATTTGAGAATTGAGAATTTAAGATTTGAGAGCAGAGAACAACGAAGGCTGACGGTTGAATCAATTAAGCAAAGCGTGTAGTTGATAAGAGACCGAAGAGATTCATATGATTTGTATCAGGGAGGCGGAAAGATTGAGTATCCAACGTTTGGGAACTGAATCCAGAATTGGTTAGGATTGGTATTAATGTTTAGTTTTCGATTTTTGTGAGGGAGTTCGAAAGTCTTCCTCTCGCATGTGGGCCTTGGCTCAATCTAGAACTACGAAATAGATATTGATATCTTACCGTATACGACTATACGGAGTACTATTAATTTAGGAGTAAAGGGTCAGTTTGGTCCTCGAAGTTGCAAAAAAGGCGTCAAATAAGTCCTTATATAAAAGATTCTGTCTGGACGTGCCATTTGAGGTGGCTCCCGGTGGAATTTTGTGATAAATTTTTTTGAGCATCTTATTCATTAAGTCTAGTTTACTCATACCAAATTTCAGCTAAAAATTCAATCGGGAAGACATTCAAATGAATTCTTGAAGATAACAGCGCTTTTAACGGCACAGTTATCTTCAAGAATTCATTTGAATGTCTTCCCGATTGAATTTTAATCTGAAATTTAGTATGAGTAAACTAGACTTAATGAATAAGATGCTAAAAAAATTTCATCAAAAAATTCTACCGGGAGCCACCTCAAATGGCACGTCCGGACAGAATCTTCTATATAAGTACTTATTTGACACCTTTTTTGCAACTTCGAGGACCAAACTGACCCTTATCCCATTAATTTAGATATTTAGTATTATTAATTTATATATATAATAACTACTATAAAATCTATGGGCCCCTTTTTCCTGGTGGGCCCTGGGCAGCAGCCCAGGCTGCCCCTATACCAGGACCGGCCCTGACTAAAACAAAGACAAAAATCATAAACAGGATAATCATTATGTTATTATCAAAATATGACTCAACTAACCCCTCCTATTTTGGAAAACTTTATTCCAAGTTATTCTTTTAATAGAACTAAATAAGTCATATTTGAGGAATACAACATATTTAGTCATATTATTGAATTTTATTTGTAGTCCTATAATGAGCAAATTCTACAATTTAAACAGTGAGGGTATGAAATTAGTATGTAACTATGTATTATAAAAATTCCTTAATATAAAACTAAAACATACACAAAATTCAAGAATAGAAGTAATTAAGTGATTAAGTTTTTTAGAGAATAAAACATACTTAGTCCTATATATGCTTGTGTTTGCTCGAAGAATTATGTATACTCCTTAATTTCAATTTTCGATCTTTTCTTTGAAACACATAGAGCTCATTTGGTAATCTCATGTGTTTCGGCTTATTAGCCTTATTAGTCATTTTTTTCACCAAACACGTAACTTTTGAGCCTTTTTAGTGACTCTGTTGTTTGGCTTATCGGGTTTATCATCCAAAATTTTAACAAAACAAGTAAGTTTTGATTTCACGGTCTAAATTTTGTAATAATTAGAAAAAGTAAGGTTGAAGTTACTTTTGTGACTGTTTTGGCTGAAATTACGGTAGATGATAATTTTAACTATTTTTCATACGGAGTATAATTTTTCTTTTATTGTATTAATAAAATATATTTTAAATATAATTTTTTCATAAATCAGCTGAATCAGCCAATCCAGTCATTTCAACCCGAACTTCATAAATTTAAGCACAATCAGCTGATTTAGCCAATTTCAATGTTACCAAGCGGGCTCATAATTAATCTTAATCAAGTTTCCGGATGTACTAGCTGTCTAGCTCTGTCCTGAAAATGTTTGTCATATTGAATTTACTTGATTGAAAATATTTGTATTAAAAAATATCATAAGTCAAAATTGATTTTGTTTGCCAAAGAAAAGTCAATTAACAACTATTGTTAGGACAGATTTTGTTCAGTGGAGGGGTCTAATACTTGCATATAGTAGCTGTAATTAATTAATTTGCGCAACATGCACTGCTTTACAGCACGCAACGCTGTAGCGCGCTTATCTAATTACGGAGTAATAATTAGCTTGCGACGTAATTACATAGATTCTATTCCATTCCATTGCATCTCCACCATCAATCAAAATCAACGGCGTTGTATAATCCAATCCCTACAAGTATAGATTCTCCGCCCTTGGATCGCCTAGCTGCCACTATAAGTAGTACCCAATCCCCCACCCCTCTTGGCCTTAAGCATCTATCAGAAAGATCAATCGACATCTTCGAGATATCAACAGAGACATATTATCGCAACATCGGAATGGGAAAGAAGTCTGGGTTTTGTTGCTTTGGGCTGCTGAAATGGAAGAGGAAGAAGAAGGTAACAAGTCAAAGGGAGGAGGTGATGGGAAAGAGTAAGGCGAACAGGGTCCGGGCGAGGGAGGAAGATGACGATTACTATTACGACTGGATGGCAGACCCGGATATTGATAACAAAGCCGCTGAGTTCATCAATGCCAAGCGACAGCTCTATCGGAGCACTGCCGCCGCCACCGCCACCGCCACCGCCGACGAAGCTGCTGATCATACTGCGGACGCCACCCACCTCTCCAATTAACAGACTTCATTATATTCTATCTATGTATATGTTGTACTCACACAGTAGTCACACCTACATACATACGCTAGCTATTTTTGACGGGAAAAGTCAAAAATGATAAACTTTGACCCGCTATTTTAATTAATATATTTATGTGAAACTAAATAAATTTATACTTATATAATAGTATTTTTAACAAAGAACATTTTTATATGATTTTCATATTATCAATATTATCGTGTATAAATATATAATCGATCAAAGTTTAACATTATTGACTTAAAAACTTGTGTGGCTAAATAAAAAGGGGAATATATATCTATTATGCGGTGTAATCGAGGTTTTTTGTCGGCCGGCGGCGTGGGCTCTCCACAGGTGGCTTTGTCACGGAGTTTTACCGGTCTGTGGTTAGCGATAAGCAGGCGAGGCCTTGGCTGCGTCAAGTAGCGGCCGGCAATGCGAGGAGGATCCCAACGAAGCGGTAACAGTTTCGTCGTTGGCGTCTTCATGATTCATGTTAATGGTGTTCAACAGTTTCGGAGATAGCAGCGGCCCTGCATCAACTAGGGTTGCGAGGCCTATGTTTCCGATACTTGGTTTGGCTATTTTGGCTTAGGTGGTGATTGAGATGGATCCGGAAGCTGTACCAGCTGTGTTTGATTCGGATGAAACGTACCCTAGCGGTTTGGGGCCCGGTGAAAGGGGCGAATTCGGGCTCCATTCGGTTGTTTGGGGGATCAGTGTAGTTGTTTGGGTCGAAGATTTTCTTACAAGGGACTGACTGCTTATGTGGTATGGGAAATTCTAGATTCAGGTGATGGAGGAGGAAGATGGAATGAGGATGATCCGCCCCCTCCTGAACCGCCGCCTTGGATCGGAGGAAATGTGTGTCTAGGTTTTGGAAGAAGACACTTGAAGTTTGGATTCAACTGTTCCATCAATTGATGTTTAATTACTCTTCCTATTTTCTTTTTTCTAATTTTTTTTTTATTATGTCAAAAAATAAGGGTGATAGTTTCGTAGTTTGGTTTATTTTAGTTGCTAGATTTCTGTAGGGAGGCAATCTGGCTGACTCAGCTGCTAATAGCCTCAACGCTTTCATATGTTCAGTGATTCGCCTCGCTCCTTTTGGGGTAGACTACTCTATGTCTGATCAGGGAATGAGGGTGCCGTTGGGCTTATGGTTATTGTTGGTTAGAGGGAGGTTAGTGTCGGATGGTTATTATATTGAGTGTCATTCTTCTGATTGTATTGTCTTTCAGTTACACACTCAGAGTTTGATTTAATATAATATGTTAGTTTTCCTTCAAAAAAAACTTTTATGTAGTGTCTATATATATATATATATATATATATATATATATATATATATATATATATATATACACACACACTTAAGGAAACAATTTTTTTAATGATTTGAGAAAAAAAGTACAATGCGAACAATGTAGAAATAAAAGAAAAAAAGGAAAAGGACAAAAGAAGTAAAGAAAAGGAAACAATGCAGTATATATATTAATGTATTCAGTGAACCGCGGAAGGACCTAGCGATTTTGCTAGGGTTTTAGTTTGTGAGCGCAGCACGCTTGCGCCGACTTCCAAGGCAGCGGCTTTGTCCTGCTAGTTCGCGGCAGGCAACTCCGACCAGCAGCTCTCAATGGAATGGAAGAGACGACGTCGTCAACTCAGACCGTCGCTCAGCAGATTGTGAGGTCCGAAAATCAGTTGGTCAAGATGGCAGAGACGTACAACGAGTAAGAGATCAATGCTCTGGCGTAGGCGTATGGACAAATGGAGATGGAAGAGGGGGATGAATTTTTGGTTGTGGAAGCTAAGGCGCAGAGCACTTCTCATGACAACCTTGCCCCTGTAGGAATGATTACGTTAGAAAAATCGGTACATTTCAATAGCTTTCGGGATATTATGGCAACTGTTTGGAAACCTGCGAAGGGCGTCACCATAACGGAGATAGGACCTAGAAGTTATATGTTTCAATTTTATGATGAGGATGATATAACAGGGTAGCTAATGAGGGTCCATGGATTTTTTATCAAAATTTAATTTTCACGAGTAAATTGAAAGACAGAGATATTTTGGTAGGTTACTTTACCATAACTAATGCTGAGCGAATTGGGAAGTTTTAGGACATTTCATAAAAATGGATGAGCAAAATTTTTCGGTAGAATGGAATCCTTTTATAAGAATTTGTGTCAGTCTTGATAAGGGAAAATCATTAAATGGAAACTGTTTTGGCAAAAGGAAGAGGGAATCAATGATTTTGTCAAGTTTTGATATGAGAAATTGTCAAGTTTTTGTTTTCTATGTGGGATAATAGGACATGCAGAGAGCCATTGTCCTCGTAAAAGGGTAGGAAGTGAGAAATCCGGAGAGAGGCCATTCGGTCCGTGGATTTGGTAGCAAAGGCGGGAATGGATCTGAGGGAGAACAAATGGCTCATTCCAGTGGGCAAAGGGCACAATAAGAACGGCTAGGCCGGCCTCGGTGGCATCGCTAACGACAAGCAGGTGGGCACTTTGGAGGGCGGGACTCTAGGAAATGAGGTGGGAAGCTTGAACAGAAGTGCATGCGTGCGGAGGAATCAGGAGGTCACTCTTACATCGAGGAAATGGAGGTAGAGCATGCCCGAGCAAAACATGGGAAGGAGGCGAGTTACAACTTTGTGCCTCGCCAAACACAGATCTGAACTCCATCAAAACACAGCGCGAGGGGAGTGAAAAAGCGGGAGGCCTTAAAGCGATTTATTTATATTGCGTTTATAAGGAATATAAATGAGCATGGACTTCATCAACCGAGATAATCATATTCAATGTATGAGTGTGTGTATGCATGAGTGTGTGTATGTATGAATGTAACACGTCCTCACAAACCAAAAAGAGCCTTTACCGCACATATTATCCTCACTCTTGCGCCTCCCCGAGAAACTACTCAGGGGATCACCCATCCTAAGACTAATCTCGTACAAGCACGCTTAATTACGAAGTTCTTAGTAGATGATTGAGAACCCTAAGAATTTTTCGAAGGGGTCGCCATCCTAAGACTGCTCTCTTGCAGACACGCTCAATTACGGAGTTCTTAGTAGATGAGCTCCTTAAAAGAAGGTGCTCCTTTGTTGTTGCTATGAGTAGTATGTACTATTAATTGTTTTAAGCTAATTTCGGGTGTTACAATCGGCCCACTTAGGAATGCAACGTCGTCGTTAAACGTGCAAGCTAAGCTAATATCAATGAAGCCCTAAATCTTTGTTCTCACTCATGCGCACCCCTGAGAAAAATTTCAGGGAGTCACCCCTTGATTTGAGTTTTCTCGCACTAATAAAAAGATGTAGTAGTAAAAGGTTTTAGTACGAGTATCGTCTCCACAGCGACGGGAAAAGGGAATGACGTGCACTTTGTCGTGAGTGCACTCAAAATAAATTCAATACTAACACTTATACGTAGTATAGCGTAGTAGAGTTCGTATCCACAGGGAAAGGAATAATTTTCTTTTTATATGACTAGTAAATAAAAAGGGGGGTTTTTGGGATTAAATGATTTAACTTAATTAAACATAAAGATGAACAACTTAATTTAAAGATAAAAAGGACTTGGCATTGCTACTTTCCACTTGTTGATATATTTTAGTCGATCATTGTTATATCTATAACTTATCCCCTCTCGAATACTCAATCGAGGAGTATATCCAATTCATCGAGGGTAGTTATTAACAACGACCGTTCATTAATAACCCTTACTATTAGTCATGTATAGAACACCGCCATATACCGACTTTATAGTAGCATTTAATCTCTTAAATCCTTGATGAAATCAATTGAGATTGATAACCTCAACACAACGGTTTCGGTTTAACCAACAAAATTAATCCCTCTTAAGTTTATTAACCACGACCGTGCATTAATAAACCGAAGTTACTTACTTGTGAAACCATCAACGATTAACCATCGGTTCGTTGAACGTTTCTAGTAGTAATTAATGTTGAGATGTTAACTAATTGTCATCTTAGCAACACTCCCCAACATTAACATAGAGATAGATTAAGGGAAGAATTAATATTCAAGGAAGAAGATTAAATATGAATAATCCTACTATAACTAATGTCAAGATGTTATCTAATTGTCATCTTAGTAACACTCCCCAACATTAATATATAGAGGAAGAAAATAAATACTACTATAACTAATGTTGAGATGTTAACTAATTGTCATCTTAGCAACACTCCCCAACATTAATATATAGATAGATTAAGAGAATAATTAATATTCAAGGGAAGAAGTTAAGAAAATAACTCACAACTTTAATAATCAACAAGCTTCAAGAGCAACACCAAGAAATGGAAGTTTAGCTCCTCATTTGGAGACTAAACATGCTAAAAAAATATAAAAGAAATACTATTCTAAACTGAGCTTAAGAGTATGGAAGAAGGAGTGATTAAAAGTGAAGGAAAATGGGGCTATTTATAGGTGTTTTTCAACACCTTTGGACGGGTACCCGACCGGGTAAAGTGTCCACCCGACCGGGTGCATGTCAAAATCAAATATCCTCCACGTTCTGGCGATCTTCGGCACGTTCTGGTGTTCCGGGTCAAGTCGGACCCGACCGGGTGAAATACCTCACCCGACCGGGTGATGTAATTTCCTGAGCAGTTTCGCATTTAAATTTCTCACCCGACCGGGTGCAATACCTCACCCGACCGGGTGATTGTCCTGGGCAGCCAAGAATTATTTTTCTTCACATTCAAAGTCTTCCTTTCCAACACCATAAATCCTAACTCTACTTTACAACTTACAAATGAGAACTAAAATACAATTACAACTAAAATCACACAAATGTTTATAAACTAAATAAAACGATAAACAATACACACAAATCAAACATAAAAACATACACTTATGCACTACTAATTAGTGCATATCAGGGAATCAGGAATTAAATAACACATGTGCAAAAACGCCATTTAGAGGCGCTTTATCAGGTGAAGTGCCTCTGAAATGTTATTAAATTACGCATTTGTATTAAAAATTCAGCTTGATTCTCAGTTTTATAATATGTAAAACTAATTCATACAATCAAACATATCCAATAAAAATAGTATCATATCATGTATCAAGCGCATAATGCAGTACGTGTTTTCATTAAACATCCAATCAACATTCATACATGAATACAAAGTACAAATTGTTTCGCTATGTAGTTTTTTCTCAAATTTGCAATACTACATCAAGACAATATCTTGACCATACATTTCTGATTACAATGGGTTCCGCTAATGTGTATGGTTCACTTCTTGAACGTCATACCTGAAATGTATTTTGAAAAATGATCACAAACATATTCAAACTTAACTACAATACAATATTCATATAATAAATAGCTTTGCAAGCTCACAATTTATTCATACATGTCCAACATCATGATTTTCATAGTACCTCTATTTGACGTTTTTCCACTAGTGAAGCGGAGCAAGGTGCGAGACCAGTTATTAACAAAAGAGAGAATGCTAAAATTCAACAACATAGTTAGCATATTTACTTTAATATATATATATATATATATATATATATATATATATATATATATATGTATGTATGTATAATTATAATTATAATTATACCATAATACAACTAATAATCATTCATATTCCAATTTGATGTGAACCTTTTAATCCGAAAATAAACACATTCACATTATTATATTCACTATTTCACTAAATCAAAAATCTCCAAAAAGTAATGCGTAGTACTTCGTATAAAAAGTAAAATATTCTAAAAAAATAAATGAAAATATATTGACCTTTAGCTTGCGGTCTAGAGAGCGTTGGGCATCTACGGATCTACTGAAGTCCGAGAGCACTCGACGGCGATTGAAATTCACAGCGGCGGCGACAATCAGAGCAATCAGCAACCACAAAGATACTTGTCGAGGCGGCGGCGGCAAGCAGAGCAGTAGGTGGCAGCGGCCAGGAGACCAGTGGACGTTGGCACAGCAGTCGGCAGCAAGCACAGCGTCAGTCGACAAGGCTAGAGTTTCTTTTCGGTCTGCGCGGCAAGGCTGGACTATGGAGTTACGATGATCTATATTCGATTGTTTTGAAAAGGGCCTAGGGTTAGCTAATTGAAAAGCGTCGGATCGGAGGCGCTTATTTGATAGAAGCGCCGCACGCCGCACTACTTTTAAGAAAATGGCGGATCCGATTTTTTATTCAGAGGCATTTCTTCCGGGAATCGCCGCACACGTGATTAATTCGTAAAAATTAAAAAAAACTTGGAGGCGCTTGTTCCGCAGAAGCGCCGCACGTGTCCCGAACTTTAAAATAAAATTGACAACGAAATTGGTTTGGAGGCGCTTTAGACTAAACAAGCACCAAAAACTGATGTGAATTTTCTCGCACTTAAAATAGATTGTAATATAGTGGTGTAAGTACGAGTATCGTCTCCACAGGGACGGACAAAAGGGAATCAAAGATTAACCAAATTCAGCGATTAAAAAGAAATAAATAAAAATGAGTCGTGCAAGATTGGTTGTTGGAAAATAAAAATGCGAATAAAACGATTAAACTAGGGGGTTCTTTCTAATTAATGACGAAGGGAACAAGGATTGATTCCGGGGTAACCAGATTTCTGGCTGATCAGGCCTAATTACATGAAATTAAATTAATTGAGCCTAGCTAATCATTACTAAGTTCTTACCACTCTCGCGGCGTAGAGTATAATAAATTAAGGGACCAGGCTGATCTCTCATGCGACAGGATCCTAACTTATTGCCAATACGAGTGAGCTTACGGCCCCTTAATCGCTACTAATCTCTTAGCGAACGATTAAGTATGTGTGAATGTGTCCTAGAATAAATTAGATCTCTCTTAATTTATTCTACAAGCAATTGTAATTCTAGCCGCGGTTCCAGGTTACAAAAGATATCAATTAAATTATTCAAACACAAATTAAACGGTATTCATGCAATTAACCCATCAAGAATCTAGCCGTACATCATGATCAACCTCTTCATCAATCCCAAATCCCTAATTAAAACTACTCATAATTCATAATTGAAGAATCAATAGAATTGACATAAAAAAAATTAATTGTCATTACGCATATAGTGAAAAGGTTTGGAGAATTTCTTGGAGAGTTTGGAACAACCTGATAACGACGGACAGCGATTGGGAGTTTCGGGGATATTCTTAGAACAAGGAATTTATGGTAATTACGCGTATACTGAAAAGGTGGCGGCTATGGTTGTAAGAAAGTGTTTTTGATTTTTTTTAGTTCAAGTACAAACTCAAATTTTATTAGCGGTAATTTATCAAGCCAATGCATTTTTAATCCTATGAAACATGAAAATTCAATCCACTTTCCCAAGAGAAGCGCAATGTCGAGAGGATTGAAGAAAAAAGGATGTGATCAAGGAAATTAAATATCTAGGGAAATGTTTGGAAGCTCGAAGGGTAAAAAAGAAATGTACCCTTTCTAGTTCTATAAAGGAAAGATAAAAAAGAGATTATAGTTTTAGTATTACCAAGAATTGATAGTTGTATTTATGGTAATTTACCCTAAGTTTATTGTAGGGGTGGGCAAAATTACCGAACCGACATGGTACCGAACCGGACCGGTATGGTACCGGACCGCAAAACGGGGTTTGAAACGGTTTTCAAAATTTTTATCCCGAACCGTACCGTACCGGTTCGAAACCATGCCATGACCGGTTCTCATAAAATGAGAACCGGTACCGGACCGGACCAGACCGAATTATAATTTTATTAATTTATATAATTAATAATTTATGATTATATATACATGTATACCATATTACCATTATTACTTTGATTACTCATTTGCAATTTGCTAATTGGTAGTTCACTGCAAGCTACCTGCAGCAACATATCTTTATAATCGTGAAGTCTAACCCAATTTCTCTTATTTCTTTTTAAATATAAGTAGAGTTTTAACATGTTTAGCACTTTAGCTCATCTAAAAAAATATACTTCAACCCGCCTGCCCAAAATAATGCTTCTATTGGGAAAAAATACACTGATTATGTGTGTTTGAGTGGGAAGTTGGAGTCTGGAGAAGCCAATGGTGCTTAGAGAGTTGTTGTCATGAACGTTTTGTGATTTATGTTTTGTACTCATATGAAATTTATTAATTATGTAATATGAAAATTGATAATTGTGTGGATTTTTGGATGATGATTAAGCTTTAATTTGTCGAAAAAAAGCGGCATTGTTTGGTATGGTATGGCATGGTACCGTACCGTTTGAAAATGAAACCGTACCGAACGGGTTTAGCTCTAGGACCGAACCGAACCGAACCGTTTCAATGGTAACGGTCCGGATACGGGTTCGATCAAATATTGGACCGGACCGGACCGCGCCCACCCCTAGTTTATTGATTGAGCTGGATTTCAGATAGTTTAAGAGACCAAATTATTAGACGACTAAGAATACTTTAGATGCTCTTGTACCACTGGCTGCCATCCCCTTTTGCTGACGACTGAAGCAAGTCGTGATCATCGAAATTTTGTCTTTAATCTCTTCATGATACTTTTTTTATTATACATGTGCCTCTTTATTGAGGAGTGATGAATGGGGGAGGATCTAGGATGATACTTATGATTGTTGAAGATGATTAAGAGCCCGTTGATAATACCACGTATTAATCGACTGATTCTGCTGAAACATATGGAATTCTTGTTGAAATGATTAGATTGACTGATTTCGTTCATTTATGTAATTAAACATTATATTTAAAATATATTTTATTAGTATAATAAAATAAAATTATATGAAAAACAGCCAATACAACAAGAAAAATATATCTAGCATTACGTTTTCTTATTATTACACAATTCAGCGCGCGAAATCAAAAGGTATGTGTTTGGTGAAAAAAATGACTAATAAGTGTGATAAGCCGAAATACATGCTTGCTAAATAGGCTCTATATTTGATGAATTATATTAAAAGTAAGTAGTCATTAAAGGATTTATTGAAATGAAGTACTTATTCCAAAAGTAAATACAACTGTAAAATGTATTGAAGATTTGAAGGGTGCGCAGCCATTTGATTTCTTATACGTTAAGCTTATTCCTCATGATTTCAATTCATGTGATGTCAAATCGCAACAAAATTCGCTCTTGAGACGAATAAATCAATGATGAGGCCATGCCAGAGGGATAAATAGAAGATTATGCCGCATGTGTTGATACTCTTCAATTCCTGATATGTGAGGTACACCGTACAAGAGCACCTTATATTTTTGCACACAGCTGTAAAGCTGGATGTAGTTATTAAGGGTACCCACTTGATATATTATCCCTCCCCGCCTTTTCAACTGTTCGTTCATTATTTTTCAAAAAAAAAAAAAACTGTTCGTTCATTATATTTGCCCTGACGTAGTACTCTTCCGGTCCCTCAAGTTCAAATTGCAAGAAAATTCTCTTTTTCTTTCAAAAGGCATCCCCATTCCACTACAACGCTGGGCTAGCTTAGCATGAAAAGTGATTACATTAGACAAAGTATTCGTAGAATGATTGAGCTAAATCTCAATTGATAAAAACGCCAAGCATAAAACCAAAAAGTTAAGGAAAAATTATACTCGTATAACCTAGCCAGTTTGGTTGTGCTAATGCTTAGCCTGAGGTTATGTTATTGCACATGTCTAGGGGTGGAATGGTCTAGTCCGGGGTTGGGTTATGTATGCGATCAAGTGAGAATCGATTCAACATAAAATTCAGCATAATCATACTCGGGGCAGCAACTGCATCGCGCCCCTATAGCAGTGTGCATTCAAATCATGACGAAAACCCGCAACGTAACCCTGAAGAAATCGCAAAGGCCTGCATCACGCTGCTATTGGCCACAACAGCCGCATTCCTACATTGTGCAAATTTGAAAATATTTCACTTCGCAACGGCCACACTACACATTGCAACGGCCGCATTAGCCGCAACTGCTGACCGAAACCACTATCGCAATTAAAATTTTGTTATGATGCCAATTTATTTGTACAATATAATTCACAATGTTTAGTGAGAAAGAGTGAATGCTTAGAGAGAAAATTATTACTCATATGACTAAAAGATCGTGTATTTCCCAATGTACTACTTGTATTAGTTTTTTTTTTCCTAGTTGGTTGGCCTTCCTCTCACACCCATGTTAATTTCTAAGCCTAAAAAAAGGAGTTACTCGTCTATGATGGTTATAACTCATACTCCGGTAAATCTTATTTTCTATAGTTATATTATTGGAATTCCCTAAAAAAAGTTATATTATTGGAATTCCTCCCTCTTCTAGTATTATTATACTCCCTCCGTCCCAATTTCTTTTGCAAAGTCAACATTTTTTGGTCAACCAATAATAAAAGTCAACCCTCCTTATGGATAATTAATTCAATTTTTAATAATTAAAATTTATATATTCAAAAACTACATTAAAATCTCTTCAAAGTAGTAAACTCCAAATTAGAAAATAATTAAAAATTGACAAGCTAATTAAGTGAACAAAACGAGACTGTTTGACTAAGAAAAGTCAAATTTGCAACTCTTTTTGGGACGGAGGTAGTAGTATTTCTCCTATACTTAAATACTCATCTTTCTAAGTCAAGCTATCATCCATCTCAGTTCTCTAGGAAGCGGCCATAGTCCCTCTCGTAGGGGTTGCGATTTGCCGTCATAGTGCGGTGCGGCTTGTTTACCAGCGAAGGGAATCATCGGCAATCATCAACGGCGCAATCTTGCATGCTGTGAAGGTTGATGGAGAACATCCAGCGGGAGGCAAGGAAGGAAGACAGAGAGGATGGTGGCCGGGTGAAAAATATGATCGAGGATGGTGAAGAAGAGGCGGCCGAGTCGGATGAAACCCGCTTTGGTGCTTCAACAATTATAGAGATGGTTCGGCCTTCGCCTGAACCACCGCCGAGGGTTGATCGAGGTTTTAGGGTTCAAGAAAGTCATTTTGTTTGTTTTGTTATCTTCATATTCCGTTTTTACTTGGTTGTTTACTTTGTTTTGGCTGTGCTGTGTTTTTCCGACAAAAGAACTCTAGATGTTAGGAAAGGGGATGAGAAGTCTGGTCTGCAAGTCACTGGTTCAGTTAAGCCCAAAGCGGGATCAACGAATTATATTGCTTCTATAGAGGTGATTAATTATAAGTCTGGTTCTAGGGCGGACGGCAGTCAGAAGACTTTTTGTCATTTTGTAACCTGCTTACATTCTGTTATGATAATTTTTTAAGCCAATTTTGTTCGAAAAAAAACTCAAGCTATCATCCATCTCAAAAGTTCCTTGAAGCTAAGGGGGTCGAAGGCCAAAGCCTCAAAGCTATTGTTTAACAAATTCGTTTAACTCACAATCACCCTCTTGATTAGGGGTAGTTCGATACGGTATACCGAATATTTTATCGCATACCTTTACCATATCGTAAACTTTCGGTATGCAAAAATATATACCTTGTTTTGGTATACTGAAATTTCGGTACGGTAAGGTACGGTATCGGTAAATTACCATGATTTAATATAACAAATTAGTATATGTCAAATGAAATAAAAACAAATCAGTGTTAATAGTGATATACTAAAATCATTAATGAAATTAATTATAAAATATCAATGAGATCAGATAATCTATTTGTGTTCTATTCAACATTTGACAAAAAATATTATAAATATGTATAGATATTTCAACACATGATATATGAAGATAACAATACATTCTGCTAAAATAATTTAAACAACATAAATATAACTAAAATAACACCGATCTCTGACAAAAAGTATAAATAATTCAAGAAACATGGACATAAAGTAATTTATCCTTGAATTAGTGTCGTGTTTCTAGTTATTTTTACAATTTTAAGGAAATTATTGACTTGGAATTACGGTATGACGGTATACCGGTATACCGTTTGTTTCCAAAATATATACCGATACCATACCGAAGTAATTCAGTACGGTATCATACCGTACCAAAAGCGTCGGTATACCAAACATTTCGGTAAATTCAGTATTTTTCAATATGGTAAGTCCGGCATACTGAAATTTCGGTATTTTTCCCCACCCCTACTCCTGATATGCGATAAATTTATATGTAGCTAACCCATATAAATTGATTAGGATCTTTAATTTCAACAATTGTTGCATAATCAAACCTGTCAGGATATTATGCATTTTTTTGCTGAAAGTGAAAACATCTCGATTAATCTGCAGGATGTTTTCACATATACCGAGTATGGGATTAGGATCCAGTGCTTTGCGGCATCCGATAGCGGGGAAGCGACGAGGAGGACCTCGAGATCATCAGTGAAGGGGTGGAGCCCAGGATCTTCGACCGTCCAATTTCCGATTGAACGGCCTGGAAGAGCCAGACACACTGTCTTCTTTAAAGCAAGACAGAGACTCCGGATCCCCGAGTATGATATAACGAGAATAATTGCGAACTACTACCCCGCTCCATTAACATTGAGACATGAGAAGGTGACGTGATTACATTATTAAAAAAAGTGAATTTATGTGATTAATATTGAATTCATAGAGTAAGATTAAAGTAAGAATGATTTAGAACCATAGAAACATATCAAATTTTGTATATACAAGTACAATCTTAATGAGACGGATCAAAAATAAAAGATGAGACAATCTATCAAGAAATAGGCAGTAGATGATAAAGAAAACATATATAACTATGAATAAAGAAATAATTACATATTTATAACTAAAATAAAGATTTCTTACATGAATGTGACTAATGACTGGACTCAATGGAGTAGTAATTGAATAATAGTAACTTTTGTTAGTAGCAACTATTAATCATATTTAATTTGTGTAAATAAATTTTATTTTAGTAATATTTGTGAAAAAAATGTCATGAATAAACACTCCCGGAGATTTGTTTCCTCGAAAATACTGCTCCGCAATATTGTAATTGTACAATAAAATGAGTAGGGGGAAAAGAAAAATGTGATTAATTCATTAATTAATTAGTCTCACTGCACTCAATCCGGACCGTCGATGTAAAGCAACAGCTAGACGGCCTTCAGCAGTGAATCATTCCTTGGAGATTCGATGCAAGTACTGAGTTAGACCGCGTTTTACGACCCTATAAAAGCAACCACCCTCCCGTCCTTAACTAGCATAATATAGCCAGGGAAAATATACAGATACAGATACATTTTAGAAGCTTGAAAAGCTAGCTTTCTCTTTGTCACAGATACAGATACATTATTAGATCGAAAAAGTATGGGGATGAAGTTTGGGTTTTCTCTACTGGGGCTGTTCAAAGGGAAGAGAAGGAAGGAACGTCGGAATTACTACGAGGAGGAGATGCAGGTAGGGAGGAAGCAGGCTTACAGAGTGTGGCCGAGCGACGAGGACCGCCTCAATTGGGTGGCCGACCCCCAGATCGATGCCAAAGCCACCGCTTTCCTCAACGCCATGAGACAGCAGCTCCGGGACGCCGCCGCTGATCATCCCAACGCCTCAGATTAATTATCCAACGCATGGATATATCTATATATAATATGCATTTTTTATGTGTTAATTAGCTAAGCTAGCATCGCAATTTATTTTACTACTATGTACTAGCATACTTTGAGCCCGTTTGGTAGCACCAAAATCGGCTGTTTTGGCTGATTCTGCTGAAATTTATGATATTCTGGCTGGAGTGGCTGTTTTGGCTGATTCTGCTGATTTAAGAAAAAAAATATTTTAAAAATATATTTTATTAATAAATTAAAGAAAAAATTATATGTAAAAATAGCTAAAATGGTCTTCTACAGTAACTTCAGCCAATACAGCCAGAAAAGTAACTACAACCTTACTTTTTCGGCTTATTACACAATTCAGCACGCGAAAGTAAAAGTTACGTGTTTGGTGAAAAAGCTGGCTGATAAGCCTGATAAGTCGAAAACAGAGTTCTCCAAACGGGCTCTTTGTATTTAGGTACACTATTGGTTGGGGTATTTCATAGGTGAACAATATTGATTTTTTTACTTACTTATCTCTATTTATATATTATATTGCTATTACATTAACGAATTATTATTACATTTGAATTAAATAATGTATTTCTATATACTTTTTCATTTTCACCTTACCCTACTATATACGATAGTATTACTCCCTCCTTCTCTTAAAACTTGGTGAAATATGACCGGTACAAGAATTAATAAAATAAAAATTGTGTGGTTGAGATTTGTGCAGAAGTATGAAAATTAATTTTAATGTCAAAATTTTTACTTAATAATGGAAAATTACAAAATTAGTGAGACAATTAGAAAAAGAAAGTTGACAAAATTTTAAGGAACAAAATAAGATTTTGACATCCCTCCCAGGTCATCAAAATCTTTCAATGTCCTACTGTCCTACATCCTTTTTACTACTGGTTTACCTTTATTTAATTTGCGGAACTCATTGATTCATGAAAACTAACTTTGTTTTTTCTATGTTTTTAATTTCCAATAAATCAACGCAATTGTTGTTTTTTTGGTGAATGATATGGTACGCCATGAATAAGTGAAGATGTCGCACCTACACACTACATAATAAGCTCATGCCATTTCGTTATTTATACGGAATATATATTAAGATTTGTTTTTATTTGGCCAAATTGTCTACTTGAGCAACTTAGCTTGTTGAGAAATTCAGTTCAATTAGAATCTAATCTCACTGATGGAGTTAAATCCAACTACGAGAGCTAAATATACGTATGAGAGTAATATGGCAGCGTAAGGCAGTTTTTACTCTTTATTCCGGAGAACCAGCAATTGTCTAGCGTCAGTTTAGAACTTGATCGGGAATCCCCATCTCGGGTGTTTACATCTTATATTTATAGATATTGGGAGCTAGTATTTTAGGAGGAATCTAATACAATTAATGCTTCATTAATGAACTATATTCTTGTGACATGATGGGCTTACCTTACTTTCGATAGCTTGTTGTTTCTTTGTATTAAAAAAGGAGAGGTATCGGCTTAGTCCCCCTCCCAGGAGTGGATCTACTCACATATGAGGGGGCAGCTGCCCCCAATAAGATCCACTAACCATTTTTAAATTTTTAATTAAAATTAAAGGCACAAGTAATTGCCCCCAATAAAAAAAGTAGTTGCCCCCAATAAACAAAATGAATTGCCCCCAATAAACAAGATCATGCAAAGCCCCAAACGGCCTAAGAGCCAAGCCCTTTGCAAATTGTGGAATTGGGGACAACGTAAGAGGAGAAGAGGCGGCTAAACCCCGTGAGTGCAGAAGGCTAGACTCAAAGAGGGCAAATCAGAGAGCGGTGAACACAACAGCAACACGGGAACACAGAAGGCTAGCCTTATCAGCTTTCACTTTATTATTGACTTTAATTAATAGCTTTAAACCTTCTCACTTTATTTTTTCATTTTTAATCAATTAATCAATAAATCGATGTTAAATTCGGAGCTAGGAAGCACGAAAACTCTCCATGGCTCACGTTTCCACGTTTCGGAAACTCGGAAGCATTTCGGAAACTCAGAAACTTCAAATTCCCGTTTCGGGGCCGTTTCCGTAATTAAGAAAAATTTGAAAACCCGTTTCACTACGTTTCGGAAACCTCGGTTTCCAATTTTTTTTCAAAAGATTCTGTGGCGGGAAATAAATTTTTATAGTGAATTTTTGTAGTATTTCTCAGCGACAACACTTGTTACATTTGGTAACGCAATGTATTGCTAGACATGTATTACTCTGTACATTTTATGTTTAATTATGTACTAATATGAAATAATATCTAAATTCGAACATGTAGAGTGATTTTATTATTTGGTTACTAAACAAAATATATTAAAAAACATGTGCATATGGAAAAACTTGTGTACATATATTAAAAAATATTTATAAATATATCCTTGTATTTTATAATATTTACGCGTTTCTCCCACGTTTCGTGTCCTATATTTTTTAGAAATTACGTTTCTCGCGTTTCTCGTTTCCCTTTTCACGTTTCCCGTTTCCCGTTTCCGTGCTACTTAGATTCGGAGTGTTGCCGAATTTATTGGTTTGTTGGCGTGTTGCCTTTGCTAGTTTAGTACTCCGTATAGTTGTTTTATGACTTTATCCTCAGTATATATTCATTGTATTGTTTACTTTCCGTATTTAATATAAATATTAAGGATGTTTTTACTTGGACTGCAATTTGTTGGTCTGGTCTATTTAAGTATGATCTGGTCTGTTTAAGTCTGGTTTGGTCTGATATGGTCTGTTAATTTTCTGGTCTTTGTATATTTTATAACTACAGAAGTCAAGTCTGGTCTGGTATATTTAAGTCTGGTCTGGTCTGTTTAAGTTTGGTTTGGTCTATTTAAGTCTGGTCTGATCTGGTCTGGGATTGAAAACAGTCCAAGTAAAAACTTCCTAAATAGTATTACTAAACTGATAATAATGTTAAAAATTTATTATAGGGTTACTTATTTAAATGAATCAGATTTAATATTTTAGAAAGATCAATTAGAATAAATTCAATTGATGTGTTTCCGAAATAGTTACCCATTTATTAATGTAATGTTTTACACTATTAGAAATTATAAATTACAAAATGGCAATTAATATGTTAGAAACACTAAATATAAATAATATGTTACTTTAGGTAGTTAAATAAAATGTATTAATGTATTACAAAAGTTAATTGTGATGTATTTTGTTAAAACTTTTATTGAAATTTGAAACTGTTACAAATGAAATTGTAATGGATCTTTTCCAAAAGATTAAAAATGGGCACGAACAAGTGTGATGTATTTTGTTAAAATTATTGTACTATTACATTAATACTTTATTAATTTTTTTTGATGCATTTTTTGTTTACCCCGCCCCCGATAACTTTGTATCCTGGATCCGCCACTGCCCCCTCCCCTCTCTTTTTGTACTTTTTGATTCATTCTAATAAAACACGGCAAATGTTCCCCGACATTTGCCCCACCGATGGGTGGTTTACCTTTCGGGTTAAAAAAAATGAACTATATTCTTGCTCGAAATGAAACTCCTTCGATGCTTGATTCCCACATGATTGCTTTCTTCTTTTAGTCGTCATCCTCCGGATGAGTTCTGTCTGTTGCCAAATATCTATCAACGAATGATAGCTCGCCACATAAGCCCTAGGAATATCCCGGCCTCACTAGAACTCCGCCCAGGCTCGAGGTCTGCTGTCCAGCCCGGCCTGGCTGTGGGTTCCTATCGTGGGCCTAATTCCTAATTGGCTAAGCGGCTTTTAATCATAAATCTCGTTTATGGGCTGATCCTGTAATTAGGCTGATCCCGTTTATGGGCTAATCCTGTAATTAGACTGATCCCGTTAAGGGCTGATCCCGTTTATGGGCTAATCCTGTAATTAGATTGATCCCGTTAAGGGCTGATCCCGTTTATGGGTTAATCCTATAATTAGACTGATCCCGTTTATGGGCTAAATTATGTAATTGGGCCATGGGCTGAATCCATGGTACCATCACTCACTAAACATGATAAAATTTATAGAATCAAGTAATAAGAACACTAACCGGTTGAGGAGACAGCAAACATTGATGGCGTTGTAGAAGATGATGAAGCCATGATGTTTAGATTCTCTAAGGATACAAGCATATTTTGATGGATTAAACGATCTTCCTTGGGTCTCCTAATATAGGTGTCCTCGAGACCTTTGGGAAGAAACGTGTCTCGCCGTTTTAGTCATAAGAATGAAATGTACGGCTGTTTTATCAAGCCTTGGAACGGATTTTCTTCTATTTTTCAACATTGAATCTTCAATGTCTTGAGATTGTTTGTAAGTTCTTTCATTCAACTAATGACAATTAACTCTTACTTTCACAATTCTGTTATTAATTCGATTATGAATTGTGAGTAGATTTAACTAGGGATTTGAGATTGTTGAATGACTGTAAGTCACGATCTTGGATTCGTTCTTGATGAATTTATTGCATGATTATTATTACAGAGTATTTAGTTTGTGTGTGAATAATATAACTGTTACGTAAAATTTTATAACCTGGAATGACCACTTGAATAATAATATGAAAGGTTAGAAAACAAAATTTCTTGATGGATTAATTTCATGATTCATGGTTACAAAAATGAGTTTAAAAAAATTTAGTTTCCCAAATTATTAAAAGAGTAGTTTTCAAGAATAACCTTTTAAAAAGATTTCTTTTACAATTCTTTTAAGTTTTCTATGGAATGATTTAACCAATATCTTTAAGAGTAAGTCATGACTAACTAGAACATGTGATTTTCCTTAAAAATGTTTTTTAGCTAGATCTACTAAAGATATATTTCTATATATATGTCAATGTGGTATTTATAACCCGTTTTATTCTAAAGGTATATGCCTATAGCCCTATATCAAAGAAAATATACTCTAGACATTTTATCTGAAATTGGTTATCGTAATTCGAAATCTTATACCACTCCAATGGATTCAAAACTAAAACGGTCTAAAAAAGTTGGAACTTTATTGGATAATCCAAAATCTTATCAAACTCTTATAGGCAGACTTCTATATTTAACTGTTAACAGACCTGATATTTCTTACAATGTTCAAACGTTAAATCAATTTCTTTTCTCATCCTACTCATATTCATATGAGTGCAGCCCATAGAGCTCTTAGATACATAAAAAAATTCTCTGAGGTAAAGGAATTTTTTATCCTTCGGATTCTAATTTTCTTCTTTAAGGATATACTAATTCTAATTGGGCAACTTGTATTGACACCAAAAGAAGTATTTCTGGACATTGTTTTTATATTGGCGTTTTTTTTTCATTTCTTGGAAATCAAAGAAATAGACTGTTGTCAATAGATCTTCTACTGAAGCCGAATGTAGAGCTACTGCAGACTCTGTTGGTGGAGCTCAATGGTTGTCCTATGTTCTTCATGATAGGACTGCACAAGAATAACCCGAACCCGCATAACCCGCCCGACCCAACCCTACCCGACCCTATTTAATCGGGTATTTGATTTTTAAAAATATTCATGGGTTAAATATGTTTGAACCTGCACCTAATGGGTAGGGTTGCGAAATTAAAATCCCAAACCCGATAGTACCCGACCCGGTCGAAGTTCATTTTACTATTATTATGCTACAACGTTTTCATGGATAATTTCAATTTAAGATCAATGTGCTCTATCTAGGACTTTATGGGTGATATTAGAATTATAATTAAACATTTATCATTTTGACTAGGTGATTATTATATATTTACATTTCCTTCTAAATGAACTTCCTTTATGGAAGGATGCTTTAATACTGTTGGGATATCAGGTCCAGGCCCAATATCCCTAGGCCCAAATCCGGGAAGAAGCAGCGGGCCCAAGGCAGTCCAAAGAACTCCCAAACGGCATTCGGGATAAAACTTATACTTGGAACATTCCGGGAAACAATTATGCCAAAGTATCAAGGCCCAGATATCGATCGGCGTTCGGGATACTTCCATAACAAGATCACCTATGGTGGGGACGCCATACACCGAACACCTTGCCCGAACGGGCAATCAGCAAGTGGAGGCCGCATTTAATGCTGGATCATGGCGGCTGCAAGTGGGGGCATGAGTGCTTACATGGCAGAGGTGACAGCCTACCCGATTCGGCCACGTGGCCACCTTGCCCATCCCTATTTTAGTATAAATAGGCATGTTTAGATCATTGTAAAAGGTCGGCATTTTAATACTCAGGGCTTAGTAATAGATTTACATCTCCCATCCTTGTAATCTCATATTCATCTACCGTTCGGGTAGTTTCAGTGTAATTGCTTAATTACAGAATATAAGTAAGTTCTTGAGTTGGATATTACTTCATTATTTTATATTTTATACACATTTCAACCCTACCCAATATCCCTACAATATCCAAGGCTTGTGTTGGGCTTTCGGATCTTCGGGAATAAACTTCAACATTGGCGCCGTCTGTGGGAAACGCTTCAAAAAGATTCATGTGTTTTTTATTATACAAATACTTTTATGCCAAAAACTACTGATGGGATCAAGAAACTAAAGAGGAAGGAAGAAACAATTCTGGAAAAACAAAAAACAAAGAAGAAATCCCAGATCCCGTTTAGCAGCCTGGTTGTTGTCCTAAAATTGCTACTGCTACATCCTAAAAGTCATCCATAAGGCCGAAGCACATGTCAAGGAGGATGGTCTCAAAGACCTATTGACGGAAGAGGAATACTGGAGCTGGGACCCATATTCCTAATACCTTGCAGAGAGGATAAGGCCAGATGGTTCCATACTTTTACAAAAGAAGCATGACAAAGCCTGACAATAGCATAAGTGGGTGAGTTGACAAAGCAAGTGGATGAGTTGACATTCATCATTATCCAAAACAAGCTTCACTGCCCGAATGCCGAACGGTATAAGACATACTCATGCGGAACAGATGTGATGAACAGGGCCAAGCTATGATGACACCTTAAGGGAACAATCTCGACAGCAGCACCTCCTGCTCGAGCATCCCGGCTGCTCTGGCATCACCTAGCCTTAAGGCATCACATCCCGAACGGGAAGCTCCTGAACGCCCAAAGCTAACAACCGCAAACCAGCAGCAAAACCCGAGGTGCTCTCTGCAGCCATGGATGCCAGGGAGCTGCCATCCCTGTTTAAATGCCGCTCGGTCAACAGGCAACACCGTTTACCGAACGGGAATGCGCACAACCAGCATATACCGGCCGTGACCCTGTCCATCCATTTTTTGCAATCAAAGCAGAGGAAAAAATCAAATCTCTGGGAGATTACCTGAACGGGAGGACAAAATCAAAGGTCGGGAAAATCAAAACTCAAGCTGATAGGCATATATCATTACCCGAACGATCATTTATGGACACCAAGGACTGCTCACCAAACGCGAAAGGACAAGACCAACTACCTGCGGAGGGAAACTGCCGTCGGGGCTTGGCCGAACTACCTGCGGGTCCGAGCTGGGGTCCTTTTCTAAATAATGTTTGGTCTGGCCACTCTACCACCATTCGCTTCCTTCTGTCCGGCTTGCACAGCCCGTACGGCGAAGCTCCAGGCCAATCCCTGTTCAGTCCGGGAGTTCCCGAACAGGATCCACCCCACCATCCACGCCAACTACTGACCCTCCCGCTCGGCAATATCCTCCATACGGCGAAGCAGGTACCCGATCGGTAACTCCGCGATTCAGCGACGATTCTGGAATCGGCCCTTTGCGAAGCTCCACCAAACGCAGGTTTCGTTTGAAGGGCTGGGAATCTCGATCGACAAAAACTTGGCTGGTTATGGAGCTAATCGTAAGGGGATGGATGGTATGGCCGACGTAATGATGGGCTGTCTAAACTACAAACTGATCATTTTGGGCGGATCAAATTCTCCGGGCCAATAACTTGGCCTGGCAGCTGCTAGCCAGCCTATTTCGAGCTAAGTACCATCATTTTCTATCTCGTTAATTAAAAAAAAAATGAATGATTGACTGCCCCACCATTATTTAATAGGGATTGAAATATCCCGAATAATATACCGACCGGGGCTCTATATATAAGATCACCAACGTCTTAATTAAATGCTTGGTTTGATTGGGCGTATCAGTCCGCCCCCGATCGGGCCAAATTAATTGGCTGAAGTGTCCTCGATGACGTATTTTAAATTGAAAATCACTCATGGGCCCGTTCGGCATTGGCGGTACATCCATGAAAATATTAAAATGTAGTGATGTAGTAATATTAATATTAGTTACACATCGCCATGATTTGTTTAGTAGGGATTAGAATATCCCGAGTTAAATATCATCGAGGAAAGCTCCAATGATAGATATTCGCCGTCATTTTAACTTTTAATGACAGGAATTAGGGATTAAAGTTCCCGGGAAGAATAGGGCCGAGTGAAGCTCTAGTAATGAACTCGCCATCATTTTTAGTTAAATAACCGGTGTTAAGGGTGAAAAACACCCCGAACGGAATAAGGTCGTGCTCTAGCAATGAGTTCGGCTTTAATAAAAGATCACCATCATTTTAATTAAATGATTGGTTTTACTGGGCATATCGGTCCACCCCCGATCGGCCTAAAGTAGCTAAAGCGTCTCGCAAGGGCATTGCCCGATGACGTATTTTGACTTGGAGACTACTCATGGTCTCGTTCGGCATTGAGTGCCCAAACAGCAACAGTACCCAGTACGGGGCGAAATACGTACTTGAATACCCGACAAAACACTAGGTGGTTCGAGTCGTGGACTCTAACAGATCAAGAAATGAATCTAGGCCAAGGGTTATCATTACCGCTTCGGCCGATAGTCATGGATGAAAAATAAGAATAAAAGGGAAATGTTAAACATGTGTGTAATTGTATATACTTGTATATGTTGTTCGGCCGTACGGCCGTATTACCATGCTTACTGTGCAGTGAGATTCTTGAGATATTCTCGAACGGGAGGTCATGATTCACGTAGATGTTCATGACGATTCAGCATGAAACGCGTAGACGTTCATGCCCGACAACAAGAAAAGAATCACATTTATTCAAAGACGTTCATGACGCACAGAGATGTTCATGACGTTCGATGTGACGCGCAGAGACGCTCATGATTGGCAACAAAAAGAAGGAACATTTACATTTAGAGCCGTTCGGTCAGACCGGACGGGAAGATCGGGAAACGCCAAAAAAAAAAAAGGGAAAGGAAAGGGAAAAAAAAAAGGAAAGAAAAAAAAAGGAAAGAAAAAAAAAAGGAAAGGAAAAAAAAGAAAGGAAAAAGAGAGAGAGAGAGAGAGAGAGAGAGAGAGAGAGAGAGAGAGAGAGAGAGAGAGAAAAGAAAGAGTGAGGTTACTAGTGTGTAGAAGGAATCATGAACGATTGAGAAAAGAAGGGACTACAAATGTATAGATGTCACAACACATGAAGGGAAGTCCTATGGACTGTACGATACACGAGCTTTCAGATTACGCTACCTGACTGGCAATCCGGCCTCCGCCGTTCGGCACCTAGAGCAACATTATGGGCTGAGGGCGCCTGTAAGCCCCTCGGATTTACAGATCGGCCTCCCAGCGCCGAATTTTCTCTCACCACGACCGACTCTCCTGGCTCGGAATGGTGATCATTTGGAAGACCGGCCTCATCTCTGCTCCTCGCGGATGAGAACTGTTGATTATTTATTTCTGATCGGCCCCCAACGCCGACATCATTACATGGCCATCGACCCTCTGGTACGGTGCCATTATCATATTTGAAGACCGGCCTTGTCCCCGCACTGCGCAGATAAGGACCGTTGCTTGTTCCTTTCCGATCAGCCCCCGGTGGCGACCTCATTACATGGCCACCGACCCTCTGGTACGGTGCCATTATCATATTTGAAGACCGGCCTTGTCCCCGCACTGCGCAGATAAGGACCGTTGCTTGTTCCTTTCCGATCAGCCCCCCGGTGGCGACCTCATTACATGGCCACCGACCCTCTGGTACGGTGCCATTATCATATTTGAAGACCGGCCTTGTCCCCGCACTGCGCAGATAAGGACCGTTGCTTGTTCCTTTCCGATCGGCCTCCAGTGGCGACCTCATTACATGGCCACCGACCCTCTGGTACGGTGCAATTATCACATTTGAAGACCGGCCTTGTCCCCGCACTGCGCGGATAAGGACCGTTGTTTGATTTTCAGGTTGGCTTCTCATTGCCGACATCATCATATCACGATCAGCCTGTCGGCACTACGTGTTTATCATCTTTGAAAAGCGGCCTCGTCCCCGCACTGCACGGATGAGGACCATTGCTTGACTTTCAGCATGGCTACATTTTGTGGACCGCTGCCGCAGTTGCTGCCGCTGTCCTTGAGCAGAGTGCGCTCGCAAGACCCTTGGATTTATTCATGTCTTCATATCATGATCAGCCCCACGGCACGACATTATTTGCTTAGGAGGCATCTTCACATTCCATAAAGTCTCACCTCGATCGATAGATACCACTTGTCTCGATCCATGGGGAGCCATCATCTCAGAAAAAAAAAAAAAAAAAAAAAAAAAAAAACGGACGGCATGAAGCGCGTAGACGTTCATGGCTGGAAACAAAGAACAACCAGTCGACGGTAATAAACCGGACGGCATGCATCTGAAACATGGTGCTCGGGGGCGCAGCAAGCGTTAAACATTGATGACTTGCGCGTTCAGGGAACAACCAGTCGACGGTAATAAACCGGACGGCATGCATCTGAAACATGGTGCTCGGGGGCGCAGCAAGCATTAAACATTATGTCTTGCGCGTTCAGGGAACAACCAGTCGACGGTAATAAACCGGACGGCATGCATCTGAAACATGGTGCTCGGGGGCGCAGCAAGCGTTAAACATTGATGACTTGCGCGTTCAGGGAACAACCAGTCGACGGTAATGGACCGAACGGCATGCATCTGAAACATGGTGCTCGGGGGCGCAGCAAGCATTAAACATTGATGACTTGCGCGTTCAGGGAACAACCAGTCGACGGTAATGGACCGGACGGCATGCATCTGAAACATGGTGCTCGGGGGCGCAGCAAGCATTAAACATTGATGACTTGCGCGTTCAGGGAACAACCAGTCGACGGTAATGGACCGGACGGCATGCATCTGAAACATGGTGCTCGGGGGCGCAGCAAGCATTAAACATTGATGACTTGCGCGTTCAGGGAACAACCAGTCGACGGTAATGGACCGGACGGCATGCATCTGAAACATGGTGCTCGGGGGCGCAGCAAGCATTAAACATTATGTCTTGCGCGTTCAGGGAACAACCAGTCGACGGTAATAGACCGGACGGCATGCATCTGAAACATGGTGCTCGGGGGCGCAACAAGCATTAAACATTGATGACTTGCGCGTTCAGGGAACAACCAGTCGACGGTAATGGACCGGACGGCATGCATCTGAAACATGGTGCTCGGGGGCGCAGCAAGCGTTAAACATTGATGACTTGCGCGTTCAGGGAACAACCAGTCGACGGTAATGGACCGGACGGCATGCATCTGAAACATGGTGCTCGGGGGCGCAGCAAGCGTTAAACATTGATGACTTGCGCGTTCAGGAAACAAAGAACAACCAACAGAAATTAACCGAACGGCTTGCACCTCAATTTTGGTGCTGACCTGTGGCAAATGAAAAACAAACCGTCGTGCCTGGCTCTCTGGCGGGCTCGTCCATCCTTGCTCTGGGATGGCAACCGTCGCTCTTATGCAGCACGCACGGTCTCCACAGCACCGTCGCGCATGGCTCTCAGCTCGGTCGGGCTCATCCATCCTTGCTCTAGGATGACGACCGCCGCTTTATACAGCACGAACGACTGGCTTTTCAGCGCCGTCGTGCCTAGTGCGGGATTGCACCTCACTTAGGGCTTATGCATGCCTTGCGTCCGAGATTATTCCAAGACTCTGATTCAGGGAAGGCAGGGAAGGACGTGAGCAGGATTATACTTTCTCGAGTAGATTTGCAGGCTCACTACTCAAGAAACTGGGGGACTTGTGTTGGGGTATGTTACCCCGGCCTACTACTGTTCAGAGGCCCAATACACCGCCCCGGTACGGGGCCCAATCGGCGAGGCCCGTTTAGGCCCCTCGGGCCCATTTAGGGCCAGTTAGGCCTACTCGGCCTACTTGGGCCTGTTTTGGCCCATTAAGGCCCATTAGCATAGCCCTAAAAACCCCCCTCCCCTTCTATAAATAGGAGGCCAAGCCTTCTGATTAAAGATCGGATTTAGGCTCTCCTCCCCCCATAGCTTCATTCACTGTATTTATTCTTTAGAGATTAGGAAGCTTCTTCAAGCTCCATTAATGGAAGCTCCAAGTGTTGTATCATGTAATTGAGTGATGGGAGGATATTAATGAGGAAGAGCGGGCTTGGACGTTAGCCTAAAAAGTCCCGTGGTTTTCTCCCTTTCCGGGTTTCCACGTAAAAATAGCTAGTTCATACACTTATATATTTATTCACTTTTATACCGAATCCATCGTCCTTAATATCCGAAGTTTATGTTGGGCTTCCGGATCTACGGGACAAAACCTCAACATGGATCTACGGAAGTGCAAGATTTGGGCTGCCCGAGCAGGTCATCACGGATAATGGACGGCAGTTTGTGAGCAAGAACTTCGAGGAATTTCTCACTAGATGGGGAATCAAGCATTCAAGAGCTTCCGTGGCATATCCGCAGGCGAACGGGCAGGTAGAGAACATGAACAGAACCATCATGGATGGTATAAAAAAGAAGCTCGAAGATTACACGTCAACCTGGCCCGAACAGTTAAACTACGTCTTGTGGACATACAGGACAACTCCCCGAACAGCAACCGGGGAGACACCGTTCGCCCTCGCTTATGGATTTCAGGCTAAGGTCCCAACTGAGGTCTTGGTGCCCACTCACAGAACCATCCACTATGATCCTGAGCAGAATGAGGACAATCTGCGTGCTGAACTCCACTTCATAGAGGAAAGAAGGGATCTCTCAGCTTTACGAATGGAAGAATATCACCGGGCGACTAAGAGGTATGTGGATAAACAGGCTAAAATCCGTTCGATTGAAGTCGGAGACCTTGTCCTGAGGAATAGAGAGAAAAGCAAACCGCTAGAGGGCGGGAAGATGTCAAAGAATTGGGAGGGACCATACCGGGTCTGGAAAAAATACCGGATGGGGACCTTTTCCCTACAGGATACCGAAGGCTATCCGGCAGGGATATGGAACGCTACGCACTTGCGGAAATTTTATCAATAAAAACGGCTGTTGCCACCTCTGAAAAAAAAAAAAAAAAAAAGAGGGAGAACAATGCTTCCAAAGAGGCCAGAGTTAAGAGGAATATTGCGAGCCGAACGGCATCAACAAGCCGAACGGCATCACCACAAACTCGGCCAAAAGTCTCACCTTGATCTATAGATGTCATTCATCTCGATCCATGGGGAGCCATCATCTCAGCACAAAAAAAAAAAAAAATATATATATATATATAATACAATGTGCAGGATAACCAAGCCCGGACTCAGCTTGGGAGATGGTGTAAAAGATCTTGAGTAGGACGAACCGGGCGGCATCCGAAGTCATAGGGTGACCGAGCGGGGGATCGGGACTCTGGTCTTAAAATCTTGCCTTGGCCATACAGCTCGCCCGAACCTTATGGTGGTGGAACCCGAGCTGTATCCTGGAGGCGAGTCTCCATTATGGCAGAGAATAAGGGGGAGACCCGGATTGGGAGCCTTATTCTCAATGGTCCAGGATGGACATCTCAACCTCATGATATGGATGACCCCGGACGGTAAAACCGGACGGCATGCATCTGAAACATGGTGCTCGGGGGCGCAGCAAGCATTAAATGAGGACTTGCGCGTTCAGGGAACAACCAGTCGACGGTAATAAACCGGACGGCATGCATCTGAAACATGGTGCTCGGGGGCGCAGCAAGCATTAAATGAGGACTTGCGCGTTCAGGGAACAACCAGTCGACGGTAATAACCGGACGGCATGCATCTGAAACATGGTGCTCGAGGGCGCAACAAGCCTGCACCTCAACTTTGGTGCTAGGAACGGGCTGAACGGCTTGCATCTTAATGATGATGCTGACATAAAAAAAAAAAAAAAAATGCTTGGAAGACAACTATATTCGGAGATGGATCAATCTTTATTCTTCGGCATTACTGACCGGGAATTACACATGAGAAGAAGAAAAGGATTACAACAGGGATAACTAAGCTACGGGAGGATCCTTGTTCGGCACGGCATCCGAGTTGGCGTTCGAGGGATTGGCTAAGTCCCTGGCTTTTCGCCTCTTCTCCATTACGCGTTGATAAGCACGGCAGAATAACGGATCAAAACCTTCCTCCTTGGGGTCGAAGGGTTCGTCAAAAGACTCCTTGATCACCTCCAGGTTCCGGTCGACCAACATATCCTGGCACTTAACAAGGGTGTCTCTCGCCAGAGCATTAGCAAATGCAGTCCCGGACGGGGTCTCATCCAGGAGCTGGAGGCCATCACGAAGAGGATCCTTACTCTTCTTCAAGAACTCCCCAAGATGCTTTCCAAGGAACTCCCGGGCAGTCTCCTCCAGAGCTACGTTCAAACCTTTACCCCGTTGGAAATCAATCACTGCCTGCTGAGTGATTCTAGAAATATCGGCCTGAACGGGTGCTGCTGGCTGTCCGCCCTCTTTAGGCTGGGTCTTTTTGAACTTGACACCAGCAGCTTCGGCAGCAGCAATCTTGTCCTTCAGCGCCCGGATCTCCCGATCGCGACGCTGGAGCCTCTGCTCCAGTTCGGCCAATTCAGCCCTGGCCTTGTCACCTTTGTTGGCTCGATCTTGGAGATCTGCAGCCATTTTCCTAGCAGCAGCCAAAAGGGTTTGGCTCTCGTCCAGCTCCTGATGAAGGAGGGTCATCTCCCGTTCAGCTGCTAGGAAGGCCCGGTGATAGTATGTACCGGCCTGTGGAAAAAGAAACAGCAGTAAGAACAAGTCCAAAAAATGTTATAAGAAGAAAGAACTGAACAGTCAAGGGCATACCTTAAGGGACTCAGCGTGGCCTGCTTCGACCAAATCAGACCAATGGGTCAAGTTGGTGAAGCCCTCGCCAGCCTTCAAAGAAGTACTGCACCACATGGAGGATGCAGTCTGCCCGAACAGCGTCCGGCATTCGGCTCGGGGACCCATGGCGGAAAACTCCACCGTCAACCGATCGGGGATCAGGAGACTATCTGAAGCAACACCTCCCCTGTTGCCCAGTTTCCTTGAAGGGGAGGGGACCATAGGCATCCTTTCCACAGAAGGATCCGTCAGATCAATGACCTGATCGATCGGGACCAAGGCGCCGCTGCTTTCGATTCTCGGTCGCTTGTTTACTGGCCCAGATTCCCGGCCAGCCAAAGAACCTGACTGAATAGCCTTCTCCTTTCCCTTGACTATGGCGGTGGAGGAAGGAGTAGGAGCAGGACGCTTTATGGAGACGGGGGGAATCACACCTACAGGGAAGAACAAAGAAAAATAAACAAGATATTGGAAAATATACCGAACGAGCAAAGTAATGGAAGAATCATACCGATGCCAGCAGCTAGCATCTTAGCGGGAGTCAAGAAAGACCGTAGGTTCTTGGAACCGGCCAGACGGAGCCTTTCGTACTGGCAGAGAATAGCTGCATCCACCCTTGGGGAGGCGTCCTGAACGGGGTATGTGTTCCACCGATCAGGGAAGGGAAGCGGCGACCCCACGAATACAAACACAAATCTTTCCTCCCATTTTTCCGGAGGGGTGGGATTGTCGGTAAAAAGCGAACGGCCAGGACGGGCCACAAGCCGCAAATACCCAGTGGTCCAGTAAGGCTGGACGCCATAACAGTGCAAAAAGAGGTCCACGTTAGGGGCAATTCCCAGGTCGTGGCACCAGACAATGAACCCATTCAGGATCCTGTAGGTGCTAGGCACGAACTGTGCCGGCAATACTGATACCCGGCGGAGGAACTCCACAACGAACGGGTGCAAAGGGAACCGCAAACCAGCAACCAAGGCATCCATATGCACCAACACACATCCCGGACGGTGTCGCATGGGATGTTTGATGAACCCCGCATTGAACTGACGGGGTGGAGGTAGTAATTGGCGGAGCGTCTGTTCTGCATCAGCAGGAAGGCGTTGACGTTGCTTCCTGATGCAATGAAAGTTCAGACTATAACGGGGGGGGCCGTTCAGGCATGCCCTTATTATAGATGGCTAGGTCATCTCCCGACTGACATCCATCATCGGGGAGGGGCTGTTCGGGATGAAGTGAGGCAGAAGACCCGTTAGAACCCGACGATCGGGTAGATGTACCTTGATCTTTGGGGTGAGCTTTTCCCCTTGAAAGGCGAATCAAAGTGGGTGCCATCTCTTCGGAGTCTGACGAGCCAGAAAAGGCAGACATAGAATAACGGAGAAAATTCTAGAGAGAGAAAGCTTGAAGGAATTCAGAAGCAGCAGAAAAAAACTGAAACAAAGTAGTTGCATCCTTATATAAGGAAATGCTACCGCCAGGAATTCGAATGAATAATAGACACGTGTCAAGACGGTTGAGAGAAGTTAAAGCATCCTTTGGGGTGGGTGAACACCCGAACGGGGTTGAAATCAGCAAAGTTCACGAACCTCTAAAAACGTATCCCCGAACGGGATAAATGAAAAGGGCTACAAGCCTTTCCCCGAACAGGAAGGGAATTTATAACGGTGGTAAAAATGATGGGCGTACCCGAACAGTATGGTTATCTAACATGGAAGAATATGACAGATGCAACAAAGAGAGCAAAAATACATCCCGAATACCGGACACAATTTCCAACTAGTCAGAATGAAAGCTTACGAACGAATGAAAAGGGCACTAGGGTCTTATATTAAGATCATAAGTACAGACTGGACGGGTTCGTTATGAACAACATGCGTTAACAAGATTATTAAGTCCTGAATTCTGGATTTAATAAGGAGTTCACCCGAACAGGTGACCTGATCGCTTCAGATTATGGAGATCACCCGAACAAAGCAACATGAAACGTATTGCGGAGGCGAATTGATAGGTGAAAAACAAATATAAAGTACAGTAAAAGTCACAAAGACGAAATGAGCAAGCAAAAGTTGTATATTCATCGGCTCTACTGGCCGGAAAGTACAAAAACTACTGATTCAAAGGAAAGGAAATACAGATAATGTCTAATCTATTGTTCGGGATGATCTTCATCGTCTTCATCATCGTCTTCATCAGCATCATCTACAATCTGCACGACCTCCATCCCCAGGGCTCGCCGGCACTTTTTCATCTGTGCCATCAGGGCGTTCAGATGACCCGGATGAAGGTCAGAGGGAAAGTCGGAGGATTGCACTGATCGGCCCATATACTTTTCTAGGAGGGGGAGGAGAGGCTGGAGCATATGTTGGCAGCCTGAACTGTAGATCCCCCGGGCAAGGGTATCAGCCCACTCCTTGGTGACAGGATGCTGATCAAGCACCCTGATCCCCTCCTTCTGACGCTCCTCTCCGGCCACTTTCTCCAAGTGCCTCCCGAAGACAGCGGGGAGCTGTTCGGTGGCATACTTCTCCTTCAGAGCCAGAAACTCCTCTGAAGCCTTGAAGGAATCCCGAACGGCGGAAAGATCAACTGTCATTTCGGCCGGTCCGTCCAGGATCTGAGGAGGAGCCTCAGAGAATTTGATCTGAGCGGCCTCAGCTGCTGCAATCTTGGCTTGGAGAGCGCCCACTTTAACACGGAGCTCCCCTGCCTCGGCTTCTAGCTTCTTCCGCTCCTCAGCAAAAGCCCGCCGTTCGGCCTCTGCTGCCTGTTCGGCCGTTTCCTTGGCCACCAGCAAGCCTTGTTCCTTGGCCTGCCTGGTCTCCTTGAGCTTCAGGCTGTATATCCCTGCCTAATGATTGAAAAGAAAAGTATGAGCACATGATAAGCTGACAAAACGAAGAAAAAGGTAAAAGTAAATTATGAACAAGAAACTACCTTCAGGACAGTCAGGGCAATGCACTCCTCGATCTCCTCCACCGGTATTGGGGGAAGGTTGTGTCCATTGAGGAAACCAGAGGTGGACCAGATCTGGCTCGCTGGACAGCCACCCCTCTCCAGCATTTCATGAGCAGGATCATAGAGGGAGATCCGCTCGAACTGACTAGCCAGGTCAGCCTGATGGGCAGCCACCTTCTCAGCAGAGAAATGGTGGGACTGCTGGTCAGAAAAAAGCTGATCCATCAGCGTGTCAGCGTGGGTGTGCTGCTCAGGGGCAAGCTGCTGCATAGGTTCTACATCCCGAACAGGTTCAGACTGCTCGGGGACGGGAGGGGCGGATTGAGAGGAGGCGCCCTGATCGGCCTTCCTCAACCTCTTTCTTTTGGTCTTCCTCTGCTGCTTGGGAGGAGAAGTTGGTGGCTCGTCATCAAGTCCAGCAGTGAATAGCCTACTATCATCCATGGCCGGTTGTTCGGGATTGGCTCCTTCGGAATCTAAAGATTCGCCTTGCTTTGGAGCTGAAAAGACAAAAGGAACAAATTAGTACCGAGCGGTTCACACGTGGATTAAAAAATTATATCACACGGGAAGGACCGCCCGGGCCATGGTACTTGGTTTTCAGTCAAGTAAGTCCAGGAATACGGGCTAGTACCTATCCCGGCCTTAATTAGCCGTTCGGGAGTCAGGTAAGACATAATTTTGAAGCAGCCTCCTGCCTCCACAGCAATGACATCTCTGCTAAGCTCTTCGGAGATGAATGGCTCGGGGGATTTAGGAGGGAATGCGTTCCACTTCCTAGGAATCAAACCGTTCGGGACAGAGACAAAGAAGAACCTATCTTTCCAACCTTTGATGGAAGAAGGGGCATCGCAGAACAAAATGTGTCCTGGTCGGGAGCTTACCACCAGAAAACCGTGGGACTGCTGGGGGATAACTGAAAAGAAATAGTGGAAAAGTTCTAGGGTGGGTGTGACCTTGACACTGTGGCAACGACAAATGAAACCAGCTATCGACCGGTAGGAATTCGGCATTATTTGGGCTGGTACTACATTGTAAAAATTTAAGAGAGAGACAAAAAAGGAGTGAAGTGGGAATCTAAGACCAGCCTTGATTGAGTCGAAATGGACCACAACCATCCCTGGGAAGTGACGCATTGGGTGAAGACCCGATTGAAGACGGAAGTCCACCGAATCAGGAATTAACATCTGAATTTGGGCCCGATTCTGGGCCGTGAGCTTTTGGCGCATAAGCCTGATAAGAGCTAGGTCAAGCTTATGACAGGGAACGCCGCTTGGAGGACCGGCTTCCATGACTTCCAATTCATCTCCCGATTTGGTGCCATCAGGGTAAACATCGGAGGAGGAAGAGGAATCATTGCCGTTAACCTCCGCCGGAATAGGGACAACTTGCAGCATATCGCCGGGGTTTTCTTCTGGAATTACAGTGCCGGAGGTAGAGGGTTCAGATGAACGAAGGGGTGCCATTCTCACCGAACGAGGGAACTAAACAGTAGAAGGGAACTCAAAAGATACCTGAACAGAAGCTGCGGATGAAGCTCTAGAGAGAAGGATGAATTATAAGCCGGAGGTGCAAAGTTTCGAAACCCAGAATCAAAACCAGAAGGGCCTATTTATACTCTGTCACGCCGATTCAGTTGCCAATCAGAAGAGGACACGTTTTTTGTAATGATGACGGATACACGTGTCACACGGATAACCCTTCTCAAGTAATCATGACGTTTATCGGAGAAGTGAAACGGCAGTTGCAAATAGCCGTCAGAATATGCCTGGGGAACCGGCGGAATACGATCCGATATTCACCCGAACAACATTCGGGATAAAAACTTCTACTTCCTTATGCACTCACTATCGTTCGAGACATAGGAAGTGGGGGACTAGTGTTGGGATATCAAGTCCAGGCCCAATATCCCTAGGCCCAAATCCGGGAAGAAGCAGCGGGCCCAAGGCAGTCCAAAGAACTCCCAAACGGCATTCGGGATAAAACTTATACTTGGAACATTCCGGGAAACAATTATGCCAAAGTATCAAGGCCCAGATATCGATCGGCGTTCGGGATACTTCCATAACAAGATCACCTATGGTGGGGACGCCATACACCGAACACCTTGCCCGAACGGGCAATCAGCAAGTGGAGGCCGCATTTAATGCTGGATCATGGCGGCTGCAAGTGGGGGCATGAGTGCTTACATGGCAGAGGTGACAGCCTACCCGATTCGGCCACGTGGCCACCTTGCCCATCCCTATTTTAGTATAAATAGGCATGTTTAGATCATTGTAAAAGGTCGGCATTTTAATACTCAGGGCTTAGCAATAGATTTACATCTCCCATCCTTGTAATCTCATATTCATCTACCGTTCGGGTAGTTTCAGTGTAATTGCTTAATTACAGAATATAAGTAAGTTCTTGAGTTGGATATTACTTCATTATTTTATATTTTATACACATTTCAACCCTACCCAATATCCCTACAATATCCAAGGCTTGTGTTGGGCTTTCGGATCTTCGGGAATAAACTTCAACAAATACTATTACCTAATGTTTTTGCTTATAAAAGATATGAGTACTTGTATTTGTTTGTGTATTTTGGAAACAAGTTAATCAAATTTTAAATTGGTTACATTAATTTCCCACATGAAAGATGCAATTCGAAGTGATTTTTTCCCCCAATACCTGACCCGACCCGACCCGTTCATGCATGGTTTACCAACTTATTTATTTTGCGTACCGCGGGTTGGTTAATAGTCAACCCGAACAAATCGGGTAGGCCCAAAAAATATAGCAAATCCGACCCAACCTGCCCGATGTGCAGCCATACTTCATGATTTTCATATTACTCATTCTTTACCCATCAAAATTTACACTAATAATAAGTATATTTATCACCTTGCGCATAATCCCATTCAACATGAAATAACTAAACATATTGAATCAGATTGTCATCTAATAAGAGAAAAAATTACATCTGGATTGATAACCCTAACTCATCTTAAAATTATTTTAGAAGTTGCAGATATCTACACAAAGCCCCTGAATATCCATTGTTTAGTCAGTTTGCAGCCAAGATGAACGTATTGGATATACACTCTGTTCTAAAAATCGTTCTAGGCGCCCGACTAGTCCCCGCCTAGGCGCTAGGCGGTGGCCGGACGCCCCTCTTTTCATCTAGGCGCTCCGACTAATTGGTCGGCCACCTATTGCGCCTAGTTGCCCGCCTAGAGCGCCTAATCGGCCCGCCTAGGTCGTCTAGATTCGCCGAACATTACTTTACTTTTTAATTTTAATTTTCCAAGCGATATACGTACTTTAACTTTAGTCATGGATATAAGGAAATGAAGTTGTAAATTAAGATAAAACTATATATGTTTGTATATACTCCGTATATCTAAATTTTATCATTATTTATATTTATAACATAATGAAGTTAAGTGATTAGTTATCATATACTACGTATGATTACATGTGATAATTCTATCTTTTATGTTTGTTAATGTATATGTATTTATGTGTTTTATACACACAAAAATACAATATTACTTACCATATTATGCAAAAATGTAGATAAAAATGCAAATTCTATGTCTCTGACTAGTCCCCGCCTAGGCGTCCGCCTAGCCGCCTAGGCGCTAGGCGTTGGGCTGGCGCCCGACTAGCGCCTAGCGCCTTTTAGAACATTGGATATACATGCTCATCTTGAGGAGGTGTATCACGTACGAATACATCAACACACTGCTTTGCTTCTTTTATTTATACTTGAGGCCATTGTGTAATTAGTAATAGTTTTTTTGTCTTATATTGTATTCATAATTCCCTAGTATAAATCAAGGTTTTAAATAGCCGTAGCGGGTAGCGGTCATCGCGGGTAGCGGCCTGTAGCCGAATGTAGCGGTTGCAGCGGCGTGAAATATTTTCAATTGCGCAAAACATAAATGTATTTTTTCACATCATTCACACAACATTTAATTTTGTGTTTCACTACATGCATCACCATTAATGTATTTTTTCACATCATTCACACAACATTTACACATCAAACAGTTCGTGATGTACTGCCGGAAATGTCAATAGCGGGCTATAGCGGCCGTAGCGGGCTGTAGCGGGCGGCATAGCAGATTTTTCTCGTGATTTGGAAATCACACATGAATAGCGGGCCGTAGCGGGTAGCGGCCCGTACCGCGACCGCTATATAGCGGCCGCTATAGCGGTAGTGGGCCGCTATTTCAAACCATGGTATAAATTGTAAAATAGATAGCGTATGTAAGAACAAATTTATTTATCCAGTTCACTCTTACCAGCTTTCTTCTCAATTAAGTCCTCGTACAATTTAATCACTCAATCACACCCTCAAAATGGTTTTAAAATTTCTATTTTAGAGGTTACCAAGCGGTTCCGGTTACTTTGCTTGTCTAGCTATCCATGTCACTCTTTTTTTAATTTTTTCCCATTTTTAACTCCATATATATTTCTTAAAATATCCTCCCTAACCTTAAAAAAATCTTGCCCTTATGTTGAAAAACTGTTCATCGTCGTCACAGTCTTCCCCAAAAACTCTCCGTCGGAGCGCCGCCGCCCCGGGAGATGAGATCGGACGAGCGAGGGAAAGGGAGCTGACAGCTGACCCATCTACCAGAGACGAACTTGATGCGTCGGAAACTTTAGGAGATGGTGCAGCAAAATCCTCCAGAGCAAGCGCCGGAACCAGAGAAGGTGCCTTTTTGAAGAACTGAGTATGGGAAGTACATTGTTGATTTGTTGATGGAGAGAGCTCACTGGTCTTTTTGCGGGGGAAATGCTAGAGGTACACATTTTGCGTACACGTTTGCAGGCCCGACCCTGAAAAATAGAAGGCCCTGTTCAAGATAAAACTAGAGGCCCTCGCATTTTATAAAGTACAACTCCACTTATTGAAGTAATACACCAAAAGTATCAAAATCACATCTAATGTTGTGAAGTTAAACTACACTATTCAAAAATAACAATTAACATATAATTATATCACCAATTAAAAGAATAAATGGGAACAAGAACACCTGAGCAAATGATAGAAGAATATAGCAAAAGAATGGGTGAACTAAAGAACACCAGAACAGTCTGTCATGCTGGTTCCCTTGCTACAGTGCTACTCTGCTACTGCCGGCATCTACTTTCAATGAATCAAGGATTCAAAGGAATCAACTAATGAACAAAATGAACTACTGCAGAGAACAAAGAAGATTTAAGAAAAAGATGGTCGCAGGTAGGCACTCAGATGAAGAAATGATGCAATCACCAAATCAGAAGAATGGAGTTTAGATGGAATTTGATATTCAGAATATTGGAAATTCTCAAATTCAGAATATCAGATTGAGGTTAAAACCTAATTGTAAGATATTTAATTGCCGATGGTTAGATAGTTGACGTCAAAACCTAATCGTAAGATATTTAATTTTTTCACTCTTCCTAGTCTGCTGGAACCATTCCAGTCTTCTCGAAATCAGTGGGCGTGGCGCTTCGGTTCTCTAAAAGAAGTGCAGATAAACGAGAAGTCGAGGACTGCCTCACTCCCATACGACTTACGCAGATGAGGAGGCGCTGTGCAACGCTGGCTAATAGTTATGTAGTGCTCCGTGTTTGATTAAAACTATTCTAATGGGCCTAGGTATTATACTATGTTAGCATAAAATGGGGGCCCTCCTAAAAATGGGGCCCTGTGCAGTTGCACCACTTGCACCTGGGCTGGGCCGGGCCTGCACGTTTGGTGTACACATGTCTGTCCTTCACAGATAAATTTTCTGTCACAGACAACTTGTCTGTGACAGAAAATTTATCTGTGAAGGACAGACATGTGTACACCAAACGTGTACGCAAAACGTGTACCTCTAGCAAGACCCTTTTTGCGGAAGACTTATAATTAGGAATTTAATTTCTGCTCTCATCTTTAAAAATTATGCAAAACATTATGGTTGTTTTTTGTAATAATATCATTAAACGTGAATGTTTGTTCCTTGCTTAAGAGAATCAAAGATGTCACAAGAGAAAATAGGATCGGAGCATCCGGAAGAAGGGGGAGGCGACGTGATTAATGCCACCTGGCGAGTCATGTCAGCACCTACCGTCACAGCCTGTGCCCAACCTGCTAAAAAACGTAAGGTGACAACTTCGGTACCTATTTAAAAAATGGGTACCGTACCTTCCATTCACTTGATTGGTCCACATCATTATATCATTTGTAATTTAGATTTAAATAACTCAACTGTAACATTCTCATTAGTCCATGTGGACAAATGTATGGTATCTTATGGGTATCATAGAATTCACCAAAACTTAATGGATTATTTTTCGGAAAAAGGGTCAAATAGGCCCTTGTACTATTTGAAAACCATCACTTAGGTCCATCACCTATTTACTTGTAAAAATGGGTCATTTAAGTCCCATGACCTGAATATGACCGGTTGTAGCAATTTTTTGGCTTTTGTGACATTTACTTTTTATTTTTTCCAATTTTCTATTGAATTCTTTTACTTTTCTTTTTTCTTTGCTTTTCCCTTTCCTCCTTCTTTGTCCGCTGTCGGTTCACCCCACTTTCCCCATTGACAAACTTTTTCCAGTTTCTGTACCTTAGTTTTATATAAAAAAAAAGATAATAATCTTTTTCTGATTTTATGTCTCCAGCAAAATTACTAATCTTAGTTTTAGATAATAAACACTCCCAAAAAGAAGATGTAAACTCATAGTGGATACTGAGGTCGAATATTGAATGATGGAATACCCATAGTGCCACTGTGACTTGGCCGGAATTCATGGTGGGTGAAAATGGTGTCCGGATATGTTCGTAGCTCGACCGGAGGTAAATACTATAATTTTTAAGGAAAAAAATGGTGGTCGGATCTATTCGAATTGAAGCTTGGCCGGGATGTATTCAAAGCTCAGCTGGATATGGTCGGATTGCTTTTGGACCTCTCAAAACCCACATGGGGCTGTACGTTAGCTGTAAAAGAAGGGTAGGAGAATGTTAGATTGAAACGAAAAAGAAAGGAAGAAAGCCACCTGGAAAAAAACGAGCTGATTCGACCTATATAAATTCCCAAATCTAATTTTTACCTGCTATAAGAGGTCACCTTCAAGTCATTTGATTTACTTGATCATTTTTTACAAGTATATGGATCCGATGTATATGACACTTATTTAAGTACATAGACCTAAGTGATGGTTTTCGAATAGTACATGAGTCTATTTGATCCTTTTCCCTTGTTTTTCTATAGTTCAAGGCCTCGATTGAAAGATCTCATAGTACGAGGACTTAATTGACTTTTTTATTATAGTACGAGGAAATATTTGACAGTTTTCCCCATTTAGTTTCATCTCATTCTTAAATTCAAAAATCAATAATGAATGATTAAACCCTCGAGAACCAATGTACGCACTATCAAAAAATATTTTAGTATTGACTTTCTTAGTGTTGAGTTTCATCCAACACAATATAATAAATACGTAATATAAATATAATTTGGTATGAACACTCGATCTTTACGTGGAAACCCGAAAGGGAGAAAATCACAGGACTTTTTAAGCTAATGTACAAGTCCTCTCATTCTCATTAATACTCTCCTCACCATTACTATACAAAGCATTAGGGAAAGTCCAAATACAAGCTCCCATTAACGGAGTTCTAAGCTATTCTAGAGAGATGAGTAGAGTGGGGAAGAAGAGACCAACCCTTAACATGGGGGAAAGCCTCCTATTTATAGAAAAATGGGGTTAGGGTGCAAAACCACATTAATGGGTGATGTGAGTTTTCTCGCACTTAAAAAGATTGTAGAATAGTGTGTGAAAGTACGAGTATCGTGTCCACAGGGACGGACAAAAGGGAATTAAAGATTAACTAAATTCAGCGATTAAAAAGAAATAAAATAAATAAATGCAAGTGTGCGAGATTGATTGATGAATTAAAATTAAACTAATGCAGATGAACGATTAAAATAAAAGTGGTTTCTTCTCAATTAACGACGAAGGGAACAAGGATTGATTCCGGGGTAACCAGATTTCTGGCAGATCAGGCCTAATTACATGAATTTAATTTAATTGAGCCTAACTAATCATTACTAAGTTCTTACCGCTCTCGCGGCGTAGAGTACAATAATTTAGGGGACCAGGCTGATCTTTCATGCGACAGGATCCTAAATTATTGTCAAGACGAGCGAGCTTACGGTCCCTTAATCGCTACTAATCTCTTTGCGAACGATTAAGTGTGTGTGAATGTGTCCTAGAACAAATTAGATCTCTCTTAATTTATTCTATAAGCAATTGTAATTCTAGTGGCCATCTAGGTTACAAGAGATATCAATTAAATTATTCATACACAAATTAAACGACATTCATGCGATTAAACCAACAGAAATCTAGCCATCAATCATGATTAACCCCTTCATCAATCCCAAATTCCTAATTAAACTACTCACAATTCATAATTGAAGAATCAACAGAATTGGGATGAATAGAAATAATTGTCATTAATTAAAAAGATGAAACTTACAAAGAATCTCAGGGTCTTGAACAAAATAGCGGAAAAACACTGTAAAACACGTCCCTAAGCTTCTCTCTAGGTTTCCGAACCCCAAAATGGGGTTAGGGAGCCCTTATTTAAAGAAAACAATGAGTTTGGGTCGAAAAAGGACAGATCCGCGGTACGCACGGAGCCTACGCACGGAGTGCGTTGCGTCCGTGCGTCCGACGGACCTACGCGTGAAAATAGGCAACGCACGGCGTGCGTTCCCCTACGCACGTCCGTGCATTGCTGCCAGTAGCCCTTTGCCATTTTAACGCCTTGAACGCACGGCGTGTGTACCCGGACGCACGGCCGTGCATTGCTGCCAGTAGCTCTTCTTCAATCAACGCCTAGGACGCACGGCGTGCGTACCCGGACGCACGGCCGTGCGTTGCTCATTACTCTTTTTGGCCGCTACTGCCACGCACGCACGCCGTGCGTCCCTGTACGCACGGCCGTGTTTGGCCTTTCTTCTTCACTTTCTTCGATTTCTTCCGTTTTAAGCCTCCGTTTGACCACTCGATCGATCCAATAACTCTTTCTTCATCAATACATCATCGTGAATCTCCCGGTGGCCTCCAGAACTGCAAATTCACTCTCGAATGCTTCTTAACTCGTCCCGATCTCTTTTCAAATGCCGTTGCCGGGTCCCAAAAAAACCTGATTTCAACTCTGAAAATGCCAAAACTCGTACCCATGCCCGATACACATGACTTGAGCTAAAATTGAGACTTACGACACCCAAAAGTTAGGAAAACCATCAAAATCCGACCCCAACACGCATCAAATGCGTGTTGAAATACGAACTTATCAGATTCCCCCACACTTAAGCTTTTGCTTGTCCTCAAGCAAACTGAACAACGGGACTTACATAATCACCACCCGGAATTAAAACAGTTAGCATGCACACGTAGTTAAAGGGATATTCACAGAACAGAAAGTTTTAAATCAAGAAAATCCTACCCTAAACTACATCTTTGTACACGAGTTAATAGTTTTGACCAAAACTACTTACAACATCCTTAAAATAGTGACAGCCAGCATCAATAAATTGGCCACAGATCAGAAGGACTTGTGAAGGCAGTGGTGAATGGTGAATGGTTAAAACAATAACAGTCCCTTTTCTCGAGAAATTGGAATATTCTAACAGAGACTTAATGCATTCAGAAATTTCGGGGCTATTCTTAGGATCAAAGAACTTAGTAGGCCACAAATTAGGAACAATCATCTAAACCTGTGCAAAGAGTAGACATGGTGTATAACTAAGCTAAACCGCCGCGGCACATTTGTGCTTTGACGTATACTTGAACTACGCGGAGGACTAAAGCTAATTTTTGCAATAGCCTCCAAGTTCATTAATTAAGTTTAGTTTTCCTTGTCATGTTGGCACGAGAACGCCGTTTCTTTCGAAAGATACCCAAGTCTCATCTTACGCTTTTTGACTGGGGCTCCCATTCTCTTTTTCGCAAAGTAAGAGGTCTAGCTATATTAATTTTTCACCTTTCGGATTCTCACTAGACATTACCCCATTCTAATCTCGGCCTCACCAAGGAAAAATAGCCATTAAAGTTCATTAATTAAAAAGTGAATCCATGCCCACAATGCAATCCTCGAAAGTATCAAATTCCTAAAAAGTGACTGCTCTTACCCCCTTTGGGGCATAGGAACAGTGCCAAACAAAATGGCTCATACAAAAATTCTCTAATCTTAGCAAATTCATCCTCTAGTTCCCTAAACATCAAGACTAAGTCATACATATTCACGGGTTAAGAAAACACAGGCCATTTAGCTATGGAGCTCAATTAATTGGGTAAACAAAGAACGGTCAGGCTCAAAATGGCTTCTCCTAAGGGGAAAATTTCGGTGAGGTGGATGTTTTATGAATTTATTTTATTGGTGACTAATGCCTTCATCCTCTCAGTAACTGGAATATAGTGCTAGCACTTTAAGTCTAAACACTTCAAAGATGTTCTAAAAGCATAGTCAAAACGCTAGCCAATCTCACAAAGATACAGTTTAAAGAAAAATTTTTGAAAATTTTGACATGACTTTCCTATGAATATACAACTAACACCTGCGCATGCTAACTCTAATAATTACAAATAACAACTAATGACCGAATGCCCAATTCACTCCCCCACACTTAAACTTTGGCATCGCCCTCGATGACCAAAAATGCACAATGCACAAGGGGGAAACAGGGGAAGGGTCACGTGTGCTCAAAATCAACTCAAGTCAACAAAAGGCAGGCGAAAAAGTACAAGTAAGGAACGTAGAAACTCCCCTAGGTTTTTGGTCGGCCTTGAACTCAATCGATCCTTCATTCCAAACCTCTAAGCAACGATCAATTATCAATAAAAGCTGCAATCACAACAAAGCAGAAAGAAAACATCCACGATAACAAAGAGTAAAAGTAGTGTCAGGTGCTCAGTGCAAAATGTGATCAAAATGGGTACAATGTATCATCATCTAAAATGGGGGAGGGGGTGGCTGCTGATCATCGGGGAACTGTCTGTCCCATCTCTGCTCCAATGACGTAATCCTCAAACCAAGACTGGAGAAGCCTGCGGTGACATCGTCGCTCATCTGCGTGAAAAACTGCTGCTGGTGCTGATAAAGTCGGCCATAGACATCCTCCATATGCTGATGCATCCCCTCCCTGGGGAGGGGGCAGAACGGGGGCCCCGTGCATCATCTCATGTGCGTCATCCTGCTCAGCCTGCTGGTGGCCCTCAGCGCCACCATCATCATCATCATCTGCGTGCCTAGCTGCTCGGCGTCCAGCTAGAATCTCCTTGGGCAGCGTCTCCATCGGATAAATATGCTCTACGACTGTCATCCTCTCCAGACGGTCTCCATACCCCATCGCCTTCATCATGCGTGTAATGTACGGGCCAGCAAAAATCTCCTTGACCCGATAACTAGCGTGCCTGGCAAAAAGTCCCGCGAAGAGAGCGCCAAAGATCGGCCTTCTCCCATAAATCATGCAATAGAGACAGAAGAAGTCAGTGGAGGAGACCTTGCCGCCTTTTTCTGCGCGGCCAGAAACTGTGGAACTCAACAAGGCATGGATGACGCGATATTTGAGTGGATGTAGGACCGTGCTAGGCGAAGTCTGTGAGTTGTACTTGCCCCCATTAACAGTAATAGACTCCCAAAACTGTTGCTGATTCACCTCCGGTGGAAAGTCTAAAAGGCTACCATCCCAGCGGGCAACATCATCCAAATGATTAAAACCTAAGGGCTCAGAGATGTCACTTGCTGAGAGCACATGATCCTCCCCAAAGGCTCTGAACTTGATCACTGGGTGAAAATTGTTGGTAATCTCCCTTGGAGCCCTGAAAGAAGAAAGAACCCCGCAAGTTATCTCTTTGTAAGTCGGCTCATTGATGCCGAAAAAGAGATGTTGCCACCAGTCTCAGGACAATAACTGCATAACCTCGTCTCGTAATCCAGCCCTCTCCAGTGTAGGCAAATGGGGGAACAAAACTTTCCCTACTCGCCTTTGCATCAAATCCTCGTATTTCTCCCTTTGAGCATTGTCGCGGAACTGAGGTTGGTATGGTACAATCGGCTGCTGATTTCTGTTGGAGTGGGCCTGGCTGGAGCTAGCACCGGTGTTGTCCCGGTGCCTCTTAGCGGACTGCTTGGTGCGGGTCATCTGCAAAAGAAAAATATTCCACGAAGATTCCAACGGGGCTTTCACAGGTTAGAAACAAGCCAAGAGTTCCAAAATCATAGCCCCGTTAGCAATACTAAAACACAAGCACAATCAATAAGCCAAAACAAACCCAATGTTTAACCAGAATAGTTGAAAATTGAACTTTTATCAAAGAATTTTGAATAAAATTCAAATTTTCAACGACACACGGTGTAAACAAGGTCATAAGCAAGCATCATTCATGTTTTCAGGTTAGAATTCCTCCCAATTTAAATAGCTAGAATGTCAAAAGTTTGGGGAAGAGCTCAAAATTTTCAATTTGGACAATGTCTTAGCCTAAAAATTGGGGATTCATTCTCAAATAGACTAAACAACAATCATGTATCATCACAAGCAACAATTCACTACCTTCATTCTAGCAACAAGCACAAAATCCCCAAATTTTTCTCAAAATCAACCCTAAATTGGTCAAGTCAACTCAAAAATTAGGGATTCCAAGCAAAAGAGGCAAATTCCTACACTTAGAACATCAAAATCATCAATACAAGCCTCAATTAGAACAAAGAAACTCAAATCCCTAACTTTTGAGCCTATTCAAAAAATCAGATTTTACAAAGCTTGAAACACCATTAATGGAGAAGAGAGGTTGGGAAAGAAGAAGAAGAATACCTTTGCACGAGTAGAGGAGAGAGAGAGACGGCGGTCGGTGTCGCGGAGGGCGGCGGCGGCAGTCTCGTGCTCGTCGGTGGGTCGCGGTCGAGAGGGGGAAAGGATTGGGTTCGCGTACGTGTGTCGTGGGCGGGGTAGTGTGCGTGTGTTCTGTTTTTTTTGGAAGCAGGGGTATTTTTTAAAAATTGGCAACGCACGGCGTGCGTACCCGAACGCACGGCCGTGCGTGTCTGCCAGTAGGTTACTATGTTTTGTCTGGGCAACGCACGGCGTGCGTTCCCCTACGCACGTCCGTGCGTCAATGGCAGTAGCTTCCCCGTTGAAATCCCTGGGCAACGCACGGCGTGCGTACCCGGACGCACGCCCGTGCGTTCCTATGAACTCAATTTTTTTTTTGTGGTTTTTGTGGGTTTTTTCGAAAAGCAACAAAACTAAACTAATGAAGCATAAATTAAGCTCGGGTTGCCTCTCGAGAGGCGCTATTTTTAACGTCGTTTGCCCGACGCAACTACGCAGTACGCACTCATCTCTCTAAATTCGTGACAAAGGTCACCTCACGCTCGCGTTCTAGCGGTCCTCCGTAATACTTCTTCAAGTGATGGCCGTTAACTTTAAAACAGCCTTTCTGAGGATGATCAATCTCAACAGTGCCATACGGAAAAACGTCGCTCACTACAAAAGGACCAGACCACCTAGACTTCAACTTTCCTTTAAAAATCTTCATTCGGGGATTGAAAAGCAGAACTTGATCCCCCTTACGAAACTCTTTTCCTTGCTTAATGTGCCGATCATGATAGGCTTTGGTACGCTCCTTACTAATTTTAGAGTTCTCATAGGCCATATGCCTCCACTCATCCAACTCGTTGAGCTTCCAAAGCCGTTCACAACCCGCCAAAGACAAATCCTTATTCAGTGTTTTCAAAGCCCAGTATGCCTTATGCTCTATCTCTACCGGAAGGTGGCACGCCTTCCCATAAACCAAGTGAAACGGAGTAGTGTCAATGGGTGTCTTATACGCTGTACGTAGTGCCCACAGCGCATCATCTAGCTTATCAGACCAATCCTTCCTATGGGTCTCAACAGTCTTTTCAAGGATGGTCTTAATGTCCCTATTCGAGTTCTCAACTTGGCCACTAGTTTGAGGGTGATAAGGGACGCCCCCTTTATGAGTGACCCCGTACTTTGCCAGAAGGCGAGTCATCGGATCATTCCTAAAGTGGGTACCCCTGTCACTTATCAAAACTTGTGACACTCCAAACCTAGAAAACAATTTCTTTAGAAAACGAATCACAACTCTGACATCATTAGTGGGCAGAGCTTCAGCCTCAACCCACTTAGAGACATAATCCACAGCAACCAGAATGAATTTATTACCTTTAGAACCCGGGAACGGTCCCATGAAGTTAATGCCCCAAACATCAAATACCTCACAAGCCAATATAAAATTCTGGGGCATCTCATCCCTCTTGGTAACCGCCCCGGTGCGTTGACACCTGTCACATTCCTGCACAAACGTTAGAGCATCTTAAAACAACGTGGGCCAGAAGAAACCACATTCCAACACCTTACGAGCTGTCCGGTTAAAAGAATAGTGTCCCCCAGTCGGTCCAGAGTGACAATGTTTGAGAATCTCAACTCCTTCACTCAGGGGAACACATCTTCTAACAACCTGATCAGCACAAATACGAAACAAATATGATTCCTCCCAGAAATAATACTTCAAATCAGCAAAAAATTTCCTTCGTTGATGAGGTGTATAATCAGAAGGATTAACACCCCCAACAAGATAGTTGGCGATGTCAGAAAACCAAGGCACCTCATCAACGATCCTCAACAGTCTCTCATCAGGAAAAGTACCCTCAATATCTCTCTCACTCAGGGAATCAAGAAAGAGGTTTTCTAACCTACTCAAGTGATCAGCCGTTAAATTCTCAGCCCCTTTCTTATCCCTAATCTCAATATCAAACTCTTGGAGTAGTAATATCCACCGAATCAATCTAGGCTTAGCATCCACTTTTTGCATCAAAAATTTAAGAGCAGAATGATCGGTGAATATCACTACCTTAGACAAAATCAGATAAGGACGAAACTTGTCAAGAGCAAACACAACAGCAAGCAATTCTTTCTCGGTGGTAGTGTAGTTTTCTTGGGCACTATCGAGAGTCTTAGAAGCATAGGAAATAGGCTGAAAATGTTTCTCTCGACGCTGCCCAAGAACGGCTCCTACTGCAAAATCACTAGCATCACACATAATCTCAAAAGGCAAAGACCAGTCAGGAGCTACTACCACCGGTGCCCTGACCAGTTTCTCCTTCAAACACTCAAAAGCTTCTAAACACTCCTTTGAGAAGTCAAACGGTGTGTCCTTCTCAAGGATCTTGGTCATGGGTCGGGCTATCTTAGAAAAGTCCTGGATGAACCTACGGTAAAAACCTGCGTGGCCTAGAAAACTCCTAATGGCACGGACCGAAGTAGGGGGAGGTAATTTATAAATCACCTCAACCTTAGCCGGATCAACCTCAATCCCCCTACTTGAAATCTTATGCCCTAGGACCACTCCCTCACTAGCCATGAAGTGGCACTTCTCCCAATTAAGTACCAAATTCACCTCTAGACACCTAACCAGGACATTCTTCAAATTCTCTAAGCACTCATCAAAAGTATCACCATACACAGAAAAGTCATCCATAAAAACCTCCATAAACTTCCCAATGAAATCCCCAAAAATAGCAAGCATGCATCTCATAAAGGTAGCAGGGGCATTACATAATCCAAACGCCATCCTCCGATAAGCAAAGGTACCGAATGGACATGTAAAAGTGGTCTTATCCTGGTCCTCGGGGGCTATGGGGATCCGGAAGTATCCCGACATCCCGTCAAGGAAACAGTAAAACTTATGCCCTGCTAGCCTCTCTAAAATCTGATCAATGAAGGGGAGGGGGAAGTGGTCCTTCCGGGTGGCGGCATTCAACCTTCGGTAATCAATGCAAACCCGCCATCCGGTGACCGTACGTGTAGCAATCAACTCATCTTTGTCATTCCTAACCACAGTCATCCCCCCTTTCTTGGGAACCACTTGGGTCGAGCTGACCCAAGGGCTGTCTGAAATTGGATAAATAATTCCTACATCTAACAGACGGATGACTTCCTCCCTGACTACCTCCTGCATATTAGGATTCAGTCTCCTTTGTGGCTGCACTACCGGTTTAGCATTATCTTCCATCAAAATTTTATGAGTGCAGAAAACAGGACTAATTCCTTTCATGTCAGAAAGTTTCCGGGCTAAAGCTTCCCTTTGTTCACAAAGTAAGTCAAGACATGCAGATTTTTGGGATGGCTCAAGCCTGGATGCAAGAATAACAAATAGGAACAGGGGCTACCATATTCACACTGGGCACCATGAGAGCAAGTTCCGTCTTATTTTGATTGTCTTCCACTGTAGTAGCAAGCTTCTGAATCAAACTGGTCAGAGCATCTACCCTTGCAGAAAGGGCAGAATTCTCACTGATCTCGTACAATCCCGGGGCCTTCTGGTGAGGTGTGTCCCGAGAACTGTACCATGAAGCATTATTAGACACAATCTTCTCCACTAATTCTTCCGCAACCTCAGATGGCAACTGAGGAAAAGCTCCACCGCCCGAAGCATCAAGCATCATCTTTCCTTCATTGTTGAGTCCACTGTAGAAGCAAGATAGAACCTCACAATCAGTCATCTTGCCTTGAGGGCAAGCTCTTCTCAGCACCTTGAATCTCTTCCACGCCTCAGCCAATGTCTCCAAAGAACCTTGCTTGAATTCCTGTAGCTGCTTCTTCAACTTTATGGCCTTTGATGTTGGGAAGTATTCTTTTATGAAGGCCTTGTGCAGCTGATCCCAAGTCTGAATGTGGTGATGTGGATTGCTATCCAACCACCTCTGCGCGTCATCCCTCAATGAGAAAGGGAATAGTAGCATCCGTACCTGATCGTCATCTAGCCCAGGAATCTTGAAAGTCTGACACATCCTTAGAAATTTGGTAATGTGTGCCACTGGATCTTCCATAGGGCTCCCTCCGAACTGATTATTTAGGACCATATTGATCACCGCCGGCTTGATCTCGTAACGGGGTGCAGTAATTCCCGGTACCTGAATACTGTCATACTCTGTGATCTCGGGGGCTAGGAAATCTGCAATGGTCTCTCCTTGATAGAGCGGATTGTCATGTGGGACATAGTTCTGGTATGGAGGAGCTTGATATCTCGGCTGATGAACTGGTTGGGGTCTAATGGGTTGTGGACGGATGACATTTGGCTGCGGTTGGGGTTGATGGAATTGTTGATATTGGGTTTGGAAGGGCTGATTTTGTGGCTGAGTAAGGGGTGGATTTTGTGTAACTGGCGGTTGGTTCTGTCTGGGCTGGAAGACTGGATTATTTTGCCCTAGACCTTGCATCCCAAAGGTTTGGTTTTGAAAAGTAGTTTCAGGAGCAATAGAAGTATTTTGAAAGAGCTGATAAAGTGGTGGAAGATTTAGTTGTGGAGTGGACTGATTTTAGGGGAAGAATGGGGTACGGAGATTTTGATACCCCGGATAAGCTCTAGGTGAATTTTCTTGTGAAGACTGGGGAGAGGTATTAACATAAAAATCCAGATTACTAGAAGTGGTTTGGACCTCAGACGTCCCAGCTATTCCAGATGCGGATGGTTGATCCATGGTTGCTTTCTGTTCTCGTAAAGCCTTGCGGTTCTGCTTAGCTAGCTTCTCGATCTCAGGATTAAGAGGGACTAGTGATTCTCAATTCTTAGAGCGTGTATGCATAAACAGATCTGACCTGCAAGGTTAGCAGACAAAAATCCTATGAAAAACTAAAAACAAGTCGCTAAAATTAATTAACCCTTAAATCCGACACCGTCCCCGGCAACGGCGCCAAAAACTGATGTGAGTTTTCTCGCACTTAAAAAGATTGTAGAATAGTGTGTGAAAGTACGAGTATCGTCTCCACAGGGACGGACAAAAGGGAATTAAAGATTAACTAAATTCAGCGATTAAAAAGAAATAAAATAAATAAATGCAAGTGTGCGAGATTGATTGGTGAATTAAAATTAAACTAATGCAGATGAACGATTAAAATAAAAGTGGTTTCTTCTCAATTAATGACGAAGGGAACAAGGATTGATTCCGGGGTAACCAGATTTCTGGCAGATCAGGACTAATTACATGAATTTAATTTAATTGAGCCTAAATAATCATTACTAAGTTCTTACCGTTCTCGCGGCGTAGAGTACAATAATTTAGGGGACCAAGCTGATCTTTCATGCGACAGGATCCTAAATTATTGTCAAGACGAGCGAGCTTACGGCCCCTTAATCCCTACTAATCTCTTAGCGAACGATTAAGTGTGTGTGAATGTGTCCTAGAACAAATTAGATCTCTCTTAATTTATTCTATAAGCAATTGTAATTCTAGTGGCCATCTAGGTTACAAGAGATATCAATTAAATTATTCATACACAAATTAAACGACATTCATGCGATTAAACCAACAAAAATCTAGCCATCAATCATGATTAACCCCTTCATCGATACCAAATCCCTAATTAAACTACTCACAATTCATAATTGAAGAATCAACAAAATTGGGATGAATAGAAATAATTGTCATTAATTAAAAAGATGAAACTTACAAAGAATCTTAGGGTCTTGAACAAAATAGCGGAAAACACTGTACAACACGTCCCTAAGCTTCTCTCTAGGTTTCCGAACCCCAAAATGGGGTTAGGGAGCCCTTATTTAAAGAAAACAATGAGTTTGGGTCGAAAAAGGACAGATCCGCGGTACGCACGGAGCCTACGCACGGAGTGCGTTGCGTCCGTGCGTCCGACGGACCTGCGCGTGAAAATAGGCAACGCACGGCGTGCGTTCCCCTACGCACGTCCGTGCGTTGCTGCCAGTAGCCCTTTTCCATTTTAACGCCTTGAACGCACGGCGTGCGTACCCGGACGCACAGCTGTGCGTTGCTGCCAGTAGCTCTTCTTCAATCAACGCCTAGGACGCACGGCGTGCGTACCCGGACGCACGGCCGTGCGTTGCTCATTACTCTTTTTTGCCGCTACTGCCACGCACGCACGCCGTGCGTCCCTGTACGCACGGCCGTGCGTGGCCTTTCTTCTTCATTTTCTTCGATTTCTTCCGTTTTAAGCCTCCGTTTGACCACTCGATCGATCCGATAACTCTTTCTTCATCAAAACATCATCGTGAATCTCCAGGTGGCCTCAAGAACTGCAAATTCACTCTCGAATGCTTCTTAACTCGTCCTGATCTCTTTTCAAATGCCGATGCCGGGTCCCAAAAAAACCTGATTTCAACTCTGAAAATGCCAAAACTCGTACCCACGCCCGGTACACATGACTTGAGCTAAAATTGAGATTTACGACACCCAAAAGTTAGGAAAACCATCAAAATCCGACCCCAACATGCATCAAATGCGTGTTGAAATACGAAATTATCAATGGGCCAGTGGGCCGAGATGGGCCCAAAGGGCCGAAATAGGCCCGATAGGCTGGAATGACCCTTGTCATTCGGGCTCCGTACTGGGGTAATGCCTTGGACCCCTGAACACTAGTAGGCCGGAATAAAATATCTCAATACTTAGCCATGCTCGCACGAGAACTTTATCTCTTTTAAAAGATCACCAATCTCATCTTGTTGGGTGAGCATCTACACTTTTTCACTAGTATAATCTTCTCATTTTGAAGGGTAATAGTTCTAGTATAGTTTGATTTTTTTGAATATTCTAAGCATTACCTAACATTGAGGTAAACATTGACATGAATAATCTCAACTATTATTTCAAAGTATTAATTATCTCATACTAATCTCAACCATTACAAAATCTTTTCAAAATAATTCCATCTTGAGAACCAAAGAAAGCTTACTATAATCAAATTCGAACCTAACTGTCTAATGGTCATGGAAGGTAGTTCATATACTATAAGATTACGAGAGCAAAAAAAATGACTAATGTTTCTTTCAATTTTGAAGGGGACGTTTGGCGCTTTCACCTAGGGGTGGACCGACTCCCGATCCTGGACTATCTGGTCCCGATTCTGGTCCCAGATGGCCATTCTCGACCGTTGGTAGGAGAAGCCCGGGTCTGATTCGATTAAATCTGGGTCTAGGCCAATTCCAGGTACCCGGGCAGTCCAGTCACGGTCTGGGCGTAGTCCCGTTCTATTGTTGTCAAGACCCAGGGTTCCATCCTAAAAGGTCAACCTGATTGGAGGAGTAGCCCAAAGCCTTATATAGTGGTTTATTGTTTTTGTAGCTTTCCGGTGTGGCCGTGTGGGACCAATACTCTAAAAATTGTTTTTTTTTTCATTTTCCTCAATTTCCAAGCCAAAAACAAAATTGCCCGGTCTGGGACTTGAACCACCCATTTCGGTGTCCAAATGGGTGAACCGGGACCGGGTATCATGCTTGGGCGGACGGTGGGCGGTCCCAGGCCCAAACCGGACTTTCCAGACCGAGTATGGTCCCACAGTGCTGGGCCTTGTTTTAGACTTGGTCCACCCCTATTTGCACTCCACAATGGCTCTAAGGGAGTGTTTGCAACAACTTCTGCTTCAAAAAGTACTTTTGGAGTGATTTGGAAAAAGTGATTAGTACGTAGTAAAAGTTGATAGTGTTTGAGATAAAAGTGATTTTGAAAAGTAAAAGTTGGTAGTGTTGTCTAAAATAAGTGCTTTTGTGTAATTGAAAAGGGAAAAACACTTTTCACACAAAAGCTGAGAAAAGTAAAAATTGGTAGTGTTTGTTAAATAAGTGCTTTTTTAAGCCAAAAGACGATAAGTGCTTTTTTTAGCTGTTGCAAACGAGTTTTTTCCCAGAATAATGTTAAATAAAAAAATATTTCCCAAATCAAGGTTGGGTTTAAAGTATTTCCCAAATTAATGTTGGGTTAGAACTCTAGTTAAGTGTAACTGTACGGCCAACTCAACTGACGGCTTATCCGAGTTAAGTGTAGGAAACGTAGCAAGCGAGCATGGACAAAAGAGATTAAGGGAGTGTTTGCAATTGCTTCAACTTTAAAAAAGTGATTTTTTAAAGTGATTTGGGGAAAAGTGATTAATAGTAAAAGTTGGTAGTGTTTGAGAAAAAAGTGATTTTGAAAAAGTAAAAGTTGGTAGTGTTTGGTAAAATAAGTACTTTTTGTGTAATAGAAAAAGTGAAAAGCAGTTTAAAGCACCCTTCCACCTGCTTCCAGCGTTTAGCTTTTAAGTGATTAATTTAACCAGAAGCTGTCATTTGCAAACACTCTTTTTAACTTTTTTTAAGCCAAAAGCTGAAAAGTGCTTTTTTTAATCAAATGCAAACACTCCTTAATACGGAGTAATAATCATGAGTCCCCGCCAATAAAAAATTGTCTGTTTTTTTTTAAAGTGCTATAACATTTTTAATTGTACTTCAAGTGTTATAAAAAATATATCAAAATTTATAATTTTTTATTATCTTTTATATGACACCAATGTTGCATATATAAAAAAAATTACACTTTAAAAAGCTTTTTATTTTTGAAGTGCTATAACTTTTTTATTTGTACCTCGATTTTTACAAAAAATATATTAAAATTCGTAACTTTTTATTATCTTTCATATGACATCAATATTTTAAATATAAAAAAATATTATTACTCTGGAGTGTTAGCTTTGAATAAAAGTGCACAAACTAATACTCCGTATAATTAATTTATACTTTTATATACGCAATATTTGTGTCATATAAAAGATAATACAAGTTTTGTTTTTTATATATATTTTGTAAGAACACAGGTACTAATAAAAAAAGTCATACTTCATTCGTCCCAATATTATTTTCACTATTTCCTTTTTCGTTCATCATATATAATACAAACTCGTCTTTCTTGTTTTAGTAAAGAAGTAGTACGTACAACACCCATGCGTTGCACGGTTGGTGAAGTTTGACCCGTGTAATAATTTTTAGTTAAATTTTGAAAAAATAAACTTTTAATTTTAATTAAATCGTTAAAAATTTACTTCGTACAAAAATAAAATTTGATGTGAAATGAAATATATACAATATGATTTACCAATGATTACTCTTCACATAATCACATAAAGGCTATGTTCAAATATTAGCGTGTGGAGAAAAAACTCTGTTATTCACGCTACAAATACTGGTAATGGCAGATTTTGAGCTAAAAAGCTGGTTAACAAACAGCCCCAAAGTTGAAAATGACTAAAAATAGGGGTTCTCAACAATACACAAACAAGCGATAAGACTGTTTTTACTTTTATTTATTGTCATGGCATAATAAATCATGTTTGGTATTATCGCATCTAGAATATATTGGAATTACTTTTTATATTATATATATGTAATATTGAAGTCATATGAGAGATAATAAAAAATAATTAATTTTGATATATTTTTTATAATAATCGGAGTACAAATAACAAAGTTATACAGAGTAACATTTTAAAAGATCTAAGTTCTTTTAAGGTAAAAATTAATTTTATTTTTATATATTCAATATTGATGTCATATGAAAGATAATAAAAAGTTATAAAATTTGATATATTTTTTATAAGCATCGAAATATAAATAAAAAAGTTATAGAATTATAAATAAAATAGTAGATTTTTTATTGGTGGGACCAAGACTATAATAATTCATTCTTGCGCTACATACTTCTAGACTGAGCCTACAACTGGGCTACGTAGCACGTGCTTCTCCCCTAAGCCACCAATTGAAATGGCACTTCTCTAACTCGAGTTATCCCCAACACCATTTTGGGAAATACTTTTAACTCGGCCATAATTCGGGAAATATTTTTTTATTTAATATTATTTTAAGAAAAAACTCGTTGCAAACCAACCTAAGTCCTACGCACGCATGCACCCTGACCAACGTTCGTTGTCATGGCAGAACTTAGCATTCATTCTTTGGTAATGTTTTAATCATTACTCCCTCCGTCCCGAAAACAACTTCCCGGTTAGACTTTCACACACTTTTAGGAAATAAATTTGACTTTACTGTAGAGTGCACTGTTTAGCACTGTTTAAACACTGTTTGACACTGTTTAAACACTGTTTGGCACTGTTTAAACACTGTTTGACATTGTTTATCACTTTTTAGATGTAGATAATTTGCCAAATATGGAAAGTATTGAAGTGTGAAGTTAATTTTGGGACATCCATTTAAGGAAAGTAGGAAGTTGTTTTTGGGACGGAGGGAGTATAATTTAAGACGCATTTTTTGTAAAAATCATTCAATTTTAGTCAATCATAAGTCATAACATTCATATGTCTTAGGGTTGGTTTGCAACTCCTTTTAAAAAAGTATTTCTCAGCTTTTGGCTTTAAAAAAGCACTTATTTTCCCAAACACTACAACTTTTATTTTTCTCGGCTTCCGCGTCAAAAGTGCTTTTACTTTTTTTATTACACAAAAAACACTTATTTTCCAAACACTACCCACTTTTACTTTTCAAAATCACTTTTTTCTCAAATACTATCAACTTTTATTTAATCACTTCTCCCCATTTCATTAAAAAAAAGCACATTTTTAAAAGCAGAAACTGTTACAAAGAGACCCTTAGCTTCTTGAACAAACATCTTATTGTAGACTTTGTTTCAGTCAGTGTTCAAAACTACAAACATTTAACTAAGACAATATATGCAATGATATTAGAATAATGGGGGGAATAATCTGGTGACAAAGTACCTTTAATTTAGTTTCCCTCTATCCTCTAGCTCAAGCCTACCCTATCTTCACATCCATCTACACGGCTGATATATTTAAAATTATAAAAGTGAGAAAACGAATGAGGAAACATATCTTACATAGATGGAGGTTTACTCAGTCTTGGATAAATGATGAGTTTGGAACTAAAATGCTAATCATCCCAATAATTAGCCATAAATCCGAAATAGTGAGGACAAATCAAGGGTATAAATCAATTTTTTTATATCAAAATATAAGAGAAGAATTGATTCCATAAGAATTAAACAAGTACATAGTATATGCGAGATAGAATAGAACTATTGAACCCACAACCCTCACACACGTTCTTAACTTTATATATTTACATGGCTTACCCTAGGGTGCCTTGACGACATATTTACAGGGACGGCCCTAGGATGGTTTAGCAGGGGCGGGCACTACAAAAAAATAGGGTCATAGTCACGGACTTAGTCACGGACCGTAGTATTAAAAATCCGTGACTAACTTCTTTAGTCACGGACGGAATCCGTGACTAAATGGGCGTGACTAAAATTAGTCACACAATTTTATCCGTGACTAAAGTTAGTCAAGGATTAGTCACGGCCAAGATCCGTGACTAAGTCGTGACCGGAGTTGCTATTCCGGTACATTTGTCACGGATACATCCGTGACTACATTTTATTTAATTTTTTAAAATCCGCCATATTAGTCACGGACATGTCCGTGACTAACGTTGTTTAATTTTTTTAAAATCCGCCATATTAGTCGCAGACATGTCCGCCAAATTTTTCAAAATCCTTCAAATTTTGAAAATTTCAAATTTCAAATTTTCGTTTCGAATTTGCAAATTTTTCAATTTGTCACGGACATTATCCGTGACTAACTTTTCATATTTTAATTTTTTTTTTTAATTTTTAAAAGAATTTCAAAATAATAGTTGAAAGATCCTGACAAAACACTTGTCACGGATCGGATCCGTGACTAAACTTATTGATTTTTAAAAAAATTTATTTTTTTGATTATATTTTAAATTATCTTTAAAAAAAATTATTTTAAAAAAATGGTTGTAAAAAAATGGGGGAAAGCCTCCTATTTATAGAAAAATGGGGTTAGGGTGCAAAACCACATTAATGGGCCAAGTGGGCCGAAATGCGCCCAAAGGGCCGAAACAGGCCCGATAGGCTGGAATGACCCTTGTCATTCGGGCTCCGTACTGGGGTAATGCCTTGGGCCCCTGAACACTAGTAGGCCGGGATAATATATCTCAATACTTAGTCATGCTGGCACGAGAACTTTATCTCTTTTAAAAGATCACCAATCTCATCTTGTTGGGTGAGCATCTACACTTTTTCACTAGTATAATCTTCTCATTTTTTTGAATATTTTAAGCATTACCTAACATTGAGTTAAACATGGACATGAATAATCTCAACTATTATTTCAAAGTATCAATTATCTCAAAATAATCTCAACTATTGAGAAATTTTCTCATAATAATTCCATCTTCACAACCAAAGAAAGCTTACTATAATCAAATCTGGACCTAACTGTCTAATGGTCATGGAAGGTAGTTCATAAACTCTAAGATTACGAGAGCAAAAAAATCAACACCCCAATCATAAAATGACTAATGTTTCTTTCAATTTTGAAGGGGACGCTTGGCGCTTTCACCTAGGGGTGGGCCGAGTCCCGATCCTGGACTATCTGGTCCCTATTCTGGTCCCAGATGGCCATTCTCGACCGTTGGTAGGAGAAGCCCGGGTCTGATTTGGTTAAATCTGGGTCTAGGCCGATTCCGGGCACCCGGGCGGTCCATTCCTGGTCCAATCTCGGTCTGGGCGTAGTCCCGTTCAATTGTTGTTAAGACCCGGGGTACCATCCTAAAAGGTCAACCGGATAGGAGTAGTCCACAACCTTATATAGTGGTTTATTGTTTTCGTAGCTTTTCGGTGTGGGACAAATACTCCAACACGCCCCCTCAGCCCGAATTGGGCTGGACAATATCGGGTTGACTTTTTAGGGTGCTAAACAAGCAGTCAAACCACAATCGGAATTGGCTCTGATACCATGTTAAGACCCGGAGTTCCATCCTAAAAGGTCAACCTGATAGGAGGAGTAGCCCAAAGTCTTATATAGTGATTTATTGTTTTTGTAACTTTCCGGTGTGGGACAAATACTCTAACAATTGTTTTTTTCGTTTTCCTTAATTTCCATGCCAAAAACAAAATTGGCCGATCCGGGACTTGAACCACCCATTTCGTTCTCCAAATGGGTGAAACAGGATCGGGTATCATGCTTGGGCGGCTTGTGGGCGGTCCCGGGCCCAAACCGGGCTTTCCAGACCAAGTCCGGTCCCACAGTGCTAGACCCCGTTTTGGACTGGGTCCACCCCTTTTTGCACTCCACAATGGCTCTAAGTCCTACACACGCATGCACCCTGACCAACGTTCTTTGGTAATGTTTTAATCATTATAATTTAAGACGCTTTTTTTGTAAAAATCATTCAATTTTAGTCGATCATATTCTTTGGTAATGTTTTAAACATTATAATTTAAGACGCTTTTTTTGTAAAAATCATTCAATTTTAGTCGATCATAACATTCATACGTCTTAGCTTCTTGAACAAACATCTTATTGTAGACTTTGTTTCAGTGTACAAACATTTAACGAAGACAACAGTGGAATGATATTAGAATAATGGGGGGAATCTAGTGACAAAGTACCTAAGGAGTGTTTGCAGTTGATTAATTAAAAAAAGCACTTTTCAGCTTTTGGCTTAAAAAAAGTTAAAAAGAGTGTTTTCAAATGACAGCTTCTGCTTAAATTAATCACTTAAAAGCTAAAAGCTGGAAGCAGGTGGAAGGGTGCTTTAAACTGCTTTTCACTTTTTCTATTACACAAAAAGTACTTATTTTACCAAACACTACCAACTTTTACTTTTTCAGAATCACTTTTTTCTCAAACACTACCAACTTTTACTATTAATCACTTTTTCCCAAATCACTTTAAAAAATTACTTTTTTAAAGTTGAAGCAATTGCAAACACTCCCTTAGTTTCCCTCTATCCTCTAGCTCAAGCCTACTGCCTACCTACCCTATCTTCACATCCATCTACACGGCTGATATAAAATTATAAAAGTGAGAAAACGAATGAGGAAACATATCTTACATAGATGGAGGTTTTCTCAGTCTTGGATAAATGATGAGTTTGGAACTAAAGATGCTAATCATCCCAATAATTAGCCATAAATCCGAAATAGTGTGGACAAATCAAGGGTATTAATCAATTTTTTTTATCTAAAAAAAAGATGACTTTGTAAATCATTTTGGGACGTATGCAGCATTAAGTACTACATATTATTTTTTAAAGTACTGAAATTGGGAATATGTTTTAGTTTTTTTAGTTAAAATTTGTTATATAATTAAATTGTGATTTTATCATAGTTTTAAAATTTCTTCCGTAAAAAATGGATATTCATTAAATTTATAAATTTAATTAATTTCGAAATGTAATAAAAATGTTCTCTAACTGTGATTTTACTTGTTTGATACGTCGAATTATAAATTCTTTTTTATAATTACAATTTTTGAAGTATTATTGTTATGCATTAGATTAGAAAAAAAATAGGCCCATTATGATTATTTGCGCCTAGGCTTTGAAATTATCGGGGCGGCCCTGTATAATTATAATAAACCAAATCTAGGTAAGTACAAAGTAATCCCCTAAATATATACAGAGTACATTATTAGACCCCCTCAATATGTGCAAGGGATAAAACGTGCAGATTGAAACGTAAAAATTCAAAACGTTAACTAGAAAATTTTTAGTGAAAATATCAGCTAACTGCAACTGAGTAGGAATATGTTTTACAGAAAGATCACAATGTGCTACTCATTCACAAACAAAGTGGCAATGAATCTTGATGTGTTTGCTACGGTCATGCTGGATAGGATTGATGCTCTTGTAGGAAACAAATACATTATCACAATGTAACGACCAGGGGTTGAAATAACAATACCCATGTTGGTCAGCGGGGAGCGTATGAAGAGAATGTCCTGAACAATGTACACAATGGCTCGATATTCAGCTTCTGTGGAGGATTTGGAAACCGTTGGTTGCTTCTTGGAGCGCCATGATATAAGACTGTTTCCCAAAAAGACAATATGGCGAAATAGCGATACTGTCTCCAATGGAGATAGTGTAGGATAGTGATATTCGGAATGGCAATAATGCTTCAAAATGGCAATAGTGTTCCCAATCTTTTGTTTTACCAATAAGGATATGGAATGGCGGTATTGGATTGCGATAATATAATCAAATAGCAATACTCAATCACGATAGTCTGGTCAAACTAGTCAAATGGTGACACCCAATCGCGACACTGCAGTCAATGGCAAAACCCTAATTAGGATACTCCAAATGGCAATAAAGAGGTTCAAATGGAGATACTGAATGGCTCTAAACTGTTCGCTCTTCTTGAATATTGATACTGCTCAGGGTTCAAATGGCGATAGCGCTAACAGGCTACAAGTTCTGTAATTTTACCGCTATCGCTAAACCAATGGCGATAAATCACAATTATGTAAATTTACCGCTATCGCTAAACCAATGACAATAAGCCTGTTGGGTTAGTGGCCCAAATAAAGGATCGGCCCATTCTCCCCCTTTTTTATCCAGACGAATGTCTATCCCAACGGGTCAGCCCGTCCTAACGAACGTCTGCACGAAGACAAGTGGATCAGACCTATAGGTAATCACAACGGCGACGAACGTCGCCTCCAGAAGCCACAACCCTTTGGAGCCAGTCCAATCCGCGTAACAAATCCTTTAAGGGCAGATACGAACGACCCATTACCCTTTGAAGTATCATCAAAAGCAGGCCCCCATCCCGGCTGGACGTACGTCTCCACAACTTAGGCGGGAAACTCAGATTCTGGCGGGAAGCGCATTTAATGCTGGAGATTTGGTGGTTGGGACACCAGCCACACACAGCCCTCCACGTCAGCATAGCCAACTGCCCATTGGTAGTATAAATAGCAGCATTTATTTCATTGTAAGGGGTTGACAACTTACTATTCTTAGCACTCTAGCTTATACTTCTCTTACTCGTAGCTCTTCTACTGCCTTGTAAGATGAACGGCCGACGAGCCTTAGCAAGCGTATTGTATTGGGGAGTTATTAACTGATTAATAATACCTAATCTCTTACTTGATATTTACTGTTTCTTGATTCATCTTAGTTGCTTATTGGGCTAGTTTATTCATACACACATACACCACTCCACTCGAGATCTTTGGGCTTACGTGTTGAACCCAAGGGTCGAAGGAATAAACCTCAACAAAGCCTTTTCCGCTTGAACCAAATGGAGATACCACAATCGCTATAAAGCTTTGGCAATAAATGGGAATGCCACAATCGCTATGGCCCATTGTCTATTAATCAAACTGATTACAACACAAATACAATTAAACAAAACATGATTGGACACCACTAAAATGCTCCAACAGGCATAACACTCGGTCAGGTACGATTGATACCCGATCAGGTATGATTTGACCCAAATATACGAGATGAAACAAAGCAAGAAACGTGGAAAAATATGATTTCGTCTTATACTCGATCTGGAATATTGACATACCCGGTCGGGTATAACTTGATTTCAACACTTTCGTAGCTACGCGCAGTACTCAAAAAGTTGCAGCCATGCATTGGAGAAATGTGGTCTCTGGGTATATCTAGATGTATTGGAGTTTCTTCACGATTAAGTATTCAAAAGCGGATAATTAAAGTAACAATGGTGATCAATGATCACTTCGCTAACTGGAAATAAGCAAAATCAAGACAAATTATCTTTTATTTTTAAATTCATTCATTTTATTGTTATTTACTTTTTCAATTTAAATAGTATCCAAAACCCCTCTATTTACTTTTATTCTTTATGTTTACACACATGCGAAAGGCACATTTCCACATGAATATGAGTTCGTCTACACTATAGTATGGTATTAGTGCTTACTGGTGAATTACTTTGGGGGGGGGGATTACTGCACTCTGCCACTATCCCTAATCCGTAATAAGTCTGTCAGGGCCACAACCATGACAAATGTGATGTTTTTTGGTAGTGGTAGTTAAGGTACCAATATCATAAATATCAATATTTAAGTTACCATTTATACATTATTCCTCATGTTGAGGTTACAATATTTGCTAGGGATTATTTCATTGAATACAATTGCACTATTTATGTTTGTATTTGTATATTAAACACATTAATTACTTAATCCAGCCAACTTTGTATTTGGGCCCAGAAGCCTTTTTTAACAGGATTATTAACTTAATTTATCCTCAACTATCATCAAATCCAAAAATCTATCATATTCTTTATTTTTTATAAAACTGCTCAAACTTCAACTATTCTCACAATTAGAACTTTTAATGGATTAATTATTAAATATTGAAGAAGAAAGTCATATTTCTAATTCATTTTTTTACTCCTTTCTAACTTTAAGTTGGAAAACTCGTATTGCTTCATTGTTTTACACAAAAACATATTTCTACTATACAATTTAAAAAATTACAAGTGGTGAAATTTACATTACTTATAATAAATGAAAGATCACTAGAAAGATGAAATTGTAACATACAACTATAAAAAACAAATCAATGTTATCTTGGTAACAATAATGTTATTAAAATAATAAATATTACTGATTAAATTACTTTAGCAACTTCTATAAAAACATAAATATATGAACTAGGTAATTCATTGAAAAGTTAGAGTACCATTTTATATTAATTTTATAAATTTAATTGAAATATTTTATGTTATATATTATTATACGGAGTATAAGATTAATATATTAAGTTTTGAGTAAACGTCTTGCTAATTCTTTGAAAAAAAGTTATAAAATTAAATTTTTAATAAAATAATTTAATTTAATTCAAGTATATAAAAAGCATTGAGATTGATATAAATTTTTAAATTTGAAAAATCACAATGGGAAAGTGTAATTGTTACAAAAGATAGAGTTTGAACCTTTTTAATAAAAGTTAAAGAATATGATAGATCTGTGAATTTCATGATAGTTAAGGATATGAAAAGCTTATAATTCTTTGTAATATGGAAGCCTAACTATCGCATATTATATATCTAAAGCATAAGCTTTCGTAAACCCTAATTTTTAAAACTTTTGCAATTAGCAAGGTATTCGTATATTGTAAAGAGAAGGGAGAGCCGTTGCTATTCAACACCGTGTACTTCGATTGTCATATCCTTATCACTATTGAATGTAAGCTTAAATCGTTTCCGTTGAGGTTTAGTCCCGTAGATCCGAAAGCCCAACACACGTTTTGGATATTTAAGGATCTTGGTCTTGGTGTAAAAAGGTGTATCAAATATAAAACAGTGAATTTAAGATCTAACTCAGAAGCTAATTGTATTACGTATTATGTGATTACAATGAAACTGCCCGAACGGTAGGTCAGTGTGAGTTTGAATACAAAACAAGAGATGATTCTATTGCTAAGCTCTGAGTATCCAAATGCTAACTCTTTACAATGTATTCAATGCAGGTATTTATACTAAGAGGGGGTAGGTGGGATGATGACGTGGCTGGACCTGGTTGGTTGCTACCTACGCCGCCTTGCACCCATGCCTCCACTTGCTACTGCCATACTTCAGCATTAAATGCTGCTTCCAACCGCTGACTACCCGTCCGGGTAGTGAATTCGGTATGCGGGACCCCTTTGTGGGCGTTTAGATGTCAGTGTTTCCTAAAATACTTCAAGTAGACGAATTGTGCCGAATGCCGATCGGGGTGTTCTGGACCGCTTTGGGCCCTATGTTTCCTCTGGGCCCCTTCATACTTTGGGTCGGGTATATTGGGCCTGGACCCAATATCACAACAATAGTCCCCCACTTCCTATGTCTCGAACGCTAGTGAGTGCATAAGGAAGTAGGAGTAATATTACCCGAATGCCGTTCGTGATTCCGCCGGTTCTCGATGTACTCCCTTGGCGGTTTTAAGAGGCTGCTGTTTCAGTTTCCCGATAACCGTCATGATTACCTAAGGATGGTTCTCTGCGTGACACGTGTATTTGTCATCATGACTAGTGACGTGTCTTCTTTTGATTGGCTGACGATTCGGTGTGGCGGGTTATAAAATGGCGTCTCCAGCTTTGATTCTGGGTTTCGAAACTTTGAATCTTCGGTCCATTCAATGCTCTGCCTTCTCTCTAAGGCTTCGAAAACTCTTCGTGTTCAGGTACTTCCCGGTTTCACTTCCTCCCTTCCATCTTCTTGTTCGGTAAGTATGGCACCCCGCCTACGTTCTTCCGAACCCTCTACCTCTAGGTCTATACTTCAAGGGGAAGCTCAAGATGCTGCGGTGGAAAACACCATCATACACGCGGAGGTTCCCGGTGATGACGCCTCCTCTTCTAATACCTATTCCGATGGTACCAAATCCGGTGATGAGCTAGACGTTATGGAGGCTGGTCCTCCTAGTGACGTTCCACGCCATAAACTTGACCTAGCACTCATTAGGTTCAGGCGGCAGAAACTTACGACCCAGAACAGGGCCCAAATTCCAACCCTAATTCCTAACCCGGTGGATTTCCGTCTCCAAGCGGTGCTCCACCCAATGCGTCATTTTCCCGGGATGGTAGTGGTCCATTTTGATTCGGTGAAAGCCGGCCTTAGATTCCCGGTCCACCCGTTTTTTGTATCTTTATTAAACTTTTACAATGAGGTACCGGCCCAAATCATGTCGAACTCCTATCGGGCTATGGCCGGTTTCATCTGCCGCTGTGTGGACGTTTAGGTGATGCCCACTCTAGATCTTTTCCATTACTTTTTCTTGGTCATTCCCCAGCAGGCCCATGGGTTTTTGGTGGTGAGTGCCCGAATGGGGCATATCTTGTTCTCTGATGCCCTTTCCTCAATCAATAGCTAGAAAGATCGGTTCTTCTTCATCTCCGTCCCGGACGGTTTAATTCCAAGGAAATGGAATGCCTTCCCCCCGAAGTCCCCTGAGTCGTTTATCTCTGAGGATCTTAGCAAGGACATCATCGCTGTGGAGCATGGTGGCTCTTACAAGATCAGGGCCTACCTGACCCCCGATCGGCTTATCAAGGCCAGGATAGGTACTGCCCGTATTCCTGGACTTACTTGATTGAAACCCAAGTGCCAAGGCCCGGGCAGTCCTTCCTGTGCGAGAAACGCCTTATTTTGTTTCACACACGCTGAAGCCGCTCGATACTTATAACCTTTTCTTTTGTTATTTTCAGCTCCCAATCCAAACGCAACTTCGGAATCCGAAGGAGCCAACCACCAACAAGAAGTTATGGATGATAGCAGAGTGTTCTCCGTTAGTGCTGATGATGAGCCTCAGGCCTCCCATCCGGTTCAGGAGCAGAAGAAGAAGAGGAAGAGGCCGCGGAAAGCCGATCAGGCACACTCCTCCCAATCAGCCCCTCCGAATGTGGAGCAATCTCAACCTGCCCAGGAGGCCTAGTCCGTTCAGCAGGTTGCTTCTGAACAGCAACCCTCCCATGCTGATATGTTGATGGACCATCTCTTCTCCGATCAGCAATCTCATCAATTCCCTGGCGATGATGTGGCCGCACATCAAGCAGATTTGACCAGGCAATTTGAGCGGATCTTCCTCGAAGATCCTGTCCACGAAATGTTGGAACGGGGGGCTCTTCGGTGAGCCAAATTTGGTCCACCGCTGCTTTCTTTAATGGCTTCTCCCTCCTCAATCTCCCGATCGAGCAGGCTGAGGAGTGTGTGGCTTTGATTGCTCTGAAGGTACTTTCTTTTCTAAGTTTTCTTTCCTTCTAACTTTCATTTCACATTGTGTGTTCATCTTTCTCTTATTGATCGATCATGCACAGATGGGGATTTACAGTCTTCAGCTTCGCGAGGCGAGGCTGGTTAAGGAGCGGGAGCTGATCGTGGCGAAGGAGAATGTTGAACATGCTTCTTCTTCAGCTGTCCAGGCCGCTGAGGCCGATCGGCAGGCGTTTACTGATGAGCGAAAGAAGCTCAAGATTGAGCTTGGGGAGCTTCGGGTCAAGGTGGCTTCCCTCCAGGCACAGGTTGCAGCTGTTGAAGCTGCCCAGGTCAAGTTCTCGGAGGCACCTTCTCAGATCCCGGATGGTCCTCCAGAGGTGATTGTGGACCTTTCTGTTGTTCGGGAATGTTTCAAGGATTCTGAGGAGTTCCTAGCTGTGAAGGAGGAGTATGCCCTCGAGTAGCTCCCTGCTGTCTTTGGGCGGCATCTGACCAAACTGAGTGGCGGTGAACGCCAGAAGGAGGGGGTTCGGATGCTCGACCAGGACCCGGTGACCAAGGGGTGGGCCGAAACCCGCGCCCGGGAGGTTTATGGCGCCGATTGCCAACACATGCTGTAGCCAATCCTTCCACTTCTCGAGAAGCTCCTGGGGCGAGCAGTGCAGCCATCTGACTTCCCCGACCTGTCTGCTGGTCATCTGAATGCTCTGAAGGCCCAAATCAGCAAGTGCAGGTATGCTTTGGGGATGGAGCATGTTCAGGTTACCAACGAGGAGGCTGAAGATAATGATGATGATGATGATGATGATGATGAGGGTGAAGATGACCCCGAACAGTATAATAGACTTGATCATTCATTTGTACGTTCCTTTTTTTTTGGACAGCATTTTGTAGTCTCCGTCCAGTGGAGCCGATGAATACAAGTGAAACTTTTTTACCTATCATCTTAATGTGTACTTCCCTCACTTTTTCGTTTTTTGGACTTAGTAGTTTTGTAATCTTCATCCGCTCGATCGATAAATTCTGGCTTGACTAATTGTGGGGTCACCTGTTCAGTACCCCAGTCTCAGAAATTCATAGTGGCCATTGTAGAGATTAAGCCTAAGCCCAATTTCTAGGACTTTCCCTCGCCTCTTTCACCCCGTTCGGGCGTGTAACGTTTCCTAGACTAAGCCCAACATTTGGGACTTAGCCATTTTCTTTGATTTTTCATCCATATTTCTCCGTTCGGGCAGATCTATTTTGACCGGGATATTCTTGCATTTTCCCGACCCATTCGGCCAGGTTGGGACTTAGAAGTGTCTAGTTTCAAGCTAGAAACAAAATGCAGATCCTCGCTCGAACAACCTGATCGAGGTGAAGCTATTGGCCGTGCGGTCATTTCGACCCGGTTATCCGACGTTGAATTTTTTAGTTGTGATATTGTCGTGCAGTCATTTCGACCCGGTTATCCAACTTTGAATTTTTTAGTTGTGATATTGCCGTGTGGTCATTTCAACCCGGTTATCCAACTTTGAATTTTTTAGTTGTGATATTGTCGTGCGGTCATTTCGACCCGGTTATCCAACTTTGAATTTTTTAGTTTTGATATTGTCGTGCGGTCATTTCGACCCGGTTATCCAACTTTTTGTCGTGGTTGTGATATTGTCGTTCGGTCATTTCAACCCGGTTATCCAACTCTTGGCGTTGTGGAAGTTGTTTCTAGCTCCCTCTTTAGTTGTGATATTGCCGTGCGGTCATTTCGACCCGGTTATCCAACTTTTTACCGTGGTTGTGATATTGCCGTTCGGTCATTTCAACCCAGTTATCCAACTTTTTGCCGTGGTTGTGATATTGTTGTTCGGTCATTTCGACCCGATTATCCAACTCTTGGCGTTATTGTGGAAGTTGTTTTTCTCTCTTTATGTATCTTTGTACATAGTTTTTTTTAAGAGGTGGCAACAGCCGTTGTTATTGGTAAAACTTTCGCAAGTGTTCGACATTCCATGTCCCTGCCGATCGGCCTTCGGTATCCTGAAGGCCTTCCCAGTTTTTCGCCATCTTTCCGCCTTCCAGCGGTTTGCTTTTTTCCCTTTTCTTTAAGACCAAGTCGCCTACTAGGATGGAACGTATCTTGACCTGTTTGTTAAAGTATCTTCGTGTTGCCCGGTGATATTCCTCCATCCATAGGGCTGCCAAATCCCTCCTTTCTTCTATAAAGTGAAGTTCGGCTCGCATGTTGTGTTCATTTCTTTCCGGATTGTAGTGGATCGCTCGATGAGTTGGAACTAGGACCTCAGTTGGCACTTTGGCCTGAAAACTGTAGGCAAGGCTGAACGGTGTCTCCCCTGTGGCTGTTCGGGGTGTTGTTCGATATGTCCAGATAATGTAGTTCAGCTGGTCGGACCAGGTAGAGGAGTAATCTTCTAGTTTCTTTTTCATGCCATCCATGATGGTTCTATTCATGTTCTCCACTTGACCGTTCGCCTGAGGATAAGCCACAGAGGCTCTGGAATGTTTGATTCCCCACTTGATGAGGAAGCAAGGCAGCTACTGCCAACCACGCACGGACGTGCGTAGGGGGAGGCACGCCGTGCGTGGCCATTTTTGCGCGATTTGTCTGTCGGTTGCACTGGGGGACACACGCCATGCGTGAGCTCCGTGCGTGCCCCCCAGCAGTCCCGAAAACGCCCGGATTCTCCCGTTTTCTATAAATAAGGCCCCCATACCACTATTTTGAGGTGACGAACATTACAGAGAGGCCTAGGGACGAATTTACTCGCGTTTTTATCATTGTTTATTCCAAGACCCTGATATTATTTGTAAGTTCATATTTTTAATTAATGACAATTATTTCTATTCATCCCAATTCTGTTGATCCTCCAATTATGAATTGTGAGTAGTTTAATTAGGGATTTAAGGTTGATGAAGGGGTTAATCATGATGTATGGCTAGATTCTTGTTGGTTTAATTGCATGAATGCCGTTTAATTGGTGTTTGAATAATTTAATTGATATCTCTTTGATGTGTGTTTTCTCGCACTTTAATGGTTGTAGAAAACCGGTTGAAAGTACGAGTATCGTCTCCACAGGGACGGACAAAAGGGAATTAAAGATTAACTAAATTCAGCGATTAAAAAGAAATAAATAAAATAAAATGCAATTGTGCGAGATTGGTTGGTTGAGTAAAATAAAACTAATGCTAATGAGCGATAAAAATAAAAGATTGGTTTCTTCTCAATTAACGACGAAGGGAACAGGGATTGATTCCGGGGTAACCAGATTTCTGGCAGATCAGGCCTAATTACATGAATTTAATTTAATTGAGCCTAGCTAATCATTACTAAGTTCTTACCGCTCTCGCGGCGTAGAGTACAATAATTTAGGGGACCAGGCTGATCTCTCATGCGACAGGATCCTAAATTATTGCCAAAACGAGCGAGCTTACGGCCCCTTAATCGTTACTAATCTCTTAGCGAACGATTAAGTGTGTGTGAATGTGTCCTAGAGCAAATTAGATCTCTCTTAATTCATTCTACATGCAATATTAATTCTAGCTGCAGTCTAGGTTACAAGAGATATCAATTAAATTATTCAAACACAAATTAAACGACATTCATGCAATTAAACCGACAAGAATCTAGCCACACATCATGATTAACCCCTTCATCAACCCCAAATCCCTAATTAAACTACTCACAATTCATAGTTGAAGAATCAACAGAATTGGGGTGAATAGAATAAATTGTCATTAATTAAAAAGATGAACTTACAAATAATCCCAGGGTCTTGGAAGAAAATAGCGTAAAAACGGTGTTAAATTCGTCCCTAGGCCTCTCCGTAATGTTCGTAACCCTTAAACAGGAGAAGGGAAGCCTTATTTATAGAGAACAGATGAGTTTGGGTCGAATTAGGACTAAAACAGGGTCAGGCACGGCGTGCCCAGGGGTCAGGCACGGCCGTGCCTGCGGAGCAAGCCCGTGTTTCGTAACTTCGGGTCCAAGAACGGCGTGCCTCCCTACCAGGCACGGCGTGCCTAGCCATTCCTGCAACTCGGTACAAATTTCTTCTACAAGCACGGCGTGCCTAAGGGCCAGGCACGGCGTGCCTGCCTTTCCAGCGACCAGGTACATTTTTGTACGGGTCGTGCCTGCCTTTTTCTTCTTCAAAACTTGTCTTTTCTTGTTCCAAATGCTCCGGGACGCTTCTATAATCGTTCCAAAGACCGTTTCTTCATCCATTCTTTGCCGTGATCCTCCCGGTGACCTCCAAGTTTCTCAAATCTCTCTTGAATGCTCTCTATCTCCTCCCGATTGTCTCTCAAGCGCCGATTGTCAGACTCTAACTTCTTTAATTTGACTCCAAATGCAACAATACTCGACCCAACGCCTGGTAATCACAACTTGAGCTAAAATTGATGCTTGCAACACCTTAAAGCGAGGAAAACCATCAAAATCCGACTCCAACACGCATCCAATGCGTGTTTAAATACAGACTCATCACTCTTGTAACCTAGACTGTAGCTAGAATTACAATTGCTTGTAGAATAAATTAAGAGAGATCTAGTTTATTCTAGGACACATTCACACACATTTAATCGTTCACTAAGAGATTAGTAGCGATTAAGGGGGCGTAAGATCGCTCGTCTTGGCAATAATTTAGGATCTTGTCACATGAGAGATCAGCCTGGTCCCCTAAATTACTGTACTCTACGCCGCGAGAGCGGTAAGAACTTAGTAATGATTAGCTAGGCTCAATTAAATTAAATTCATGTAATTAGGTCTGTTCTGCCAGAAATCTGGTTACCCCGGAATCAATCCATGTTCCCTTCGTCGTTAATTAAGAAGAAACCACATTTATTTTATCGTTCATTCGCATTAGTTTAATTTTAATTCACCAATCAATCTCGCACAATTGCATTTTATTTTATTTTTAACTGCTGAATTTAGTTAATCTTTAATTCCCTTTTGTCCGTCCCTGTGGAGACGATACTCGTACTTTCAACCACTTTACTACAACATTTTTAAGTGCTAGAAAACACACATCAACCACTGTTAGAAGAAGGGTTGAACCTTAAACCCTACCCCGTTAGGCTACCGGGTCCACATGACGTCTATGTAGCGGGTGCAATTTTTTATTCTGAAATAATCAAAATCTGATGTGCGTGAGAAGTCTCCTCTCCTAGTCTCCTTGATGCACACTAATTAGTAGTTTATAAATGTATGTTTTTATATTTGTTTTGTGTTGATTGTCTACCTTTATTATTTAGTGTGTAAACATTTGTGTGATTTTAGTTGTAATTATATTTAGCTTTCATTTGTAAGTTTTAAAGTAGTGTTAGAATTTATAGTGTTGGAAAAGAGGACTTTGAAGTGAAAAAATCTGCCCAGGTGACTTACTCGGTCGGGTATACTCCTTACCCGGTCGGGTATGAGTTGAAAACGGAAGCTACTGGGAAATTGCACACATACCCGATCGGGTATGCCACTTTACCCGGTCGGGTATATGAACTGACCTGGACAAAAAGAGGAGCTGAAACACAAGAATGTGGAAGATCGATTTGATTTTGACTGATACCTGGTCGGGTATGGTACTTTACCCAGGGTCAGCCTTAGGATATTAGTGGCCCTAGGTGGAAACTGCATAATTCTCACATATTATATTAGGTAGATTCTACCGGTGGGCGTAGCTCAACTGGTAGCGAGGGAGTGCCACAAGGGTTAGGTCTCGAGTTCGAATCCCGGCAAATGCGATGAGGGGTTACTATGCTGAAAAATGCATAGGGCTTCTGCAAGTACCGGGGACAGAGCTCCACTCTATATCTGTCAGATTGTGATTATGGTCCAATTTACATCCTCCCATCGTGTCGTCCGGTCGGTGTTGGAGGCCCTCCGAGATGGGGTGTCATCCTTTTTATATTAGGTAGATTCTATGATTATCATAAGGTACCATACATTTATTCACATGAGCCAATCTGAATGTTACAGTTGATATAATGATTTGGACCGATTATTTGAATTGTAGATATGGTACCACCCGTTTTTTAAATAGGTGCCGGAGTTGTCACCTATTATATTAATGTGATTTATATAAGAAATAGTCCAAAAAATTAAGGTAAAATGACAATAAATGCCCCATATGAGAAACAAAGCTTCAAATGGTTTCTCAACTTATTTTTTCTCTTTGTACGAAGTATATTCCAACTTTTGTCATGACAATACCTACATATTTAACATATTTTTAAATAATGCTACGTAATAAATAAAAAATAAAAAAAAAACTAAAATGAACAATTACTTAATTAAAATCTAAAATTGTAAAATAAAATATCAGTGACACAATAACTAAATGAATAACTCAATTACAATTATAAATTACGGTGTATTAATGTATAAACTAATGATAATAACATTATCAGAAATTAAAATTCAATCAATTATGGTTAAGTTATTGTTAAAAGTGCATATGAGTTAACTCCCGAACCTAAAAACCAAAATCCCTAATTCGCCGACCAATTTCACAAGTGAAGAAGCTGGCCAAAGTCTGAAGCTATTATCTATGCAAAGCGTAATACAAATTAAGTAAGTAAAACTAATGCTTGGGTTGCCCAAACTCTGACAAGAAGAATAGGGCCACAAAGGAAGCAATAAAACAGAGAAAAAGAGTGAAATTGGAATTGCAAGGATTCCCAAATGGTCAAATGGAATATGGGCAGCGTAGTTGGGAGTTTGGGGGCTTTCGGCGACGGCTAAGGGGATTAAATTAATGTTAATACTACTAATATAAAAATAAAGTGAGGCCCTCCTAAATTGAGAGGCCCTAGACAAATGCCTAGCCAAACTGGCCTCATGGCCGGCTCTGACTTTACCCCGGTCGGTAGACCTGCACAAAAGCGGGTTCGGGCCGGGCTTTTCATAAGTTTTCTGCCCATCGTGTGTATAACGTAGTATAACGTAGTAAGATTCATGCTCGTAATCTTTCCGGGTTCGGGCCGGGCTTTTCATAAGTAAGATTCATACTCGCACTAAACTAGCCTCATGGCCGGCTCTGACTAATACCGTAGTATAACTAACGTAGTAAGATTCGTATCCGGCCAAAGGTGTATAAATAGTACACTTTTCCTTCACTTGTAATCATCCCTTCTTTCATATATTTAAGCTCAACTTAGAATAGTATTTTCTTTATATTTTTCTAGCATGTTTAGTCTCCAAATGAGGAGCTAAACTTCCATTTCTTGGTTTTGCTCTTGAAGCTTGTTGAATGTTAAAGTTGTGAGTTATTTTCTTACTTCTTCCCTCGAATATTAATTCTTCCCTTAATCTATCTCTATATTAATGTTGGGGAGTATCAGTAAGATGATAATTAGTTAACATCTCGACATTAATAACTACTAGAAACGTTCAACGAACCGGTGGTTAATCATTGATGGTTTCACAAGTAAGTAACTTCGGGTTATTAATGCATGGTCGTGGTTAATAATCTTAAGAGGGATTAATAATTGTGTTGGTTAAACCAAAACCGTTGTGTTGAGGTTATCAATCTCAATTGATTTTATCAAGGAGTTAAGATATTAAATGCTACTATCAAGTCGGTATATGGTGGTGTTCTATACTTGGCTAATAGTATGGGTTATTAATGAACGGTCGTTGTTAATAACTACCCTCGATGAATTGGAGATATTCCTCGATTGAGTATTCGAGAGGAG